>OX453042.1:1200000-1900379 GCA_949699805.1 Tromatobia lineatoria | reverse complement strand
CCCGATGATTAATAATAATCGTTCGTTCGCCGTTCACCGGTTCGTCGCGTTTCCTGTCGCTCTCTCGAATACGCGCGCTTCGCAGAAGCTCGACGCAGCTACGACGATTATATTAGGCGCGTCTGACTTGGAGACGCACATTATTACGCGGCTCGACGATCACTCCTTGACTTGCCACGCGGAACACTTTCTCCCCAATTCTCTTTATAATTTTCGTTATTATCAAAATTCGTCATAGTTTATAGGAATTTATTTTTCATATTTTTGTAAATTAATAATTATTGAAATATTATACATTGCAATAGTTTGAATTGTTCATTGGAGGATTGTGAAAACTTAAATTTCTGCGTTATTATCTTATTGTATTAATTTTGAAAAAAATAAATACTCGTCAGCTGTTCATATAAGTTGATGGGAATTTATTTTTTATATTTTTATGAGTCAATGATTATGGTTTGGAATATTATACATTAAAGTAGGTTAAATTATTCGCTTGCAGAAATGTTAAAACATGAACATTGATTTTGAATAATGTGAAAGATTAATAATGGCGTATTTTTATTTTCAATTTTGGAATTGAGTCTGTAGAAAATTCAGTTTTTTCCTTGTTGATAAAATTATTGACACCATCTGAGCAATCGACTCGCGTTACGCACGTCACTAATCACTCATTGACTTGCCACGCGGAACACTTTCTCCCCAATTCTCTTTACAATTTTCGTTATTATCAAAATTTGTCATAGTTTATAGGAATTTATTTTTCATATTTTTGTAAATTAATAATTATTGGAATAGTATACATTGCAGTAGTTTAAATTGTTCATTGGAGGATTGTGAAAACTTTAATTTCTGCGTTATTATCTTATTGTATTAATTTTGAAAAAAATAAATACTCGTCAGCTGTTCATATAAGTTGATGGGAATTTATTTTTTATATTTTTAAGAATCAATGATTATGGTCTGGAATATTATACATTAAAGTAGGTTAAATTATTCGCTTGCAGAAATGTTGAAACTTTCATTTTTACGTTATAATTATGTTGTATTAATTTTTTTTAAAATTAATACTATGGACATTGATTTTGAATAATGTGAAAGATTAATAATGGCGTATTTTTATTTTCAATTTTTGAATTGAGTCTGTAAAAAATTCAATTTTTTCCTTGTTGATAAAATTATTGAAACCATTTGAGCAATTGACTCGCGTTACGCACGTCACTAATCACTCATTGACTTGCAACGCGGAATACTTTCTCCTCAATTATTTTTATAATGTTTGTTAATTAACAAAATTTGCTACAGTTGATGAGGAATTTTTAAAAATATTTTTATAAACCAATTATTCTGATTTGGAACATCATATATTAAAATAATTTAAATTATCTATTTTCAGAAATGTGAAAACTTCGATTTTTGCGTTCATTTTATTTTATTGGTTTTCGATAAATTAATATCGTGAATATTGACCTTAAATAATGTCATAAAGTTCTTGATGGAAAAAAATCATTAAAAATAATTGCAGAATTAGTAAAAACATTTTTTAAGCATTATACAATTCTTAACCTTGCAGGCAATGTTAAAACATCTATTGTAAAAACGTATCGCATTTCTTATTTGTATTTTCAAGTCGATCGAGACGTAAATATTAATTTCCCCGTTCCGGAAGTGTGTTCATTGAATAATGCAGTGAAAGGATTGACAGGAAATCATAGAGTTACTTAAGCAATTTATCACACGGATCATAGTTAATAAAGAGACCATCCGATTTTCATATTCCACAAAATACGAAAAGTAATGCGCAGATAAAACTCTCCCGGAAATAATTCGCGACTTTCACTATATTTTTTATTCATTTTCCAATTTTCTACTGAATGCTATTAAAAGAGAATAATTTCAGCCAATAAAATCAATCTCCAATTTTTATCGGTATTTTTATACGATTATATTTCCATATTCGACCAGAAAAATCTTTCGAATACAACAAAATTATGCCAAATTCAGACGATAAATTTTTTCATAAATAATTAATTATCTGACCAATAATCATGAAGAATTATTAATTTTTACTTTTTTCAAATAATTAAGGATATTTTGTTGTTTTTGTTATTGCACAATTGATTATGACATACAGTCAGTAAAAATCTGTGATCATGATTTAAAAAATTCAATTTCGGGTTTGAAATACTCGAATTCGAAAAAAAAATTACGCGAATGGTGCTCATTTTTAAATGAGAAGATGGACCACGTGTTTTAAGAAGAGGCGCACATGAGAACGCAGGTTTAAGTGGGCAGCAGGGCAGACGATAGTGAGAGGAACCGGTTTACCAACAGCATCGGAAGACGCACATGCCCCCAATGGCCATCTTTCTACACGCGTCATGTAGGCTCGAATTATTCGAATTCTTAGCCTCTTCGGTAACTCTTCTCCCAGGAATATCTTCGGAAATCGTCCAATTACCGACCTTTTATTTATTTTTCATAAAGGAAACTTTGTTTTCGTTAAAAATTTTGTTTTGGGATTTTCATGTGAGAAAACAAAATGGTCTAAAACGACGAGAAAAAATGGTTCGTATGAAATGTAATTACCGATCTTTTATTGCTTTTTTATAAAGGAAACTTTGTTTTCGTTAAAAATTTTGTTTTGGGATTTCCACGTGAGAAAACAAAATGGTTTAAAACGACGAGAAAAATGGTTCGTATGAAATGTATGTGTGTGTGTGTGTGCACAATTTTTTTTTTAGCACGAATTATTCGAATTCTTAGCCTCTTCGGTAACTCTTCTCCCAGGAATATCTTCGGAAATCGTCCAATTACCGATTTTTTATTGCTTTTTCACAAAGGAAACTTTGTTTTCGTTAAAAATTTTGTTTTGGGATTTTCATGTGAGAAAATAAAATGGTCTAAAACGACAAGAAAAATGGTTCGTATGAAATGTATGTGTGTGTGTGTGCACAATTTTTTTTAGCACGAATTATTCGAATTCTTAGCCTCTTCGGTAACTCTTCTCACGGGAATATCTTCGGAAATCGTCCAATTACTGACCTTTTATTGCTTTTTCATAAAGGAAACTTTGTTTTCGTTAAAAATTTTGTTTTGGGATTTTCATGTGAGAAAACAAAATGGTCTGAAACGACGAGAAAAATGGTTCGTATGAAATGTATGTGTGTGTGTGTGCACAATTTTTTTTAGCACGAATTATTCGAATTCTTAGCCTCTTCGGTAACTCTTCTCACGGGAATATCTTCGGAAATCATCCAATTACCGACCTTTTATTGCTTTATCATTAATGAAACTTTGTTTTCGTTAAAAATTTTGTTTTGGGATTTTCATGTGAGAAAACAAAATGGTCTAAAACGACGAGAAAAATGGTTCGTATGAAATGTATGTGTGTGTGTGTGTGTGCACAATTTTTTGTTCCTCAAATTTGAACCACGAGTAAACTGTCGTTAAACAAGATTTGGGATTGAATTTGGAGTTAAGAATGTATGATAGGTACAGTCCCATCAATCATGCGTTTCACAGAAAATTTCGATTACTTCCTGATGGGATAAAAATCGGAAAAGAATTATCGATATTAAACGTGCTGAAAATATAAATTTTGCATAGTTATTATTCCAAAGTGTTATTAATAACTTAAAAAAAAAACAATTGTTCAACACACAATCAGTCAACCTAACTTTTTTTCTAATGAAAATGATATGTTCACTTATTTGAATGCATACCAATTGTTTCAGATTTTTATTATTATTTTGATTCTGTTTTATTTTTATTTTCAAAAATATGCGTGAAATAACGAATTTTGGATATGTCTGCGCATTTTTCGAAATAAAAAAAATCGAAATCGACAAAGAAAAAAATCTGAAAAAATTCGTATGCATTCAAATAAGTAAACATATCATTTTCATTAGAAAAAAAGTTAGTTCGACTGACTGTTTGTTGAACAATTGTTTTTTTTCTTTTAAGTTATTAATAACATTTTGGAATAATCACTATGCAAAATTTATCTTTTCAGCACGTTTAATATCGATAATTTTTTTCCGATTTTTATCCCATCGGGAAGTGATCGAAATTGTATCTGAAACTCACTTTTGACAAGACTGTATGTATCATACATCGTTAATGAAACAGCGTAAAATGCGGGTGAGAGTTAGCGACCTCTGGAACAGGTGTCAGACCAACAGGTTTTCCCGTTCTATTGGGACATTCTCCTATCTAACCCGGAGAACCGGAATATAAATTCCAGAAATGTAGAAAATCGAATGAGCGATAGAAAGGCTTTTCTGGTAATACGACTGCATGAGCAGTCCATTGATCCAGCGAAAGGTCATCGTTCTATGGCCTGAATGACATATGGCTCGACTTTTCGCTCTGCAATCGTAATTGTCACGTTCAAAGGTCTTATGTCAATGAGCAATTGAACCGAATCTCAATGCAGTTAAGTTCACGACATTAATGCTGCTTATCAGCTTTGTCACTTGAACCTCTTCAAAAGTTATTCTCAATCAATGATATTCATCGATGAATATTTCATTCGTTTGTCTGTCGATATTATACGGAAAATTTGTACCGATTACACGTCCATTAATTTTTTTTTACAATGTCACAAACGCTTTCAAATATTATTGGTTACGTATAATAATTTTTTTTGTTTCTTAACTTTGCAACTTTTTATTTTCAAAAGTATTCGGGGCAATATTTCCAAATAATACACAGCTGCAGATAAAATATATGGTTTTCAAGGGAGTGAATTTTTTTTTCTACAATTTCCAGTGAAATTTCAATTGATTTGAAAAATTATTTCTTAAAATTTGTATCTAAGTACATATTCCTCTAATTCTCACTTTTTCTTGAATCGCTATATTCGAGAATATAATTTCAGAAGAATTCATCTTCTGGATGTCTGAGAATTATTTGGGAATATTTGGCTTACTGTTTTTTTTTCTAAGTGTGTAGAGTGTAAAAACAAAATAAAAATGTGAGTTTTTTTTTCTTTAAGAGGGAAATTTGTCTTGGAGTTAAAAAAAAATATTTTTATGACACTAGCAGTTGAATTAGTAAGATATCCGCCGATTTTTAGGTTTTCATAACCATAATTATTGATCATTCAATATCAATTTAAAAAATGAATTAATGTTATCTACTTCTGGCGATTAGAAAATACTTTATCTCCGTTTAAGGTCCATACGATGAAATTTTGATAAGTTGATCCTCGTATCGCGAGGATCAACTTATCAAAATTTACTTAAAATAGAAACCGATCATGTTTTACTGGAATTTAATCTAATAGCTTCAGGTTTATTTATTTTTTTTATATTTCAATACCGAACGAAAATAAAATTTTCCACATATTTGCATCCCATCAAAAAAAAATCCCAAAAAATCATAATAATGTATGAAATGTCTTGCATTATTGTTGAAAAAAAAATTGACAAAAACGATTCATTTCTCAAAATTTATACAATAAATTTTCATGCATCAAGGAAATATTATTTAACATTCGAAAAAAACCAGATGTTTTTTTTATGTCAATTTTTACAGTACTAATTATTCAGTTACAAAAATCCCACGTTGAAAATAGTAAATTATTAGTAAATTTTTTTCTCAACACCGCACAAAAATAAAAATTCCTACGTATTTGCATCTCATTAAAAAAAAAAAGCCAAAAAAACCCTTAAATTTACAAAACATCTGCATCGCCCTTAGAAAAAAAATCGAAAAAACGAATCATTTATCAAAATCAACCCAATAAATTTTCCAACATTGAAAATAAATATTTCAATATTGTTTATCATTCAAAAAAAAAATCTACGTTCCTCAAATACCACATTTAATAATAACTAAATTCGTCTCGTTACTTATCCCGACTTAAAAAAAAAAATGAAGGTCGTGGACTTCGGTGAATTCCTGGAAAGATAAATCGAAGGACGAATAGCATAAAATCATAGTCGCTGGGTGTTGAAAAACCGGGGGAATTCCATCAGGGAAAGGCGCTAGGGACAAACAGGTTGAAGACGCGGAATTATATTCACATATACATATATATATAGAAAATATATATAGCAATAGAATGTAGTAAGTACACAGAGTTCTGGTGAGTAATGTGAAAAAAAAGTGGCGCGCTTACAAGGCACGACCGACCTTGGTACGCGACACGCATCTCTCCCGGTCCCCCGTCCCGTGGGGGGCCCCCATGTGGGTCACGCGGACGACGGTCTCGTCGACGACGACCTGTCGTATCGCTTCACCCGTCTCTCCGTTGCTCAACTATCGTCCCTCGTACTTTTTCATATCGGACTGTGTACAAAGATGTACCTGTTGCGATCGATAACGTCGATATCAGTAGATATACATTTCTCTCTATCTACACAGCTTCAGAATACTAATATGTTGTTATTATACGAGGCACCGTCTTTTCTTCATTTGCTTTCTTCCAATCAAAAGTTATTTTTAATGAAAACGAAATGTGAAATATGAAATTTCATATGTGAGGCAGAGCTGGGCAAAATACATGGAAATACTAAAAATACAAGATTCAAAATACTTGAAGTATTTAAAAATACAAAATACTTTTGTACTTTAAATACTTCAACTATTTTAAAATACAACATACTTCAAGTACTTAGAAATACAAAATACTTTTGTACTTAAAATACTTCAACTATTTTAAAATACAACATCCTTCAAGTACTTAGAAATACAAAATACTTTTGTACTTGAAATACTTCAAGTATTTTAAAATACAAAATCTTTTTGTATTTAGAATACTTTTGTACTTAAAATACTTCAAGTATTTAAAAATACAAATTACTTTTGTACTTAAAATACTTCAAGTATTTAAAAATACAAAATACTTTTGTACTTAAAATACTTCAAGTATCTAAAAATACAAAATACTTTTGTACTTGAAATACTTCGAGTATTTAAAAATACAAAATACTTTTGTACTTAAAATACTTCGAGTATTTAAAAATACAAAATACTTTTGTACTTAAAATACTTCAAGTATTTAAAAATACTCTTTCGTGTTTCTCTCATCAAATATATTTTCACGTAAAAACAAGAACAAAATAAACAGTACGTGAATGAGTGGAAAAATTAATACAAAGATATAATTTTAAACATTTTTTAAATTTTTTACTCAGTGACTAAACTGACATAGCATGCCCCATAGAATGATCTGGCTATAGAGTCCATTCCCCTCGATTCGTTATTTATATTAATCAATCCGAGTTATTGAAATTAGCATTTTCCTTCGTAACGTTAGCGTATAAATATTATGAAACTAGATTAAATATATGGAGACGAATGATGCAATTGCCGAGTCATAAAAAGCATAAGACTTATGAGAAAAACTGTAGGCTAACCTTGGCTGCAACGTTAATAAAGTTTCTCTTGAATTTTTGCTTCCTCTTAAGGTCATGAAAATGTGTAATAATGCGAGGTCCTTAATGGTTCAAAATTATAACGAGTTGCTGACGATAAATTGCAACAGATTTATGTAGCAATGATTCATTCCCACAATTTGTGTTATAACAATTATTTTCTGAAAGCATTCTACATTTATGGTTGTCTTTAATTGTTTTAATGGAAAGACGTCCTCGTTATCGACAACGTCACAGTTTTTCTTATCAGTGTTATCAGTTTAAGAGCAAACTGACTAGTTCACTTAGAGAAATTGTGGGGAGCTTGACAAACATTTAATCACAATTATAAATCACATGATAAAATTTTGATAAAAATTAATCGATTTTTTATTTATTTATTAAAATTAATTGTCATTAGCAATTATTGAAAAATGTAAATATCTTTTAACGAATGAATAACTATTATTCCATAAATATTTACAAAAAAAAATCATTTTACATCCCTGTAAAAATAATTATTATTGGCAACAATTGAAACTCTTATTTCTATTGGAGTCAATCGACGTTTTTATCGCCACCTTGAAACTTTTTCTTAAGACCTGCAGCTGTATTTCTTGGCTTATTAACACTTTGCTGCCAATCAGTCCACATACACACTCAGACTGCATAAGAACTCGGTATAAAGATAATATCCAATGCTCGTCACGATCGTTCTCATTATCCCCTTCCAAGGATCCTCCCACTATACGCCATATATTATATACCATGTACGCTATACATATCGTTGCACCTCGTTGCACTCAATTTCCTCGCAAACATTGTTTCAAATCCTACATTTTTGTTTTCCAGAACACGTACAAGTCGATTGCCTCGAACGACACGTCGTCGAACAGCGAGAGCGCGTTAAGGGGACCGAATTACCTAAAAAAAAAAATCACAAGACAATTTTTTTTATATCTTCCTTTTGAAAAATGTTGCACCTCAAAAAGTACATAATAAACATTACCGCAATTTTGTAAAGTTGACCAAAAGTAAAATTTCCAACTTGTCTTTTAGACCAAATTGGTGAACCAATTTTAGCGTTCCATATATTTTATTATCTGTCAAAAACTGTATTCTTGATTGAATACATCAGCGATTCTGGATATAGTGAAAATTAGATTTACTGTAACCAATTGTTAAGTCTTTTCTTAATAGAGAAAGATTTACTTGCTATCCAAAATTATAGCTTTGTCATAAAGGCGTAAAATGAAACTTCCTATATTCAATCCAAACGCAATCTTTGACAGGTAAAATAAAACATCGAACACTCAAATTTGTTTACTGGTTTGATCTGAAAGTTACTACACGTGGAAATTATTAGTGTTTACCTCACACTATTTTTGTGCACTGTATGTATTTACAGAATTTCAAAATTGTAATGCTTGTTATGTATTTTATGAGGTTTTGATTCACAATTTCTTAAGAGGGGGTGTATAATTTTTGTATTTCAGAACACGCACGTTTTTATATCAATGAAAACCAAGTTTTTTTTTACACAATCGAATATTTATATTTTTTTCTACCAAAATGTGAAACGTTAGAAAAAAAATGTATCTAAAAATATTTACGAATCCAATAATTAACATAATTTGGAAAATTCATGCGCGTTTTTTAATAAATAATAAAGCAACATAGATGCAGCTTTGTAAAAACAAAAAGCAAAAAATTTTGAGGCAGCAATTTGCTAAATCCAACTTTGCAGCTCTTTTTCTGTAAAGTTCCCAATTTATCTAACTCGATTTCCTCGCAAATATTTTTTACAATCCTACATTTTTGTAATCGAAACTTTTTTCCAGAATTGGGCATTTGTTTATCTTTCTACCAAAATGGGAAACGTTAGAAAAAAAAAATGTATCTAAAAATATGTACAAATCAAATAACTAACATAAATTGGTAAATTCATGCGTGTTTTAAAATAAATAATAAAGCAACATAGATGCAGCTTAGTATCAAGTATTTAAAAAAATATATATATTGAGAAAGCAATTTGCAAAGTCCAACGTTGTAGCTCTTTTTCTGTAAGGGTCCCAATTTATCTAACTCGATTTCCTCGCAAGCATTATTTACAATCCTACATCTTTGTATTTCAGAACACGCACAAGTCGATTGGTTCGAACGACACGTCGTCGAACAGCGGTAGCACAGCAGCAGCGACGGCGACGCCGACGAACGACGAGAATTCGAGCGACGAAACGACCCGCGAAAACGGACGTGGAAGCAGCAACAGCGGCCACGAGAACAACGAGGGCATCGATTCGGTGTCGACGCACACCAACGACGACCGGGAGCAACATCAGGGCAACGGAAATCTCACCGAAACTCAGAGTCAAAAAGGACTCAACTTGAAGATGAGTGCGAAAGAATTGCGAGCAGTTTTAGCGGCTCGCAAAAAATACGACCCGAAAAAAGAGTCAATGGGCTTCAAAGACAAATTCGACATCGTACAGAAATTGTAACGGAAGACAATAAACAACGAAATGAAACGAAACGAGTCGAGGATTTAAAAACTAAAAAGATAATGCGATACTCTTTTTTATTTTAACTCTTTTTCTCACTCGTCCGCTGAAATAATCGCTCTTTGTAGAACATCGTTATTGATACGCGCTATCGGCAGAAATTGTCGGTGTTGTTTTTAGTTTTATCATCTTCGGTGTATCCTGCGACTAAATTTATCTCCGAGCGAACGAATGTCCTAATTTTGTTTTTATGTTACTGCGCTAAAATTTGTGGAGCGAGCAAAGAAAATGTTGCGTTCTTTTCAATAGTCGCTTTTCGCCCGTTGTTGTAATTAATACGAGGATAAGAATGAGGAATTTATGTTAGGGAATTCGTTTCGTGATTTTGTGAGGGTTTAAGGCGATGTTAAACATTTTTGGGAATTGTAATCGGAGTTGTAATCGTTCGAGTACTTTTTAAATTACCGTATTTTTTAAATTATTCAACCATAAATACATTCATAGGAATTATTTACTTTAAATTGATACTATTGATCGATAATGGCGAAAAAAAATGTTATTGAGGGCCAAAAAAAACCTATTTTCATTCTCGATTCTTTAAAAACTGCAAAATGGAAAAAAAAATGGACAATCGAAATTACATCACTTTTACAAATTCGATTTCGAAGTAATAGTATCATTAAAATCGCTGTAATATTTTGGGAGCCATTCGAAAAAAATCCTCCAGTTTTGGAAGCTTCGTTTAATCAAAACAGTTCAGAAATTTCTCTTTAAAAAAATGATCTCCTCAAATTCGTACTCAAATTAAAAATATTGAAAATTCCATATAATATCACAGTCAATTTCTTCAGATTTTCAAAATCAAAATACGAAAATTCTAGAAAATCCCTGAATATAAAAAAAAATCTTGAAGTCAAAGGTTTGATTAAAGGTTCAATTCTATTATCCACAGCTTTTAAAACCCGAAAATATTTCAAATTACGACTTAACATTGCCCATTTTTAAATCGCATTTAAAACTTGAAAATCTATAAATCATCACATAAAAAATTGATTCTCAGTTCGCATCTATTAAAAAAATATGCTGTCAATCAAGTGCTTAATTACAAGCTGACAACCATTATTTTCGAGCGTTAAAACATTTCAGATTTCATTCAAGAATCGTTATTTTCCACATCGAGATTGTAAAAAAAATTGCCTGTAAATTGGCGCATACAAAATTAATAGTCAGCCGGTATTTATGTCCGTTCTCCTTGTCTTCGTATCCAGATTAATCTTCACAAATCTCGATAGTCACGGTCGATGAATACATCGGATAGCTCTAAAATTCTCATGGTTGAATCACAAGTCGAAGGTCTTTCATATAACGCGATAAAACAAGTTCCGACGTCTCATAGTCTCCACAAAATAAGCGAGAAGAGTCGTCGTGAATTTCAGTGTACAGTGATTTTTCATCGTTGCATATCCGCCGAGAAAATCGAAGAGGAAAATTGAAAAATACGCTGATTTTCTGGACAAAACAGCTTCGCTCAAAAGTTCTAATTTCCTTTTTCAACAGTATGCGATCTCGACGTACGGCGAAGCGTCATTAACGTTATCATTGCAGTCTTTTTAACGTGCGGCTAAATTGCTAAATGTTATGACGACGCCGAGCGTCGCTGTCATTTTCTTCTCCTCTTATGCAACCTTCAATTATCGCAGTTGCCATTCGCTCGTGACCAACGACTCGAAACACTCGTTCTCATTTTTTTTTTTTTTTTTTTCACCAACGACTTTTCTACCGTACATCGCAAAATATGAGTGACGATGACTTTTCGCGTTTTCTGGAAACGCTTGAGGATAAATAAGCGGCAGAATTCTTCGCACCTTCGACTCGAACGCTTGGGTTTGCGTCTCGTGGGATTTTTCATCGTCATTGCCTTTAATAACGTAGAAAAACGTGAAATAAGAGTCTTGACCTAGTCGTTGACCACTCATGATACCGTTAACCAGAATTTCTTGTTCCATTTCTCGTTTTTCCTGTGCGTGCGTTTACAGTCACAAAAACTCATTGTCATGCGAACGGCGAGCTCGAGAAATCGACACGAATTAACAGCGCCAACTCGTTTTTTTGCTTTGTTAAGGACGTTATTGTTCGGGTTGTCGAACTTTGGAAATTGCCGCATCTAATTTTCTAATTGATCTTCAAAAATTGAGTCGATGACTGAAACATGAAGAAAAATTTTGAGCTGTTTGAATATAAATTCATATATCGAAACAATATTGTATTTATGAAAAGAGTCACTCGAAAAACGAAAAAAAAACTAAGCAGAAAGTTTTTCGGTATCCATGCGAAGAATTTTAACTTTTTATCGGATTTCAAGGCTCAATCTTGAAAAAAATGAACTGACAATCGAGATTTGCTTGGATTGCTATTTTTTTCTCTTTTTTAATATTTGTTACATTCTTACAGACAATAATGTTATGTTACTTTCGAATAATCGCCGGTCGATAATAATTTTTATAATTTCCTTGCTTAATTAGAAAATTCAGATTTAATTCGACGATATAAAAAAATCGTATTTTTAACTTGGAAAAAATGTTCAAAAATGGTTGGTATAAAAAAACTGCTCGGAAATTATTGAGTGACGGACAATAATTAGCTCACTATTATTACAAAATCACTCGATGTCCATTTAAAAGCCAAAATTTTCAAGCTCACTTACAAGCTAAAAACGTTTAATCATATTCCAACCATTTTCACTAAAGTGACTCATAATATCGTCGATAAACTGCAAACTATTTTCTTCGAATATCCACGACAATTTATCGGGTAAATTTGTTACCCAAAATTATAATTTCGTAAAGATAAACAAAATCTTTGGATTATTTTCGCTCGCTGAAAATCGTCGAATTTTATTTCAACCATTTTCATAAAAGTGGGTCATAATATTGATGATAAATTGCAAATTGCTTTCTGCAAATATCCTGGAAAATGTATACAGTAAAAATATCGCAAAAAATTATATTTTTATAAAGATAAATTAATGAAATCTTTGTATTGTTTTCGCTCACTTTTTGATACACCGAAGAGCGTTGCTCAATGGGCATCGTCTGTACTTAAGTTTATTGTTTTGTTCGTTGAGTACGAATCCGGCGACTCATGTTACGGCGTATAAACGGCGTCGAATATAAAACTCGTCGTTTCTTCGATTATCCGTCGCTTTATCGAAGAATACTGTCTTCCAGTTTCTTAAAACACTCTGATAAGTCAGTCATCATATAATATCGGCGATGAGAAGTCTGACTTCTGGTGCATCAGATTCCGTTATTATTATTATTATTATTATAATATACGATCACATATAGTTTTTACTGTAAATATTGGAAGAAACTCGTGTGCAATCGGGACGGTAAAACAAAAAGCACCTCGACTGGATCTACGGCTGCTAAAATTTCCAAAATTTCGTTAAGGATATAAATAATAACAAATAAACCTACAATTACAGCAAAAATTTAATCCCACTAATTTCTAATTCGTTTTATTCATACCATAAACATTTTTATATAATTTTTTTAATGTCCTGGAATATTTCTGAAAGGATTCATTAAAAATTTCCTTTGAAAAAAAAAAAAATTCCAATTAAAAAAAATAAAAAATGCCACAAAAATTAAATGGATTATTTTCTATTTTATAGAATTTTGAAACGAATCACTCAATACTTTTTGTGCTTATCATTAAATGTTTATATAGTATTCTACCAAAATATTTTGAAAAAAATACACAGGAATATTTACGAAATAAATAAAGTAATTTTGGTAATGATGTAAATTTTTTATAAATGAATAAAGGAAAAATAACTAAAATCAGTAGGTGCATTTATCTTATCACACTGCAAATGTTAATTACTTTTTACAAATCTTATGTCCCGCGAATAATAATAGTAACGGTTTTGTTATTTTCAATATTTCGATAAAAAACAAGTAGAAAGTCGTTTTACTTGCGAAGGAGGAAGTCGAAAGTTCTACCGTATCCTTGGAATGTATATAGACTAAATGTTTAGAACGTATATATACATACTGCGCGTTAAATATGGAGAAAAGTGTTTACACAAGTTGTTGATAACGAAAAAGACAGAAAATCACTGTTGCGCACACACGTAAACATACACAAACGACAAACAAACAAATGTTCACGTCCAACGTTATCACATAAGTAATTTAAGTAAGCATTACGTTTTTTTGTCTGAGAGATTCGATGTATGTATGTAATTAACGCATATGTTTATCGAAATACATACAAATGGATATGATTATGTGGTTTGTGTTTTATTTCATAGTTTATGTTCTACGGGTTTTTTTTTCTCTTACAATATTTTGTGAGTGAATGGCAAAAAAATTAAAATTCTTCATGCAACGAAATAATCACCGAAAATTGTCCATAACTTTCGCAATTTTGCTAATTATGAAATGAAATTGTCACGAAATAATCTTCTGATCACGACACAGCTGACATTTCGTTAAAAATTTTGCTAACTTGAATATAAGAATTCCACAAAATATTTTCAGAATACAAATTTTAATTATTTTTTGCCTTTTTTTAAAATAATTCTACTCAGTTACTTTTACCAAAGGATAATAATTTTGATATCTGCTCTGATATCGCAGAAAATACGGAAATTGATTCAAGTGATGAATACAACACTTTTGTTAATTTTAACATCAAATTTCCACGGAATATCCTTTTAACAACGATCTCTAAAAAGAAATCGACAAAAAATCTAATTTTCCGTAAGAGAAATAATTTTAATATTCGCTCCAATATTATAGCCAGGATAAAAAAAATTTAGCTGACATTTCGTCGCGAAAATGTTGCTAATTTGAATATAAAAATCGCACAAAATATCTTTCAGACTACAAATTTCATTTTTTTTTTCCATTTTTCAATAATTCGACTCAGTTATTTTTCCTTATGGGAAATAATTCCAATATCTGCTGTAATATTGCATCAAAGACAAAAATTAATTTAGGTGAAAAATTCAGAATTTTGCGAATCTTAACATAAAATTCTTGCAATGTAAAAATAAGTCGATTAAAAAATCTACTTTTTCTTAAGAGAAATAATTTCAATATTACAACTAATACAATAATAACTTTAGCTGACATTTTGTTGCAGCAGTTTTGCAAATGTTCATGCTATTCAAATGCCAATGTTTCTTTTTGTTTTTTTTTTGCTATATTCAAACGTGTTACTCATCGCTGCAGCGTGTCGAGTGTGTGAAAGTGAGTCGAGGACGTGTTAGAATATTCTCGCGCTCACAACTCAGAAGAAGAGCTACTGACTCGCTCCAGTCGAGTGTTGTTCGGCAAAATCGCGGAGGAGGCAATTAAACCCGCCGTAAATAATGTTCTTCTGCAATTTATCGCCGATCGTTAAGATTGCGGTATTGCGCAGCAGTGTAACGAGCTGCGATGGAAAAATAACCGAACGAGAGGAATTTGTTACACCGGAAATGATTGCATTTTTTTTTACATATGTAGATTAAGGAAGTATATGGAAATGTCTTACTATTGTAGTCCATAACTCTATGCAAATTGATTTTATTCGAAGAATTAAAAAAAAATTTAATTGATTGCTTACGTTTTGTTTTGACCGAATTCGAAACGACTTCCGGTCATAAAATATTTTTAAAAACGTCAAAATTTAACACACGTTGTGTTAAGGGCTTTTAGAGTTATTTTTAACACTTAAAAACTTGTTCCAAATATTTTTAAGGATTTCAAAAAAAACTTTGCCGTTTCTCGTTGCAGAATTTATACCATCATATATATTCATAAATTGTTAACTGCTGCATATTTCAAAATTTGTTAAGCTATTGAAATTATTTCCCATATATAAAACCCATGAAAAATCGTGTCGATACTTTTTTGTAGCCAATTAAAAAAAAAAAATGTTAACTTTTCTGATGTCAGAAGTCAGATTTTTGACTCTCTTAAATTCTAAGATGTGTTGCGAGCTATGGAAAATATTTTGTACCTGTAAAATACTCGAAGAATTGTTTCAAGTATTCCTAAAGCGGTAAAAAAGGAATTCACCTTTCGAATATCAGAATCCATAAACTTTTCAACACATAAAAACTTACATTACTAAAATTTGTTGAAATTAAGCTATTGAAATTAATTCTTATACATAAAAGCCAGAACTTGGTCGCTCCTAAAATTCGTTGGCCAAAGTGACATCAACGCGAATAGTTTATTATTGGCAAGCGTCGAGTAAATTCTCGATTTCATCAGAAAAATTTCTTGCCAATCATGTTCTTCGCGTTCAAATAAATATTCTGGCAATTAGGTTTACATTGTTCGGCGTTGCTCCGCTGTCAAATATATCAGTCGAATTTGTACGCGTGCAGCCGAGGAGATAGGCCGAAAAATAGGCAAATTAGATGAGGTCGCAGTAGAGAAGGCCAAATAGATCAGACATGATTCACTCAACGAGCTTTCGCAACGAGATTTTCTAAATCTTGGGCTTGCATCTCAGCAGACACGATCCTTAATTTACAGACCATTTATAGTCTGCTAATTGGACGGTAAATTAATTGGCTAAAATTTTGGGAAGCCTAGAAATATTTATGAAGTAATTATTTTGAAATTCGGACAAAAAGCATCTGCAGCTTTTTCTCTGTCGCCTCTGATGGTAAAACTTTTCTTTGGACGCTTGGATCGTGGCGTCATCTGTGGGAATTAACTTGAAAGCTTTCGAGATAAAATCTTGAAGCTTTTTGCTTATTTAAAAAAATCTTATAAATATTCGAGCCTCAAAGAAAAATCAAAACATCAATTTTTTTTATATAACAATGTTTTTGAAAATGGTTAAGATTTATATTCTCGTTGTAATATGGATTATTATTGAATTCATTAATTTTGAATTAATAATTAAGTATTTAAGATTTGAAAAAATGAATCGTTCATGATCAATAGTTTTTAAATAATTTCTACTGCTGTGAATTTAATGCTGAGCTCACTTTTGGCCCAGGGAATAGAATGTTCTGAAATGTTACATTTTTTAAATCACTGTATAAATCAGAACACGTGCAAGCTGCGGTATTGCATCACGTCTGACATATCTTGGCCTTCACTACTGGAATGACTTTACTCGTAAATGATCAATGAATTTCCTGTGAACATGTCAAAGCTTTTATGTAGCTGTAAAAATTTACGATTTTTAAAACATTTTTCTAATGTTGATTTTGCTTAATAGTAGTTAATAGTGTATTGTCAATTATAATTGTGAGAAGACAGAAGAATAGTGTCATTTGCATATAATATTTATTGCAATATTATTATATTGATTATTCATGACATAAATTAAAAAATCAACCAGAATTTGGTGACTATAAATTGACGAATTAAAATTTTCATTTCAACCTTTCCTGTCGCGACGTTTATTACATACACATTCAGTTAGCAAAGCGCAGAAACGTCATCGAAGCGTCTCGCGATTCTGGCAACGATTTCTCGGAGTATATATTTGTTCGACAATAAATATTTTGAAAATAGAATTTTTATGAATCATGAAGGATTACTTTACAATGTGTTTTACGAGGTAAAACAAAAATAGCATTTTCACATTCGAATATTATAATTCACAGTAAATCTCATAAAAACATCAGCGTGTCTCTGTGGATCCAATAGAAGAGCGTCGATGGGTCAATGAGGCGAGTGTTTTAGAATAAACAGTTTTTCTCACGATAAGCATTTTGTTCAAGCATTTTACTTGTTGATAGATGGCACCACTGTCTAAGGCCCCAGCTGACGGAATAACTAGTATTTTATAGGTTGTATAATAATTTTTATGCAACTCCGTGCGAGAAGTGCTTACTTCTCACACGCTTACCTTCGCATCGCGTGCGAGAAATCGCACTTCTCGCACTCGTTAAATTAAATTATATACGAAATTCATAAGAGAAACTTTTTCTCAACTCGTTTGATTGCAACACTTGTCAGGAAAAATTTTATCGCACTCGTATCGTAATATACTATTATCCCACCCGGTGTGAGAAACGCGTTTTTACACACGCTTCACGTGCATAAATCCCCATTTTCACACCTTGTAGAATAAAATTCCGTATAACACTAATTTTTCAAAGTCGTGTGCTTTTTAAGCTCGTCAGAAAAGTACGATACGAGTGCGATGGAACTTTTTCTGTCTAGTTCGCGTTGCAATCAAACAAGTTGAAAAAAAGTTCCTCCCACGAGTTTCGTATACAATTTTATTTCACTAGTGCGAGAAGTGCGATTTCTCGCACGCAAAGCGAAGCGTGTGAGAAATAGGCACTTCTCGCACGGAGTTGCATATGAGTTTTTTCCACAGGTGTTGCAATCACCTGAACTTCAAAAGGGCTTTTTCATCGAGTAGCGTGCAAAATTTTATTCGATAAGGTCTAAAAATGGAGTTGGACGCACGCGTGCGTAAAACCGCGTTTCTCGTACCGACTGGAATAAAGTACTATTACTAAATCCCATTTTCCATTTATTCAACAATCCATCCCTTTGGCTTTTTTTTCATACATCAAAATCATGCATAACCACAATTCACAAAATTTCGTGAATTAACCTAGAAATAACATTTTCACGTTTCATATAAATGCATATAAATGCGACATTTCGATATTAAGAAAAATATTCATAGATGCATAATCATGATTTCGGTAACACAATACTTTGATGTAACAAAAAAATGTGTGTAATAAAGATAAAAATAATTACTCGGTAAGTTTCGATATTCTAATATGATAAAGACATGATCGTCTCTCTCTGGATTAAAGAGATACTCGACTGGACCGATGGGTCAATGAGGAAAGTGTCTCGTTTTCCTCGTCGTGTCATAGAGTCGTAAAGTCTCGGCTCGCCGGTGACGGCAGTCGAAGCGTCCGCTCGGCGGGAGTCAAGGGAAACGGGGGAGGACATTTGCCGTACGCCATGCAATGGCAGAGGCGACGCCGAAGAAGAAGATGAAGAAGAAGAAGAAGACGAGACGTTGGTGGGCGACGATAGAGGCTCGCGCGATCGCGCAAGCATAACTGAGCGTGTACTATAGTACAAGAGGGAGGGAAGTTTAAGCGAGACAGCCACAGAGAAAGGGAACGAGAGTGCGAGCGAGATGGAGAGGGTGAGGCGGACATATATGGTCGGGGGTCCGAGAAGAGCTCAGGTTACGCTCACGCGGCGCTAACCGTTTCACGATGATGTTGCTCTGCGCCGCCACTCCCGAAGTCTCCGTTTCTCCTGCTTCATCTTTTCTCTCTCTCTCTCACTCTCTCTCGCTCTCTCATTACCTTTCTGCCTCTTCTCTCTGCCCACCTCATCTCCACCTTCTCCTCGTCTCTCTGCTTCATCTTCTTCTTCTTCTTCTTCTTCTTCGTCTTTGCTATATTGCCTTGTCCGTTCATTCTCTCGGTGTAGCGAGTCGCGGGGTAATACGGGTCACCTAAGCAATTTTTTTTGGAAACTTCTATGGGGTTTTTTTTTGTTTTCTAAGGGATTTTGGATTTTGGTCGAGGGCTTGGAAAAAGGGTCAAGATTGGAGGGAAGGGGTGTATGAATTTTTTTTTTCTATTTCTGCAATTGAAATATTCGATTTTGTTTGCTTGTAGAGGAAGCTTTGTTTTTGTGGAAATTTTTTTTTTTCGAGATTGTCATGTCAAGATGCTTTGGATGGTCTAAAATATCGAGAAAAATGGTTTTTATGAGATGCTGTGTGTGTGTGTGTGAGTGTGTGTGCAGATTTCCTTGTACGCACGATAACTGTCGTAATTTTCTACGGATTTTCTTATAATTTGGCACTCAAGTTGGTTATCATATAAAAAAGTTTAGAATTGTATTTGAGGCGAATCGGTTGAAAATTTTTTTTCTGACAGCATTTTTGAAATTAAAAATTTTTTTTTTTTCTGTGGTGAAGGATTTTTTTTCCAAGAGAATTTTCGGTTTTTCGTGCATTATTTTTTTAAGAGAATTTTGGGTTGTTTTAGGCAGCTTCTTTGAAGATACTTATTTTTATTTGTTTTTTCTACGGAGTATTACTCTAGAATTTTTTCCCTTTCCGTTTTTATGATTCATTTTTCCTGATTTAGGCTGTGTTACAAAATCTTGGAACTTCAATTATTTAGATTGAAGTTGAGGAGGGTTAAAAAATTTGTTATTTTTCATTTTTGTAATTTAATCATTTGGGTATTTCTATAGTAAATCATGCGTTTTTTTTTTATTAGAGAATATTCGCTATTTAATGCCTTACTGTTTGTAAGGAATATTTCAATGTTATTTGGTATAAATAAGTTTGCATGTCTTGAAAAATAAAGAGTCAAATTTATTTCAACTGTACAAGACTTTATTCCTTATTGAATAAAAAATGAATGCAAAAGTAATCGTTTACACTCAAATTTTACAAATAAATTAAATTCTTGTATATTTAATGAAGAGTCCTATAAAACATGCGTGTAATATTTACAAGATACTTGAGACAGTATTTATGAGTAGGTAGAACATTAATTGAATAAAAAATGTACAACTTTATCCCCATCACATTTTAAGCACGTTTTCCAAATTTGAATAGTATATGAATATTTGTTGGAGTGATTCGCATAATCCGACTCGAGTTACCCTCGACTTCCTCGAGAGTGAAGATCGAGTCGCCGCCGTTTGGTACCAAAAATATCAGGCATCGGCACTCCAACGTCTGGTGGTGAGGGGGAAGAAAGAGAGGGATATACACAGGGCGGATAATGGTCTTGAGGGAAGGGGCAGAGAAGGGGCGGGGTCTCGTTATTTCGAGATTATCGGGGATTGCCTGCTTTCTGGAATTGTGCCGATCCTCAAGAGGGAGAGAGCAAGAGCTATACACCTAACGTGGCGTCTCGAACATCTTTGCTCGGCTTTTGCGGAAGGTAAGGTCGAAAGCCGCGATTCAAGATGCCTTCTTCATTATCTGCAAATTATTATTTTCTCCACACAAATTTTCTCGAATTTTTAAATCAGTTCCTTTTCTTCAATCTATTTTATTTATTTTATTTATTTTAGTTATTTTAATTATTCTATTTATTCTATTTATTTTATTTATTTTGTTTTTTCATAGAAGAAGCTTTGTTTTCGATATTTTCATGTCAGTACACTCAGAATGATCCAAGACGTCGAGAAAAGTGGTTTAGAAAGAATGTCTGTATGGGCGTGTGTGTATGTATGTTACACGCTCGAAAAATGTAAACCATCATAACTCGGGAACCCCTTGAGATATTGAGCTGTAATTTAAACCATAGATGGGAGGGTTAATACTTATCGTCCATACTAATTTCTATCCAAGTCCCCTTGATCGTCTAAATTTTACGCGGTTTTGAATTTTTTTCAAAAAGACCTGCTGACGCTAGAACTTTTTCAATTTTCGAGGTATTGAGTCTGAAATTGGTATGAATGTCAGCGTTCATACACCGGTGATGGCTTTTCAATTTGGTTAAGATCGGTCGAGCCGTTAAAATTTTATGAGCTTTTGATTTTTTGAATTTTTCGATTTTTTTTTCTTCGATCGACGCGAATTTTGGTATCAAATATCAAGCTGGCAGATTCATGATCAACAGAAAAAAATGTCAGAAATATCCCAAAAACTATGGACGATACCATATTTTCATAGCAATTATCAATTCCGAAGCTGGCAAAATTGCATATAAATGTCGACATTTCGATATTAAGAAAAATATTCATAGATGCATAATCATGATTTCGGCAACACAATACTTTGATGCAACAAAAAAATGTGTGTGATAAAGATAAAAATAATTACTCGGTAAGAATTTTCAGCAAAGTAAAAAAAAAGATTTTTCGGTAAATGTTCGTGAAAAATTGTGTTCAAAAAAAGAATTAAAAACATGATGACAGTTGCAAAAAAAAATGTGTAAACGTAGATAAAAATAAATTTGAAAAATGGGCTAAATTATGGTTGTTGAAATAATTTTGGCAACGACGCATGAAATTTGTTTGTAACTTCAACAGACTGTCCTTTTTCGTTTACGTACATATTAATTGTATCGTTGTTGCAGACCGAAAAATTCAGTTATTGGCACGAGTGCTTCTACTTCCATATGATTTAATATAGGGACTGCCAATCGCTGGACAGTGGCCAAGGATTATATGCTGTTCTGCGTGTACGCGCGAATGAAGAAATGCGAAAAGGAGGAAAGAGAGAGAGAGAGAGAGAGAGAACCGTCTGAGCGCGTGCATACGCGAAATCGTTTATTTATCGAAAATTGGCCGGGACGCGACCAGCAAACGAGATCCAAGATTTCAAAGTACGTCTTCCAAACCGCGCCTCTCGTTTATGATTTTTCCTCAATTCAACTGGGGGCGAGGATCAAAATTCTGCTCTCAAGACAAACAAATTTATGCTCATAGCGAGTGATAAAAATATTTTTTTAATGTAAAGCCACTTTTTTAATAATGATAAAATGATGTTGTTTTTACTCAATGAATAATAAAAGTTGAGTTGAGGCTTCATAGAGATGTTAGAAATCTATAAAAAAAAATTTTTAATTTTAAAAATAATTAAGATGGAATTTTATTTTCGGAGATGTATAAAACTGTCCTTCCAATTTTGTTTTTTATAATGGAAATGTAGCGTTAATTTTAGAGATACACGCGAATGTCAATTTTAGTCCAGAAACGTGGTGAAAAAAATTACTTTTTATTCGGCACTGTTTTTTCACAATAAACTGTAGAAAAAAATGATGAGCATTGAGAAACAAATATATTTTCGTCATTTTTCATGATTCATAGGTCAGACTACAGGGAAAAAAAATAAAATGAAAATCAGAATTTTTTTTTGATTCCTTAGAAATTTTTCGTGATAAGCTAAATTTTACACTTCAAAATCCTTTATTTTGAATTCAACTTTTTTGACATTTGTCGTGATAATTTCGTAGTTGAATTTAAAAAAATGTTTATATAATCCTGGAAAATAAAAATAACGAATAAAACTTTCGGAATAAATTAATCAATTATTATGAACATTTCAACTTCTTAATTGAACCAATTTATTTTGAAAAGATATTATAAATTTCACACAAATTTTTATTTAAATTCATAAGCTTTCATTTAGATTTCACAACGATAAAAATTGCCTTCATCGATCTTTACACTAATAAAATCTGATTAATTACAATTAATCGAATTCTTAAAACCCAACTTTTTTAAAAAATTTCAATTTAGTCTTTTTCATAGCTCTGATTTATTTGTTATAAAATGAGCAAAATTTTTTCAATGAAAACTGTCATAAAGAAGTCATAAGAAAAATGTAAAAAAATTTATGTAAAAATGCTCTAAAAGATTTTTTTTTATACAAAATTAAAAAATGAATAATAATTTAAAAAATTAAATCTTTCTATAATATTTTAGGGGCTTAAAAAAAGAGACTAGTGGACAAATCGTGTCTCGTGTACAAATGAATTGAAAAAAGTGCTTTAAAAAATTTTTCTTACAGCAAGGATGCATTTAGCAATGTTGACCATCAGCATCGTCGAGCATCCGCAACTTCCTCGTGCGGTCACATCGTCGTGCCAATTCTAGCGTGTCTCTTCCTTCGAAACTTGCTTACAACGGAACGATCATCGACCCGTTGCTCAGTGCGCTTCGTTGATGCGTTTCCCGAGTCATTCTCTCACGAGCCACGAATCAATTCTTCATTTGGTGACTTCTGGCGCAGTCACTTCCGCTTTGGCGGATGTCGCTCGAGAGATGGATCGTTTAGTGCGACTGTCTGACACAATTGGGGTTTTACTACTGCTTCGGTCATTGTACTTAGTAAAAGTGTCGTACAATTCACACTTTAAGAGTTTTTCAATATTTTATCATTTAATTCAACAGAAAATCAACGCGATATAAGATGAGTCTGGAAATTTTGTAAAAAAAATATTTTTTTATTACCAAAATTACACAGGCGATTTTTTCGAATTTCATTGTATATTTCATCATTTTTTTAATACACGAAAATTTTATAATTCGTCATCGACGAATATCTCAGTCGTTTAACTGTTAATATTGTCTAAAAATTGTGAATTGTTGCTATGTTAATCAGAGAATTTTTACGAAGCGGCGAAATATAATTAACGCGGCTAGAATTAGATTTGATAGATAAAGAATAATTTTTTTAAATTCCACGTTTTAATTTTTTTGTATAAGAGCTGATAAGCCAAATATTCCCAAATAATTCGTGGTTACGTCTAAGATGTGTTCTTTCAGAATGGACGAAGATTCCTTTTTTTTTTTTCAAAATCACTGAATTTCTAATTTATTGACAATTATTCCCAAAAATCCGAATTCCAGTCTACGCCACCCCCTTAATTATACCCTCATTAAGAAAACTCCACATTTCTATCAAACAGATTTACTTTCCGCGCAACTAAGAATTATTTCCGAATATTTGGCCCACCGAATATTTATTTATGTATTTTAAGCTCTGGAATAAAAGTGCGCAGAGTGTAAAACAAATAAATAAATGTTATCGGTGATCCGCAATAGTCAGAATTTTTAACCACATTGCAAAAAATTCTTCGTTCGATGGACCACAAGTACATATTTTTAAAAATAATATCCGCAGTAAAATACGCGAGATATTTGTTGATGAATGTCGATGATGAACTTTAACAATTCGCATTCCAGAAATTTGGCTCTTTCGCATTTCGTTCTCGTTTATCCACAAGCAGTTTATACTGGACTTACTGTTTTCCGATCGTGCCGAACGCCGTCCAAATATTTGTCGAACCGTTTCGACGTCTGTGAATGTAAAGTGAACGAAAACGTACGTGATTCTGCGCAGTCTTTCCAGAAAACATGCCAACGCTTGTGCGATGTCTTTCACTTATTGTCTCGCGTCTTTCGTCTTTAAATCTCTCATGGCAAACAGCAGGATAAGTGCAGCACTTTCTGTGAGAGTTTGTCTGTTAAATCATTGAAAGAGGTTCGATGCACTCGTTCGATGAATGGGTTACAATTTCAGTGAGAAGTTTGATTATAGCTGCGATGACCCACTTTTGAAAATTGCCATTTCCTCTCAAATGAAGTTAACAGTAAAATTTACAAATTTTGAGGCACTTTAATATTGTTTGGTCGAATGAAAATGAATTGTATTGAATTTACGAAAAATACAAAATATTCACAATAATAATTTAACGGAATTCGATAAAAAATTGTTAAAAATTGTAATTTTATTTTGGATATATTATCTGAATGGCAAAATAAGAAAATTTTACATTATTCAGTGATGACGAACATGATACAAAGTGAAACAAAAGTAAGGAATTCAAAATATTGGCAGTAATGATTTGATACAAGGATTTTTTAGGTGGTTCAAGATTTTTATTTTGTCATCAGTCAAGTCAGTGGGGAAATCTAAAAATTGCAAGCAACTTTATATTGGTTAGTCGAGTAAAAATGGATGGTATTGAATCCAATGAAAGGAAAAAAATGGAATAAAAAAAACATTGTAAAGCCTCATTATTAAAGCTTTTGAATGACTGCGAAGAAAATTAGAATTCAATAAAATTTCACGAATTTTCTTCAGAAAACGGTTGACGATATACGTTCATCCATTTAATATAAGTTAATCGCCCGACAACAATTTTTTTTAAAATTACAAATGTTTACAATTCTGAGATAAATTTTCTGTATTTCACTACATACATGAACATTTCTAAAATAAAATAATGAGCGTTTGGAATTCTACATTTTCTGAAAGGTTCTTTGCTAAATGATTACTAATTCTATTGTTCCATGAATATTCATAAAATTAAATTCTCTATATTTCCAATTGTAAAATAAATTTGTTAGAATTTGTCCTGGCAACTGGCGCATATTATCAAACGATAGGATCAAAAAATATAGAGAAAATGTTGTGCCGAATTATTAACAAGTTAATTACCCCCAAAGCAATTATTACATAGCTAATTAATTACATAGTTGATTACCATCAGCACGGCAAATATTTACAAATGTTTACAACCGAATTAAATAGCTCGTACTTCAAGACTGACTGACAGTTTTTCGAATCCAATAATAGAGTCAATAGTACAATAAATATATATAAAATATTATTTTCCTGTATTTCCAAACTACCGTTTTTTTTTTTTTTTTTTTTGTGAACCACATTATTTAATAAGTCGTACGATAAATATAAATAAAACTGAACGCTCAATGTTTACAGGATAAATATAAATTGGCCGTATTTCCAGGCCGGCAATTAATCGAACTCTCTCGAATTTGTCCGGGCAACTGGCGCGTATTATCAAACGATAGGATCAAGAGATAGAGAGAAGAGGCATCGCGGTAGCATGCGGGCCAACATAATGGGCCGGTGTCTCGTCCTGTCCTCGCGCACTCATAACATCTATTTCCAGAACGGTCCAACATTTAATTTTAGATCAGTCGTTCCATATACTTGCGCTAGTAGAGTCGCCCACTCGGTGTACCTACTCGCTCGCTGCCGTGGCTCCGAGATTGTGCGCTCGCATATCCTACTGTAATACCACCCAAATTCTCGATCTTCGAAGAGCCCGAGACCGACATAAGTACTCGGTGCGCTTGATGCTCGCATACTGTGCCGCTACTTCGCTCGTATTATAGCCACGTGACCGACAGGGTTGACCGACGAACTGGGTAACACGTTACGCTCCATTTTCCGCGGTTTTTCCTACGTCATTCAGACCCATCGCAATCGAAAACTCTTTTGTCATTCGCTCCTCGGGTCACAATTCCGATATTCTAGAACGAGAACAATCAATTTCATCATTTTCAATCTGTCATTTTTTTTTAAGGAATTATATTAATATAAGGAATTATGTTATGATAGGTACAGTCTTGCCAAAAGTGAGTTTCGGAGACAATTTCGATCACTTACCGATGGGGTAAAAATTTGAAGAAAATAATGCATATGAAACGTGCTGAAAAGATTGATTTCGCATAATTGTAATCCTAAAATGTTTTTAGTATAAATAGACCAAAATCTTAGTTGATTTGATATTTGAAAAAAAAATTAAAATTGTGATAAAATTCGAATGGCTCGACAGATTTTTGCAAGATTTAGTAGATATGATGTATTACGGGTCATCTATTTATGTAGAAAATTTCAGGCGGGTGTCTTCTTAATTGCGAAAGTTATAGCGTGAAAACGATTTTTTTTTATTTTCAAAATGCTGTGAAATCTAAATTTTTGAACCGATTCGCGTTAAATACGATCCCAAAAGGTATTCTATGATAACCCACTTGCATACAAAATTTTGAGAGGATTCATTGAAAATTGCGCCAGTTATCGTGTAAACAATGAAATGTGCACATACACACACACATTACAGAGATTTCGCACAAACCACTTTTCTCGACGTTTTGGACCATTCTGAGTGTAACGACATAAAAATGTCGAAAAAAAAAAAATTTCATGAAAATAATGTTTCCTCTATGAGGAAGAAAAAAGTGAATAATGCATTATGCACTTTTCATACTTGTTATGAATTATTAATAATTCAAACAGGAGAAATTTCTAATAATTTCTCTAGCAGGTCATGAAAAAGACGAAAAGGAGCAAAATTTGGTCGTTATCTTTTCTCTCTATAATAAATTTGCAGCGTTTGAAGCAAACACTCATGACTACTTAATAGTGACTCTGCCGCCTAATGAAGTGAATTTCAAATCGCTTTTCTTGAATTTTACACCATTCTGAGTATTCTCAGAATGGTGTAAAATATAAAAATGTCGAAAAAAAAAATTTTCATGAAAATAATCTTTCCTCTATAAGGAAGAAAAAAGTGCATAATGCATTATGCACTTTTGATACTTATTATGAATTATTAATAATTCAAACAGGAGAAATTTTAAATAATTTCTCTAGCTGGTCATGAATAAGACGAAAAGGAGCAAAATTTGGTCGTAATCTTTTCTCTCTATAATAAATTTGCACCGTTTGAAGCAAACACTCATGACTACTTAATAGTGACTCTGCCGCCTAATGAAGTGAATTTCAAATCGCTTTTCTTGAATTTTACACCATTCTGAGTATTCTCAGAATGGTGTAAAATATAAAAATGTCGAAAAAAAAAATTTTCATGAAAATAATCTTTCCTCTATAAGGAAGAAAAAAGTGCATAATGCATTATGCACTTTTGATACCTGTAACGAATTATTAATAATTCAAACAGGAGAAATTTTAAATAATTTCTCTAGCAGGTCATGAAGAAGACGAAAAGGAGCAAAATTTGGTCGTAATCTTTTCTCTCTATAATAAATTCGCAGCGTTTGAAGCAAACACTCATTACTACTTAATAGTGACTCTGCCGCCTCATGAAATGAATTTCAAATCGCTTTTCTTGAATTTTACACCATTCTGAGTATTCTCAAAATGGTGTAAAATATAAAAATGTCGAAAAAAAAAATTTCATGAAAATAATGTTTCCTCTATGAGAAAGAAAAAAGTGAATAATGCATTATGCACTTTTGATACTTGTTATGAATTATTAATAATTCAAACAGGAGAAATTTTTTATAATTTCTCTAGCAGGTCATGAAGAAGACGTAAAGGAGCAAAATTTGGTCGTAATCTTTTCTCTCTATAATAAATTCGCAGCGTTTGAAGCAAACACTCATGACTACTTAATAGTGATTCTGCCGCCTAATGAAATGAATTCCAAATCGCTTTTCTTGAATTTCACACCATTCTGAGTATTCTCAGAATGGTGTAAAACATAAAAATGTCAAAAAAAATTTTTTTTTAATGAAAATAATGTTTCCTCTATGAGAAAGAAAAAAGTGAATAATGCATTATGCACTTTTGATACCTGTAACGAATCATTAATAATTCAAACAGGAGAAATTTTAAATAATTTCTCTAGCAGGTCATGAAGAAGACGAGAAGGAGCAAAATTTGGTCGTAATCTTTTCTCTCTATAATAAATTCGCAGCGTTTGAAGCAAACGCTTATGGCTACTAAATAGTGACTCTAGTGGCAAAGACAAGAGTCTTGCAGTATATGCAGAACGCGTCACTGGGAAATGGAGCATCTCGAGTAATCGAGTAGGCGACCCCCGGGTTTTCTTGAGATTTGTGGAGGAGTCTCTCTCTTTCTCTTTCTTGATGCGATGTGGGGCTTGTCGTTGGTTGCAGAGAATTGGAGCAACGCGCAGAAAAGCCCTCGTTACTGTGTCGCGGTCGCCACAGTTCTGCATATCCACGCGTCTTACAGCGCCTCGAGGAATTGCCTCATCGCATATTATTTATTATACGTTAACAGCGAATCCACCCGGCGGTATTATAAACCCGTCATATGAACGACCTTGGAGCGTAATACACAATCTTCAAGGCGCGACTGATATAGAGCAAATTTAATAATCCACGAATAATTGCAATGAATTTATCAAACTATTACAATAAAATTATTAATACTTTTTATTCCTTAATTTATCCAAATTACGACAATTTAATTAGCAATATAAAAAATTCTTTCAAATTGAGCTTCCATTTAAATCAAAATTAATTCGTTTGTTGGATTTAAAAAAAATATTGGAAAGTAGATTTGCATTCCAAAATGGTTAAGACGTTTTTGAGGGTGTTTCAATTTTTATTGCGTCAATAAAATTGGGCGGAAGTTTTTTATTTTCGGAGTTATACTTCATATGATATGCTTAAATTTCAAGAGCCATGAATAAAATTATTTTTTAATCAAAATTGACGGAAATTTGAAAGAGGAAATGCTTCTTTTATTTTCATAATTGCTGAGAATTGAGTCATAAAAATTATCTATATTTTTTAGCGCCTAAATTCTTTTATTATTGATAGGATTTTTTTCAGTCAGATTGAAGTTTCCATTGATGTTTTTTACGCCAGGAGATTTTTTCTTTTCGTTAAGAAATTTGAGTTTTTTTCTTTATTTTTTTTGTTAAGCTACGTTTGAGTCACTTTGAATGGCGAACAGGGATCGATAACATTGACTCGTGATGACTTTATTTCTCTTTTTCTTCTTCTCTCTTTCTGTTCCTCTCGCAGGGAATGTTTGCCATCCGCGTCATCTCGAAAGAGCACACAGAGTGGCTTATGTAATGCAGGGACTTGTGTGTTTGCTTCGCTACGAAGCAGGTATACAGGGCTCTTCACTCCGAGAAGTAAGTGTCAGTCCAAAGATTTACTGGGAGGATATTGTGCAAGGTTGAACATTTTTTAAAAAGTTTTTCTATTTTTTTCCAACTATAAATACTGGTGAAAAATTTTTTCTGACAATTTTTCCAAAAAAACGAAACTGAAAAAAAAATTGGAATTTTCCGGAACTTTCACGAACAATTCAAGGAATTTCAGAAGCATTTCAGAGATTTTTCGCGATTTTTAGAAGCATTACAGAAATTTTCCGGGATTTTTAGAAGCATTACAGAGATTTTCCACGATTTTTAGAAGCATTTCCGATTTTCCGGGATTTTCCGCGATTTTCAGAAGAATCTTAAAGATTTTTTTGAAGGTTCAGAAGAATCTCGGAGATTTTCAGGGATTTCAAAAAAAATTCAGCGATTTTCCGAGATCATGAGATGAATCACAGACGTTTTCCGCGATTTTCCGAGATTTTCCGGTATTTTGAGATGAATCTCAGATATTTTTCGCGATTTTCCGAGATTTTCCGAGATTTAAAGCAAATCTTAAAGATTTCTAGTCAACTTCAGGGATTTTCAAAGATTGTCAAAGATTTTCAAAGATTTTCAAAGATTTTCCAAAGTTTTCAGAAACATTTACAAAACAAACGGAAGAAAATTAACGAAATTCGGAATAAAATCGGGAAATATTCAGAAAACTTAAACAAAAATCTAAAAAAAAAAAAATATTATTAGAAAATTGTGAAAAAAAATACCACAGTATTTCGGTTGATCCTTTACAACAAATTTCCATGTTCGATAATGCATTTTTCTGTTTAAAGTACAAGTCAAAGAATTCGGCCTGGATTATTAAAAATGGTGATTAAAATAATAAATAAGTTCCTCAGATGGAATACAAATTATTTGTTTTGCAGTAGAAATATCGTTCTTGCAATTTATGAGACCAGTGTTCGAAAAAAAAAAAGTTCCGTTTGCGTCCAAAAAAAATTTTTGTGAAATAACGTTGAAGTCGTAATCGAAGAGCTATTTTTCGTAACTAAAACGCGGGGGACTGTCACTGATTTTTTTCCGCGTCGACTTGGAGGAGGGCTAAAAACGACCTGGAACTAAAAATATTTTCGAGCATACCCGAAGAAACTGTTGCTGCGTGTGTGTAAGTCGTCGAAGTCACCGGACGCACAACAGCAAAGCTTGTTTTTTTCTATGCGATTGCTGACATTCCCACTTCATTTAAGAGCCACGCAGTGTGAAGCAACTTTTCGACAGAACAAATTAGCTCATATTCACACTTTTCTATGCATTCAATGTTTTACAGATGCGGAATTTATATACTTTTTTAATTCGTTAACTCTGATCTGAAAAAATAGAAAAAATTATTACTCTTTGCGAACTTAAAAAAAAAATTATAAATAAAAAGTTATTTTTATCTTTGGACATAATTAGTATTCACGTATGAATTAAATGAATTATACATTTTTCTGGAGTTAATAAATAGGAGCAATTCCACCAAAATTTGATTTTTTTTTTCAACAATTAAAAAAATCGGGTTTTTTTAAACTTCATTTTTTTAACATCAAAATCTCATGAGGTATTAGAATTCTTTTATTTTTATGAAAGTAACATCCATTATTCATATATTTTACTCGAAGAAATTATAAAATCATTTTTTAAAAATGTTTTGGCCTTAAAAATAGCTGACAACTGCAAATCACATTAGACAAGAATCTTAAAAAAAAAAATTTTCATACTGATCTTAAGAAAATTCATTCGGCCGAAAAACGCCGGTACTTTTGGTGGAATTGATATTTTTTATTTTTTGGTGGAAAAAAAAATATCGTCGATACTTTTTTCGGAAAATTTCAGTTAATTTAAGCTAAAATGTCCCATATAAATCGGTCTTAATTTTTTTTTGTGTAGGCTATGAAATTTCGCACATTTCTATTTTTCATAAATATATGTACGATGAAACTGACCCGAGATAGAAAGTTTGAATGAACAATTTGAGAATTCTTAAAAACGTCACATCAGATTTCTATTTTTTCATATTGAAATTTGCTCCAGTTATTACAATAATAAAACCCAATTTTTGGAATTAGAAAAAAAAAAATTGTTTGCTGAATTTCAGTGAAATCACTCCTGTATAACTAAAGAAAAATAGAGTAAATATATTCGGAATTTTAATTTACTGAAAAAAGGTTGTCTAAACAAAGATTCAAATGAAAATAAAAATTTATTAATTGAAGGCGTATTTTTTTAAATGATAAATTTCAAATATCGATTTTTGTTGTTGTAAAGATTGACCAAATAATTTGTTCGTCTTTCTAAAAAATGTTGTGGACATAAAAAGACCGGATTAAAAGACAAATAAAGAATGACTAAGTTGGGAATTTAAAAAAAATGGACCACGAGGAAAATCCGAATTTCCCGATGAATCTTTGTGCAGCTGTGCAACGATAAATAACTTTAAATCGATGTGAAAGAGAACGAAAACAGATTACGATTTCTATTCACAGTTGGATGAGAGTCTCGAGTGCGATCAAACTATCATCGTCACCCGAACTCAAATAGTATTATCGAAGCGTATATTACAAGTCTTAATACGTCCTATGCTAAATTTAATTGCAAAATAATAGCAATCTAAATCGGTACCTCGAGAAAAGGCGTAGGCACGCCTCGTTGAGTACACAAGGTTAATTTTAACCGTGTGGGATGACAGTTGTCGACGGTATTTCGCTCTCTTTATATATTTCCATCTTGTTTTTAAACTTTAGTCATCGAATGTTACACAATTTCGAATCATTGTCATTACCTTCGTACTTGCAAACCAAAAACACGTGAGATCGAGTCAACATCACACGTTTGGTTGCTCATACTTTATGCCACTCAAGATATTCTGCTAACTTGAGAAATTTTTTTTTTAATTTAGGAAAAAAAATTGTTTTTTAACTTCGAGTAAAATTGGTAATCATTTTCTGCACTCTCTATACTCTGTCTTGTTTTTTAATTTTAGTCTTCGAATGCTACACAATTCGAAATTATTGTCATTGTCCTGGTAACTTAAGGTATTTATTTAATTCTGACAAAAAATTGAAAACTACGTTTTTCAGCTTAAAAAAAATTGGTTGTATTTTGTTGCACTTTCTATATTCTACCTTGTTTCTTCACCCTAATCATCGGATGTTACACAATTCGAAATTATTGTCATTGTCCTGGTAACTTAAGGTATTTACTTAATTCAGACAAAAAATAAAAAACTACGTTTTCCAGCTTTAAAAAAAATGGTAATATTTTGTTGCACTTTATATACTGTATTTTGTTTTTTAACTGAAGTCCTCGGATGCACAATTCGGAATTGTTATTATTGTCCTGTTAATTCAGTTATTTTTCAAATTTTGAAAAAAAAAAAAAAATCGTTTTTCAGTTTCGAAAAAATTGGTAATATTTTGTCGCACTTCATGTATCCAATCTTGTTTTTCAAATTTAGTCCTCGAATGTTATACAATTCGAAATCATTGTCATTTTCCTGGTAACTTGGAGTCATTTTTTAATTCCACAAAAAAAAATCGTTATAGGATCAAAAAATAATATTTTATTTCGCACCTCCCAGTAAAATTCGTAATAATGTACTGTATATTTCGAGAAAGTTAATAATTTACAGTGTATTTCGATACACTCGAATGCATACCATTCATAATCATTGAGGAGAAATTATTGTCATTGTCCTGGTAACTTAAGGTATTTACTTAATTCTGACAAATAATTAAAAACTACGTTTTCCAGCTTCAAAAAAATGGTAATATTTTGTTGCACTTTATATACTGTATTTTGTTTTTTAACTGAAGTCCTCGGATTCATCACACAATTGGGAATTGTTGTTATTGTCCTGTTAATTCAGGTATTTTTCAAATTTTTCAAATTTTGAAAAAAAAAAATCGTTTTTCAGTTTCGAAAAAATTGGTAATATTTTGTCGCACTTAATGTATCCAATCTTGTTTTTCAAATTTAGTCCTCGAATGTTATACAATTCGAAATCATTGTTATTTTCCTGGTAACTTAGAGTCATTTTTTAATTCCACAAAAAAAAATCGTTATGGGATCGAAAAATAATATTTTCTTTCGCACCTGCCAGTAAAATTCGTAATAATTTACTGTATATTTCGATAAAGTTAATAATTTACAGTGTATTTCGATACACTCGAATGCATACCATTCATAATCATTGAAGAGAAATTATTGTCATTGTCCTGGTAACTTAAGGTATTTACTTAATTCTGACAAATAATTAAAAACTACGTTTTTCAGCTTAAAAAAAATTGGTAATATTTTGTTGCACTTTATATATTGTATTTTGTTTTTAAACTGAAGTCCTCGGATGCAACACAATTCGGAATTGTTGTTATTGTCCTGTTGATTCAGTTATTTTTCGAATAAAAAAAAAAAAAATAAAAAAAAATCGTTTTTCAGTTTCGAAAAAATTGGTAATATTTTGTCGCACTTCATGTATCCAATCTTGTTTTTCAAATTTAGTCCTCGAATGTTATACAATTCGAAACCATCGTTATTTTCCTGGTAACTTAGAGTCATTTTTTAATTCCACAAAAAAAAAATCGTTATAAGATCAAAAAATAATATTTTTTTTCGCACCTCCCAGTAAAATTCGTAATAATGTACTGTATATTTCGAGAAAGTTAATAATTTACAGTGTATTTCGATACACTCGAATGCATACCATTCGTAATCATTGAGGAGTAAAATTTTTAAACATTTTTTTTAACTTTAATTTTTTTATTACAATTTAAAAAAATTGTAATTGCCAAATTTATGTGACCATCTCATTTGAAATTATGTTGCAGATGACTAGGGGTCGATGACCCGGAACCGGAACCACACTTAACCTCCAAGAACCTTTCTCAACGCTTCGTTAGTCTCAGCCACGACGGAGAGCTAAGAAAATCAAGCTCCAATGGGAATGCATGGTGAATGTGTAAGAAGGAAGCTAACCATGACCTGAGTTAACGATACTCTGAGCATATAAGTACTCAGGCAGCTTTTCAACTATTTATAGCTTTATGCCGAGAAATTTGAATGGCCCTATTTGTACGAATAACACTATGAGTAATTCTCAACATTTTTCCCTTCAACTTCCAGCGTGACATTCTTCTTTTTTTTCCCCAAAAAAATTATATCTTCGTCCTAAAAATTTCTGAAGAGGAATAAAGTATTTTCCCTCCTTAAAAATCTATTTAACAATAAAGAAAAACAACGTAACATCAATTTCATTATCCCCTAAAAAAGTTTATCCAAAAATCAATTTCCATTCATTATAATATTATTTAAACTTATTTTCATTCGTGGCTCTATTTTTTATACGAATAATAATATTTTATTTAATTTTTTTTTTTTTATCATAAGACTATTAAAATTTTTTGTTTCATTATAATTTATTTATCCGGAACACAAAAAATTTTACCTAAAGAGAACATTTGCAGACTATTTTCTTTTGTTGCAACAAACAAAGTGTACCAATGTTTCTTGATTCTCATTATCGCAAAATATACAAAAATATTTTAATATCAGAATATATTTTTATCACACTTTAATTCCTGAAATTATATATATAATGGACTTTCAATTTAAGGATTAATGTCAAATGAGGATAAATTAATTTAAGCTCTTTCATCATGACAATTTTACTGGCATGAATTGTTTTGTTGTTGTCTTTTTTTATTGATACTTTTGTGATGAACAACTGTCGCAGTGTCGTCATAAATTTGTAACAAAGAAAATTTATCTTAAAATAACGATTGAATAATTCTTACATTCAGACATAATCAGTATTTACATATAAAATTAATCATGAATTTACCAAGCCTTAATACATACATAAATAAATAAATAAAATCATTACATTCTGAATGAAATTTTTTATAAAATTAAGGATTAATATAAAATACGAGCTGTTTCATCGTGACACTCTTGTTGGCATAAATTGTTATTGTTTCTTTTTTACATACATAAATAAATAAATAAATAAAATCATTATATTCTGAATGAAATTTTTTTAAAAATTAAGGATTAATGTAAAATACGAGCTGTTTCATCGTGGAACTCTTGTTGGCATAAATTGTTATTGTTTCTTTTTTATCGATGAACAACTGTCGCTTTGTCGTCATAAATTTGTAACAAAGTTGAAAAGAAGGCGATATCGTTTGTGAGTCGTAACGAATCGTCGAAAAAGTCGATTGTCCGTGGCAACAATTTACACCCTCGGATTTTCCGGCGGTGTAACTCGTTTGTGGCGCGAATATAAGCGGCGCGACTCTATCCAGCCGTTCGACGACAGCTGCGAGGTGTATGCGCGCGAGCACCGCCGAAGCTCTGCTTTTCGGTACGGTATAGATTCTAATACGTAAAGATAGATTCACCGGTGAGGGGCGATCGAGTATATTTAGAAAAGTGCTCAGCTTGCCAGATCCGAGACTAACCGACAAGCGCGCGGGTTTCTCGCGCTCGCACAACCGAAAGATATTTTTCTCTCTCTCTCTATTTTCTTATGTCTCTCCTTCGACAATTCTCGTCATCTTCATTTTCTCATTTTTCCATTTTTTTCCCCTGACTTTGCAATTTTTTCTTTGAGACTTTTTAATCGATTTTTAAAAAATGTTATACCGTTGAGAATTTTGAAAATTTAAATAAGGTGTAAAGAAGATTTTTTTGCATGATATTTTTAATCGATATTTCGACTTCCTGTGGGAAAATTTTTAAATGGCAATTTTTTTTGTGCTGAATTCCTATCGACAAATGAAGATGGGAGGATTTCTTCAGGGATCTGACTTCCGAAAAAAAAATTGTGATGAGGGTGCAAAGTAGAACTTTGCACATTGCTTCCTCAGTAATTTTTATCCTTTGCAAAGCTCGCTTTGTGGGAACGGTTATTTATTTTATTTTTGGCTTCCTCATAGCTTTGAATTGAAATAAGGTGTAAAGAAGATTTTTTTGCATGATATTTTTAATCGATATTTCGACTTCCTGTGGGAAAATTTTTAAATGGCAATTTTTTTATGCTGAATTCCGGTCGACAAATGAAGATGGGAGGATTTCTTCAGGGATCTGACTTCCGAAAAAAAATTTATGATTAGGGTGCAAAGTAGAACTTTGCACATTGCTTCCTCAGTAATTTTTATCCTTTGCAAAGCTGGTTTTGTGGGAACGGTTATTTATTTTATTTTTGGCTTCCTCATAGCTTTGAATTGAAATAAGGTGTAAAGAAGATTTTTTTGCATGATATTTTTAATCGATATTTCGACTTCCTGTGGGAAAATTTTTAAATGGCAATTTTTTTATGCTGAATTCCTATCGACAAATGAAGATGGGAGAATTTCTTCAGGGATCTGACTTCCGAAAAAAAATTGTGATGAGGGTGGAAAGTAGAACTTTGCACATTGCTTCCTCAGTAATTTTTATCCTTTGCAAAGCTGGTTTTGTGGGAACGGTTATTTATTTTATTTTTGGCTTCCTCATAGCTTTGAATTGAAATAAGGTGTAAAGAAGATTTTTTCGCATGATATTTTTAATCGATATTTCGACTTCCTGTGGGAAAATTTTTAAATGGCAATTTTTTTTGTGCTGAATTCCTATCGACAAATGAAGATGGGAGGATTTCTTCAGGGATCTGACTTCCGAAAAAAAATTGTGATGAGGGTGGAAAGTAGAACTTTGCACATTGCTTCCTCAGTAATTTTTATCCTTTGCAAAGCTGACTTTGTGGGAACGGTTATTTATTTTATTTTTGGCTTCCTCGTAGCTTTGAATTTTTCGAAAAATTCGTAATGACGTGAAATCCAAACCGCTTTACCGATCATCACCAAAATTAGTACGTAGCAGGTCTTAATGTTATTATTTCCTGCGTGGAAAGTTTTAGTTGATTTGATGGAATTTTAGTGGCAATTGGAGTAAAACGATTATATTTTTTTTTAAATTTAAAATTACATGAAATCTGAACCGCTTTACCGATCATCATCGAATTTAGGACAACATGGAGCTAAATTTTTTTTTTCTGTGTGGGAAGTTTCAGTCGATTTGTTTGAATTTTGAACTGAATTAAAGTAAACCGAATTTTTTTCGGAACATTTAACATCATGTAAAATCTGAACCGTTGCGCTGAAAAATTTCGAGTGAAAGCTACAAAAAAATGTTATAAATAATTTACGAATAAAAATAATTAAAGAAAAAAAAATTTCCGTTTTAAGTTGTTCTCAGGAAATTGGTCAGTTTTTTAACAGACCGAAAATTTTCGATTAACTGGCATTTAAAAATGTAATAAATTTCTAATTTACAAAATTGCAACGTTTCGAAATATTCAACTGGACTTTTTCCTCAATTATACGAATACGTAATATCGAGAAGTTTCTCGAGATTCTAGAAGGTAAAACAGAAGAAAAACAACGCTGACGAGTTTGCGAAGGACGTTCTCGACGAAGCGTTTTGAAATCCAGCCTCAGAGAAATATTAGAATTGGAGCATCTACACGAGTTAGGCTCTCGCATTTATGCGAAAGCGTATCGAAATCTCGTGATTGCAGCACAAACATCACCGAGGATACGACAAAAGATGCCGGATGACGATAATGTGTTAATTTTTTCATTGCTGCTCGTGGCAATAAAGAAATTAAATAATTAAATTTTAGAAAAATAAATTGAAGCACATTTAGATTGATCTTATTTGTTATATATATATATATTTGATATTCGTGTATTGTTACGCTGTTGCTAAACAGCATTATTCTTTTGTTAATAATAAACAAGAAGGAGTTCGGTCGATCGGGTTGAAGGAGACGGACGTGTTCAGAATCGATACGCAATAAACATCTCTGATTTCTAAAACGACGTGTTTTTACTTTTATTAAGTCATCTGACATTCGCTAGAGATTGCGACAAAATAATTAAATTTTAGAAAAATAAATAATTAAATTTTAGAAAAATAAATGATTAAATTTTAGAAAAATAAATGATTAAATTTTAGAAAAATAAATAATTAAATTTTAGAAAAATAAATAATTAAATTTTAGAAAAACAAATAATTAAATTTTATAAAAATAAATAATTAAATTTTAGAAAAATAAATAATTAAATTTTAGAATAATAAATAATTAAATTTTATAAAAATAAATAATTAAATTCAGAGTCATAAGTCCCCATTATTTCATGAGATATAGTTTACAGTAAAATTAGTTTTATAATTATGATTACATAATAATAATCTGTAGTGATTATAAATTATAAAAAAATTCTGGATGCAAATATTCCGATTTGAATTTTTGAAAATGTAGCTATTCTATAAATTTTTTTCGTTGATGGATTAAGAGCTTTTTGGCATTATTATTATTAATATTCATAAAGAATATTCGTAATATTTAAAAAAAAAATGTATGGTATTTACAAAATTGTGTTCATAGAATTCTTTATTTATTTTTATTTACGAAAAGGTATGTTGACAATTGACGTATGAAGTGCACTTAATATCTTGTCTCGTTGAGAAGTGGATAACGATAGATACAAATATATTGGAATATAAGAGAAGAATAATGTTGAACGTTTGTAAACCGAGATTGAACAGATCACTTGGAAGCTGCGGTAATTTCCGGTATTTCGGTTTGTTTGTATCTTCTGAGCTCTTACGCGCGAAAATGATCGGGTTCTCTGGCATTGTTGGCTGGTTACCGCTGATATTGCAATTAGAATTGACGTGGGCGAGAAGACGCACGCGTGTGGCGAGCGCGCAACTCGCTACACCCCCGATGCACTATATTTTCTCTCCTACTTTTTTTCTTTACGCAGAAAAATTCGCAATTACAATTGTTTTTTTTTTTTCATTTTTACTTAAACATTTATTTTTCTGAATTCGTAAACAGTGAGAGTTTATTTTTCGTGTAGGATCTTGAAGTGATGATTTTTTGCATCCACATTGCTCTTCGAGTTCTGAAAGAAACTTATAAAAAATTTTTAATGAGTTTTATGTTATTTAAAATCTTTGTGAAATATAATTCATATTGGAAAAGATTTTTAATAAATTTTATTTGAAAAAAGGATCCTGTTGCACTATATTTCCTCTCCTACTTTTTTTCTTTACGTTGAAGAATTCGCAATTACAATTGCTTTTCTCCATTTTTACTTAAACATTTATTTTTCTTAATTCGTGAACAGTGGGAGTTTATATTTCGTGTAGGATCTTGGAGTGATGATTTTTTGCATCTACATTGCTCTTCGAGTTCTGAAAGAAACTTATTAAATGTTTTTAATGAGTTTTATGTTATTTGAAATACTTGTGAAATATAATTGATATTGGAAAAGATTTTTAATAAATTATATTTGAAAAAAGAATCCTGTTGCACTATATTTCCTCTCCTACTTTTTTTCTTTACGCAGAAAAATTCGCAATTACAATTGTTTTTTTTTTCATTTTTACTTAAACATTTATTTTTCTTAATTCGTAAACAGTGGGAGTTTATATTTCGTGTAGGATCTTGAAGTGATGATTTTTTGCATCCACATTGCTCTTCGAGTTCTGAAAGAAACGTATTAAATTTTTTTAATGAGTTTTATGTTATTTGAAATCTTTGTGAAATATAATTCATATTGGGAAAGATTTTTAATAAATTATATTTGAAAAAAGAATCCTGTTGCATTATATTTCCTCTCCTACTTTTTCTCTTTACGCAGAAAAATTTGCAATTACAATTGTTTTTTTTTTTCATTTTTACTTAAACATTTCTGTTTCTTAATTCGTAAACAGTGGGAGTTTATATTTCGTGTAGAATCTTCAAGTGATGATTTTTTCCTCTACATTGCTCTTCGAGTTCTGAAAGAAACTTATTAAATTTTTTTAATGAGTTTTATGTTATTTGAAATCTTTGTGAAATATAATTTATATTGGGAAAGATTTTTAATAAAGTTTATTTAAAAAAAGAATCCTGTTGCACTATATTTCCTCTCCTACTTTTTTTTCTTTACGCAGAAAAATTCGCAATTACAATTGTTTTTTTTTTTTCATTTTTACTTAGCATTTCTTTTTCTTAATTCGTCAACAGTGGGAGTTTATATTTTTTTACTCCATTTCAGTTGTTTGAATTTTAAGAATTTAGTTTTTTTTTCCATGTTCATGTTCATTACATTTTTTTTCACTAATTTATGGAAACTCATGAAAAAGTGGAAATTTCAATGTCCTTGGTGAAGTATTTAAAGATTGCTAAAAATAAATGAAAAATTGTGAGATCTTCAAAACGGATATTTTTAAAATTATATATTCACAGATGCATTTACATTATTTGAATTTTATAAAAGAGTCATTGAGAAACTGTGACAATAAATCTTAGCTCGAAATTACTATAATAAAAATAGACTTTGTACCGAGAATGACTCGCGGCTGTTGTGTTGTTAAGTTTGAACCAGAAAATTTACACACCCTCATTTTCTCGCTATAAATGAAAAGCCAAAAATTCCTCAAGCACGTACACCGAGTTTATTTTTCGCTCTGGTTGCATTCGTGAAAAATATCCATCTATATGCGGCATTCCATACCAAGTAGGCTACAAAAACAGTACTCAATTTTTTTTTTTTCGCTAAGAAAGTAAATAATATCTACAAATTATATGATCTTTCAAAATGTTACGTACGTAAATTATGTACGTTCATGAAGAACATAGTTTTTGTTAATTTCGCAGTAATTGACGATAAAACATTGTATGAAAATATTATGACATAACATGATGACTTTTTGAAGTGTATAAAGCAGTTTTTTTTAAAATTCGAATTGAACATTTTGTTTCTGTTTTAAATTTGACAGAATTTCTGGTTTTGCTTTAAAAAAATAAAAATATTCATTAAATTTCAGAAGTTTGAGACTGTTAAATTTATTGACAAGTGAGAGTAGGTAATTTAGAATTCTATTAAATTTTTTTCAAATTTGACAGAATTTATGTTTTTGTTGACAAACTACTCTACGAAATGCCACGAAAAATAAAGATTAAGTATTTTCTGCACTTACAAATATGTGAACAAACAATTCATAGGTAAATGGATACATTTTCAGAATCAAATTTATTTATGGATTCATTAATATGTAATAAAAAAATTTACATTATGAAAATAATTCCTTTGTAGAGAATTCCCTCGAAATTCGACTGCTTATTTAGTTCAAAATGTCACATGAAATAAAACAGATTTATGCAAAGTTTGCAGCTCATTGTGAGCAAAAAAAAAACGAACGCCTAAGTTCAACTTGTCGATGATTGTTTCGGGCATTTTAGTGCATATGAATAATGATGAATAAATAAACTCGCATTTTTCGACATTTTGCAGATAGATTTAAAAAAAAGCATTATTATTTCTTATTAAAATTTTTATTTTAAATTGGATTGCTTATTGATACGAAATGTCTCATAAAATAAAATAGATTTATGCAAAGTCTGCAGTTCATTGTTAGAAAAAAAAAAACTAACGCCTAAGTTCAACTTGATGATGATTGATTCGCCGGAGACAAGAAGAAATTTTTATATTTCCAATGGGCATATGAGTACATATCAATAATGATTAATAAATAAATCTGCATTTTCGACATTTTGCAGATATATTAAAAAATTTATTATCATTTATTATTCAAATTTTTATCTTTAATTAAATTGCTCGTTGATACGAAATGTCTCATAAAATAAAATAGATTTATGCAAAGTTTGCAGTTCATTGTTAGAAAAAAAAAACGAACGTCTAAGTTTAACTTGTCGATGATTGTTTCGCCGGAGACAAGAAGAAATTTTTATATTTCCAATGGGCATATGAGTACATATCAATAATGATTAATAAATAAATCTGCATCTTCGACATTTTGCAGATATATTAAAAAATTTATTATTATTTATTATTCAAATTTTTATCTTTAATTAAATTGCTCGTGGATACGAAATATTTCATAAAATAAAATAGATTTATGCAAAGTTTGCAGTTCATTGTTAGAAAAAAAAAAAAAACGAACGCCTAAGTTCAACTTGTCGATGATTGTTTCGGGCATTTTAGTGCATATAAATAATGATGAATAAATAAACTCGCATTTTTCGACATTTTGCAGATAGATTTTAAAAAAAGCATTATTATTTATTATTAAAATTTTTATCTTTAATTAAATTGCTCGTTGATACGAAATGTCTCATAAAATAAAATAGATTTATGCAAAGTTTGCAGTTCATTGTTAGAAAAAAAAAAAAAAAACGAATGCCTAAGTTCAACTTGATGATGATTGTTTCGCCGGAGACAAGACGAGATCTTTCTATTTCCAATGAGCATATGAGTGCATATCAATAATGATTAATAAATAAATCTGCATCTTCGACATTTTGCAGATATATTAAAAAATTTATTATCATTTATTATTCAAATTTTTATCTTTAATTAAATTGCTCGTTGATACGAAATGTCTCATAAAATAAAATAGATTTATACAAAGTTTGCAGTTCATTGTTAGAAAAAAAAAAAACGAACGCCTAAGTTCAACTTGATGATGATTGTTTCGCCGGAGACAAGAAGAAATCTTTCTATTTCCGACGGGCATTTTAGTGCATATCAATGATGATGAATGAATAAACTCGCATTTTCCGACATTTTGCAGATATATTAAAAAATTTATTATCATTTATTATTCAAATTTCTATCTTTAATTAAATTGCTCGTTGATACGAAATGTCTCATAAAATAAAATAGATTTATGCAAAGTTTGCAGTTGATTGTTAGAAAAAAAAAAGAAACGAACGCCTAAGTTCAACTTGATGATGATTGTTTCGCCGGAGACAAGAAGAGATCTTTCTATTTCCGACGGGCACATGAGTGCACGACACGAAGCAACAGTCCGAGCGACTTCGACGAGCCGGCGACTCCTCAACGCCACACGAGAATCGTCTTCGTCGGGTCATCGTCATCGTCCGGTGACGATGACGGGACGTGGTCAAGCCGGTAACGTCGAGGGATTTTCTCGCTCCTTATTGCTCATCAGCGTCATCGGGGCTTGCCAACTCGAGCGAAGCGCAATGCCGAATGCCTCAATGAATACTCATCTGTACCCAATTATTCCTATCGATTGTATATATATCATCATATCGTAATAATCAGCCGATGAATCAGCCGTTTTAATTATACCGATGACCTTTTTTTCACTGTAAAATTATACGAAGCGCATGCGCATAACAATATAAATTGGGTTTGTTTTTAAGGGTCAGTGGAAAAAGTTCTTTTTTGCAAAATAATAAGTTTTTTTTTAAGAAGGAAAGGATTTTTTGAAAAGTGGTATTATTTGTAAAGAAAAGGATTTTTTTGAAAAGTTGTATTATTTGTAAAGAAAAGGATTTTTTTGAAAAGTGGTATTATTTGTAAAGAAAAGGATTTTTTTTTTCTTAATTTAAAAAGAAGTATGTTAAAATGGTGATTAAAAAAAATGTTTACATTGATTGGAAATTCAGCATTTTGGGACGAGAAAAAATTAACGTCATCGAAGATACCGAAAATATTGATTTTGTATAATAATAATGCCGCAACATTGTGTATGAATTCGTCAAAGCAATATCTGAATAAATTTGGCTGGAAAATTAATTTGTTAAGAAGTTGTCGTTTTCAACAATTAGTTTGGGTTTACAACATACTCAGAAAATTCCTGTTGAATACATCACTCGAATTTATTGGAAATATTACCTACACATGAATCGAAAAAAAGGAAAAGAAAAAAAAATCTGTAAAGGTCTGTCAATGAAAATCAAAATTCTCCCTGAGTCAGTTCTGCAATGTTACCAGTGAACATTTCCAGAAAAATTCTGGTGTATGCATCACATGAATTCCTTGAAATCATCAACTTCAGATAAATGGGAAAAAAGAAAGAATAAAAAAAAATCTGCAAAGGTCTATTAATGAGAATCAAAATTTTCCCTGAGTCAGTTCTGCAATGTTACCTGTGAAGATTTCCAAAAAATACCTGTTGTACACACGAATTTCTTGCAGATATCAACTTCAGATAAATCGGAAAAAAGAAAGAATAAAAAAAAATCTGCAAAGGTCTATTAATGAGAATCAAAATTTTCCCTGAGTCAGTTCTGCAATGTTACCTGTGAAGATTCCCAAAAAATACCTGTTGTACACACGAATTTCTTGCAGATATCACCCCTGCATAAATCGAAAAAAAAAATTGATAATAAAAAAAAAATTAAAAGAAAAAAAAATCCGCAATGGTCTCTAAATAAGAATAAAAATTTCCCCCGAGTCAATTCTTCAAATGTTACCAGTTAACATTTTTAGAAAATTCCTGATGTATACATCACACGAATTTCTTGCAGGTATCACCCTCACGCAAATAGAAAAAAAGAAAAAGAAAAAAAAAGAAGAAAAAAAGAAAAAGACGAAGAGAAGACGAAGAAGAAGAAGAAGACGAAGAAGAAGAAGAAGAGGGTGCAGACGAAAATGGAGGAGTGGGGGAATCCGTCTGGTAACGCCGCTGGTGGTGCCTGTCGGTGGCGAAGCCGAAGACGAAAGTCACGCGAGCGGAGGGACGAAAACGACTCGAGACTCCGACCGAGCTTTTAGTTTGGTTAGTTCGCGCGCGGGGCCCCGGCGATTGGGACGGCCGATCTTGTAAAGACGACGGACAGACACGAGACAACGAAAGCGAATCAAGCGAAATTAAAAAAAAAAAATTATTAAATATAATAAACCAAAAAAATATATATATACACACATATATATATATAAAAATCAACGTAAAGGAAATAAAAAATCCGAGAGAGAGAGGATTTTTATTCCGGATCGGGAGTAAAAAAACCCACAGTGTGAGAGATAGTGACGAATAAATATCTCGATTCATCGTTTCATCCTTCATCATCATCATCACCGAAAAAAAAAAACGACTTCGAAAGGAATCGAAATAAATCGAATTTTATTTAAATAATAAATAAAATAATCGTCGAATCTCGTGGGAATTTTTATTTATTTTTTTTTCTTCGTCAAGAAAAAAATACACCAGTGGACACACGCGTTACGTATTCAACTGCGGATTCCCGTGGAAGAAAGAAAGAGAGAGACTTTCTTCCTCGCTTGGATTTCCAACTGCTGGTATCGCGAGTGCGCCAATTTTTTTTTTTTCTTCTTCGTTACTTGGTTTTACTCCCGAGCTGCTTTACGTCGAGATTTTTTGACGACTCTTCCTTCAAGTAAGTCAGGCTGCTATTAGAGCGAGTGAGATATACGAATAATTATTATTGTTTTTAAAAAAAAAGTATGCTTGGTTCTGTGTTTTAGCGTGATTTTAACTATTGGTTTAAAAAAAGTGCTAACCGAAGTGCAGCAACGTTTGTTTCCGGCTCATGGATTACGTTTCGACGATTTTTTAGAAAAAAAAATAATAATAAATTATACTGTCCAAATCTGCTCGGAATTCAGTGCGAGTTTTTATGCATAAACTGGATTATCAATTTTATGCTAGTGCCAAGTAAAATTTATGTGCGGTTCACAAGACTTAAAATTTAAAATTCAATGCTTAAGTATTTCTGTTTAATGTCATTTGATAGCCATTTTGTTGGACGTTCGTGAAAATTACATTTTTTAAAAATATCTTCTTCATATTTTCATTTTTCATATTGTAAAAATTTGACGAATTCATATTGGAAAATAAAAAAAAACGAAATTGCATCTGCATTTTAAATCTTGAGAGTAATTTCAATAAAATTAGGCTTATTAAAATAAATAAAATTTATATATTCCAACAAATCTGAAAATTTTCGTTAATTATAAAAACGTTGATAAACCCTAGAACAATTTTTTTCAACGTTGCATATTTCCTTTTTCAATATCTACATTTTGGAATAGATTCTTTACAAATATTTCCAAAATATTTTCATAAAAAAAGTGTTGAGCACAAAAATTATCATTTTCACAGAAAAGTGGTTCCAAATTTTATTCGAATAGATTAACATACCTGTTAATGCATAAAACTGTTGAACCTCCTAAAATCCAATGTCGAGATATTCTCAAGTATATTTAAAAATGATAATTGCATGTCAAAGGTCGTAAAGATGTGAATTTCGAAAAGGTTCATTCAGGAAGTAAGTTCCTTACGTAATAGTCTTGGTCAGTGCGCGAGGAACGAAAATGGAGATGCGAATTAAAAAAATTATTTAAAGATTGTTGAAGTGTGTCAATTTTATTCGGGCCAATTTTGCGAAGCGATGAAGTTGCGAAGTAATCGAAGTATACTTCGGTTATCGCGACGAGGTCGAACTGATCGATGGGGTCGATCGATCAACGTTCGCGGTTGCGCCTGCGCGCCAGATGGCGCTACACTCGCGGCTATAGTTGCAAAAGCTTCATTTTACCATTCCACGCACCTTTTGATATACCTTTAACGACCGAGATTCCGCAGGCGGAAAGTAGGCAAGTGCTGAGATAGTGATAGATAGACGGATAGGAGAAGGCCAAGGACACGACGAACCAGAACTAAGCTAGGCCCCCTCCCCCTCCCCCCAAGTACTTATGAGACGTCGCTCAGCATCAGCCGCAAATACAATTACGAAATCTTTCGTCATCCTTCACTTTTTTTTTTCTTCTACGAATCGTTGCGAAATCATAATTTTGCGATTGGATTTAACGTTATACTTAATGTGCTTTGAAACGAGGAATTAAAAAATAGGGATATTGACTGTAATTGTTTTTTTTTAACTATTTATTGACGTTTTGTTAAACTGTCATACTGCATTTTATTTAAATTTAGTCATAAGATAAGAAACGAAGAATTTAAAAATAGGAATATTGGCTATATTTGTTTTTTTTGAAAATATTTGATGACTTTTTAGGAAAATGTCAGACTAAATTTTTTTTCTTAAGATGAAAAATGAGGGAGAATTGTTTTGTAATTGGATCTTATTTTACACCTGCTCGGATGCTTTCAAAAAAAAAATTTAAACATTGGGATTATGGGTTATAATTGTTTTTTGAAAAAATTCATTGACTTAGGTTCTTATTGAAATGTCATACTTAATTTTGTTGATTTAATTTTTTGATTTTTCAAAAATGAAGGTGAATTTTTTTGTAATTGGATTTTACGTTACGTTTCTTCACCTCATGTATAACGAACGAGTAGAAAATGGAAATATGGATTATAATTTTTATTTGAACAAATGTATTGACTTAGTTTTTTTTATCAAATTTTCATACTTCATTTTTTAAAATTGAATTAGAAATTGAGGGTGAATTGGTTTGTAATTGGATTTTACTTTATAACTAACTATAAAAATTTTCCGCTGCTTTGAAACTACGAATTAAAAATGGGGAACATGAATTATTTTAATAATTCATGTTTTTTTTTACTTGGTTATTTGAAGCGATGAATATTCTGATAATATTCGTTTTCATATCTAGCGTTGAGCACGCTCGATATTATTATGTAGTTATTTTTGATTCTTAAAATTAATCTAAGTGCATATAATAAAAAAATTGAAAATCGTAGAATTCTCCCGAAATATTATTTTGAATAATTTTAATACATTACTGGCAATTATGATTTGTTTTTTTTTTATGTTATTGAATGAATTTATTATCGGGTACTAATTAGATGACAATGTATTACTTTTTTTGCATAAATAACTGTGAATAATTCTTAACAAAAACCTAACGTTCTTAAAAAAAATTATCCACTCTAATCACGCATATTTATTAAAAAATTTGTTTCCGTCAATAATTCCGAAATTGTGAAATGCAATCGCCCGATTAATTTTATCATTTCCTAAGAAAATCATCTTAATTTTTTCATAAATTATTTATCCACATAAATTAAATATTCTGTACAATATGTTCCAAAACAAATATTCCTTAAAAAAATATGATTTCAAGCATCACAGTTTACTTAATCAAAACTCTACAAAAATTATTTTTTTCTTTCGATGGAAAATTGTCAAAAAAAATTTCGAATCATTTTTTAACGAAGCCCATTCACATAATTTGTATGGACAACATAGAAACATTGTAATTAAAGCTTTAATTAAATAAAATAACTCATCAAATAATTCGTAAAATTATATCCAATTAATTAATCATATTTTCCACGATGAAAAATGTTTAGTTTATTTTTTAAATTACTCCGAATTGAGTGGATGTTAGGTTTCGAAATTTTTGACGATCGTCGGTGACTAATTCACACGAGTTTCGAGTGAAAACTCGTGGCTGTCGAATTACGTTGGTGAGCGACTCCGGACTCGCGGCAAAACTATTCGTAGACGACTATCTAGGTATCTAGGCTCGGTGTCCGTGTATTTTTAGAGAACGTAACGTGAGGAGGAGCCGCGGGCCTCGTCGACGGTTCGTCGGTCTGTCCGGCTATCCGTCACCTACCAATAATGTTGCTTTGCATATGTTTTTCTCGCAGTGTGCTTTTCCCCAGCTTCAGTGTCTCGTTCCACCGAGAGAGCTTATTCTTCTCGAGCTTTTCTCCTTCACCTCTGTAAGCTCCGCGATATATATTTCTTCGGAAGCTATGAAACAGTGCGTGGGCGACGCTTTATATATTCCACGACTACTCACAACCGAAAATTCACTCTTCCCAAAATCATCCTCGAGACACGAGCCGAGCGATTTAAAAATATCCTCATATCTAAACTTTGCTCCTCTTTTTTTTTCATATATATAAATAAAGTAACATTTTATATTTTTTTGACATTATTAACGAGAAGCGTTTTCGAAGTGGCAGACAGCAAATTAGTCATCGCCAGATTGTCTTCAGGGGGATGAAGAAAAATGGGGGAAAAAAATGGAGAAGGAGATAATCCGGAAAAAATTGAGAAGGAGAGAATATGAAAAAAAAAATTCGTGGAAAGAAAAATTTGTAGAGCTTATATTTTCTTTGAGATTATCGATAAGGAGCTTTTTTTGGAGTAACGGAAAATTAATTGAAGTTAAAGGGAAAGGAATTTAGAAAAAAATTATATTACGAAAAGGTAATTTTTACATTGTTTGACATCCTCAATGAAGACCTTTTTTTCGAGTAGCAGGGCATTAATAAGTCACTGTCTGACGGTTTATTAGATGAAACAGAGGAAAAATGCAGAATTTTTTTTAAGACAATACTAAAAAAAAAACCCGAATCAGTCAAATTAAATTTTTGTGATAAAAATGACGAAATTTTCAGGGGTAACCGAGAAATTAATAAGTCATCTACACATTGCGTGTTGATTAAGATAAAATGTAAATGTAGAAAAAAGATGAAGAAAAAAAAAAAAAATCTGGTAATAATTAATTTTCTTTTGAAAATCAATTATGAGATTTTTGGAAATGACAGGAAATTAAAGAGACATTGCCTAGTTATTTGTTGAATATATTGAAAAGAATTATAAACTTAAGAAAACCCATGGAAAAAATAGATGCAAAAATACAATGCAACAAATTGAGCATTTTTTAAATACATGTCCCAAAATATATAACATGTACTTTAATCTTGAAGATTTATCTTGTGGCGAGAATTTATACGTTGAACGTACAATTTATTTATGTAGGAATTATATAATTAAGAGTACTTATCCGTATTTTTTTCTGTGGATAATTAACCGGAGGAGAAACGAGAAGAGATGTGCGGAACTGTTAAATGCCGCGCAAGTAGAAATGGCTATTGGTAACCGGCCAGTCGAAGACCCCGATGGCATGCGAGAACGATGCAGTGGTCACGACCTTAGGGGCTAGACAGTAGCGTACGCAGAACGCGGTAGGCAAGAGACAGTCAACATAGGTGCAATCGAGTTACCAGTAAAAATGGCCACGGATTGCTTAATGATGTATGATACGTACAGTCCCGCCAATCATGAGTTTCAGAGAGAATTTCGATCACTTCCCGATGGGATAAAAATCGTAAAAAAAAAATAATGCATATAAACCGTGCTGAAAAGATTGATTTCGCATATTAATAATCCCAAAATCCTATTAACAAATAGGTGAAAAAAACAATTCTTCAACAAACAATCAGTCAACCCAAAAAATTTTCTAATGAAAATGATATGTTAATTTCTTTGAATGCATACGATTTTTTTCAGATTTTTTACTTTTTTCAAATCTTGATTTCTTTTATTTTCAAAAATGTGCGCGAAATAACGAATTTTGGATATGTGCTCGGCATAAAACCATTCACTACACTCGAGATTTTTTTGCAAAACGCATATCCAAAATTTGCTGTTTTCTGCCCTTTCTTAAAATAAAAAAAATCGAAATCGAAATAAAGAAAAAAATCTGAAAAAATTCGTATGCATTCAAATGGATTGACATATCATTTTCATTTGAAAAAAAGTTAGGTTGACTGATTCTTTGTTGAACAATTGTTTTTTTCACCGATTTGTTAATAACATTTTGGGATTATTATTATGTGAAATCAATATTTTCAGCACTTTTTACATGCATAATTTTTTTCCGATTTTTATCCCATCGGGAAGTGTTCGAAATTCAAAAAAAAGAAGATTTTCTCAAAATTTCCTGTTGACATGCAATTTTACTAAAAATATTCTGTTGCTTGGATGTGCCCAAAAATATAATAAAGTAGAGTTTGAAAAATTCTCGAATAATATATGTATCGAGTGGCCAATAACTGTGCCAATTTCTCGCACGCTGATTTTATTTTGACGATCTAGTTCTAATAAGTAGAAATGGTCGCTTTTAGTCAGCCACGTTCAACAACGTATGGGCAAATAATGAAAGCGCGTAGCGAGTAAAAATGTCCAGCTTAGTGCAGAAGATCGACTTTCCTATTTAGCAGTAGTAAAAGGCTGCGAATGGTCAGACGGACTTGCGGAAAAAACTTTATGGAAATTCAAAAATGCATCGGCTTAGTAATTGATGACGATCCTAATTACTGTTCTCGTAGAATTGTTGTGACGCTGCTCAACAAGTAGAAATGGTCGATTTTAATCAACCGCACTATCTAACCACGCATGGGCAAATGATAAGAACGCGTAGTGAGTAGAAATGTCCAGCTTAGTTCAGACAAACGTCTTTCCTGTTTAGCAGTAGTAAAAGTCTGCGAATGGTCAGACGGACTTGCGAAAAAAACTTGATGGAAATTAAAAAATGCATCAGCTCAGTAAACGATGACGATCCTAATTACTGTTCTCGTAGAATTGTTGTGACGCTGCTCAACAAGTAGAAATGGTCGATTTTAATCAACCGTACTGTCTAATTACGCATGAGCAAATGATAACAGCGCGTAGTGAGTAGAAATGTCAAGCTTAGTGCAGACAAGCGTCTTTTCTATTCGCCAGTAGTAAAAGTCTGCGAATGTTCAGACGGACTTGCGGAGAAGCTTGTTGAAAACTTACAATGCATCGGGTTGACTGTCTTAATTACTGTCCTCGTAGAAAACTTGTGCTCAACAAGTAGAAAGGGTCGGTTTTAATCAGCCACGTTGTTGACCGACGCATACGCAACTACTAAACATGCTTCGCAAGTGGAATCGTCTAGTTTAGTGCGAACCGACGTCTTTCCAGGATCTCAGTAGTAAAAAGCAGTGAATAGTCAGACATTTGAAACAATTTGTTGATAACAAACATGATTACAGCGACCAATAATCGTCCCAATTAATATCCCCTTGGAATGTTAGCAGCTCTGTTCAACAAATAGAAATGGTTGGTTGAGATCAGCCACGTTCATTGAACGAGTTATCTAAAAAAAAGTTATAAGAATTTCGTTATTATTATATGCCTCTTTTAAAAAATCTTGTATGTATACCTCATTGGGTCCATAGCAAACATTATAATTTTCCAATTCTGTAAAGACGTACAGTGCACAAAAAAGGTGTGAGGTAGAAAGGAAAACTTTTCATTTATCAGACCTTTAAACCAAACCAGTGAACCAATCTTACTGATCAATGTCATATTTCATTTGTCTAAAAATAAAAGTGAAAATGTATTCTGGATTTAATATAGTGATTTCAAATGCCGTGAAAATTGAATTTACTGTCACCAATTGCTTAGTGATTTTTCAATAGAGAAATATTTATTTACACATTTAAAATCATGGATTTGTGATCAAAATAAAAATGTCTACATTCAATCTGGATGAACGGTATATCTTAACAAAATTGCAAAATTATCGTGCCTGTTATTTGATGAGGTTTTAATTTAAGATTTAAAAAAAGTGTGTCATTTATAGAATTGTTTTTGTGTGCATTTTTTTAGGTCCCCTTAATTCAAACCACCGTCTTTTTAACACTGCACTAGTAACGGTCTGCAATTGGTCAGACGCACTTGCAAAAAAAAACTGTTGATAAAATAAAAATATCGATTTGGGGGCCAATAACTGTGCCAATTTCTGTATCAGTAGAAATGGTCAGTGTGATCGGTCACATTGTTGATCAGCGCATGCGCAAATTCCAAGTAGAAATGTCTGACTTCAGGCAGACGACATTTTTTTCTCTAGTAGTAACAGTCTGCGAATGTTCAGACGCTGTCGTGAAAAAATTAGTTGGCAATAAAATATGCATATGGCTGCTGTCACTCGACGTATCAGTGGAAACGAGAACATCTCTCGGTTTAACCCTCGGCAACTGGTGTCGAATTAATTAACTGGGAGGCATTCGACGATCACGAACACGGTTTAATATAATGATCGAGGATCGTTATACACGAGCATGCCACTTTGATTTGACTATCGTGCCAATTGTCACGGGTGATTTGAAGAACAAATGACACTACAGTGTTTCGGTGCTTTTTCGGTAGAATACATCATTGTTAGTTAGCTTAGTATAGAGTGGACGAGCTTAACGAATGACGATTGCCAAGCTTATACGTCAAGTCGGGCAAGAAAACCTGACACCTGATTAAAATTCGACACGAGAAAATCTTGTCAAGCCTTTATTCGATATTCTGGATGCTAACGCTAATTAAAAATTGTTAATTAAAAAATTTCTTTAAACAATAACCCTGCAGACAGATTTTTATATTTTATAAACTAGATCATGTCATTTCATGAATTTACAAAAAAAATTGACGAGTTCATAAAATGCCCTGGATAATAGTTTCTTGGCGAATATTTTTTTTTTACAAATGAGAGTTTGTGTATTTTGTCAAAAATGTGTATATAGGCTATAAAATATAGTTATTTATAGGTAGACTAGTAATCGAGGATATTGGGGATTAAATCTGGATAAAATCCATAGAATAATAATGAATTTAAAAAAAAAATGTTGGATATGCGTTTTGCAACAAATCTTGAGTGTAGTAGATGGTTTTATGTCGAACAGGTATCAAAAATTCGTTATTTCGCGCACATTTTTGAAAAAAAAATTAAAATTAAAATAAAGAAAAAATTCGTATGCATTCAAATAAATTAAAATATCATTTTCATTAGAAAAAAAGTAAGGTTGACTGATTGTTTGTTGAACAAATGTTTTTTTCACCGATTTGTTAATAACATTTTGGGATTTTTATTAAGCAAAATCAATTTTTTTTAGCACGTTTTATATGCATTATATTTTTCCGATTGTTATCCCATCGGAAAGTGATAAAAATTGTCTCTGAAACTCACTTTTGGAGGGACTGTACGTATCCATCCTTAACCTCACTAATCTCGCGAGGCCTAATCATGAATAGTTGAGGTTACTATTCGATATGCTTGAGACGACTAATTTTTGACATGACAAAAACTTCAGACATGAAATCAGTACTATTTAGCAATAACAGGTACAAAGTTTCGTCATAATTTGTTATTAGTTTAAATTTTTAAGAAATGTAACTCAGATAAAAAATAAAGCTGCAAAGTTGAATTTTGCAGATTTTTGTTGTCGTAACTAAAATTCATTTGATTCAAAGAAACATTTGTTGACTTGACAACATCTCTAATTAAAAAAATGCATTTAGTTAAATCAAATGAATTTTTTTTTTCAGTGCATATGATATATATGCAACAATGTCATAAATAGGAACAGTGTCAACGACAAGTGCGTTTACCTTACCTACATCCACTTTATCAGACTCGTAAAACACATAGTGCGAAACACAAGACTCATGCCAATTCGATTTCGAGGTCTCGCACCCTCACGACCCGACGATTGATATCTACCGTTCGCTTTGCAACCCTGAAGATTTTCGGTCAACTAACCAACTTAAATAGACTTGTGTCAACCTAAATTTAGAACTGACAAAAATAATAACTCAAATTCTTAGACAAATTCTACTTAAATTTCATTTTTTTTAAACAACTGGAAATTCAATTTTAAAAAATAAAAAATTAAAAGAGAACCATGCAAATGGCGTTATCATTAAAATAGTAGTTGTATTTTAACGTCTATTACGGATTAATCATTTTTTTATATTTTCCGGATGTCCAAATGAATAAAGTTTTTCCATTACCTTTTTCAGAAACATTTTCTATGTTGATTAAAAAAAATCTTGCTTTATTTAAAAACACGTCGAAATTCAAGTTTTTTTTGCATTTGAAAATTGATAATTTTTTTTTATTCGTCATATTTTTTACAAATTTCGTTCTGCCTTTCAAAGTATAAAAATATGTAAAAAACCAACTCCAATGTGGGGAAGAATGAAAAATATCATTTAATGCAATGTACGCTCAGTGAAAAAATCGCGGACCTTTGATAAAAAATTTCTGAGGAATTGAAAAATATAGCGGCTGAATAAAAATGATTATTTTCAAGGTACAATTTTTTTTTCCCAAATGCAAGTCCAAAATTCCGGAAAAAAAATCAGAATTGTAATTTTGGCTTCTATTTTTTTAATTGTAACGCGAATGGAATGGACGATAACTCACACGAAATGTCCTATATGGGAATCATTAGTAATTAAAAAAAAAAAAAAAAATATACTGTGTGACCAAACGTTTTGTTTATTTTTTTGTCATACTTTTCTTCCATGTAAATTTATTTTCGGCGTCGGGATTATTCGCGTGGTATTTTATAAGGAATAAGAATGTGAAGTGCAATTACGAGGGGCAGCGATCTCGAGTATTTTCGGCCATCACTGCCAACTCTTACCGTCACGTTGTATCACACACTCGTGGTTATACGCTAAAACCGAGCACAGCTGTCTCATCGTCTCTCGTGTTGCCTGAGTCTCCGAATTATATTCAGACTGTCCACCGAATTCTGGCATTTATACGTTCACGTATTATTTCGAGCTTACAGAGTCACTTTTCGGCTATAGACATTATATTGTATTATAGAGACGTCGTTGCATCGACAAAGCGTCATCAGCATTGAACTTCCGCTCGATTTCTCGAGCTCATACTTATATATGGGGCATTCCATATCGATTCGACTTGCGATCGACCTCCGATCTCTTCAATTTGGTCACAAATTTTTTATGCGATTGGACCAACTTTGAAAAGTACTTGAAATTTTTTTCAGATTAAATTTTGTTTTTTAATGATTTTTTAAAGCTGACGTATTATTAGCCCAAATTAAAAAATTGGAACAAATTGGAAAAAATTCTACAAGAAATGAAAATTTATTTGAAAAAATTCTCAAAAATTCTGCAAGAAATAAAAATTTATTTGAAAAAATTCTCAAAAATTTTGCAAGAAATAAAATTTTTTTTGAAAAAATTCTCAAAAATTCTGCAAGAAATCAAAAAAATTTTGAAAAAATTCTCAAAAATTCTGCAAGAAATCAAAAAAATTTTGAAAAAATTCTCAAAAATTCTGCAAGAAATAATTTTTTTTTTGAAAAAATTCTAAATTTTTGAACGACCTCTAAGTAATTTTTTTCACGCTCCATTTTTCGCGAGAATTGCCTTTTAACTGAAAACATCTTTTTTATTGGGTGGAATGAAAAATTTAAAAACATCACCGAATCTTGGGCCAACCCAATTTATATATATATATATATATATAGGTTTGTTTCTTTAAGTATATGCAGCTCACTAAGTACATTCGGCACACGCTAAACATAATAACCGATTACTGAGATAAGTAGCTTGAAATCTATTTCGAGCGAAGAGGCATTTTAATAATAGGACACTTACGTCACTTTCTCCCGCCTCTTCTTCTCGCTGAGTCTTTTCAACAATTTTCCATAGTTTGTGCTTCGTTCAAATATGAATGAGAACAAATTTACGAAATCTAGACGTGATCGATATTTTTTTGAAAATTAATTCGTGGTATTTTTTCAACACACTTAGAAAAATCTACACTGTTAATTGTTTACGTGCAAATGCATGAAATAAAAATAAAGGAATTATTCTTGCAAATCCATTTTTTTTTTCAGAATTTTCGGAATCAGATTTCAAAAAAACGTAATGGGAAATAAAATTTTATAAGTGATATTCTGCATGTAAAATTTCATCAATTTTATGTTTCACTCAGAGTTGGAATTTTTCGTGATGTTATATAGCAATTTGTTTTTTTTTTTTTCATGTGAAGATTTTTTCCAAGTTTTGAGAATAATTTAATTTTTAAGGTTTGCGAATTGAATTTTTTTTCCTGTTTAACGAAAATGAATAAAAAATCGGCATACGAATTTTTGACGGATTTGATACATTTAGCTGGTTTTGTTTCTTCTGACAGGAAACGATTAGCCGTTAAATAAAAAATTGTAGATAAGTGCTTTTGAAGCTTAACGAATATTCCTATCTGAGAGTTTGCTTTGATTAACATTTCAATTTCTAAAATCGACACTAACGAGCATTGCCAAAAAATGATTAATAAAGCGATGAAAAAATTGTTCAACAAATATGATCGAGAATATATTTTCAATAATAAAAAAATCGTAAATTTTGGACTCTCCGAAATGTTCCATTTTTCATCGAAGAAATTTCAGCATAAAAACCGTTTCAAGAAAACACTCTCAATTGAATTCTGAAAAAAATTATTTTCAAAATCACTAGGAAAACCTGAAAAAATTATTCAAAAAAAGTCCAAAGACTTTTCAAAAAAAGTTTCCTCCATTCTTCAAACTTTTTCCTCCACTCAACCAGTCAATAATTATTTTATTTTTAGTTCTTATTCGGGCCTAGAAATATATTTGTTTTCTTATTTTTGTCACCAAGACAATAACACATCTCTTAAACAATTTTCACTATAAAATATGTCTTAAGATCATAATTTTTCAAATAATCAGAAAAATTAAAAAAAATCTATACCCATAAAAAAAATTACACCCCTTGCAAAGTACATTGACTTTTTTAAGACAATTCCTCTGTCAGTGAATAATTATTTTATTTCTCGTGATAGCCTTTAATAAATTTTTTTCTTTTCTTATCTGTTTTCAGGGATTGTTGTCAGTGAAAATACTCTCGTGTCTAAATCGAAGGAGCGACGAAGAAATTTTGAATGGTGCCGCAGGACGGTGCTAAGTGATTTCGCGATTAAGGAAGTGGATATCCTGAAGAGTGTGACCTGTAGCCGTGAAATAAGGAGAAAGGGTTAAGAGGAGACGGGCGAATAAAAGGCACCCCGTTAAGATGGGGGTCGCCGATGATTTCGCGCCAAGCTTCACGCAGAAGCCCCAATTGCGTCAGGAGGACGAGGGAAATAGGCTTATTTTCGAATGTCAACTAGTCAGCTCACCAAAACCTGAGATATCATGGTTTCGTGGGGAAACACAGCTAAGCGAAGATGCCAGAACCAACTTCAAGATTCAGAGCGTCGGTACCAACAAGTTCCTCGTCGTGCTCGAGCTCGATGACGTCATCGAAACCGACGCCGGCCTCTACAAGGTCAAGGCCAAGAACAAGATGGGCGAGGTCGCCGCGTCCATCAACCTCAACTTCAGTCGTAAGTTCATCAATTTCTCTGATTTATTCCATTTAGTCCATTTATTCCATCCTTTAAACCGATTGTCCCAGTCATTGACCACTTCAATTATTTTGACTTCTGTTGATATTGATTAAAAAATCATCATTACTTGGTACAAAGGCATTTAAAATGATATTCAGGTTAATTGAGAGTGAAAATATTTCCATGAAAACTGCAGAAATGTTTATCAAAAATTGAACGGGTTTTCAGGTTTTTTTTTAGTTATTTTTTTGAGGAAAAATTTGTTCCTGAATCTGAAGATTTTTGGTAGAAAAGAATAAAAATACTATTTGGGTTTGTCGAGAGGATGAATATTTTCATGAAAATCAGAGAAATGTTTATTAAAAATTGAACGGGGTTTCGATTTTTTTGAAATTTTTGTTCATGGATTTAAAAATTCTTGAGGAATATGATCGAGGTCACATTGGTATTAAAAAATGTATATTGTTATTGATGTTTTGAAAAAAAAATATTTTTATCGAATCTTTCTTCCGGGATTCAATCCGAGTTTAACAGAAAAATAAATTTTGTTCGCTCTGGAAAAGTCTGCGTATTATTTACAGTTGACCTTGAAAAAAGTAACTGATAATGTCTATCACACATTTTGTGGAACATAAACAAATTACAATTTTACCACCAAATAATTTTGTCTGTCTCTTTTATCAGATTGCTTTCTCAATTTTGCAGAATCTAATTATTGTGACTAGATTTTCGATGAACAAATTAAAAAATGTATGAAAATTTCAAACTTTCATTGACAAAAATAAGTTTTTATTCTTTAAGCGATTTTGATATTAAATTCTCAATGGAAAATGCAAGGATTTACTTTTAATATTTTCAAAGGCTTTAAATAATGATATTTCGAATGACTTTTACGTCAGTAGTGACTTTCATGCGTCCTCTCGAAATCGTAGTATTCTCGAAGAAAAAAAAACAAATAAAAAAATCAAGATGTCAATGACTGGGACATCTGCTTTCTTTTTACGTCGACTTCACTGCCCCGAACAGTTTATTGAATAAATCGTTATTTAGACTTGTGCCATTAATCGGAGCATCCGATTCCGATTTTTGTTGAATTTACGGCTATTTTGCAGTCTGGTAGGAAAACAGACGACGTGTAAACAGTGAAAGCTCTTGGTAATCGTCTTATTCGAGGAACTGTCAATTCTCGCTAAAACTTGACTGCATATAAGTGAAAAGAATATATTTACATAGACGTCGTGTTAGTTTTTTTTTTACGACTCAGCTTAATTCGCGTTGTTATTTCGAAACGATTTTTACGATCAGCTAGTGCAGAAAACACGAACTTTTGTCCTGATTTATCCACGTACATCAACGAGTATCAGGCTCAAAAACTGCTGTTGAAAAAAAAGTTTTCACGAATATTCTCACTTTGAAATTGGGCGATCGAAATACTCGGAGCTTTAAGTGGGTCGTGTTTCTTTTTTCTTCCTACTCGACTTCTGACGAGGCCCGAATGGCTCTTTACCAGCGATCTGACCTAATAATACAAATCTCGCGTCAGAATTTCCTGGAATTTTCTTTTGAGCCACCGCTCGCGTCTTAAGGTAGTTTGGTCAGCTCGTAAAACGAGAATTGCATTATGTACATGTGAGAATAACGCTATTTCCATTTTTTTTAAATGGGTAATATCATTAAGTATCATTTTCCATGGGCACGATAATTTTTTAATGCATTGTTTACGAACCCTAAAGTATTGAGATAGGCTTAAGACTCTCGCTTGACCGGAAGAAAATATTTAAACGCTAGTTTGATGAGACACCAATTTTATTGCTATTATTTTACGGTTAATAATGACTGCGAATCATTTATTGTTACATAAATTTCACGTATTCAACATTAAGCCCGAATCATTAATTTAAACATCCGGTGACCCGACTTTGTTTCGAAGTCATTTTAATCGTTGGAACCTTCGGAATATGATGGACTATTTTTTTATATCAATTCAATCACATAATGCGAGTAAAACTGAAAAAAGGCGAGACCGAAACGTGTTTTCCGTAAGAGTCCATGTTAAAACTTGCGAGTTTAGATTTATTTATTTACCGTAAAAGGTCGGTGACCTTGCTTGAAATTTTGCACAGAGCTTCCTCTAAGCATTGTCTATAATATATTAAAAAATTAGGGACCAATCTTATAATTAAGGTCGTGACCATACTACCTTAAGTAACGTCGAGTAATTATCATTTTCGTAAAACCAATCGCGCTATAACATTAATTATATTTTCCAGCCGTGGACGAGCCTAGAGAAAAGTAAGTCGGACGCTTTTGGGAGTTACGCGGAACGAATGAACAATTTTGCTTATTTTTCTCGGCTTCGATACGTTTTTTTTCTCGATTTTTACATTTCTTCTTCTCTTCTTTTCTTCTTTGGCTCTCTCGCTCCTTTCAAATTTTCACACAACCCGTGCCTTCAACTCCTAAAAGGTTTGAGCCAAAAACTTTATTTCTGCTGCAACAGTTTTTCGCTATTGTTATTTATAAACAAATTTATTTGTTGCTTTGCATTTGCGCTCATTACGCCCTCGCATTTATGATTTTAGCTATTCAGCCACTGCCGAAACGGTGAGTGCTTCTGGCACCATTTTTGTTTGTTGTTGTTATTGTACTAATAATATTTACAAAAAAATCTTTAAGGGGGTTGAGACAAAATTAAAAAATTCATTGTGCTTGCATATAAATTGAAAAATTCATTGTGCTTGCATATAAATTGAAAAATTCATTGTGCTTGCATATAAATTAAAAAATTGATTGTGCTTGCATATAAATTAAAAAATTCATTGTGCTTGCATATAAATTAAAAAATTCATTGTGCTTGCATATAAATTCAAAAATTCATTGTGCTTGCATATAAATTTGAAAATTCATTGTGCTTGCATATAAATTCAAAAATTCATTGTGCTTGCATATAAATTTAAAAATTCATTGTGCTTGCATATAAATTAAAAAATTCATTGTGCTTGCATATAAATTAAAAAATTCATTGTGCTTGCATATAAATTTAAAAATTCATTGTGCTTGCATATAAATTAAAAAATACATTGTGCTTGCATATAAATCTTGAAAAAAAAAGATTTTTTATTTACTCAGACCCCTTAAAGTGATTGAAAAAAATTTATTTTGTTTTTTGACATTAATCTTTGTTTTTTTTCTTTTCGTGTGTTTGTGTTTGCAAAATAAGTGTGTTGAAAAAAAAATTAAAAACATGTTTAAAAAGTCATGCGTAATATGCACTCGGGTTCGATGCTACCGGTCGGTGTTGACAATGTCCAACTCGATTTTCGTCGATCGCCTGTCGACGTAAATAGCCGACGTGGAATGTCCGCTATTTTCGGAACGGTACTCGTGGTCCACGTACGATAAGCGGACCTTATATACGTCCGCTATTCAACTTTTACTCTCGATTTCCTGATCTTTCATACGCCACATGCATCATTGATTTTAATAAATTTAGCCTAATTGACGCAAAATATAATTTTTCAAAAAACTTAAATTTATTTTTTATTTTTTGAAAATGTACGTACAATTTTTGGTGGTTTATTCAATTGTTTTGAAGCGTGACTTAACCATGTATTATTAAGATATTAATAAATGTAGTTATGTTGTAAATAAAATTTATTATTATTTTGAAAAAGTGCTTGTGATGAATCAACCATAATGTTAAACTGATTATAAAGAGTTTAACGTTTTATTCATTAAAATATGCTCTATGTTTTCACTGCGCAGATTTTTTTCTACTGTTTGTTTAAAAAAAAGATATAAACGTGTGTTAATTTTGAACTTGTGTATGCCAGGCATAAAAATGATTTTAACATCTCAACAAATAAGATTATAACAAATTTACTTGGTGAATTAATAAAGCATCTTTCAATAAATAAATTACGGTATTATTCATAATAATCGGTTGAATATTAACGTATATTCTTTAAAAAAATAATGACGAAAAACATCTTTTTTTGAAATATGTTGTTGATGTCCAATTTTATTTCAGTATCATTATGATGAATATTTCAGATTCGAGAAAAATCAGAATTAAAAAATAAGAAACTGTATTAACGATTTTCACAAATAAATTTGTAACTAAATTCTGAAATATTGTGCAAAACATATTTGCCAATTAGCGTGGCAATTTTTCAACGATGCATTTTAGAAAAATAAAAAGCACTTTGGGAGAAAAACAGAGTCATTAAGATTTTAATGAAGAAATATGACGTGCCGAGATTTTGATGGGCATGGAACGATCAAAGCTGCCGAGAATCGGCGAAAACAGCTGCAACCTACTTATTCTTTCTAAAATTAGCGACGAACGCTTTTATTTGGTTGAGAGAATTTTCTGATTCTCCAGAGCTTCGTTATAATCCAGGAAAGCGATTTTATACCATTTGATTGATCTAATTCTAATCGTTTTATTTTGTGAAATATTTTTTTTTTAATTTTAATAATCACACGAAAATTTGAAAAATATTTCAGACAAATCGACGGTATCGCACCGACTTTTGCGAAAAAGCCCGCGATCAGACAAGAGGACGATGGAAAACGATTGCTCTTCGAGTGCCGCATCACTGCCGATCCAACGCCGAAGGTTTCCTGGTTTCACGATGGAAACGTCGTCAAAGATTCACCGAGGCACAAGGTCAGTCTGATAATTTTATCGATACACACTATTTTTCAAAATATATTGAAGGAAAAATTATTTAATCGCAAAAAAACTCGTCGTTGTCTTTAATTTTAGTTTCACTAATATTTTTTTATAAATGAGTGAAAAGGATTTTTAACGTACATTGCAAAATATTTTTTTATAAATGAGTGAAAAGGATTTTTAACGTACATTGCAAAACATTTTTTTTTTTTCAATTTAAATTCATACACTTCGTGACGAAAAAAAAAAAAAAAATTGATTGACGAATTCGATAGGATTTTTTTTTCCATAAGGTTTTTATTTTTTTATTCCTTTGAATACTTAAGTAATACGCTTGAAGAGTTTTCTAATGATTGTAAAATATAATTTTCGTGCTTCGAGAAAAATTCATTACCAAAATCATCGAATCTTATGATAATTGTTAAAAAATTATTTTGAAATAATTTCACATGATGAAAAATTCTGTCGAATTCATAAACAAATTTCCTGCCAATCAAAAGTACAAAAATTCAATTCGAATAAATATTTTGAAGGAATGTGTAAATTATTTCTGAAGTCACAATAATTATAACCATATAATACGATAATTTGTATTCCGATCACCTTCACTTTCATTTTTTTCATATTTTATACAATCACTCAAATAATTTACAAAAAAATTCACGGTCATCTTGTTACACTAACAAAATATTATTTTTGCAGTTGACCGTGGACAAAGACGGTCACTCGTACTTTGCAACGCTCGAGATAAGAAACGTGACAGTAGAAGATGCAGGAAAATACAAAGTCACAGCGAAGAACGAGCTCGGCGAGTCAAACGCGACGATATCCCTGAATTTCGACAGTAAGTATTGAGATTTTCGTCAAAAAAAAAAAAATACTCATCAACTCAATAATCCAAACAACAACAAATAGTCACCAATCACCTCCTAACTCGGGATGTATATCGATCACCGATCCTTCATCGACCTCTGTTTTTAATTATTATTTTTTTCTGCTTCGATAATCGTTCGTTTTTTTTTCTCGTTTATTTTACACTACGTTACATTTACGATACATTCGACGTCGAGTCTTTAATTACTTTCACCTTTCCCTATATACATATTTATTTTATATTCTTCACTGCTGATTGAACTGTAATCGAGGAGCACGCATCGATCGGTCCTATGAAAACTGCAGACAAAAAGCGCGCGAAAAAAGGAAACAAAGAAAAAAATGGAAAGACAAAAAAAAAGTTAATTTGATGGAATCACGATATACAGCCCGCGGTGAATTAGATTTGGCAAAACGTTATGAAAACACGCCGAGATTATACATATAAAGTAGAGCGAGAACGACCATCAATAACGTAATACCCACTGCTGCTTAAATGACGTATTAATTCGATCGTTAATCTCGTTCGTCGATTGAACAACATCAACTTCTTTGATTTAATTGCATTGAAATCAATGAAGAATCCACTCACGGAAATGTCTCTAATGGGTTTATTTGAATTTTATGAAGTTTTATTCAAATGATGTTCAGTTTAGTAACATTTGTTTGTTCCAAATGGAATTTCATTTGAACGGAGTAAAATTTCATCTGAATGGAGTAAAATTTCATTTGAATGGAATAAAATTTCATTTGAATGGAGTAAAATTTCATTTAAATGGAGTAAAATTTTATCTGAATGGAGTAATATTTCATTTGAATGGAGTAAAATTTCATTTGAATAGAGTAAAATTCCATTTAAATGCAATGGAATTTCATTTGAATGCAATAGAATTTCATTTGAATGCAATAGAATTTCATTTGAATGGAATAAAATTCCATTTAAATGCAATAGAATTTCATTTGAATGCAATAGAATTTCATTTGAATGAAACAAAATTTCATTTGAATGAAACAAAATTTCATTTGAATGAAACAAAATTTCATTTGAATGAAACAAAATTTCATTTGAATGAAACAAAATTTCATTTGAATGAAACAAAATTTCATTTGAATGAAACAAAATTTCATTTGAATGAAACAAAATTTCATTTGAATGAAACAAAATTTTATTTGAATGAAACAAAATTTCATTTGAATGAAACAAAATTTCATTTGAATGAAACAAAATGTCATTTGTTTCATATGAACCCATTGGACCGATTTTTTTGGGCGTTGTGTTAGTTCGAACGTCGAACCGAAGAAAATCGATCGGCAATTTGGCCTGACGCTGACGCTTCACTAGAATTGATGCAGTGAATATCTCACTACTATGTTACTGTTCAACGTGTTTGTCGTGTGCCGATTCCTAACTCGCTGTACATACTTCTACGAGGTTTCCAGCGATTCGTACCTTTCGACCACCTGTCACTAAAGCGCTTTGTAGACATGAGGCTACACTGTATTATATAGAATAGCAGTAGCGCCCAGTCTCACGAGGACATGTGATTTACGACAGAGTGAAGTGAAAAAACAACAAACAAACAGCGCGCACAGACGTCGTTCGTAAAAACGATAAATACAGATCACGAAAAATCGCGTCTTGATGTTTCACAACAACAAAAAAAAAAACAGATGGCTACAGATTTTATTCTCGTATGTACTCTACTATTTATTATTTTCTGGAGGTACCTAATTTCTTACAAAAAATCACTAAATATTTTTCAAGCATTCACTAATATTTTTAATTATACAAAAATAAATATTTCCGTTAATTCAATTGAAAATAGAAAATACAGTTTACTTGAAATATTGCTTTGGGTAATTTTCCATAAAATAAATTTCAAATTTATTAAATTCATTAATACGTAATTATTATTTATTTAATTTAATCTCATTAGAGATTTTTGGTTAAAGATACAGTGCAGTTGTCTTGTAGACTTTTGGAAAATCAAAAAATATTTCATTTTTGAGTTTCATTGGTAATATTGAAATTTACGACTCTTTTGCAAAAAATATTTGAAATAACGTAAAATTGTATCCGTGAGCAATTTTTTTTAGTGGAAACAGTAATTTTGGAGGTTTACGAAATTGAGCAAATGATATACGTCGTTTTTTTAACATTCTAGATACAGAAGGATTTTTTTTTTTACTTGTGGGATATTAAGAATAGTTTTGAATTAAATAAAATTTGTCATAATTTGGAAAAATGGCGTACAGGTCGATTTGAAAACTGTTTGGAGGGCCCAGAAATCTTCTTTTATTTCTTCTCATAATCAAACCCCTCATCAACCCTCATTTTCATCCCTTACGACATCATTATCACCTATTGTTTAATTGCGCATTGACGTAATATCGATTACGTCGTTGTTAACCTCACAAACGGAGTATAACTTAGTGAGGAACCGTTTGTGCGATATTATTAGGCGACGAGGCACCTGTACCTGACGACGGGATCAAACCGACATTCACCGAACGACCCGTGATTCGACAGTCCGACGATGGCAACACCATCACCTTCGAATGTAGATGCGTCGGCGACCCTAAACCCAGTGTCAAGTGGTAAGATGTCTGAGCGGAGTCGACGTGGTCGTAATTTTTTCATGATAATTGAATACATTTTAAAAAAATAAATTTACCTGCAATTTGTGGAAATATTTTTAAAATAAATTCACAAGTAATTTATAAAAGTAAATATTTTAAATTGATTTTTCAGCAATTTATAAAAGTAAATATTTTTAATTGATTTTTAAGCAATTTATAAAAGTAAATATTTTTAATTGATTTTTAAGCAATTTATAAAAGTAAATATTTTAAATTGATTTTTCAGCAATTTATCAAAGTAAATATTTTAAATTGATTTTTAAGCAATTTATAAAAGTAAATATTTTTAATTGATTTTTCAGCAATTTATCAAAGTAAATATTTTAAATTGATTTTTAAGCAATTTATAAAAGTAAATATTTTAAATTGATTTTTAAGCAATTTATAAAAGTAAATATTTTAAATTGATTTTTAAGCAATTTATAAAAGTAAATATTTTAAATTGATTTTTAAGCAATTTATAAAAGTAAATATTTTAAATTGATTTTTAAGCAATTTATAAGATTAATAAAAAAAAATTTACGAGCGATGTATGAAATTAATTTTTAATTAAATTCTTAAGCAATTTGTTAAAATAATTTGTAAATAAATTCACGAGCAATTCCTTAAATTGATGTTTCAATAAATTGGCGGGCAATTTATGAATTGAATTTTAAACAAATTTACTATGCAATGTATAAAATTAGTTTTTGAACATTAGATTTTTTAAATATCGATAAAGTTTTACACGTCCGTTTTCATCCAAGCCGTCGATTGAATCAGATTTGTAATATTTTGTAGAATCAAACCTTTAAAAATGTATTCATAAAGTTACAATAATTGTTCAATTAAATTTCGACTGGAAGAATAATTGGACTTGAAAATCAGTTCAGTTACTCATAAATTCAGAATTTTCAAACAAGCCACTATTCGAATAAAAAAATATTTGAAATATAAATTTCCGTCAAATACTCAAAAACATGAATTATTGATCATTAATCATTGATTATTAATCAAAAGTTATTCACAATAATTGCTAAATTTCATTACGTTTCAATTGCACAGCATAATTAGTTGTAGGTAATTTTACAAAAAATATTTTTCAACCTTTTCTATTAATCAAATTTTTTTTTTTTTTCAATTGACGTAAAATATTATTCAATTTTTTATAAAAATCAAATATTTTTATTCGAGTGGTGGTTAATTTTTTGAGATTTTTTTTTCGAAAAATTGTGAAGAAATTACGCGTCTACTCCGACTGAGACAAAAGGGTTAATTGTGAAAACTGGGGAAAGAAAAAGAATCGGAATGTGAGACGGGAATCTGCTGATCAGGTATCACGGGAACGACGAGATCAGGGAAGGCGGCAGATTCAAGACGTCTCTTGAGCTTGATCAGAAGCTCTACTACTTAGCGAGATTGCAGATCAGCAGCGTGGCCAAAGCAGACAGCGGCGAGTATAGAGCCATCGCTAAGAACAAACACGGCCAGGGAACCGCGACGATTAACCTCAACTTCGAAGGTGGCGACAAACCAAAGTACGCAACGAGTCAATAAACGCAGTGACGGAAATCGTTGCGCGTATGTTTGTGAAGATTCGACGTGGCGTGGAAACAATTTTCAATTATTTTTCCATCCTTTGAAGCTAAAAAAATATTATTGCAAAAACCACGATAAAAAAATTATACAAAATGGCGAGTTATGATTTTTTTCACAAAATTATAAATTTTCACTAAAAAAAAAAAAAAGCGAAAGAAAACGTAAATATTATTACGAAAATCAGCTGATATTAATTATTTCATGAGATGTGGAGTTTTTTATGAAATCTTTTTTTTTTTTTAAATATAGTATCAAAAAAATGAAAAATATCGAGGGGCAAACTATAAACCATAAGAATTAAATTAATTTCAATCCTGCATATTAATTAAAAATGAAAATATAATTGTCACAAAAATGTGACTTTGTGCATAATTTCAGGAGTGCAAAAAATGAATTTTATTTTCCTGATCTTTTTTCTCAGTTGTCAATAATTCTCAAAAAAATGATAACTAAACAATTTGTATAAGGAAATGAATGGCAATTTTTTTTAGAGCAGTAAATAAAAAATCTGAATTTCGACTGACATTTATCAATAAGCAATATTGAAAATTTTTTTTCCTCGCCCCGAAATCTTCGAAGTGCATGCCGCATGTTCGATAAGTGCGCGATCGAGGCACGAGTCAGTGATCCACAAGCATGGAGAGATTTTTATTCGAGTCATCAGGCAAAAAAATAAATAAAAAGGGTAAATTTTGGGAAACAAAACGAATAATCGAATCTACGCAGAATTCCGGATGGTAAGGCACCGCGTTTCCCGAAGAAGCCGACGATACGTCAAGAGGGCGATTTGCTGATAATGGAGTGCATCCTGGAGGCTCATCCGGTACCGGATATCACGTGGTACCAAGGACAAAAGGCAATCAGCAACAATACGAGGGTTAAAATGTCCCGCAAGGCAACGGGAAAGGACACGTATCTTTTGACCCTCGAAATCTCAAATCCCACCAAGGCCGACGGTGGAAATTATCGTTGCAACGCATTTAACAGCTATGGCGAGAGTAACGCGAACATCGCACTGAATTTCCAAGGCAAGTCACGTGTCCCGGATGCAAAAAGCAATCATATACATATATATACATGTATATATATATATTTTTTTTATTCATTATTCTCTTCCTGTCTCCTCGCATCGATTTCAACCCTCATTTTACTTTCATCTATCCTCCCACTTTCTACTTCTGTTATTTCACGAATCTCTCGCACGTTCAAATATATTTTCACCATTTTCTGATATTCACGAATTCGTGCGTTTTCCGACGGAATTAAGAGTTTGGATTTTTTTTTATTCGTCGTTGTCTTGCTCAATAGCATGAACATATTGTATTATCATTATTATTATGAAGTAAATAAAAAAAAGAACAAACAAAAAAAACGATGTATGTAATGTCTGATCATCGCATGGGGTAAGTATTTGCAATGCACTGAAATTAACTCTGATAATGGTGAGCTTTTCTCTGTCCGTCTTTTGGCTTTTTTCTAATTACTATAGCGACGAAATTTTAACAACTTCATAATTCCCCAAAAAAAAAAACAATCGTATTGCATGTAATCCTCAGGTACGTGAGCGTTTAGCCTTTATTTATCTCAATATTTCTAAAGGCAAATCGATTTTTCAAAGATCTATAATTATCTTAGGCAACGATAAGATTTTATAAAAGTTAATAGAAAATTTAATAATATTTTTTTAATTTCCTATAAATTATATAAGAGTTTTCGGAAAATCCCTTATGAATATAATAAGCATTTTTTAAGATTCAAAAATAGGACATTTTGGGATTTAATATTTATCGTTATTGAGAATAAAAAAAGGGAATAAACGCAGCGTACTCTTCCACTTCATGTGGAAGGAGGATTATTGGTAAAAAAGTTTATTGTCTAATCGTGGATCTTTCCAAGATGCAGAAGACGCGGCTGGCTTTGCGCCGTCGTTCGTCGAGAAGCCACGCATCATTCCGAACGAGAGTGGTACCCTCATCACGATGAAGTGCAAGTGTCGAGCCAAGCCAAAGCCCGAAGTAACATGGTTCCGGGGCACAACAGTTGTCAAAGAGACGTCCAAGATCACGATCAAGACCAAAGTCGTCGAGGAAGACGTTTACGAACTCACGCTTGAAATCAAGGTACGGAAACACTTTATTCTACGAATTTAATTGATTTCATGAAATCTATGAAATCCATGAAATTTAGAAAATTACTAAAATTAATGAAATTTATGAAATTTATGACATTTATAAAATTTATGAAATTTATAAAATCTATGAAATCTATGAAATCTATGAAATTTATGAAATCTATGAAATTTATGAAATCTATGAAATCTATGAAATTTATGAAATTTATGAAATCTATGAAATTCATGAAATTTATGAAATTTATGAAATTTATGAAATCTATGAAATTCATGAAATTTATGAAATTTATGAAATTTATGAAATTTATGAAATTTATGAAATTTATGAAATTTATGAAATTTATGAAATCTATGAAATCTATGAAATCTATGAAATCTATGAAATCTATGAAATCTATGAAATCTATGAAATTATGAAATTGATGAAATGCACGAAAATTATCAAATTCATGAAATCTGTGAAATCTATGAAAGTTATGAAATTGATGAAATTACGAAATCTATGAAAATGATGAAATTCATTAATTTTATAAAATCCGTGAAATTTATGAATTTCATAAATATTTTTCATTTCATGAGTTTCGTGAATATTATGAATTTCATGGTATAAATATGAATTCGTTTAATATAATCTATTCCGTACCATTTATCAATTGAATTAAATGAAAATTCCAGGATCCCACCGGACCAGACGGAGGCACTTACAGATGCCACGTGAAGAACGAATTCGGGGAGAGCAATGCAAACCTCAACCTTAACATCGAGGCTGAACCGGAACCGGAAGGTGACGGACCAACATTCGTGGAGAAGCCACGAATCCAGTCGCAAGATGGAGGAAAACTCGTAATAATGGACTGCAAAGTCAAGGCGAAACCCAAGCCAGAAATTGTTTGGACTCATGCTGGAAAAGTCGTCACCGAATCCTCCAAAATCTCCATCAGCATTGTCAAAGAAAAAGATGACATTTATTACATTAAGCTTACGCTCAATGATCCTGGAGCGGACGATTCTGGACTTTACAAATGCAACATTAAAAACGCTCTTGGAGAACTCAACGCGAATCTCACCCTTAATGTTGAAAGTACGGAATAGTTAATATTTTATTTATGTTGATGTGTTTTAAATATTCATCTTTGATGCATATTTTTAATGATGTTTTTTTTTTCAGTTATACCGGTGATCAAGGAGAAACCCAAGGTCGTTAAGGTGGTAAAGAAGAAAACTGTCATTGTCGAGTGTCACGTTATGTCCAAATTTGCTCCGGACTGCACTTGGTTCAAGGAAAGTCAGGCTGTGCAGGTTGACAGCAGGCACAAGTTGATCGTAGAGAAGGTTAAGGAGGTACGTATCTTAATATTTATATCCTGTTAATCAAAACCCCCTTAATAATTGAATCATTAAGTTCTCCAAATATTTAAATCTACGAATAACTAGTCGATACATATTTATTACAATAACATGTAACGGAACAATTTTTTTCTTGCAGGGCGAATTTGCCGTGAAACTCGAGATCGAGCAAATATCCACCGCCGATAAGGGCAAATACAGACTCGTGGCGAGAAACGAGAAGGGCGAAGCCACCTCTCAGGTCGTTGAGATCATGGAGATACCCGAGGAGATCGAGAAACCAAAGATCGCCTCGGGACTTAAGACTGTCGTAAGTTTTTCTTCAATATTCAAATAATATCTGAATAATATCTGAATTTTCACAAATATTTTCACAAATATTTTCACAAATATTTTCACAAATATTTTCACAAATATTTTCACAAATATTTTCACAAATATTTTCACAAATATTTTCACAAATATTTTCACAAATATTTTCACAAATATTTTCACAAATATTTTCACAAATATTTTCACAAATATTTTCACAAATATTTTCACAAATATTTTCACAAATATTTTCACAAATATTTTCACAAATATTTTCACAAATATTTTCACAAATATTCTCACAAATATTCTCACAAATATTCTCACAAATATTTTCACAAAAATTTTCACAAATATTCTCACAAATATTCTCACAAATATTCTCACAAATATTCTCACAAATATTCTCACAAATATTCTCACAAATATTCTCACAAATATTCTCACAAATATTCTCACAAATATTCTCACAAATATTCTCACAAATATTCTCACAAATATTCTCACAAATATTTTCACAAATATTCTCGAAAATATTCTTACAAATATTCTTACAAATATTCTCACAAATATTCTCACAAACATTCTCACAAACATTCTCACAAATATTCTTACAAATATTCTCACAAACATTTTCACAAATATTCTCTAAAATATTCTTACAAATATCCTCACAAATATCTTCCCATTATAAACATATAATCATACCATTTGCTTTTTATTTACAAAGACCGTTGAGGAGGGTCAGACCGTTGAATTCACCGCGTCGTTGACCACCACAGACAAGAAGGTCACCGTCGAGTGGTACAAGTACGTAATATACTTATTTTACTAATTTCTTTAAATAAAACAGTATGCACCTAATTGTACCGTTTAATTTTCTCCAGAAATTCGACCATCATTAAGGCCACTAAGGACATCAGAATCTCGTTCAATGGCATCGAAATGAAGCTCATAATCAACAACACCACTGAAGAGTATTCAGGCTCTTACAAGGTCGTCGTCAGCAACGAAATGGGCAAAGATGAGTCTTCCGCCGAATTAACTGTCAAGGTAAGTTTGATAAGAAAACTGAAACCAGAAAATTTCTTTACCACAGAAAAAAACTATTCTTGTCAAATGACCAGCGTTGGGAAGTATAGGTGACAATTTATCTTCAAGATTTTCTTCTGGATATCTTTAGGTGCTTCTCTGCATAAAAATCGCTAAAGAATAGGTACTTTTATCTCTGCCTTTTATATAAGGCCCTGAAATCCATATTTCACCCTTTGAGTGATTAAAATACTCCTTACTCATTGTTTTTTTTAATACTATCCTTCCCGCCTCGTAAATTAATTTTTTTCCCCTGTGATATCCACCCTTTTATCATTAAAAAAAACTTGCGAAAAAGTAGGTACTTTTAGAATTCGATCAGACTTTTCATGTACATTTTTTTAAATCAGTTACCTCCCTTTTTTGTAAATCAGTATTGTTGCCCTCTAATCTCATCTTTCTCATTATTTAATAAGACTTTGAGTACTTTTTCTTAGCAAAATAAAATTGCTAAAGGAAAGGTACTTTTAATTCTGTTTCTGATAAAATGTCGCAAAATGAATATCTCATCTCCCAAGTGCTTGAAACATTTCTTATCCATTGTTTATTAAATCATAGCCCTCCCCCTTCGTTATTAATAATTTAGCCCTTGTTCAATCCTCCCCAATGTTACTCTGCATGCCCTAACCCCAAAAAAATTACAGAAACGCCTTGAAAAGAAGAAGAAAGAGGAGGAGGAAGAAAAGAAGAAGAAGAAGGTGGAAAAGAAGGAGGAGGAGAAGGTCGAAGAGAAGAAGGTGGAGGAGAAAAAGATCGAAGAGAAAACGGTGGAAGAGAAGAAGGTAGAAAAGAAGACACATAAAATTAATAATATTTTACACATTGACCCAATTAACACACGTAGTCCCTAAGAAATGCTTACGAGTCGCACTTACCCTTCTAACTAATTATACAAACTTGAAATTATGCTCGCCTCGATTGTCCGACGATTCGCGGTGATAATTTACAACAAAACATACAATTCGTATTAAAACACGCAAGGTCATCGACTCACTGAAGAGCGATGATGAGGAAGAGGAAACTGACGAATCTGAGGAGGAGGAAGAAGATCTGGTTAGTGTCGTCGAGTCCAGCATCGCAGAACCTATTGTCGAGGAACCACAATCTGAAGTTTCCGAACCCGCGTCATTCGTCGAGGTACACTTAAACACCTACACTTAATACAACAATTAAGGCAATTTTTGCCAGTTCGATACATTTTTTTTCTGACCTCTTAGACATTTTTTAAAAATTTATCAGAATTTACTAACTCAAATTATCTTTTATGGATGTATATTTCAGGTTATTTTCTTACAATTTTGAAAATTATTATTATTATTAATTGATGAAGAAAGATAGATAAAAAAAAATATTTTGTTTAAATGCTGAATTTTTTGGTGGATTCATAAAACTATTTTGCTTAAAATTTTACTGAATCTGTAAATTGTAGGTAGAATTCTAGAGAAAAATAAATAGAAAATTAAATATCGGTTTTTAGTAGAAATTGGTGGATATTGTATCTTTTTTTTTTACTGCTTAGATATTCAGTATAGATTTTTTAATAGATTTTTACAGGTGCCCTTAAAATTTTTGAAAAATGTTCAGTAAAATTATAGATCCTTTATGCGAGAAAAAAAGTTACCTGATTATTATACTCGAAATATAAATTTTGTATAATTGGAAAAGTAATTGAAAACTTAACTTTTGTATTAATTTCGATGAAAAGTGTCATTTTCATCTTCTCTTTTTTGCTCTCACTATATAAATACTTTTTTTAAATTTACATTAGTGAGCTTCTGTGAAAAAAAAAATCTGAAAAAATATACATAAAATATTCTCGACAACTCTGAGTAATTATTTAAAAAATGTTAAGAAGGTAAAAAAAAATTGATTGAACTGGAAGAATAACCTTATATTCCATGCATTTACACTTTTATACTTTACACACATTAACACGCACACTCACTCATCACCCGTGGGTATTGAGAAAGAGTATTTTTTTTCTTTCAATTTTTTAAAAAATACTTTTCACAAAATTGAGTCTTTATCGCTCGCCAATTTGTCTTCGCTACTATTCAACTGTAATCGTCCGATTTCTTCATCTGGCTGCACTGAAATTCCAACTGTTTTTTAATTTTTTTTTTCCAATTTGCTCAAACAATTTTTCTCTTTATTTTTTCAAGGACAAACCGGCCACGAAAACGAACGGTATCGACAAACCAGAATCCCAGAAGGTAAAAACACATTCTCGCACTAGAAATCTTTTCTTCTTATTCTTTTTTCAACTCAATTTTGACAACACAACACAGCTACACGTACAACACGTGATTTATCGTTTCAAGCAGGAATCGTCGGAATTTACAGGCGAATTGTGTTCTCCAATCAAATGTCAATGTTTTCCCACAATTTCCATCTTCTTGTCCAAAGACATTTTTTTACTCCGAAATATACATTTTTTTAAAAATCATTCTTATATATTATTTTAAGAGATTTGTGAATAATTCAAATTTTTAACCGAGTTTTTGTTGACGACCATCAAGCAAACGTGAATCATTATTTTCAATTCTTCTTAAATACTCAAATTACGATATGGACATTTTTAAATGCCATAAATAAAATTTTGGGCTTATTGAAAGAAATAAAATAATGTTTCCCAAAATTCTGTAAAATCAAAACCATTTACAAGAAATTTCAAACACGAATACGTGCATCATTAAAAAATAAAAATTGATTAGAAGAAATGTGATAAAAAAATGTTTATTTCAAGTAAAAATTGCCAATTAATGTTCTTCTCAGTGTTTAAATGTTACATTCGTTTCCTCTTGTCATCCTTTTCATCTCAGCACTGAAGATTATATGGAAGACTGAAAAATACTCCGTCAGAAAAATAACGAGGAATTTATTTATTTACTCCGATGCTTACGTAGTTACGCTGGTTGTAATTAGACATGATTGTTATACTCTTCTTTATATATTTCTGCAAATAATTCGATGACGACGTGAGAATTAATCGCTGTTTCTTTCGTTTCAGAAAACGGAGATATTGGTGAGTCGAGAATCTAAAAGTCGTTGGATCGGTTGAGTTGTGAGATCGAATTTGTCAATTAAAAAAAATAATTAAAAAATCGATCTTACATCTTCGACATCCAATTTCTTTTACGACGACAAGCTAAATTACTTATTCCACGCTATCTCCAATCTTTACTACGCTTTTACTGCTATTTCCCAACTACTTCAAGCTATTTACTTATTTCTTCCTCAGCACAGCAGAATTTATTAATTTAAGCTTCGTAGAAAAAATAAAACAATATTTTCTCACCTATTTTGGTGTCGCCGTGAGGACTTCGCACGAAAAAAAAAAAAACCCAAGGCATAGTAAATGGCAAAGTGAAAAAAAAAAACAATTTTCTCAGTTTGCATAATTAATATGCGACGAGAAAAAAATTATGTGACCGGAAATGGTAAAATGTGGCAATCTGCATGGCATTTTGTAATATTTTCGTTGCATATCCTACTGATTGTGTTACTCGTTGCATCGCATGCTCGTTGTTTTTAAACGTCCGCGAATTGTGACGATATTTTTTTTATAAACAATTTTTATTTGCATCGCGTAGAAGAAGAAGGAGGAGGAGGTCGTCAATAATGTCGAGAAGGTCGAAGAAAGAAAGTCCATCAAGGTATTTTTCATTTTTACTCAATCGTTTACTTTCGAAAAATGTGTGCATGTTTTTTTTTTCCAAATTTGTTATTGGGTTTTCAATTATTTTGTTCTAATTTTGCAGAAGAAACCGGAAGAAAAGAAACCCGAAGAAAAGAAGGAACCGGAAAGGGTAATTTATTTATTTTCATTGATTTTTAATGGTGGGAATTATTGTATTTTTAATGACTTTTTTTTTTCAATTGCAGAGGAAGAGCTTGAAAAAGAAAGAAACTGAAGCCAAAGATGTAAGTAATTTTTATATATTAAAAGCGTCGTCTATGAAAAAAGCAATAGTATCAAATTTTTGAGAAAAAAAATTAATAACTAATTTAAATTGTTCAATCTGTCTAGTGACAATTTTTAAAAAGTTAAAAATGATTCAGTTCAGCCGAAAATAAATTTTATGAAAATGGAAGAAATGCAATTAGATCATGAACAAATTTTATTAAAGAATTCAAAAATTGAATTCGGATAGAAACAAATTTTTTCGCATGAATTAAAAAATTGAAACTTAGCCAAAAAATGTGAGAGTTGTAAACGTTGCAATGTGAAATTTCCTTCAGTGAATTCTCTCTATTTTCCCATGAATTCATTTTAAGATTCCATAAAAATATTTAATTATTAAATCGTTGACCAAACTCGGCAATTTCTCTTTAATATATTCATTTTCAAAATTCCCTTCGAAATAATGAGAAAAATTAACTTTTTAATCTCTCAAAATTTTTTTCATATTTTCGTCGTTTTTTTATTTCCCAAAGTCTTAATGCAGAAATTTTTTTTTGTAATAATTTCAGGTTTCTGAAAAAACGCTCACGAGCCGAAAATCTTCGGTCAGCAGGGTTGAAGAGCTGAAGTCGGAGAGTCGCCGCAGTTCGATCGTCACCACCGAGGAATCGGTAAATTATCCTCAATTTTTTAAACATAAATAGAGAAAAATAAAACTAGACGTTTGTTCCTTAAATTGTGAATACTAAAAAAAAAATCCTCGTGTTCTTCCCTCGCTCGCAGATCTCCGAGGATGGCAGTCCGCCTTCAAGTCGGCGTGTGTCTATTCAGAAGGTACAAAAAAGCAGATTTCGAAAAATCTGCTCAAAATTAAAAGAAAAAAAATCAGTACGAAGATTAATTGGCTTCCGGTGTACCAAAAAAAAAGAGATATGCAAATTTTCGTTTGGGTGTACAAAAAATACACTCAACCTTCTCAGGATTTATTTAAAGGGCTATAAAAAAAATTGCACGATAATTCTACATTTTTTATAAATTCACTAAAAAAAAATGTATTAAAAAATTAATTTAAATTTATGTAATTTTTTTTTAAAAATTATGTCTTTTTTTAGTTTGAGGAAGAAACTAAGAGCGAAAGCAGACGTTCATCCATAATGGAGAGGAAAACCTCCGTTGCTGAAAAGGTAAAAAAATATTTAAACAATTTTTCGCTTTTGAATTATTATTCGTATTTTTTAAGCACACTTGGAAATAAATATTTTTAGAAGGATTCGTCTATAAAGGCTAAATCAGCTACTGAGAAAATCGAGGACAAGAAGGTACACAATACATCGCATCACTGTACAATAAAAAAAATCACATATGCTCCAATTAGTAGAATCGTCGTTATTGCAATATTTTATTTTAGGAAACGACGAAATCTAAGCTGGCTGTTGAGGAAACTGCTGAGCCGAAGGTACACTTTCGACAAAATTACAATCACATTGATATGAGAAAAATCTAATTTTTAATTTAAAAAAAAAAAAATTTTTAACAAATAAAAATAATTTTATACAAATTTTTTGTTTTTTTATCGATAGATCAAAAAAATTCAAAAGATTCTCTCAAAATTATGTTATTCTCATTTTAATTTTGTTTATAAAAACAACTTTACTCATGTCCTATTTTCATTATTTAAAAAAAAAATATGACAATTTTATTAAAAACGTAAAATTAGATTTTTTTAAATCGCTACATACAATTTCAGAAACGTTTGTCGGTCAAGAAGAAGATCGAGAATGAAAAGAATGAAGAGGTACAAATTACTTTACACGTTGCATTGAAAAAAAGACAACGATTTTAAAAAACGATAAAACTCAAACGTATTTGAACTTTTTAGGAAAAAACTGAAGTGAAAACAAAACCGGTTGATGGCAAAATTGAGAAGCCAAAGGTACACAAAAAACTAAACAACATCGAGACACTAACAGCGCGTTTAAAAAAAATTTTGCATCTAAAACAAAACAAACAAATTTCAGGAGGAGGCAAAACCAAAAACCACACTCGGCAAACCCGAAGAACCTAAGGTACACACAGAGTTCACAAAACATTATATTTTCACAACATCACACGTTAAGATATTTCAAGAAAACACTCAATTTTTTTTATTGAACTGTATCGAGATTTTTGTTCTTTATGAAAAAAAAAAACTTTCACTCAACCGGATCAATCTTAAATCATTTTTTTAACTAATGTGGATTTTTTATATAAAAAATTTTTCTGGAAAAAAAGGTAAAGTTTAACATTGAAGGTATAATAAAAACAAAATAAATTAATTAATTTACTATTTTGATGCGGGATGAAAAAATAAACGTGGGAACGAAATTATATTCAAATTTATCAATAACTTGGTTTTCAGTCAGTCAATGTATAGATTTTGAATCATTTTGGAAAATGCACCTGAAATTTTACCGATTCGCAAAAATCACACTTTTGTCAAATTTTCAAAATTTGCACGAGGTGAAAAAATAATTTTGGGCTGGAACTTATGCGTAATTTTTTGGTCGGTAATAAAGAACATAAATTTCGGTAAGAAAATCATTTTTTAAAATAATAAGTTTATTCAGTCATTTGAGCAAAAAAAATATTTTTAGAAGGACGAACTCGCTCCAAAACCCAAAACCACACTCGGCAAACCTGAGGAGCCAAAGGTACACACAAAATTCACAAAAATTTACAAACTTCACAACTTAACACAAACTCACACAATATCAATGGTGGACACGTTAGTTAAAAGCTGAATCATTTTTAGAAGGACGAAATCGTTCCAAAACCTAAAACCACACTCGGCACACCTGAGGAGCCAAAGGTACACACAAAATTCACAAAAACTTACAAACTTCACAATTTAACACAAACTCACATAATTTAAATGGTAGACACGTTAGTTAAAAACTGAATCATTTTTAGAAGGACGAAATCGTTCCAAAACCTAAAACCACACTCGGCAAACCTGAGGAGCCAAAGGTACACACAAAATTCACAAAAATTTACAAACTTCACAACTTAACACAAACTCACACAATATCAATGGTGGACACGTTAGTTAAAAGCTGAATCATTTTTAGAAGGACGAAATCGTTCCAAAACCTAAAACCACACTCGGCACACCTGAGGAGCCAAAGGTACACACAAAATTCACAAAAATTTACAAACTTCACAAGTTAACACAAACTCACACAATATCAATGGTAGACACGTTAGTTAAAAACTGAATCATTTTTAGAAGGACGAAATCGTTCCAAAACCTAAAACCACACTCGGCACACCTGAGGAGCCAAAGGTACACACAAAATTCACAAAACTTTACAAACTTCACAACTTAACACAAACTCACACAATATCAATGGTGGACACGTTAGTTAAAAACTGAATTATTTTTAGAAGGACGAAATCGTTCCAAAACCTAAAACCACACTCGGCACACCTGAGGAGCCAAAGGTACACACAAAATTCACAAAAATTTACAAACTTCACAACTTAACACAAACTCATACAATTTGAATGCTAGACACGTTAGTTAACAGTTGAGTAAATTTTACGAGGACGTAATTGTTCTAAAAACTGAAACCATCCTCCGTAAACCCAAGGAGCCAAAGGTACAAAATTCACAAAAATATACAAACATCAAAACTTAACACAAACTCATACAATTTAAACGCTGGACACGTTAGTTAGATGCTGAATAATTTTTAGAAGGACAAAATCGTTTCAAAACCTAAAACCACCCTCGGCAAACCCGAGGAGCCAAAGATCCACATAAAATTTACAAAAATTTTAAAATTTCACAGCATATTCTAACTTATAATTCAAATGCTAGACACGTTAGTAAAAAGCTGAATAACTTTCACAAGGATAAAATTGTTTCAAAATCTAAAACCACACTCGGTAAACCTCAGGAGCCAAAGGTACACACAAAATTCACAAAAATTTACTAACTTCACAACTTAACACAAACTCACACAATATCAATGGTAGACACGTTAGTTAAAAGCTGAATCATTTTTAGAAGGACGAAATCGTTCCAAAACCTAAGACCACACTCGGCACACCTGAGGAGCCAAAGGTACACACAAAATTGACAAAAATTTACAAACTTCACAACTTAACACAAACTCACACAATTCAAATGGTAGAGACGTTAGTAAGAGCTGAGTTATTTTTACGAGGATGAAATTGTTTCAAAACCTGAAACTCGAGGAGCCAAAGGTACACACAAAATTCACGAAAATTCACAAATTTCACAACTTAACACAAACTCACACAATTTAAATGCTAGACACGTTAGTTAGAAGCTGAATAATTTTTCGAAGGTCGAGATCGTTTCGAAACCTAAAACTACCCTCCACAAACCTACGAAACCTAAGGTACACACAAAAATCCCTGCAAACCAAACATAACACAACAAAAATAAATAACACAAAACAACATACTCACAACGCGAATTATAGATTCGACATAATTCTTAAAAAACTAAATGATTTTTAGAAAGACGAACCCAAATCCACTCTCAGTAAACCAGCAGAGGAGAAGGTATTAAAAAAATATTTAAATGTTTCCATCCTTAAGGGCCCAGCCCTGAGCAATATTCAGAATTGTAAGCTTTATTTTTAAAACATTCAACATTTTTCTATTGCCAATGAATTACAATAATAATTTGTAGTGCCTATTGAAAAAATTATGATTTAAAAAAAAAAAATTTGAGCGGCTACAAAAAAAATCGTTTTTTGAAAAAAAAAATGGCGAAGCACATCCTTCACTTATCTTTAAAATTCAAGCATCTTCGAATATATTTTGGTTAAAAATAAATAACAATATTAAAAAATTGAAAAATAATGCAAATTTTTTTCCAAGCTGCAGAAAATTGTTGAAAATGAAGATTTACAATTCTGGAAATATTGAGTTCCTTTCTGTAGCTCCGAAACTGATCCTGAAAAAAATTTCCATTTTTTAGAAGGCTGCACCCAAGAAACCCAAATATACCCTCGGCAAACCTGAAGAGAAGGTACAAATAAAAACGAACTAAACCAACAAAACATAAGCGCAAAAATCACCATGTATATAAGCTTCGCGCTAAACAAAATAAACAACAAAAAAACCAATTAATAATTTTTTTTAGAACGGGGACGATGAGTCTTCGAACGCTAAAACAACTTTCGGTCAACCCGAAAAGGTACAAAAACGCACAAAACACTTACTTACGCTCAACGCTCATATGTGTCACCATAAAAATCGCTAATTGTAATTCACTAATTGTAATTGTAATAAATCATAATGGTCATTTTAACTTTTAACAGGATTGACAACGTGGAACATTCTTTCTAAGCCTTTTTCCAAATTTCTAATCGTTTTTTCGTTCTCCATTTGTTCACAGAAGGAGGAAGGACTTCCCAAGTTCAGTTTGAAGCCCGTTTCAAAGGTAAATTATTATTATATTTTTTAATTTTAATTTTTACCAATTTTTTATCATCCTGATAGATAATCAATCTAATAAAGATTTTTCGTTTGCTTTCGTTAATTAAAATCATAAGTCATTAAATTAGGCAATCAATGTTTACGGTATATTTAATTTTATAATTATTGTTATATAATAATACCAACAAAAAATAATAATTTTCCTGCCAAGCATTCAAATTTCAATAAATTTTTTTAAAAATCTTAACAATATTTAATAAGTATAAAATCTAAAAAATACATATTTATCGAAAAATTGCTAAGAATTATTTTACCAAATGATTGTTGTGCAATAACGTTGTTAATACAAAAAATCGGATTTATTTTATTTCAGTCCGAAGACGCGAAGAAAGCAGAATTAAATAAGGTCGACCTTAAGGTGAGTTTGTCGAGTGCCAATTATTTAGATTACGAAAGGAATTATCCTTTATTGTATATATGTATATATGTAATTTACAAGACGTTCATCATGATCATTATTTTATTTTTTTTCAAAATTCCAACGCAAACCGCGTATCTTCACCATCATCGGACCAATTCGAAAAACCAAAACATAAAAAATACACGAAACACGAAATTTTTTATAAGCAGTCTACGGAAGAAGCAAAACCAAAATTACGCAGAACTATACCTCCAAAGGCCTCGATTCAAAACGAGGATTTCAAATCTATTTCGCTCAAACCTGTTTCCAAGCCGGGTAAAGAGCCTCAAAAGGCTGAAAACGGATTTATTGAGCTTAAGGTAGTCGAACGATGGGACTTCAAAATTTATTCTATGTGTTTTTTTTTTTTTTCTTTCTTTTCTTCTCTACGAAAATTCCTAATCTGAACCTAAACATCGTCACTATTCTTCTCAAAATTTCTACTGCTCGTATCGTCTCATCTAAAACTACAATAAATCAACACAATTTAAGGGCACTTCATACGTAACGCGTCAATTAAAAATTAGAAAAGTATCTGCATTTTTTTAAAAATTGTAGATACCTAAAGTATTGAATCGAAATGAAAATAGTAGAGAATCAGAAATAATTTATTGTTTAAAATTTATCTAATAAATTCGATAGAAATTTTTTCAAAATTTTTTACATCGGATTTGTCTGAAATAATTTTTTCGTTGTATTTTCAAACAGTTTTGAAATATTAACAGTTAATATGTATCCGGAAAAAAAATTATTTTAATTTGAAAAAAAAAATTCTGTGGAATCTTACAATTAAAAATTTTTTTAATTTCTCTTTTTTCAGTAATTTTGTAGTACAATATTTTTAGAAATTTTTAGTTACTCAATTTTTTTGTTCCAAATGCTGAAAATTTTTTAAATTCGAAATGTGTGTGAAGCACCCTTAAAGCTACTTCAAAACGAACGAAGACCAAATAATACTTCATCGAAATCATCAGTAAAAAATTTTCATCGATTAAAATACTAATAAAAATGAAACATTGATAATTAACAAATATAAATTCACGATAATCATTATGTAAACTTGTCATAAATATAAATTCACGATAATCATTATGTAAGCTTGTCATAAATTTGTCGGTGTCACATTTTAAAAAAAATCTCAACTAAGAAATGCTTTCGTCTATCGATGTCGTCCGCTAGAAAGAAAAAATAACTAATAAAAAAAATATATATTTGTGAAAAGTCGACTACACTGAAAATTTGTGCTCTATAGAAAGTCGATAAGGGCGAAAAACTCGAGGTTAAGAAGATGAAGGGATCGAAGGCTTCGAAGGAAGCGAGTTACGAGCTTCCTGAAATACCAGATTACGAACGTGCAGTCCTGGAAAAGCCACAGGAATTCGATTTTGGAGATCACGTTGCGCGTGACAAAACTAAATTGGATAGACCAGCTGTTCAGGTAAATATTCAAGTATTCGATTTTTATACGTACGGAGAATTTAAATTTATTTGAGAATTTCCTTAATAGAAATCAATCAATTAAATAAATTTGTCGAAATTAGTTTATTAAAAATGAATCACAATCTATTAACAATAAGTTTATTATGATCTGGTTAAATTGAATTAAATTAAAAAATTAATTTCCCTTAAAAAAACACAAACAAACTTTATTAATAGAAGATCAATCAATTGAATTAATTTGTCGAAATGAGTTTATCAAAAATGAATAACCATCTATTGATAATAAGTTTATTAAATCTGGTTGAAATGAATTGAATTGAAAAATAATTTTTTTTTTAAAATACACAAACAGAATTGATTTTGTCATTAATTAGTTAATTATAATTTGATAGATTTGTCATCTAATTACATAATTTACTGCAGAATGCATTCTTTTTTAATTTAGTATTTATGTACAGTAGCTTATAATTTGATTATAAAAAATATTCTCATTTTCATGTGACCCTGCAGAAGATCGAATCGAAGGTGAGTTACGAAAGTATCTTCAGGTTGGAGATAAATTGCTTTGCTGCATCGCTGCTGCTGTGGTCATGAACATCTGGTTCATCCTGCTTGTCTGTAAAGTTGCTGCTGTTAAGAAGGTTATACTGACTTTTCCAGAGTAGGCTTTCTATTAGGGAAACCCAAATGGTGTTTTCCAACAGTCAATTTTTTAATCATTCCGAATTTGAATATTCCAGTGATTGAGTCAATTATTGAGAATTTCATAAAAATCGTAAACAGCGTTAGACCAACGACTAATTAAATAATTGGATAAATTATCAACGATAGAACCATTAACAACATTAAACAAAAGTTAGATATATTTTCTGTCTGTTCGAAAATTCGCTTTTAAATAATTTCCTTCTGAATCTCGGAATGCGGTCAACCACTGGTACATCTACCTCTAATTTCAAGTTTCTTAGTTTCTCGTGTCAATTCCTGGGACAAAGTGACGTCCTCCATTTCAGTCAAGCAAATTGCAAGAAGTGATCAACAATTACATCGATGACAGTTGAAATAATGAATTCAATTATCGACTATAAAATCACAAATGAAACAAAATCGACATCCTTTCAAAAAAATCCGACGATTGGAATTTAAGTAACGAATCTCGGAATGCGGTCAATCACTGGTACATCTACCTCTAATTTCAAGTTTCTCAGTTTCCCGTGTCAATTCCTGGGACAAAATGGCGTCCTTCAAATCAATCAATTAAATTATAAAAAATCATAAACAACCATGCCAGTTGAAATAATTAATTCCTGCTGAAAAAATCCGACGATTGGAATTTAAATAATGAATCTCGGAATGCAGTCAATCACTGGTACATCTACCTCTAATTTCAAGTTTCTCAGTTTCCTGTGTCAATTCCTGGGACAAAATGGCGTCCTACAAATCAATCAATTAAATTATAAAAAATCATAAACAACCATGCCAGTTGAAATAATTAATTCCTGCTGAAAAAATCCGACGATTGGAATTTAAATAATGAATCTCCGAATGCAGTCAATCACTGGTACATCTACCTCTAATTTCAAGTTTCTCAGTTTCCCGTGTCAATTCCTGGGACAAAGTGACGTCCTTCGGCATCCGGGAAAGCACCTGTACCCTCCAATTAATCAGACCCTCTGCTCCTCTCCCGTATCATCATCTTCTTCTTCTTCTTCTTCATCTTCCTCTGCTTCTCGGTCTGTTTGGCAAGCGATGAATGCCACGCGAAGAAAACTATTTTAGCATACAAAAAGCTCGCCATATCTCTTAGTCCGGAGCTATCGGCGCTCCACCTTTTGCGACTACCACCACCACGAAGACGAACGATATCGATATATCGTCTACTATACCGACGCAGCAAAGTATGCGAGCCGAATTATTATACCAGATTCAATTGGGAATCCTTCTTCTCTCCCTCTCGATGTCTCTTTCTCTCTCCCTCCCTTTTTATTAGGCCCTCCTTGCCTCGTACTAACCACCTCGTTTCCCACCCCCTTCTTAACCCCCCTTATTTAATCTCTCGCTCACACTCTCGTTCTGTCCAAAAACCGAGCCACTGAGACAGGGACGTTTGCTATTTTCGGGCGATCATTACGTCCACACACGCATTAATAGAGGAGTTTGAGAGAGACTAAGAAAGCTGGCAGGTCGCTACTGGTAAGTGGTCAGTCATGGATTTTCGGCCCAGTAGAGGCCTCGGTGCTTTCCCGTGATCGGTTGACCCACGATTTTCCGAACATCCTTCCGTACGTCGCGAGATTATAAATAAAATAAGCCATTTGCCCATTTAATATCATTTAAACGAAAGCCCGGAAGCTTCCAGTGAGTTCTCCGTCAATCTTAAGCCTGCAACTGCAATTTGGGATATTTGACGAATTTTTTCATCCTTTTTTTTTAATTAAAAAAAAAATATATATGTATATATGGCACATATTTGAATTTTATTGTGGTCGGATTCGGCGAAATTTTATTAAAAGTTTATCCTACTTTTTATTTCGTTACAAAAATTAACGAATTTACATGTACAAATCTGAAAAGTTATTTTTCCAAACGTGATGCTTCTTTTTTTTTTAATTTAGAATTTTTTTCATTGTCTGGCAAATTTAGGGTTGAGAATATAATGTACGCATATTTTTCAATATATTTTTCAAATTTAGAAAAGTGCCATTTTTTAATATCCTTTTATTTTTAAAAGTGTCGTTTTCTGATATTCTTGTATTTAAAAAAGTGCCATTTTTCGATATTCATTTATTCAGAAAAGTGCCATTTTTCAATATTATTTTATTTAAAAAGTGTCGTTTTCCGATATTCTTTTATTCAGAAAAGTGCCATTTTACGATATTCTATTATTTAGAAAAGTGCCATTTTGCAATATTTTTTTATTCAAGAAAGTGCCATTTTCCGATATACTTTCATTGGAAAAAGTGCCATTTTCCGATACTCTATTATTCAGCAAAATGATTTTTTGTTAATTTCCCGAATCTTGAAAAGTGCCATTATTCAGATTTTCTCAATGTAAAAAAGTGCCTTTTTTGACATATATTTCGAATCGTAAGAGTGTGAAACTTTTTGGAAAATTTTTTTCATCGGGAAAGAAATTTGGTTGTTAACGGGTTAAGTGGGTTAAAGGATTCGTGTGGTGGGTTAGTGGGTTAAGGCTTGAAGAGGGTTAAGGGGTTGCTTGCTTCGACGCAAAATGCTTCGCATATGGAATTTCTCATGCAAAACCCTCTTCTTGGATACTGGAATTTGAAAAACTGGTTTTAGCCGAAGTTACCGGAAATCAAGGCACCCGAAGCCCCGAAGATCGAAGTTATCAGAGAATCTACTCCAGTCGGAAGCAGAAGACCTTCACTCGTGCCCGGAAGTGGCGCCAGCAGCCGAAGGGGATCACTCATACCCCCCGAAGAATTGGGCCGTAGACCCAGTCTTATCATCAGCGACGAGGTATGTTACGCGGAGATTAATCATGTCTCGCAGGTATATAGACTACCTTTTTGCTGGAGGTCTGATCAGATCAAAATCGGATGATTTTTCCGAACCTTAAAAATTAATTTCCAAAAAAAAGCATCAGCAATAAATTCAAATGACCATTTATTTTTTTGTGCATCCAAGTCTGAAAAATCATGAAAGATTCTTAGGACTCTATTTATTTTTTCAATTCTCAAATTTAAAAAAAAAAACATAATGCAAATTATGAGAATGACTAAAAAAATTTCAAAAAAAAATTCCGACCAAAAATTCTTTTGTGCATCCAAGTCTGAAAAATCATGAAAGATACTTAGGACTCTATTTATTTTTTCGATTCTCAAATTAAAAAAAAAAACATAACGCAAGTTATAAGAATGACTGAAAAATAAATAAAAAAATAAAATCGACCAAAAATCGACTTCAAGGGACCAAAATAAAAAATCATAAAAATTGACATCAAACGCCCATATAAAATTCTGGAAATCGATTTTTCTTTAATACACAATGATAGTGAAAGATTTTTTTGAGTAAAATATTTTTTTGCAGCCTTTTTACTGGTCAAAATATTCATTCCATTTGTTGCTTTTTCCAGTTCGAATTCGTGCACCGAAATTATTGATTAATTTGCGAAAATCATCAGTGCATGGAAAATAATAATTTATTTAGTTTATGGGTGCAATTTGAAGTTTATGACGATATGAAAAAAATAAAAATAGAAAATGCATTGAATTTGAATATGAATGAAATTTTCATAAACAACCAGAATTTTATATGCAGTTACAAATTGTATTTATTTTCACGATCTTAAGATAATTTTCCCTTAAAACGTAAAAAATTACACAATTGCATTATTTTACATAATCCTATCTTGATCATATTTTAAAAAACTGCTATGCCTCAATAAGAGCCCTTTTTGAAAATGAAGGATAAATTTTCAAAAAAAAATTTTTATCCTCTGATCCGAAATAAATTCTTTGATAAGTCGTTGATGGATAATATAAAAATTGTGATTTAATCCGACCTCCAGCAAAGAAAATTAGTTCAAGTTTTGTCTTTCTTTTCCATACGATCGTGTCGTGATTTTCTTTCATTTTTTGTTCACTTGCGTCACCGCTCAATTTTGGTAATGTGGTAGATACTCGTTCCTGCGTTACGCCCTGGCATTCGTTCTTTTTTTTTTTTTTTTTTTTTAATTTCACATTACGTTTTACATTTATTTTGTCTTTTTTTGCTATTTTTACATAGTTTTTTCGAAGAGAGATTTGTTAGAGTTTTTTTTTCATTTTAGATTTTTTTTTTTTCAAGCATCTCAATTTCGCAATCTGTTATGTCTTGCGACCGATTTGTGCCGGTTTTTACACCCGAGTAAATTGTCCCTTGTACACGTGTCTTTTATTACTATATTTTTCATAGCACATGTCAATCTCTTCTGTTCTCTTTCTCTGTCCCTTTCACTTAGTATTTAGTAAGCACATTGTGTGATAAGAATCAAGCTTTAGAGAAACACTTCCCCCCAAATTATTCATCCAATCCACAGCCACAAACCCCATGGAAATAAAATGTATGGAAAAAATATTCAGAAATGATAAGCATTAGATATACCATATATATTTCATTATAAAAATTTTCGCTGAAATTTTAACGTATTTACAAATAATTTGAAAATATATTTAAGGGATAAATATATCTTAAATGTGCCTTTTTTTCAATCCTATTTTCATATTTTTAATGTACATAAAAAAAAATGTATGAAAGCAAAAAATATTCCTTAAATGGGTACAGAAAATATTTAGAATTTTTTTTTTATTTTCGAAAAAATTCAGGTCTAATATATTTTTGATATATTTATTTTCCATGGGGTACACAAAACACCTGTGTTATATCGTCCTGAGTAGTAGAGAGAATACGTGTCTCGTAATACACGTCGTAAAATTTTTTGGTGGTCCAGCGGTTATTAGAAATAACGGGAACGAGTTTTCGCGATTTTCAGGATATTTTAGATCTGCAGATTGTACCACGAAGTGTCGATAATACGTATGTGAAGGAGATGAAGAAGATGTCTGTGATAAAAAAAACTTTTAACGTTAAATGAGATATTTTTTAAATTTTTTGAAGATTTAAAAAATTGAAAAATTAAAAATAATTGTCAGTTTTAACGTTATTAGTTGAATTATTATTTAATTATTACCGTTATGAAAATAAGAAGAGGCGAGCATGCACAGCCACATAAACACATTTACAATATTACTACACTCAACAAAATCTGTCGACACTCTTATACAATGACAATTTGGTCCTTAGGAGAATAGAAAGCTGCGACCAGGCGAGATGCTGGACGAGCGCAAGGTGAGATACGCCGGCGGGCGAACGAGAGGAGCAAAAGAAAAAGGAATGGCTGCGATACTCATCATAATATACTATCGACTACCAAAATGCACTACTATGTTTTTTTTTCTTCTTTTTTCCAAATTAATCTTATTCATATTTACTCACTTTTATGCACAGGCGTATTCTATATAAACTGAAATACGTTGCAGAACTCAGAAATCAAAATTAGTTTTAAAAAAAAAATTATTCCCGCCTGAAAGAGTCAAAATTTTTATAAAAAAAAAAATTATTTAACCAAATTTACTTATCGACAATTTTTGTATGAATGTATTGCACAAATTACTTTTGAAAAAAATTATTTAAATAAATTGACTTATTGACACTTTTTTTATTTACAATGATTGTATTGCACAAATTATTTGTGGAAACCGGTAAAGCAGAAAATAATTTTCTAATTTTATCCTGAGTGACAGACGCTCGAAAAATGGAGAAATTATTTTTTCAATGTACTTAATTTGACAGATTCAATTATTGATTGATTATACGTAAATTCGTCGAGGCAATTTTTTAATGGATCTAATTATTGACTAATTTTTTGTGGATTTAGTTAATAATTTGTAGTTTTGATTTTTGAGTTCTGAAACGTTCTATAAAATTTTCTATACGTTTCGGTCACTCACAATTTTACATTTTCTTTTTTTTCTACTTACTCTGACACAACAAGCACACGCAGCACGCACACCACTCACGGCACGCTCGCAGCAGAAAAGCGTCATTTCTGCTCAAAGGACGAAAAATTTAATTTTTAAATTTTTTTAAAAATAATTTAAAGACACGATTATTTATAAATTATGTGATAAAGCCTTTGGGTGACGGTGAACGCTTCTTTGCAACGATTCTGCCTGCTCGTAACTTTACTACCCTCAAATGGCTCCAATCACGGTCTGATCGTTGGGGCACGAAGGACATTAAGGGCTCTTATTTTTTTTTAAATTAATTAATAATCAATAAGCAACGACTTTATCATTCACCCAATTTATTTAAAAAAAAGAAATCTTCGTAATTTCCACTCATCTTCTCAAACTTTAAATGACAAACTATCCGAATTTTTTTTTTCCCATTACTATTTTTTACAATAATTTTTTCATCAAAGAAACAATTAACATCTTCGATTTTCAAAAACCCGATTATTTTGCAGAAATGAAAACACTTAAATTATTTCCAAAAATAAGTTCTGTTTATTCCTTTTTGTGGATTTGCTATTATTATTTATAAAACATAAAAATGATTTTTCCGTAATTTGTAAAAAAAACTAAATAAATAAATAAATAAATAAAAACAATCTAACAATTTCAAGCACCAATGAAATCCACGGAATGGTTTGAATCGCAAATAAAAAGTTGCAAAATTTTGAAAATCATTGATCGCTTCGCTATAAGATAGCAAATAAATAAATTAATGAATTTTAATTAACAAAAAAATTGAGAACTGATATTTAGAAAAAATTAATTCCTGTTTTGTAGACAAAAAGTTTTAAAAAAAAATTCAAATTATTATTGTGTAATTTGATTACATATTTTTCGTTTTCCTTTTTTCTTTTTATTAAGAAAAAGAGAATTATTTTGTCCTTGCGCTATTTGGAGTATAGACGTGTTCGGGCTGACGTGAGTGTATTATCGAGTCCCATAATTGGTACGGTCCTCGAGAATCTCGCGACACCCGAGTACGCGAACCGCGGGTTCTTCATCTAGCGGAGATATTAATAATCGTTTCAACATCCTCTTATCGCTGGGTTAAGTAACTCTCGAGTGGAAATCTCGTCGTTCATTCGCATCCAAGCGAGACGTCGTTGGCTTCGGTTCGTTTAACTCAGACGTCGTGTCACCTCATTCAATCAAATATAAATATTTTAATTCAATATATATAATAATAATAATAATTCCAGTCCACGAGCCCCTACGATATTGACCAATGGGACGAGCGATGAGAATAATAATAATGCATCTTGCATCTGGCACGAAAAAGTCCATAAACTATATATATATACACATTCATAATAAAAATAATAATTATGTATATATAATAATAAATATAATTATATATATATACATAAATATCGGCCTCTGTCAGTTTGGTATTTTTCATTCTCCTCATAAACTTCATATTCGGTTATATTTCACTACCTGTCTGTTTTTTTTAATTAATCTAAAACTGATAATTTTTTAATTCTGACAAAAAAAATTTCTTAGATATGCACAAGCACTTGCAGTGCGGTACAAACATGTTGGCCCATTTTTAGTTTCATGATTAAAAAAGTGTACTTTTTTTTGTAACATTGAAAAGCATGATACTTTGCTAAGCTAGAAAATGAAATTTTTTTTTCACCAAATAATGAAAAATTCCTGTGGGTAGAGGATAATTTTTTTTCCTTTGAGTAAATAAATTTCCATTCATTTCAGCTGAGGAAATGATTACTTTTCGGATTTATAAAAAATTAGAAGAAGGCTTATGAAATGATGGCCAATTATTAAAAAATCAAGGAGGGTTAACGAGAAAGTGAAACATTTTTGGAAAAAATCAATAAAAAGTTTCTATGGGTAAAGACTGAATTTTTTTCCTTCGAGTAAATAAATTTCTGAATCTAAATAAAATGACAACAAAGCGTATGAAATCATAGCCAATTATGAAGAAATCTGTGAGGTACAAAAAAAAACCAAACTGACATGGAATGCCCGATATATTACTATATTATGATCTCCAATCGCAATGATGCGTGCCCCTGACGACGATGACGACAGTACTATTATAATGATGATTTACCGTTAGCATATATATTTCCACCTGATGATGATGATGATGATGATGATGATGATAATAATAATGGACGATCAAGCGAGCTGTCGAAAAAGTTTATTCTCGAAATATCTTCAGTGTGGAATGAAATAGAGTGAGAGGAAGAAAGAGAGGTGAACTGGTGAGGTATGAGAAGGCGCGAATTGGCGTCGAACGGCTCGAGTGTTATAACCCGCCCAACCCCCGGGTAATTAATTCTTAAAATATAGTTTCAGAAATAGTTGGAAACGCGCGCGACATTTCGTGAACGTCAAGACAGAAGAGAAGGAGATGAGCGCGTGAGTGCACTCTCGGCCGAAATTGCAGTTGCCATCTGGCAGGTCGATCTCCTTTAACGCGCCGATATACCATGAATCATTTTGGGACCTCCCCTCAAGGGGAGAAACGCCGTGCGGTACAACTCTGTACCAGAAAGACGTTTGTTTTAAAGTATTTTCGGCTATATTCGACAGTCATTGGCCACTACGATAGGTACAGTGATTGTCACGTGTCGATTTTGGATTGGGTTCACTTTTTGATCGGCAATTCAGCGTATTTTGACTTTGGAGGGTTTTTTGGAATATCTGTTTCATGATTTCGAATAAAAAATTCTGGGCAAGTTTGGTAAACAGAGGTTTTGATCAGGGATATGATGATAAACACAATTATTGATATAGCAGTTTCATTTTATTGGGTTTCTTTTTTAATTACCAATGTAGCATATTATGCTGTGTTTCAAGGTTTTCAAAAAAATATCTTTGTCCATTTGGATTGAAAAATTCTGTGAAATATCGTTACAGACAGGGTTTCATTAGGAGTTTATTCTACTACTAAGTTTAGTGAAAGCATATCATAATCAGGAGTAGGAATCAAAAGGCGGGTTTTTTATTAATAATTTTTTTGATATTTTGATTTTAAATTATGGCAAAAAAGCGAAGATGTTTATAACCTGCGGAAATTTTTTCTGGCTGTTATTGTGTCCATGCAAAAAAAAATTGTGTCACTTTCTTATTGCCAAATTAAAGAAGTTTTTTTAGTTTAAGAAAATTTTTCCTGCGTTCGAAAAAAAAACTCGCTTTAATATATTCATAAAAATTATATGAAAAATGAAATTAAAATGTACGTTGCTTTCCTGATAAAATTCTCCTGTTTATCACATTTTTCCAGAATTTTTAGTTCAGAATTCATTTTAAAAAAAATTCCAAAACCGAATTTCTCAATGTAGCAAATTTACTGCTTCGTTAACTGAAGGGTTAAAAGCAGAGACTGACAATAACTGAGAGGTGGCCAATAACTGTATTAGAGAGAAGAACACCCCACTCAAGAAAGCAGATGATTTTGATCTGCTAATGGTCTCTGTTCCTTTATCCAAGAAATTGAAGTATGATTCTGTGGTTGACATATCACGTGAGCATCCATCATCGCTCCTAATTGCGAGACATCTAACCTCGCACACGAAAGTCTTTGCAGTAGGTTTGCTGCAGATGACACATGCGCTTGTTTTCGTGCTTTTGACTGTAGCAGCCTCGAGACGATTTAGTTTCTGTTTGACAATATTTGAAATTCTTTTTAATTCTGTCCTCACTCAATATCAGCAAATGTAGCGAAATTCATATCTTATTTTGTGGATATACATATTAAGTACTTGGAATATTTTATCTTGATCAAAGGTACGACTGTGGAAACACAAAAAGTCGAAAAGTCGAAAAGCCCTTAAAAAAAAATTCGAAATTTTTTAAATTCATTCTAAGTACCACATCTCTTTTTTCCACCTGACTGAATAATTTTTCAAAGTAGCAGAGTGTTCGTCGCATCTCGTCATCGTTAACGAGACTTCGTACGATCCTTAACAGCGGTTCAATTAGAAATACAAAGAATATTTGCACCGGTGAGATTTACTCCAAAAAAAAATTCCTCTTACAAAAATATTTCATTTTTCATGCTTTTGAAGTTGTAGTTATTAAACGGTTGAAACTTTTCAAACAGACAATTGGAGTCTTCGTTAACGAGGTTACGTACGATCCTTAACAGCGGTTCAATTAAAAATACAAAGAATATTTGCACCGGTGAATTTTGCTCCAAAAAAAAATTTCCTCTGACAAGAATATTTCATTTTTTATGCTTTCGAAGTTGTAGTTCTTAAACGGTCGAAATTTTTTAAATAGACAATTGGAGTATTGACGATGCAAATCTTCCTTCTTACGTGAGAAAAAAAAATCTTAATGCCCTTACAAAGAAAAATTAAAATTTTTCTAAAATTCATTCTAACTACCACATCTCTTTTTTTAACCTGACCGAATAATCTTTACAAGTAGCAGAGTCTTAGTCGCATCTCGTCATCGTTAACGAGGTTACGTACGGTCCTTAACAGCGGTTCAATTAAAAATACAAAGAATATTTGCACCGGTGAGATTTACTCCAAAAAAAAATTCCTCTCACAAAAATATTTCATTTTTCATTCTTTCGAAGTTGTAGTTATTAAACGGTTGAAATTTGTCAAACAGACAATTGGAGTCTTGACGATGCAAATCTTCCTTTTTACGTGAAAAAAAAAAAATCTTAATGCCCTTACAAAAAAAAAAATTTTTTTAAATTCATTCTAAGTACCACATCTCTTTTTTCCAAAAAAAAAATAAAAATTTTTAAAAATTCATTCTAAGTTCCACATCTCTTTTTTCCACCTGACCGAATAATCTTTCAAAGTAGCAGAGTGTTAGTCGCATCTCGTCATCGTTAACGAGACTTCGTACGGTCGTTAACAGCGGTTTGGCAAATGTGCTCACGCTCTTGTTTCTGCCTCTGGCAGAGGTTTCCTCATCATCACAGTCATGAGAATGGATTTTCTTTCTCTAACGCTCGTGTTAAACCACCGTTGCCGCGGTTTAGTGCGCCATTAAGCCTGAAGAATAGCCACCACTTCTCGCTGTATCGCTCCTCGTGTTAACAGTTTAACTAGTTGTCCGAACTCGTTTTCACGACGAATGCAAAGCTCGTCACTCGACGACTCGAATCTTAGCTTCAATTTCCCACAAGTTTGGCGCTTCCTCGGTCACCACATTTCTTCTATCTTCTTCTCTGTCACCTCTCGCATTTCTATCACTGTATTTTACCATCCAAATCCCTCAAAGTCACTCAAGCCGACAAATTACCTCGTATTGTCACCTCGAACTCGTCCAATTCAACCAGAAATCACTATTAGTCAGTTACACACTGTTTTAGAGATAATATCGAGAATATCTCGCATCGACAACTCGCCAGAAACGTAAACAGAGTTGTGAACCTCTGTTTAATTATTTGGTAAATATTTATCGAAGGATTTAATAGTTATTGTTTTTTTTTTTATTATCTGCAGTCTTTACTTAAATTTTTTTATTATTGCTAAGATAAATGAATTTCCATAACGATGCAGAAAATTGTCTATGGAAACATATACTTTCTATTTCATTTATTTGTTTAACAGAATTTGAAGTGATGTTTTGTTGATATTAATTTTTTTATTATGAAAAAATTAAGACATATTTCGCAAATTCTGTAGATTATCGTCATAAAATAGTGATTATGGAATTAATTATACTATGAATTTTTATGATCATAAATTTTGTAATTATTATCAATAAGAGTTTATGGTATAATTTATCGACTAGTTACTATTTTGTGATAATTGTTCACAGATTATAAAATGAATGTTAAGACTTTAAATACTCGCTAGAATGATAAAAATCTAATAAAATTCGAAAACATATTCATGTATGATATTTAAAAAATTTTATATCTTTTTGTAAATACTGCGGATCTTTATTATGAAATAATGATAATTATTAAATGTCAGTATAAATATTTATTACAAAGATTAATGGTGGATTACGACTTTGTCTCTCGCAATCATCACGAAGACCACCCACAATTTTTTTTTCACTTCAACCCTACAAAAAATCGTACATCGACAGCAAAGTTGCAGATCTTAAATTACTTTTCTTCTCACTTGATAATTCAATGCAATCCATGACAAATTTCTTATTATACACAAAAAAAACTGATCATTAAATGTGTCATTCATCTATTTTTGCAATAATTAATTTAAATAAATATAAAAATAAAATAGTCATTACTTTTTTTATGTATTCATTACGTATTTGTCATGATATTTTTCCACGAATATTCGTAAAAACTCATTATTCATAATTTTCAATACAAAAAGTGTATATTTAACTAGTAAAAAAATTAGGAGCAATAATATATAATAATCAATGGAAACAGAAAAAAAATATAGTGAGCAGAAAAATAATGTTAGGTTCGCAACTTTAACCGACAGTCATAAAAAAATCGTTACAATAATTTCTCCACCAGTTAAATTACATTTTCACCTTTCTTTCAACCTTAGGAAAGCATCGATTTCTAAAATTTCTCCTCTTAATATTTTCCATTTCTTCCGAAGGCGAATCACCAGAAGGCGATTTTTTATTTTCTCAAGCGACACGAAAAACCAAAATCACAAGAGTGCAAAAAACAAAAAAAAATTAGTTCTTCCCTGATGCAATGTATCTGTTAATTTTTGCAGGCGGGAAAATTACGACCCGGCGAGGTATTTGACGCCAAGGTGAGATTTGTGTTCGCCTATAACACAAAGCTTACCTTTTACCATCATTTTCCCCTGGCAAATTTATTCAATTTTTCTTTTTTTTTCCCCCCTTTAAATTTCCCTGATAAATATTCCGGGTATCCATCATCGTCATTCGCGCAAAAACGCCACGATGATATCAAGACAGCACGACAATGACGTGACGAAAAAAAAAAAAAAAAAAAAAAAAAAAAAAATTCCCATATGTGTCGATTTCTTCTTTTTTCATTTTCTCAAACTGTCGTTTTTATTTTTTATTCACCAATAAAACACGAAATAATGGATCGACTACCACGAATTATCGCATCGGTGGCCGATACAAATAATAACTACAATAATTTATATAATACACGATTAAAAAATAATGTTTAATTAATTATTATTAATTATATAAATTTTTTAGCTAATCTTTTGGAGCTGACGCTGCTGTTGCTGACGCTGTTGCCGCTGCCGCTGATTATACCATCTCCGCTATACGCTATAAAAAAAACAACAACAAAAAAAACCTTAATCATTTACTACATAATTACTTATTACTATTATTTCGACTTATAATCACAATTATTTCTTCGACTTTCCTCTCTTATTCTCTCTTCTCTCAGTATTTTCCTCATTTCATCTTCTCTTCTTCTTCTTATTTCATTCTTCTTTAACCACTTTTCCTCCTCTACACTTTCTCTCGTATTCCCTATTATTATTTAGTCGTAAAAAAAATCGACAAATCTCATTACACTATTTTTTTTTTGTTTTTCTTCCTGGAAAGCAGAATAGGCTCGGTCGCCCAGGCGAAGTGCAAGATAAACAGGTTAGACACTTTGACACGAGCACATGTATATATTTAAACGTTTTTTCTACATGTTTATCATTTTTTTTTTCAATATTTTGATGTCTATGTCACAAATGTTACTTATACCAGTTTTGTAAGCTTCGAGAATTCTATTTTAGAAATATTCATCGCATTTAATCAATAGTAATTATTTTGCAGCTTTCGTTAAAAAAAAATATTCTAATTATTCAAATTATTGCCATGAATTTTTTTTAAAACTTCACGATAATTTTAAAAAAATTATTTATCAACGCTAAGATTTTTTTTAACTCTAAATGGAAATGTTGTTAATACCAAAATTAAATAGAACATTTTTTGTGAGTTTTGGTAAAGAGCTAATTTTTATTTAACATTTTTTTATAAACACTGCTAGTTATTATTGAAAGAATTAAAAAATTATTGAGATAATATTTTTGTTGAACAAATACAAAAAACTTACAACTCTGGCATTTACAACTTTTGTGATTTAGGCCATCGATATATATGTATATATACATGTTATTTATTACACGTTATACTTATGTGTCTATACGTGTTATCATTGTGTTTAATTTCGAGCGTCAAAGACGACTCGTGTACAGTAGATTTAATTGATATTGTATATAGTAGCAGTAGATTTTTTTTTTGTACAAATTGTGCTCACACTTTTATGTAAAATACTTGCTCGACAAATCGCTGTACAGATCAGACCCAAAAAAAAGCTGCGGACATGACGATTATTGCATAAAATATTAATATCAACTTTTAATAGTTGGTAAAAAAAAATAAAAAAATAACAGTATGGAAGAAAAATTATAAATGTAATAAATATATTTAAATTTAAATTTAACGATAATTATTTTAATCTTGAAAATAATGAGATTTATTAATATTAAAATATTGTTATAATTCATTATCATGTCCGACAGCCTTGTAAATATTTCACCCCCAGCCCCGTAAATATTTTCACTGTAAATAATCCAGATGTCGTAGTATAGATAAAAAGGAGTCCAATCGTCGAGTGGTTCACCTGTCGATGCCCAGCGACGATATTGTATATATATAAATACATACTTCCCGGTAAAAACATGTACCAACACTGCTGATATACATTTTAAAAAAAGCAGTGATCCAACTTATTTTGTTGTCGTAGTTCAAACTTAGAAAAATTATCAATGGGCTGAATTAATAAATTTGGAAAATGATCTTTAAAATGAGCAAAAAATAAAACTTTAATAACCAATTCAATTGTAGAATTGTTTTTTCAATCAAATATTTGAAAAATGAGATGGTTATTTTCATTTAAAAAAATAATAATCTAAATGTCATTAATTCGATCAAATATTTTCATAACCAAAACATTTGTAATTTCACTTGCAAAACCATCATAGGATTTTTAAATTCGATATTTGCCATTTCAAAGATTGTGTTTCCAAGAACTTCTAAAAAAAATTTCGTCCAATTATCGATTAAATTCCGGACATTAACAAAAATCATTTTTGTACAATGTTTATTTTTACAAAATCTCGTACAATTTTTATTGTCTTTACAAACTTTTGGACAAAATTAATTTTTTTACAAATTATTGTACAAAATTTATTTGGCTTTACAAATTTTTGTACAGAAATGATTTTTTAACAAAATTCATGTTTTTTCAAATTTTCGTACAAAATTTATTTTTTAACGAAATTTATATTTCACGATTTTTTTTTTTACAAAATTAATTTTTTCACACAAATCTTTGTACGAATCTCACTTTTTCAAACCAAATACCGAAAAATGATGGAATATTATAAATTATTGAATTTCGTCGGCCCGTTGATTATTTTTTGCATAAAGTCACTAATCCTAATCGTTCATTCCAATTTCTACTGTCCCAATTTTCTGCCTCTACTGTTCTACCCTCTCAATCACGAGTAGCTGTTCCAACGAGACTGAACTCAATTCTTGGTGCACCGAACTGTTATAGTTTTGACAGAAATTGCACAGGAACACGCGACATTCCACAAGGGATTGATTTATCGTATGAAAATTCCAATCTCCTCGTGCAAAACTCGCGCCTGAATCAGTGCCAAGAATATTAGATCGAATTTTTGATTAGCTTCCAGCAAATCTATTTGAATTCTGTCCTAATTTTCGTTTTTTTTTAAATTCTAATTCATCGATGCTTTTAGTGATATTAAAACATTCTTGAAATAATGCAATTGACTTAATACTCATTATTTTTCACCAATTATAAATGCTAAGAAAATTAAATAATAACATTCCATTGTAATTTATTCTGAAAATGTATTTTTTTTACTACTTAAATTTTTATTTAAAACGATTTATTTTGCATTCGAAATTTATAAAACATTATTATTGATATAAATGAGTTTTAAATCAATTTTTATATACATTTTTTTTTTTAATTGATAGGTCATCGCTGATTATAATTCATAATAATATTTCTTCGATAAATGTTGCATCTCGTTGGAACAGTGATTAATATTATTGTTTATTGTACATACAAACTGTTTTGTTATAATCCTTCACTTTGTTTATTACTCGTTTCATCGTTCTCTCCACAAAACTCATCGTTCATCGCAAATCGTAACTGTAAATACTACTATAAATTGTCATCTAATCTGCCATGTTCATAAATTTCCATAACTGTATAATTACTATTTTCAACTATGTGTGTATCTCATATGAAACAACAAAAATTACTCAAACTTACATCAACACGATTTTGGGCGCCATTTAAATAAAAAAAAGCATTTGAAATATTAACAAAAAATAAAAACTAAGTTTTCCATAAATTAAAATTTAATATTTCTGCAAAGCTTATTTTAAAAAAAAAACGGAAAAAATATTATTCTTCCAAAATAAATAATCTTTTGCAGTAATAACATATACCAATTCAGCCATGAAATTTTTCTAACAAATTCTATAAATGGTGTTCAGACATAATTTTTACACTGACATTCTTACACTATGTTAAAAAAAAGCTCATCAAGTCTTGTATTAATCCCTCATCTCGTTCCAATTGTCGTCCACAATGTTGCAATTGTATAATTTTTAATATAACGCTGAAAAAAAATATCTTGACTACTAAATGTGTCAATTATCCTGAATGTAGTTGACAATAACGCCTCTTGTTTATTTAACGCTGTGATTAACGTAATATATTTTTGTGTTTTTTTTAACTATTGTGATATAATTGATAACTGTAAATATAAATAATATGGCGATGATTTTCGTAGTCGTGAACCCAACTATTATTTTTTCGTCAAAAAATGAACAATTGACTTTTTAATTTTTTAAAAATAAATTTATAAGCAGGTAAGATTTTTTTAAATTTTCGAAAATCATCGCTTCGCTTTTTTGTCTAATAGCATCTTGAAAAAAAATTATTGAATGTTTATTCAAAGTACTTTTTTCGAAATTTTGAGAACGTTTCTTTTGTATCTGACGATGAAAAATTTTCTGGTAATTAGCGACGTCGTCCGAGCACGGACGTGAGGAGACCCAGCGTGGCGGACCTTGAGAATAAGATCAACCAGCCTAGCACACCTCTCCGAGATGTTGGAGATCAAGGACCACCGTCGATCGTCGACGTCCAGGAGTCCTACACCGCCGTCGAGGGTAAAACACGTTTTTTTTCTCTTAATTTTCCGCTAATATGCGGAGAAGAAAATGAATAAAATGTAAAGGATGGAAAGAAGAACTTTTCGCACTGCTTCCTCATTGATTTTTATTTTCTGCAAAGTTGCCTATATGAGGAAGTTTATCTATTTCATGTTTGGCATCTTCATAGAAGAAGGTATTTAAAAAATAAAAATTATTGACAAAGCCGTGCGGAAAGTTCTACTTTACATCCTTATTTCGAAAAAAATTCAAAGTCACGTAAAATCTGATGCGCTCGATCAATCATCACAAAATTTGGTATATAGCAAAGGAAAATGTTATTTCACCTGCGTAGAAAATTTGAATCGGTTTGGTGAAATTTTACCTGAATTAGAGTAAAACGAAATTTTTTTTGAAAAATTCAAAATCACGTAAAATTTGATACGCTTTTGTGATCATCACCAAATTTGGCACGTAGCAGGTCTAAATGTTATTTGAATTGTGCAGAAAATTTTAATCGATTTATTGAAATTCTACTTGAATTAGAGCAAACCGAAATATTTTTGAAAATTTCAAAATCACGTAAAACCTGATATGCTTTACTGATCATTACCAAATTTGGTACTTAACAAGGCTAAATATTATTTAACCTGTGCAGAAAATTGCAATCGATTTATTGAAATTTTACCTGAATTACAGCAAAACGAAATTTTTTCGAAAAATTTAAAATCACGTCAATTTTTATACGCTCTACTGATCATTACCAAATTTGGTACATATCAGGGCTGAATGTTATTTTACTTGTGTAGAAAATTTTAAACGATTCGTTGAATTTTTGGTTGAATTAGAGCAACATGAAAATTTTTCGAAAAATTAATAAGCACGTAAAATCTGATACGCTTTACTTATTATCACAGAAGATGATAAAAATTCACCGCATCGAAAAATTCAATTAAAAAAATTTCTATTTTAATTTTCGCCAGACTCGACGGCGTATCTCACCGTCGCGGTGGAAGGTAATCCCGCCCCCACCTTCAAATTCTATAAGGGTATGACAGAAATCATCGAGGGCGGACGATTTAAATTCCTTACGGACTCCGAGACCAACACGATCACCCTCTGCATGAGGAAGTCGAAGCCGAACGATGAGGGCGCTTACAAAATTGTCATCAGCAACATCCACGGCGAGGATTCAGCGGAAATGAACCTCTACGTTTCCGGTACACAATATTTCCTTTCATTTTTTAATTAAATTTCATCAACACGAAAATAATTCTGAAGTCAGGTCAAAACGAATGACATTCATTGACAAATACATCGGTTATTTGTCCGATATTATATTTCTCAATATGCGCTTTAATCCGCTGAACAATTTTTTTTTAGGATTTTCAGGATTGTCATTTTTTTGTACAATTTTGTTCAAAATAACAAATAGGCCAAATATTCTTAAAAAATTCTCAACTCTGCAAAAGGAAATTTATTTTGGTACAAAAGTAGCGATTTGCAAAGGAAAAAAAATTATAAAAACATCATAAATTTTTAGAAATTGTAAAAAATAATTTTTTCAACAAATTATGCCCTCCACATTTTTTTGAAAAAAAATTAGAAATTTAGAATTCGAAAATATTTGGAAATATCGAAAATTCGAAGATATTCGGGAATATATAACTTAGCAGCCCAGTAAAAATATTGGAAAAAAAAATTCAGGACAAAATTAATTTAAAAATGTACAATTGGGCTAACGTAAAAAAAAATGTTATACGTGATCCACAAAAGCTAATGAACTTTTTTCGGGAGGAACAAATTCTCAGTTTAACAAATAAACAATACAAATTTTTTTATAATACCAGAAGCCAACAATGTCGAAAATTGAATACAAAATATCACAATGTTTTTTACAAACTTAAACCTCATGAATAAAATTCTTTTTCATCAATCCTGATAAACTAAAACGTTCCTTTTTTAATAATAAACAGATGCGAGTGGCATGGACTTCCGTGCTATGCTCAAAAAGAGAAAGTACCAAAAATGGGCCCGAGATGAGAGCGAGGCGCCAAAAGTGGACCTCAAGGAAACGGAAAAGCCGATGCCAGCCCTCAAGAAAGTCGAGAGGGTGCGTATTTTCCCTCCCTTAAGCTCTTCTTACCTCTTAACCTTAAAAAAAAAAATCTTTTACCATCTTTTATCACATTATCTCGTTTCAATTGACTGCGAATCGCCCTCAGGTCTTCGTGAACATCTTCGTCTCTTTTAAAGACGACTTTTTGTAATGTAAGTTACGGGACAACAAGTAAGTGTGAATGTGAAATATTTGGAAGCAAAAGAGATTTCACAAAATCGAAAAAAAAAAATCTCTTTTGCGCCAGTATTTTCACAATGTCACAAGTCCGTTGCATATTCGTATGTACGTTCACCCGAATTTCTGTAAATCATCGTTACATCGTCGTCTACTTTTTTTTATACATTTTCGTCCACGTCCACTGTCTTCAATTAATAATTAATAATTTTTTTTTTTTTCACGTCAGGTTATTCATCTTTTTTTTATTAATTTTTTTTTCGTCATGTTTCGTCACCTTCTTTTCATTGAGTTTTTTTTTCGTCACGTTATTCGTGTTTTTTTTCATGTTAATTTTTGTTCCCGTTCTGTCAATTCAAGTTTATTTGTTTACTCGTAAAAGTGATTAATGGATATGACAGAGAAAAATCGTGACTAATGTCTTGCTGTATGTTGAAACGTGGTTGACTCGATTGTGTATTTTAGACGTAACGTCTCGTTATCGGCGCTCAACGAGAGGAACAATTCCTATGTTATATATATTTTTTTTTATTATGGAAAGTTGTGATAGACTCGTTGTCGAGTGTTCTATCTGGAATTTAATTCGTAGCTGCCTCCGGGCGCCGAGGGTATCGACGTTCATGGAAAAAGCTGGTACCAAGAAGGCGAAGAAATAGTGATCTTGACCGAAGGCGAACCCGATCGTCGTATACCTTTAGGCAGGCGAGGCTCTGCTAACTGGAGCTGGTTAAAGGTCTCGATTCAATGCAAATAACCCTTAAACTCAACCTCAAACTCAGCGGGCAAGGAATTTCAAAATTCATTTCGAGATTTGAAATTTATTATCGAATTTGAAATTTATTATCGAATTTGAAATTTATTATCCAATTTGAAATTTATTATCGAATTTGAAATTTATTATCGAATTTGAAATTTATTATCGAATTTAAAATTTATTATCAAATTTGAAATTTATTATCAAATTTGAAATTTATTATCAAATTTGAAATTTACTGTCAAATTCGAAATTTGTTATCAAATTTGAAATTCATCATCAAATTTGAAATTTATTATCAAATTTGAGATTTACTGTCAAATTCGGAATTTACTGTCAAATTCGAAATTTACTGTCAAATTCGAAATTTACTGTCAAATTCGAAATTTACTGTGAAATTCGAAATATACTGTCAAATTCGAAATTTACTGTCAAATTCGAAATTTACTGTCAAATTCGAAATTTACTGTCAAATTCGAAATTTACTGTCAAATTCGAAATTTACTGTCAAATTCGAAATTTACTGACAAACTCGAAATTTACTGTGAAATTCGAAATTTATTATCAAATTTGAAATTTCTCATCAAGTTTGACAATTATCACAAAATTTTGATTCAGCGATGAGCCTCCAAAACGGTTCCCAAAAACGGCCAATCATCGAGTTACTTGTCCATGATTATCATTTTTCTCGAATTTAATAGTCGATATGAAGTAATTTTATCAAGACTTTTTATTGAGCAACACTCAAGTTTTTTCAAGTCAATTGAAAAGTAGTTGTTCAAAACAAGAGATAATTAATTTTTGTCAGTTTTGTCGGTTCTTAAGTAATGAAAAATCGATTTAAAAATTTGCAATTAATTTTTTGAAGTTTTCTAAATTAAAAAAAAAAATTTGGCGTGATGAAAAACGTATTTTTTTATCTCGTTGACCGGCGCTCTATTGAGACAAGACGTTACGCAATTGAAGGGAATTTTTACTCGTGGACATGTTTTGTATACCGTCCGATTGCACACCGATTTCGTTTCTATTCTCGTTCGAGTGTGACAGTTGACCTTGTCCCTGTTTCTTTTTTTTTATCACGTCTCGTCCGCACGAATACCCTTGTCAACGTTTATTTTTCTACTTGTATCTGCGCCACAACCCTTTTTTTAGCGTCAAGTACATTCAACCCTTAAAAACAACATTTTTAAGGTCTCTTCATACCAATATTATCTGCCAGCAATTTATGCCTTGGGTCTTTTCATAAAATCAAGTAGACTTTAAATCTCATGCATAATTTTTTTTATCAACATTTTTCACGTCCTTAAGAAAAAAAAAGGCCTTTTTATTATCATTCAATCTACCAGCGTTTTTCGCCTTGGGTATTTTCATGGAATCATCCAGAGTCTTAATAAACATTTACGCATAATAATTATTTTTTTATAATAATTTTACACGCACCTGGAAAAAAAAAAAAAAACCCTATCCATTTTATTATTATTAAATCTGCCAGCGATTTATGCCTCGGTTATTTTTGTGAAATCAACCGGACCCTAAATGAAGTCTCATCGGTAATTATTCAAAATATTATTATTATCATTTTCCTCATAAAAAAAAATTAGGGTATTTCAAATATTATTTAATCCGCCAGCGATTAATGCCTTGGGTATTTTCGTGGATTGAAGCACAATTTGAATGGAGGCTCATCAGTAATTATACCGATTTTAATTATTATTATTTGCCGCGTAGAAAAATCCCGAAAAAAAATAGGTTATCTTTATTTATTATTTTTTTGTTCTTAAATTAATTTGGTAATTTTGTGTGGGCGAACGTGTTCGGGGCTTCGGGACGGCAGGACGTCTTCGACATTCAGCGCAGGCCGAGTTTGCAGGAGTTGATAGAAGATTGGCCAACGCTAATTGCTCGAGTGAAAGATAAGGTTCGACAATTGAGATTGCGAGAGCCAAAAGTGCACGCAGAAAAAAAAATGCACTTTAGCTTTGGATTTTGGCACAAGAATAAAAACTTAGGAATTGAGCGTTCCGAGGTTGTTGGCATTAGATTTTTTTTTTTTGGCAATGTTATGCCAGGCCTCAACGACCTGATCGGTCTCAGGCCGCTTGTGGATTTTTTCGAGGCCTCGACAGAATCTCTAAGTTGTGAGGGAAATTTTGTCTCGTACCCAAACATTTTCACATTTGCGAAAATTGCGTATTATTATATTTTAGCAGTTGCGGTGAGCACGTTGTGCCGATTCTCCCGTTGGAAAAGTGTAGAAGATTGTTAACGATTTTAAAAAGACGCTAAAAACAATCCTTTTTACTCTGTTTATTTTTTTGGGTTAATTTACGTAATTTGGAATTTTTGGCCAATTCGGTGAATTTTGTTCTCTTAACTATTATGATTGTTTTAGAAATTTTTAGACACGTGCACAAAAAGTCCTCCTTTTCGTATCTGCAACGCGTGGCGAAAGTAGCGTTTTTTGCCCTAGTGCGCAAAAGCTACTTTCTCGCACTTTTTCGCCACACTGCACACATGAAAAGGAAAGTTTTGTGCACTTGTTTGAAAAAAATGGATGTGATACTCGTGCGAAAAAGTCTGTTATTTCGTTTCAAGTCCGAAGAAATTGTTATTTCGTACGAAATAATGGATTTTTCGCACTTGTATCGCAACGTACCATTTTATCGTACACCCAGAAAAAAACATTAAGAGAATACAGATCAGGTATTAAATGCGCTACGTGCAAAAAAAAAACACGCATTTAAGTAAAAATACATATCCATTTCAAATAAATTACTAATTCGGAAAAATAAAAAAAATTTTCCATCAACTCAATTTTATCAAAATCTAAAAAATCTTTTCTCCAGTTATGCCCACAGATCACTTTCATTTTTTCCAAACAATAAATCGCCAAATATTAATTAAAACACAATTATCCAGATTTTCGAAAAATCCTGTATCAAACAAAAATAAATAAAATCTCGATTCTCAGTCGTTTCAATAATATCAAAGTAATAAATAATATCAAGAGATAAAAGTGAAAAATTTACTGAGTTGGCCAGAAATAAAATTTGATACCAAATTTGAAAAAAAAAAAAAAACTATGATCTATACCCAGTCTTTTTTTATCGTTTCTCTCTTTGTCTCAAAATCGGATCTGATAGAAAAGTCGACTCAGGTTCATGATTTTTTTTTTCTTTTTTGTTACCACATTTTCTTCGCTTCGCTTCCATTGCACAAAAATCTTGTCATAAACAAATCATCAGTCACCTCCTCATTTCACTGGCATGAGAACCTCGTTCTTTTCCATACATTCCACGATGCCATCTATACGCGTCCGTACGAAAAAAAAAAAAAAAAAAAAAAAAAAAAAAAAAAAAAAAAAAAAAAAAAAAAAAAAAAAAAAAAAAAAAAAAAAAAAAAAAAAAAGAGTAAAAAAACTGCGATTGTAAAAAAACTGCGATTGTAAAAAAACTGCGATATACAATTAATTGCAATGACTCTCTTTCTCTCTTCAATGAATCTCTTCAACATTCCAACCGGCAATTCAATGATGAATGAATGTCCTGCGCGTTTATTATTATTTCTAGAATAGTGGATCGCGTAGGCCCTCCCTTGCCGAGTTAATACCCGACTGGCCGATTCTTCATCACTTCACCAAGACGGAGGTTGGAGCAAACACACCCGGAATCCCGTATACTCGCCACACGTGATAATAACAACTGTGACACGAATTATGTCGTCGTGCTTCAGTCCTCGTTGTTGCACGTTTATCACAATTGCACACACAAAAAATCTTCCACTTCTTCTCCGGCAAATTTCTTCTCTACACTCGAAAAATAACAGCAGCGTTACCCTTAAAAAACAAAATTATTCAAATTAATAGTGAATTATTATAAGCAATTTTGATTCACGTATTAATATTTTTATATACATTCCATAAAATTGGAGTACTTTCTGGTTAACTTAAAAAGAGCATTTCATTCCATTTTTGTATTTAAAAAAAATTCGCTAATTATTTCAGATTTTTTTAATTCGCCCAATTTGATTTTTTATTTTTTTATTTTAATGTAAATTTTTTTGAACGATTCAATTTTGGGTGAGTTTTTCATGGTTTGGGGGAAAAATAAAAATTGTGTCAAACTTGGAGCTATTTTTGTTTTTACATAATCGAGATTTTGAGAATGTTATATTTGAAATAATTTGAGAAGGTTTTTATCACTACAAAAATACTTTTGAGAATTTTTTTGAACTCTTTTGAAGATAACTCGAAACGTGATGTATAATATTTTGACTGCCATACATTCTTCTCTCGCAAAGTTAAACCCTTATCTCTGATACTGTATTTCTATCGCCCACTTCTTCAGCATCTTCTCTGCAAGCAGCGAAATAATGTACTTCAAAAAAAAAAAAAATAATCCAACTGAAAGTGAATTATATTGGACATAATAAAATTAAAATAATCTTCTGTTATATTAACTCCTGTTAATATAAATTTTCAGCGGTACTCACGTTTCTTCTACCAATTTAAAAAAAATGCTCAGCCTCTATTCCGTCTCTCGTACTTCGTAAGAACCTTGCATTTAATTGCACTAAACATTCCACAATTCTATTTTTCTTCTTCCACAAGGTTTATTCATCATTATGTCATCCGTATTTATTTATCTCCCATTTCTTCAGCATTTACAATCAGGCAATTAACTTCTGATATAAACATTTAAAAAATTATAATAATCAACCTCTTTTAACAATAATTAATTTCTTCTTGCTCCAAAAAAAAAAATTCATCTAGGAATCTAATAATTTTTTTTCATAGGTTTCAAATGATAATTCGTTAATAAAAATTTGTTAATTAATTATTGACTGCGATACTGACGTTTCTTTTTCCTCTAAATTTACAAAGCTCATTTGCCCTTCGGCAAATCTTTTGCATTTGATTGCACGAAAAATTAAAAAATTGTATTCTTCTCGATTTCTTCCTGAAAGAAACCATTCTATTTTTTTTAAGTATTCTCTCTCAATATTAAATAATATTAATATGTCGACCACTCGTACGTGTCGCGTCAGCTGCATCCCATAAAGTTGCAACCGCTTCTCGCACGATGTAACGTTTGTTATTTATCCGTAGCATCGATTGTTAATGATTATTATGATAATGGTGAATTCGTTGATCATCAGTGTATCTTTGCGACGCGAGAGGATCGCAGGGATCCAACTCGTCGTCCCCTTTTTAATATTTCTTCCACGTAAAGCCTGAAACCCACGTAAAACTCTGACTCGTCTAACAGCATCGAAGCATGTGTAAAATTAGGGCCTCGATCATTTAGGAGCTCGATCGATGCGACATGTTTTTTTTTATTTGTTGAAAAAAAAAAAAAAAAATATTACCTTTTTTTTACATCCAAGTGAATTTTTTTATTCACTCGTACACGAGCGCGAATTTTTCAGGCAACGAAATTTTCAAGCCCTGAGGGTTACATTTTTTTTTGCTCTGAATTTTTCGTCTCCAACTCTTCGATATACTATTTTTATTCGACGAAGAGATGCGAGATGCGGGATTTTTTTTTACAACGCTCCTAGCGGAACGTTTTTTATTTTTTTTTAAGCGCCATTTCTCAGACGATCACTCGGCGCAAGACGAGGAGCACTTTTTGATTTTTCGTTTTTTTTTTTCTTATCTATTTCCACTTATTTTTCAAACACAGGTGGAGACGTTTTTTTTTCAACGATACTCGTGACGAGATCGTAAAACGCGATTTTTTTTCTTCTGGTCCAAGTTTTTACTTACATGTGCGTTTTTTTTCTTTTGCTTTTTTGGTCCTGTGACTTTTAGAAGGTGGACTCGTTCCTGAAACCGCTGGTCGACCAATACGCCAAGGAAGGAAAGGACAAGAAGGTCGTATTTGATGCCAACTTCTCAAAACCCAATTGCAAACCGAAATGGCTCTTCCGCAAAGACGTAAGTTGAGAAAATTTAATTTAATTTCGGTTTTAATGTTGGAGAAATTATTGTTACCACGATATTGAAGAAAAATGTACACTGCTGAATTTTTTATACAATGCAGGCGATCGAAATACATTGCATTGCTTGAAATATTGTGAAATTTAATGTAAGTTGTAAGTCGATCCTAAAAAAAAATTCAATTGTTTAAATTTTTTTATTTATTTTAATATTGAACGAAAGGTACATAGCAACATTTTTAATGCAATGCAAGAAATCTAATTCAATTGTATTGCCTAGAATATTATGAAATTTAATGTAAGTTGTAAGTCAACGCAAGAAAAAACTTCGATTGTTCAATGTTTGAAAAATTATAATGATGAGTGAAAAAGCAAATGGCACCATTTTTTGTACAACGCAAGAAATCGAAATGCAATACTTGAAATATTATGAAATTGAATGTAAGTTTTAATTAAATACTAAAAAAGCTCCAATTGTTCAAATTTAAAAAAATGATAATATTGAACAAAAAGAATATGGCGAATTTTTTTGTACAATGCAAGGAGTTCAGGTGCACTGCATAATTAATTGAATTGATACGCGTCAAATTTTGTGCATTTTTCTAAAATTTTACACCGTGGTTAAAATACCAAAAATCGTTTATGGACCAAAATATTAAGTACGTTGAATTCCATAAATAGGAACTTTTCATTCTTTTTTCATGTGATAACTAATAAATGAAAAAAATTTTAAATTTGCAGGAACTTTTCCCATCTGCAAAATACAAGTTCAAGAACGAAGAAGATTCGTATCAGTTGATAATCGTGGGACCGAAGGTCGAAGACACAGGAAAATACACGATAGAAATCGGTGGAGTTTCCTGCACAGCTTTACTCAACGTCGACGGTAATAATCCATAATTTTATTTGTAGCTTCTCTTTCTGGTCAAATATAATTTTTATCTTGATTCTATTTTCAAGATATAATCATAATTTTGATATTAATTTTCAAAATGAATTTAATCATAATTTTGATATTGATTTTAAAAATGAATTTAATAATAATTTTGATATTGATTCTAAAAATAAATTTAATCATAATTTTGATAATAATTCTTAAAATAAATTGAATCATAATTTTGACATTAATTCTAAAAATGCATTTAATCATAATTTCGATATCAACTCTAAAAATGAATACCATCATGACTTTGATGATAATTCTATAAATGAATTTAGTCATGATTCTGATGTCAATTTTAATAATTAGTGTATTTATCAATTTTATATGTCATTTTTGTTAGAACATTAATCCAATAATTACGTCAACGTTTTATAATTCAGAGCCCGATCCTTCTTACACATTCACGAAGCCACTTTCGAAGAAAACCAGTGGCTTTGCTGACCATGAAGCTTACATGGAATGTACGATCAGCTCGAACTTGGCCCAGGTCACGTGGTACAAGGGAAAAACGAAACTCGAAGTAAGTATTCAATTAAAATAATAATTATGGGAGATTTCGTATGCCAGCATTTTTTTACATACTTAATCTTAATTTTCTGATAATTAAAAAATTATATGATGACTAAAATAAAAATATGGATAACAGAAAATTAAAACTGGACTTTTTTCATAAGTAAATAGAATCATATTAATTTGGCGCTTTGTTACAAATAAATCAAACATAACTTCATGCTAAAAAATTCAAATTTATTCATACCTCTCGAATTAGTCTGACCAATATTGACTTTGGCTACTTAGCGATAACTTCGATTTATTTCTAATAAATATTGAATTAAATGAATCATCTGAATTCATTTGAAAAATATAAATTTTATCAGTTTCCTAAAAAATGTATACAATAGTCAGACCAAAATTGACTTTTACTACTTGATGATATTTCATATGTACAGTATTACATAATAATTAGGAAAAATTCTAAATGAAAAAATCTCTCATTTCATTCAAGCGAACAAAATAATATTTGTTCATAGGCTAATTTTGAAAAATCAAATGTCAGACAACGTTAAAAAATGTTACCTTATTGTAATCTTATAAAACACACAAATTTTTATTTAAACTCGAAAAAAATTATGAGGGGTTATTTACGGTTTATTTTAAACCTGTAATGAATGATGTGAATTAATTTCTAAAATATGAATTTACTCAGTTTCCTCAAAAATGTGTATTATAGTCTGACCAATGTTGACTCTTACTACTTGAACAATTCCAATTCAATTATTTCATCATTTTTCTGTGTTCAGGATGGCGATATCTACAGCATTTCGAAAGATATGTCCGGTGTCTGTCGGTTGACTCTCAAAAATGCAAAATTGGATGACAGTGGCGATTATAGTTGTAAAATTTCGAAGCAGACGGATAAGACCGAAACGGTGCTCACCATCGTAGGTACGTATCGGAAATTTTCTACCATTTTCTAAACCAAAAATCTGCAGTTTTGAGATAAAAAAATTAAGAAAAATATAAACACGGAATAATAATCGGAATATTTAATTAAAATGGTAATTATTATTTTCAGAGTACCCATACAAATTCGTCAAGGTATTGAAACACCAACAAGTCATAGAAAAAGAAACTGTTACGCTGCTCTGCGAGCTCGACGACGAACGCGGTGCTGTCAAGTGGTTTAAGGGAGAACAAGAAATCACTGCTGACAAACGGTATTTATACTCGTGTAATTTTACTCTAAATTTTGATTTATATTAATTTTTTTCAATATCAAGAAAAGCATAAATCTTTTTTTTTTAATTCCATGCAACATATAATTTATAATTCTGAAGATAACCAAGGATAAAAAATTAAAAATGGATTTGATAAATTTTAGGTAAACTTTAAGTAACTTGCTTAGTCATTACTTATAAGTTATATCTACAGATTTGGATATTTGCAAAATAATTTATTAGCTATTTAGAACGAAATGAATTTTGTATACAATGGTAAACAAAAAAGTCGTTGAATTATTTTACTCATAAAAAAACTTTGTTTTTTTTTTTAATTAGTGTACAAATTAAGGAAGAAGGTCGCAAGAGGAAACTGATAATCAAAGACGCTAAGGTTACCGACGCTGGTCTTTACTCTTGCGTGAGCAATGCCGACAAAACAGAAGCCGAGATCGTTATAAACTGTAAGTTCTTTTTTAATAAATATTTATTTCACTTTTTTGGCTGTAAAGAAAAAATAATAATTTGTGAATGAATAAAATTGTAATTTATGAGGACACAAAATTATAATTTAGCATTGAACGAAACTATAATTTGTAAAGAATAAAATTATCTCTCATTAATAAATAAAATTGTAATTTATAAATGGATGAAACTATAATTTGTAAAAGAATAAAATTATCATTCATAGATGAATAAAATTATAATTCATAAATTAATGAAACTATAATTGTGAAAGAATAAAATTATCGTTCATTGATAAATAAAATTTCAATTTATGAATGAATGAAACTATAATTTGTAAATTAACGAAACTATAATTCGTAAAAAAAAATAGAATTACCATTAATAAATGAGTAGAATCATAATTTGTAAAATAATTATACATTTTTTTCTCCTTATCCAGATGCAAATCGCTTCAACAAGAAGCTTAAGGACACAGTTGCGATCGAGCGCGAAAAGTTGGTACTCGATGTTGAGCTTCAGGATCAAACGGCATCGGCAGAATGGCTTTTCAATGGCAAACCTATCGAGCCGAACGACAGGATCGAGATAAAGAATCTCGGCGGCGGAAAACATCAACTTGTGTTCAACAAGGCTGAAATGACCGACGATGGTGAAATAACCTGCAAGAGTGGCGAACTCACCAGTAGCTGCCAACTTACCGTCAAAAAAGGAGAGAGCAAACCGATCCCTGAGATTCCCGACAAGGTCGAAGGACCTTGCTCGGCACCACTCGTCTTCGTGATACCCTACAAGGGTAAGAACCTTCCAATAATTCTTATAAGAGGCTAAATTTATTTTTTTAATTTTGCCTAACATTTTTTTTTAAATTGACAAGCAGTAGAATTTTTTTGGCATTACTTTTTTTTCTATGCCACAAAAATGATTCTCATTTGTCAATTTCTCAGCTAGTAGAAAATGAAGAAAGATTTTCATTATTTAAAAAATTACTTTGCCTTTTTCTCCCTTTAAAGTGATAAAATCATTGTATTTACAAAAAAAAAAAAAAGATTTTCTGATAAGGATTATCCGATGGAAATAATCGGATAAAAATTATCTAATGAAAGATATCTAATGAACATTACATGATAAAAATTATCTGATAAAATTCGTTTTTCTGTAACATTTTTTAATTTTTCGGTTCGTCAAGCGTAACAAGAGTTTCAATTGTTCAAAAAATTCCTTTGCTTTTTATTCTATCCCTTCAAAATGATGTATTCATTCTTTTAGAAAAACCCTTCTTAGGATAGGAATAAAAAATTTTACAAATGGTATTTCAGTCACCGAATTCTTCTACAATTTGATATTTCACTATTTTGATGTAAGAAAACGTGTCCATGAATTCTTTAATTATTTTATTTCACCCACAAAGTTACTCAACAATTATTCTCTCATTCGAATAACGATGAATAATTTTGTGACTAAAATCATTGAAAAAATGGAAATTTAATTTATTAATATTATTTCTTTCAGTCGACGGTACCAAACAGACTCAGGTTGAGGCCAAGCTCATGAAGGACGGCAAAGCGTTGCCCCTTAAGGACGTCGAGGTTATCGTCGGTGAAGATAAGATCACTTACAAGATCAAGAAACCAGCGAGAGATCAATCGGGCATTTATCAAGTGAAAATCGGCAACGGTCAAGGAGAAGAAGTCAAGGACGTCAACATCGTCATGCAGGATGTTCCTTCGGCGCCGACGGATGTCGATGTCACTGAAGTATTTGCGACTTCCTGCGTCGTGACCTTTAAACCTTCTGCCGATGATGGCGGTTCACCAATCTTGAAATACGTCATCGAACGACTCGACATGAGCCTTAAAGCTCAGTGGGACGGCGTTGGCGAAGTTATGCCCGGCGAAAAATGCTCCTACAAGGTTGAAGACCTCGTCGCTAAAAAACAGTACAAATTCCGCATTGTTGCGGTTAATAAGCTGGGCAATAGCGAACCTGCGCTATTCGGCAAACCTGTTCTTGCTAAAGATCCATGGGGTGAGAAATTAAGCCTTTTAATAAAACGTTATGCATTCAAAATTGAATTAAATTTTTTTTTAAATATTTTTGGGAATGCCAAAAATGATTTATCTATTTTTGATAATTTATTTCCGTTCCGTGGACATAAAAATCGGTTCGTTAAACATAAAGAGGTCAAAATTGCTGATATTCTTTAAAGAATTTATTTCTCGTTGTTTGATCGGTATCAGCTATTTTCTCTGTTGCTAATTACTCAAAGTTCTGGAAATTCGAAATTAACGTATGATTGCAGGAAAAATTGATAATTTAAGGAAATTATTTGATTATACGTTTTTTCATTGAAAGCAAATGTTTTACAAATTGTTGGCCTATTTTTTAATAAGAATTGTTGGAAGACATCATTTTTTTTGGTAACTCGCTTTTTGTATTTTTGCGTCATAAAATAAAAATTATGCATGTATTTCAACCACAACTCCAGCGTTTATCTTTTTTCAGAATTTTTGGATCATAATTAAACCAGATTTTTTGCGAAACTAGATATTCGTCGATTTCGTAAAATATACTGCAAAATTATCTTTTCAAATTATAATCCAAAATTTTTATAAAAATTGCACAAACAGTAGAATCGCATCACAAACGCATTTACGATTTTTATATCATTTACGAAAAACGCATCAACAGACAAAAATTAAATAAGAGCATTTCCGAAAAGTGTCATTTTTCTACCATTTTGATTAAGAAAAGTGTCCAAAATTTTTTTGGTATTATTTTATTCAACGCAAAATGTAACGATTAATGGTTAAAACATTGTCGCTTCGACTAGAGCCAATAGCTAAAGCGATCTCGCTAAATCGACTGTAATTCAATACCGATTTTTAAAAATAATTTTCAGACGAGCCTGGAAAGCCAACGAATGTTGAGGTCACAGACTGGGACGTAGATCATGCGGACCTTAAGTGGACGAAGCCTGAAAGCGATGGCGGAGCTCCAATAACCGGTTATGTGATCGAATACAAGGAAAAGTTCGGCAAAGAATGGGTAAAAGGCAAAGACATCGAAGGAGACGTCACGAAAGCCACGATCGATGGCCTTAAGGAAGGCACGCAGTACGAGTTCCGTATTCGTGCTGTAAATAAAGCAGGACCTGGTGAACCTTCAGACGCCACGAAACCGATAATCGCCAAATGCCGATTTGTCAAACCCTTCATAATCGGCGATCAGTTGACAAATCTCGTTGTTAAGAAGGGACAGGTCATCAAGTACGACATTAAATTCGGTGGTGAACCCGAACCCGAGGTTCACTGGTTCCTGGGACAGAAAGAAATCGTTCAAGACGCCGCCGAGAGAATAACGATCGACAAATATGAACGAAATACCGTTCTAACGATTCGAAAAACTACAAGACCCGATTCCGGAAAGTACAAACTCGTACTCAGCAACGGATCGGGAACCTGCGAGAGCATCGCTGATGTTGTGGTTCTTGGTAAGATTTTTACAATTTTTACTTTTTTTTTTACCGATCTTGTATCGAAAAATAACGATTTTTTGCTTTTTCGGGCATATAAAAAAAATGGACAGTAGTGGTAAATTTATTCTTATCGTAATTTGATCATTGATGGCTTAAAGTTTTTTTTAGAATTTTTGTAAATTTTTCCACACATTTTTTGGAGTTTGGCGAATTTTTTCAATATTTACACAATTTTTTTTGTGTATGAAAAAGTGAAATTCCACAAAGTAATGTTTTCAGTATTTTTTCTTTAAGTTATTTGAGGTATAAGATATTTCCATATTTTGTTAGAAATTCAATTGAGTCAATTTTCGATTGAAAAAAATGTTTGCCGATTTTTTTTCCAATTTGAAAGTCCTATATAGTTTATTGATTGATATAATGTCTTTAAAGGCTGCGAAAACGATATTTTTGTATGAGAATTTTAGATGTCCATTTTTTAATTAATTAATTCATATTTTTTTCTGTACAGATAAACCAACACCACCAATGGGACCTCTTAAGGTCGAGGAGGTCCGTGCCGACCACGTCACCGTCAAATGGAAGAAACCATCTGACGATGGTGGAAGCGACATTACCGGCTATACCCTGGAGAAAATGGACGTCGACACTGGAAGATGGATTCCTGCTGGTGAAGTGGGACCAAACGAAGATACATTTACGTTCTCGGGTCTCACTCCCAATAAGAAATACAAGCTCAGGGTTAAGGCTGTGAATAAGGAGGGTGAATCGGAACCACTCGTCACCGACGAAGCAATTCTCGCAAAGAATCCTTACGGTAAGTCCTTAACTTCTTTAGCACCCATAAAAAAAGAATCAATTAAGATTACCTCATGAAAAAAATCTGACGAAGATTATATGATGAAAATTATCAGTTGAAATTATCTGATAAAAATTATTTAATGAAAATTATCAGTTGAAATTATCTGATGAAAATTATCAGTTGAAATTATTTGATAAAAATTATCTAATGAAAATTATCAGTTGAAATTATCTGATAAAAATTATATGATGAAAATTATCTCATGAAAATTATAGGATGAAAATTATCTCATGAAAATTATAGGATGAAAATTATCTCATGAAAATTATAGGATAAAAGTTATCTGATGAAGATTATATGATGAAAATTATCTCATGAAAATTATAGGATAAAAGTTATCTGATGAAGATTATATGATGAAAATTATCTCATGAAAATTATAGGATAAAAATTACCTGATGAAAATTATCAGTTGAAGTTACCTGATAAAAATTAACTAATGAACATCATCTGATGAAAATTACATAATGAAACTAATCTGGTAAAAGCTGTCGGATGAAAATTATGTGATGAACATTATCTAATGAGAATGATCTAATGGACATAATCCGATAAAAATGATCTGATGGAATATATATCGAATGAAAATTACCTGATAAAAATTGACAAAAATTTCTAAAAACGTATAAGATTTACAAAGACTTTTGAACAATTTTTGAAATGCACAACTTTTAAATGTAATTTTCAGTAAAAATATATTTTCCATCGAAACGGCAATTTTAACCAGAACCTTTTTCCTATACATTTGTAGTTATTTTGCACATTCCATGACGATATTCATGACGTTTTCTATCCAAATTATTTCAGACGAGCCTGGCACTCCTGGAAAACCAGAAATCTTCGATTACGACAATATGAGCGTTTCGCTGAGATGGACGAAACCGGAGAAAGACGGTGGCAGACCGATAACTCACTACACCGTCGAGATGAAAGACAAATTCTCGCCCGATTGGGTCGAAGTCACTAAAACCGCTGACGCTAATCCTGAGGTCAAAGTTGAGGGACTCAAGGAAAAAATGGTCTATCAGTTCCGCGTACGCGCACATAATAAGGCTGGACCATCACAACCTAGCGAACCCACCGACAATCATATTTGCAAGCACAGGAATCGTAAGTTGCTTTTTTATTTTTAATAACACAATTAATAATAATAGTAATAAGTACTTTCAATTATTGAAAAAAAAAAAATCATATCAATAATGCTTATTGAAATAATGTATACTTTTTATTTTTTAAATAATTAAATAAATTATATTTGTGATCAGAATATTGGTTTTTTTTTTTGGATTTAAAAAGTCCAGTGAAAATCACATTATTGTTGAATTTTTTCAGTGAAACCGAGAATCGACCGTACAAACCTAAAATCGGTAACAATAAAGGCCGGTCGTACGCACAAATGGTCCGTGGATGTCATCGGTGAACCACCACCAACGATCAACTGGATTTGGCGTGATAACATCCCTCTAACGACAACCGATCGCATTAAGATCGATAATGTCGATTATCACACAGACTTTTCCATCGTTAATGCCACACGCAAAGACACCGGAAAATATACCATCACGGCTGAGAACGCAAACGGCAGAGACGAAGAATCAGTCGAACTTACAGTTCTCGGTTAGTAAAGAAAAAAATCTGAATTATCTAAAAATTTGTAATCATGAAAAAAATTCATAATTATTCGGAAAAATTCTAATTATAAAAATACTTAATTGCCCACAATTATTTCTATGATCGAAAAACTTTGTAATTATGTAGATAATCTGCAATGATTTAAAAAATTCGTAACTATTCTGAAAATGTACGATATTGAAATTTTTTTATTATTTAAAAAACTTTTCATGCTTAAAAAATAGTTTAATAATTTTTTTAAGTTTCTGGTGGTTAATAAAATCGTCAATCATTGAGAGAATAAATTGTATCAAAAATTTTTACTTATGTATAACATTTTTAATAATTCGCAAGATTTTTACTTATACAGAAAAAAATTATTGTAATTTGGGAAATTTTTTTTTTTTAAGGACTCATTAATCTGACGATGATTTATTAATTTACAGGCAAACCTGATCCTCCAAAAGGACCACTTGTCGTCTCCGATGTCACTAACACGACCGCCAAAGTCAAATGGCAAAAGCCAGAAGACGATGGTGGTGTTCCTATTAAGGAATACGAAATCGAGAAGATGGATACGAAAACCGGAAAGTGGGTACGCGTTGGAAAGATTCCTGGCGACTCCCCGAACACCGAATTCCAAATTACTGGTTTGAACCCCGGAAGTGAATATCTTTTCCGTGTCACCGCTGTCAACGATGAAGGAGATTCCGAACCTCTCACGAGCGAACGTCCAGTAGTCGCCAAAAATCCGTTCGGTAAGTTAAACCGATTTACTGATTTCCAGGGTGTCAAAAAAAAATTAGTTAGCCCTTTTTTTTAGTTATCAAGCGGAAAATAATTCAGCGAAAAATTGATAAAAATTCGAATGGCTGAAAAATAAGATTTTGAAGCATATTAAATTCATTCGTACCTCGTGCAATTTCTATGGGGTTCAGAAATGTGAATTTGTAATATGATTAGAATAGAAATAAAAATTTAGTAAATAATTACTTGCACTGATTGAAATAAATTAATTACGGAAATACAAATTCATGGCATTTTTATGGGATTAAGTAATGTTAATTTTTTTAACTAGAATAGAGTAGAAATGAAAATGTAGCAAAAGCTTTGATTCGTTTAAATCATTTTTAATTATTAATTGGTAATTTAGTGAGTTGCATACGAATAAGAATTGTTGTCGGTTTTGGCTATTCAAGTCATTTCATACAATATTTAAGTCGTTGATAGATATTTGAATTACTAAAATAGAATTTTGAACGACGTAGAACTTTCCAAATTCTTTCTTGATTATTGTTGACTTTCTGAAAATCTACCTCTATAAGGGAGTACATTAATCCATTTTGGCATCCTCAAAGTGGAAGGTTTGTAAAATTGCAACAATAATGAGGAAGCAATTTGCGAATTTCTACTTTGCAGTTTTGTTAAAAAAATGTAAAGAGGCATTATTTTTTTATCCCTAGACAGATTCTAGCCAAATTCGAACTGATGTTTAGTTTACCGACACTTAACTTCGGTACCAAATTTAAGCCCGATATTTTTAAAATTGCAAAAGTTGCAACGCTAAAACTAATTTTTCAAAAAATTCCAAATGTCATAATTTTTAAACACCAAGACAGATTCGCACCAAATTCTAACTCATCCTTTGTTTACTCAAACTTCACTTGTGTACCAAATTTGAACCCGATATCTTAAAAATTGCAAAAGTTCGAGGACGACCGAAAAACTATAAAAAATTTGAAAATCCCATAAATTGCGAACCTCTCACCGGATTGACACCAAATTTAATCCTAAACATTATTCCATAACCGTCGACTCCTGGTCCACATTTGAGCCGGATATAATAAAAATTGCTTGAGTTAGAGCCCGAGCTGACATTCTCCAAAAAATTCAAAACGCCATAAATTTTGAACGCCTCAGCGGATTAATTCCAAATTTAATCCCATAACGTGTTTAACGCCCTTTTACTGGTGGTTTAAATTCGAGCCCAATATCTTCAAAATTGCGACGGCACACACACAAACACATACAGACATTTCGTACATACCATTTTTTTCGACGTCATAGTAGATCATTTTAATTATTTTGACATGAAAATCTAGACATTTTTATTTTTTTTCATGAAAACAAAGCTTCGTCTGTGAGCAAGCAAAAAATGAAAAAAGTTTACCAAGGTGCATTTATTTATTTATTAATTTATAGATGAACCACACGCGCCAGGAACTCCGTTGATTACGGACTACGACAATGAATCAGTGAGCCTAAAATGGACGGCTCCGGACTTCGACGGTGGTGCACCAGTCGAAAAATACATAATAGAGAAGAAAGATCGTTACAAGCCAGATTGGGAAAAAGCGATGGAAGTTCCAGCTGGCGACGAGTTGGTTGCCAAAGTCATGGGCTTGAAAGATCGTGCTGAATATCAATTCCGAGTGATTGCCGTCAACAAAGCTGGACCTTCGCCGCCTTCCGACGCCTCAAAGATGCAAATGGTCAAGCACAAAGCTCGTAAGTTAAAAAAAAATTTTTTTTGAATGATCCACAATTTTTTTTCCCAACTTGATGACGTTATTTAATTTTTTGAAATTTTTACAGTGAAGCCCAGAATCGACAGAACAAATCTGAAGCCGATCATCGTCAGAGCTGGCAAACCAATCAAATACGATGTCGATGTTCGTGGTGAACCTCCTCCAGAAATCACTTGGTACCACAAAAATGAGCTCGTCAAACATGGCGGCAATATCAGCATTGAAAATGTTGATTATAATACCAAACTCAGCATCACTGACAGCGTACGAAAAAATACCGGTGTCTGGAAGATCAAGGCCGTCAACGCCTCGGGCGAAGACGAAGCTGAGGTCGAAGTCACTGTTTTATGTAAGTATTTATATTCTCCGTATTCAGTACTTCATTTATTTACAATAGATTTAAATATTGAAAACAGATGCAAAGTAGAAGCTTTAAAAATCGTTTCTGATTATTATCCAAAATTTACAGAACATAATTTTGTAAGCAATCATATCCTTAAATTTTGGCCTTTTCTGTAGGAAATAATTAATTGTCTCACAACGACAATAATTTTTCCAACCATTTCGCAATAAAATCTGTTTTCATGAACAAAATTGATACTACAATTAAAAATCAAAATCTGCATCCAAACGACATGTGCAACATTTCATTAGTTCCTTCTTAACCTTTCTTCCTAATCCTTGGAAACCACTGTGAAAAAGCCTGCACTTCAGCTAAATTTTAATCCTCGAAAAAAAAAAGAATCTTTTAAAACCCAAACTTTTCTACCGATCTCCACAAAATTCGATATAACACAACCCTATTTAATGAAAGAAAAAAAAACGCATGCCTAGAATTGATTCCCTCACAACCTCAACATTTTCTCTAAACAATCCACGATAGAATCATTTTTTACAAATAAAATAAATACTAGCAATAAAAAAATCATACTCCGCATAAAACCTGTTTGCCATTTCTCAAATTTCTCCCAAACCTTATTTCGAATTGCAGCCGCACCAGGAGCGCCAAAGGGACCATTGAAGGTATCGGACGTGACGAAGAGTGGTTGCAAGTTGAAATGGGAGAAACCTGAAGACGACGGTGGAAAGCCAATAACTGGTTACCAAGTGGAGAAATTGGACAAGACAACAGGTCGTTGGGTGCCAGTTGGTCGTACAAACGACACGGAATTGGACGTAAAGGGTCTGACGGAGGGTCACGAGTACGAGTTCCGTGTGAAGGCCCTCAACGAAGAGGGTGAATCCGAGCCCTTGACGACATCCGGTGGAATAGTCGCTAAAAATCCCTTCGACATTGCCGGTCGTCCTGGCGTTCCAGAATTTGAGGATTGGGACGTTGACCGTGTGGACCTTAAGTGGACAGCGCCAAAGGACAACGGCGGAGCACCGATAACCGGTTACATAATCGAAAAGAAGGAAAAGTTCTCGACTCATTGGGAAGAAGCTGTCGTGACCGATTCCGCGGAGCCAAAGGGTCGCGTCCCCGATTTGAAGGAGGGCGCCACTTACCAATTCCGTGTGCGTGCCGTGAACAAAGCGGGACCATCAGAACCCAGCGATCCGACAAAACCTCACGTTGCAAAGGCTCGATTCCTAAAACCTCACATAAACCGCGACAAATTACAAACGGTAAAGGTCCGCGCGAGTCAACACGTGAAATTGGACGTGGACATTAAGGGAGAACCTCCTCCAACCGTAACCTGGACCTTCAAGAACAAAACCCTGGAAAATACGCCGAATCTCAAGATCGAGAACGAAGACTACAACACAAAGTTGCTTCTTTCTCACACGACGCGTAAAGACACAGGTAAATACACAATCAAAGCAGTCAACGATTCCGGAGAGGACGAGGCTGATGTGGAGATCATTATCCTGGACAAACCCGGAAAACCTGAAGGTCCTCTGGAAATTGTGGACGTTCACAAAGAGGGATGCAAACTCAAGTGGAAAAAACCTAAGGACGATGGTGGACTTCCTCTTTCGAGCTATGTCATCGAGAAAATGGATGCTACCACTGGTCGTTGGGTTCCTGCTGGAATCTGCGACCCTGATAAGACCGAACACGCGGTTACTGGCTTGGAACCTGGTCACAAGTACGAATTCCGTGTCAAGGCCGTTAATGAAGAAGGAGAATCCGAGCCTCTTAATGCTGACAGTGCGATCGTAGCCAAGAATCCCTACGACGCTCCAGCAGCGCCAGGACTTCCGGAAATCATCGACTGGAGCGAAAACTCCGTGACCCTGAAGTGGGAACCACCGATAAGAGACGGAGGAGCTCCTATCACGGGTTACGTCCTGGAAATGAAGGAAAAGTTCGGCACGACATTCGTGAAGGCTGCGGAAACATTTGGACCAAAGTGCGAAGGCATTGTGCCGAGATTGGTCGAAGGAAATCAGTACCAATTCCGTGTGAGAGCTGTGAACAAAGCTGGACCTGGAGAACCGAGCGAGGCGACAAATCCTCACACTGCAAAGGCTCGTTGGCTCAAACCTCACATAGATCGCACGAATCTCCAAGCAATTATCGTCAAGGTTGGCCTTACCGTGAATTTGGACGTAAACATAATCGGTGAACCGCCTCCAAAGGTCACGTGGACGTTGAAAGAAACGGAACTCAAAACCGACGACACTTATCGCATAGATAACATCGATTACAACTCAAAGTTCTTCATAATGAAGGCCAAGCGTAATCTCACTGGAAAATACGTGATAAGAGCGAAGAACGAAGTCGGTGAAGACGAAGCTGAAGTCGATATCACAGTTTTAGGAAAGCCTACGAAACCGAAAGGTCCTTTGGACGTTTCCAACGTCACTAAACACGGCTGCAAACTCAAATGGAAGAGACCCGAAGACGACGGTGGCTCTCCCATCGAGTACTACGAAATTGAGAAGCTGGATCCACTTTCTGGCGCTTGGATATCCTGCGCAAGGTCAACGGAACCTGAAGCCAATATCACCGGTCTTCTGGAAGGTAAACCCTACAAATTCAGGGTCAAGGCTGTGAACAAAGAGGGAGAGTCCGAAGAACTCGAGGCCGACAAATCCATCATCGCTAAGAATCCATTTAACGAACCCGACAAACCCGGACGTCCCCAGGTCAAGGACTGGGACAAGGACTTCGTGGACCTTGAATGGGCGCCACCTAGCGACGACGGAGGCGCACCCATCGAGAAGTACATCGTCCAGATGCGGGACAAAGACGGAAGACAATGGGTCGACGCTGCGATGGTCGTTGGCGACAGAACAAACGCCAAGGTCACCGAAGGCATAGAACCTGGTCACGAGTACGAGTTCAGGGTCGTGGCGGTTAACAAGGCCGGTCCTAGCGACCCCAGCGATGTCTCCAAGAGCGTTATCGCCAAACCGAGATTTTTGGCGCCAAGAATCAACCGGAAGAACTTGCAGAAGAAGGTTCTTCGCGTTGGACAAATGCTGCGATTGGAGGCTGACATTCAGGGTGAACCTCCTCCATCCATCACCTGGAAGCTCAAGGACACAATCCTTAAGACCGTCGATAGACTCACCATCGAAAATGAAGAGTACCACACGCTCTTCACTCTGAGTAAGCTGAAGAGAATGGACGCGGGTACTTACACGGTCATCGCGAAGAACGACAGCGGTGAGGATTCTGTCGATATCGAGGTCCAGGTACTCAGCAAACCTAGCAAACCCAAGGGACCACTTGATGTATCCAATGTCACTGCTGAAGGGTGCAAACTCAAGTGGAACAAACCTGAAGACGATGGTGGAGAACCTGTGGATCATTATCTCATTGAAAGGATGGATATGGACACTGGAAGATGGGTTCCTTGCGGTACCAGCAAAACTCCGGAGGCTGAAATATCTGGTCTTAACGAGGGTAAGGATTATCAGTTCAGGGTCAAGGCTGTTAACGCTGAAGGCGAGTCCGAACCTCTCGAAACCGATGTACCGACCACAGCGAAGAATCCCTTCAAGGAACCGGATGCACCGTCCAAACCGGAACTTCGTGATTGGGACAAACGACATGTTGACCTTAAGTGGAAGGCCCCGAAGAACGACGGTGGTGCGCCGATCGAAAAATATATTATTGAGAAGAAGGACGCTTATGGAAAGTGGCAGAAAGCTGGTGAAGTACCTGGAAATCAAACTCAAGGCACTGTCGAAGATCTTGTCGAAGGTCAGAAGTACCAGTTCCGAATTAAGGCTGTTAACAAGGGTGGAGTCAGTCCTGCTAGCGATGCTAGCGATATTTTGACCGCTAAAGATCGATATGCCGCTCCGAGGATCGATAGGACTAATCTTAGGGATCTCACGCTCAAGGCTGGCAATCATATGAAGTTGGATGTCAAGGTCACCGGTGAACCTCCTCCATCTAAGGTCTGGTATCTCAACAAGGTCAAACAGGAGAACAAGGATATTGTTACCATTGACCTTGAGGACTATAAGACCAAGTTCTACATTTCTGCTGTCACGAGGGCACATTGCGGCACTTTGACCCTCAAGGCCGAAAACGATTCTGGAAAGGACGAAGCTTCCATCGAGATTTTGGTCCTTGACAAACCTGGCAAACCTGAGGGACCACTTAAGGTATCTGATGTTCATAAAGAGGGATGCACCCTTAAGTGGAATCCACCTGAAGACGATGGCGGACAACCTATCGAACATTATGTCGTGGAGAAAATGGACACAGAGACTGGACGATGGGTTCCTGTTGGACGCACCAAGGATAACAACTTTGAGGTCGAAAATCTTGTGCCTGGACAGGAATACAAATTCAGGGTCGCCGCTGTTAATGCTGAAGGGGAATCCGAACCTCTTGTCACCGAGACTAGCATCATCGCCAAAAATCCGTTCGGTGAGCATTTTTTTGGTTTTTTTTTTTGGTTAGTTCGCAAGGTTTTTTTTTGGGTTCAAGTAAAACTGTCTTGAAAATTACGTTGTTTATTAAAATTTTGAAGGGGTTGTGAATAATCGAAATATGGGAAATTGTGGGCATGTTTAAATATTTATTATAAAATATGTGGAATACAAAAAGATGGTGACAAAATTGTTAAGGGAAATTATTTATTTTTTTTTTACTGGTTTTTTAATAGTATTTTTTTTATGTACCAAATTTCGAGGAATCATTGAATTCTTAAGAATATTGCTTTGTTTTTTAATGTATTCATTTCTTACATTATTATGTTAGAGAAAATGGTCGTTTGCTTAAAGAATTTTTGTTCGATTTTTGAATTTTTTTTCCATTGCAGTTGAACTGTTCTTTGAATTATTCAATTGATGTAGATTTTGAGTAGCTTGGGAAATAATAGAAATATGAAAAATTAAACATGATGAAAATATTTTGAATATTTCGTTTTTAATAATTTAGATACAAAGAAAAACATTTTTATTTCTTTTGTCATACATCCTGGAAAATAGGTCTTTAGAATAGTTGGTCAAAATAAAGAAATGATTTGTAATTAGTAGAAAGTGGTGCATAATTTGCTGATAATTTTTTTTTTTCACAGATGAACCTGGCGCACCTGGTCGTCCTGAGGCAACCGATTGGGACAAGGATCACGTAGACTTAAGATGGACTCCACCGTTGAAGGACGGCGGATCTCCAATCACCGGTTACGTGATTGAAAAGCGGGAGAAGGGCTCGCAACGCTGGGTAAAAGCTGGCGAGACTGGACCCGACGAGTGCAAAGGTCGCGCCGAGAATTTGGACGAGGGTGCGGAATATGAGTTCCGTGTCAGAGCCATAAATGCGGCCGGTCCTGGAGAACCTTCGGACGCTAGCAAATCAATTGTAGCAAAGAGCCGCAAGGGTAAGTACTCACTAAAATTTAATAATAACCAAACTACCATCAGAATTAAAAAATTAAAAAAATTCACCAAGAATTATTATTATCATTTATTGGAGCATAGAAAAATATAAAAAATTTCATTGCAAATATGCCTAATAAATGTTATCATTATTATCCATGGAATCATATAAAAATTTGACAAATTTTATTATGAGCATGCTCAATAAACGGTATCTTATTATTATTATTTCGGAAGCATAAAAAAATTATGATAATTATTATGAAATTTTTGCTGCAAATATGCTCAATAAATATTATTTTTTTATTAAACGCTAAAACATAAGAATCTTTATTGTGAAAATATTCAACAAATTTTATTACTGTTTTTTATTGAAGAAGAAAAAATGAAAATGATTATTTTGAATATTAAGTTAAATATGCTCAATAAATATTTTTATTACTGGTTTGGAATGGAGCATAAAAATATAATATTGAACAAATATTGCTTTTTTTATTGCAGTTCCGCCAAAGATCGACAGACGCAACCTCAGAGACGTTCAGGTTCGTGAAGGCGAACGTTTCCACTTTGACATTAAGGTTTCCGGTGAACCGGCACCCGATGTCACGTGGGTCATCGACGAGAAGAGCGTCCACATAACTACACATCGCAGAATCGTTAACGAGCCTTACAACACCAAATTCTTCAATGATCGAGCCGAGCGCAAAGATACTGGCATTTATAAAATCACTGCCATTAATCAGTACGGTACCGATACCGCTGAGGTCGAGGTCATTGTAGTCTGTAAGTATTTTGCCAATTTTTTCCTCGGGAAAAATAATTGAGCAGGAAAAAAAATTCAATGTCCTAGAAAAAAAAAATCTAGCTTTTTCCCTTTCTCTTCTTATCAAAGATATAATGTGACAACAATTTTTTAGTCGACGTGTATAATAGAAAAAAAATTTAAAACTAGTGTTTATTTTTATTTTTGATTTTATTTTATCAAAGTATGTAATGTTGTGACAATTTATCACTCGACGATTAAAGTAACAAAAAAAAATCTTTCAATCTATCAATCAACCGAAAAAAACGCGGGACTGGACATTTTTTTTTTGTTAGGAAAAATATATATTATTTATTTTAAACTGCATTTTCAAGTCACTTTGAACGTTTTAAAATAAATGATGAATTGAAAAATTTGATTGTCTCGAAATAAGGAGAGTATTGAATTGAATTTGTTAATTTTTCAGGCAAACCCGGAAAACCAGAAGGTCCATTGGACGTTTCGGACATCCATAAGGATGGATGTACTCTTAAATGGAAGAAACCAAAGGACGACGGTGGCGAACCGATCGAATGCTACCTGGTTGAAAAATACGATCCCGATACCGGTATTTGGTTGCCAGTTGGAAAGACCGTTGGTCCTGAAATGAAGGTCGACGGTTTGACTCCTGGTCACGAGTACAAATTCCGCGTTAAGGCTATAAACAGCGAAGGAGAATCAGAACCTTTGGAAACTTATGGCTCGATCATCGCGAGAGATCCATTCAGTGAGTTTCGATTTTTTGCCATACAATTCAAACCTTTAAAATCTCTCTTCACATTTAAAAAAAAATTATTCCTCTGAATTTGACGACAGATTTTTAAAAATCGCCGTTCCACAAAATTAATTAACGTGTACGAAAAATTCCTAATTAAATACTAACATTGTAAAAATTCTAAGAATTATTTTATTAGAATTTTTAAAAATGATGACAAAACAATATTTCCAAGAATTAGCAAAATTTGCTACACTGGGAATTTTTCAACAATTTTTTTCACTGAAAAAAAAATTTCGAATGTTGGATTTTTTTTGGGAGCGAAAACAATTTTATTAAAGTGATAAAAAATGTACGAAATATTCCCAATGAAAGATCAAGATTTAATTTTTTTGCTTTTAATCATGGAATTAAAATTGAAAGTGGATGTTATGAAAAAAAAAAAGTATTCGCCAAAATTTAGCAATGTATGATAGGATTAATTGTTCGAAAGGTTTACGATATTGTGAGTTAACTTTGTTGCTAATTTTTTTTCAGCTGTACCCGATCCTCCTGGAATTCCGGAACCCACCGATTGGACGGCCCATCAAGTGGACCTCATTTGGAAGGAACCATTCACAGATGGTGGATCGCCTATCACTGGTTACATCATCGAAAAGAAGGACAAATATAGTTCACTTTGGGAAAAGGCTTTGGAAACAAACACACCAAAAACCACGGCTCTTATCACTGGTCTCATCGAAGGCAACGAGTATCAATTCAGAGTTATTGCTGTCAACAAGGCTGGACAATCTGAGCCTGGAGAATGCAGCAAAACGTTCTTGGCCAAGCCACGATACTGTAAGTATAAATTACTCCATTCTAATTTTTTTTTTTTTCAAATGTACAAAATTGAAAACAGTGTTTTCTCACAAATAAACTATTTTCGCTTACTTAAAACATCATCAGAATAAGAGAACAAATTCATAGCAGTCCATTAAAAAATTATTAGCATATATAATTAATGAAATTGTATTTTTGAAAGAATCTATATAAAATTCGTTTTTTAAGTGAACATTTTTTTACCAATATAAGAAAACCTTTTTGTTAAACTTTTCATAGTACAACAAATCACCCAAAACGTAATCATTTTCTCCCACACACAGCTTTAAAATCCCTTTCAAAAACGAACATCACGCAAACAAACAAAAAAATCCTGATCTTTCGAAAAAAAAAAATGATGTCCTAGGTGGAAAAATTCTACAACTTTTCAGAGGCGTATAAAAAAATGTCCTGATAGATACAAATTGAGTCATCTTTTTGTTTAAAAAAAATCGAATACAAAAATTCGCAGGAAATGAAGATTAAAAAAAATGTCCTGACAATGACAAATTATGTCATCTGTTTATTTCTTCCAAATTCAATAAAAAATTTCGCTGGAAATGCAGATAAAAAAATGTGCAAACGTTATAAAATGAATGTTTTCCAATTTTCACAGTGGCGCCAAAGATCGACCGACGAAATCTGCGAGACATCACACTATCGGCAGGTTCAACGTTGAAGTTCGATGCTAATATAATCGGTGAACCGCCACCACACGTTGATTGGCGTTGCAGTGGTCAGCCACTTTCCAACAGCAAAACGGTGCTTATCGACAATCCGCCGTACCAAACGAAGCTGGTAATCCGTCCAGTGGCTCGCGGCGACAGCGGAGAGTACAATGTACTCGCTACCAACGCTTCTGGAAAAGACAGCGTCACCGTGAACGTCATCGTCACCGACAAACCCACCGCGCCGGAAGGACCCCTACAAATATCCGACGTCCACAAAGAGGGTTGCAAACTCAAGTGGAAACGTCCCCTCGACGATGGCGGTACTCCCATCGAATACTACCAAGTCGAGAAAATGGAACCAGAGACAGGATGTTGGGTACCTTGTGGACGTTCAACTGATCCGAGTAAGCATCAATTATAATTTATTCTGCAAGCCTCGACCACCTAAATGTTGAAGAAAAAAAAAAAGTAAATTGTTAAACGAAAAATTCAAGATTCTTAAAATATTTCTTCGCAATTTTTTGTAAAATTTTCTTTGATTTTAATCGACTTTTCCCCCAAATCAATATTTCCTCGAAAACGAAAGAATTGAGACATTTTGCAAAGAAAAAAAAATGTAAGAAATATGTTATTCGATTTTTTAAATATTTGCTTGCAACTTTTAGTAACAATTGCTTTAATTTGAATTTCCTCATAAATCAATATTTGGTCGAAAAACGAAGAAATTATGAAATTTTTGTCCTTTTTTTTAAAGGGTTATGAATTATACGTGAATAGAAATTTGAGGATTTGAACTGTCTTTGGCATAATTGGAATTGAAGAGAAAAATATAAAGAGAATATTATTTATATTATAACACTAGCAAATTGAGAAAATAGAACTCGTAATTATAATGATTATTGTGATAGATTGTTAAAGGAAACATTTGCAGTTGATTTTTAATTCATTTTCGATTTCTTGTTGCAATTATTTTGATTTTCATTAGTATTTTCATTTAATGAAAACTTTTCCTCTAAATTAATATATGTAGGGCGTTACTTCCCTTTACATAGGTATTTACATGAGTTTGTAGTATAAAATTAATATAAATTTGGAAACAAATATTAATAGACTATGTGATAAACATTTGCGATACGCTCAAGGAATTTTCACCCTCGTTTGCATTTCTCTTTACATTTATTGAAATTTTTTACCACCAGTGTCCAAATCAAATTGACTTTAAGTAAATATTCTCACGCAATAATCTCCGAGAATAATACTTTACGACACTAGTGCGATACAAATTTTCCTAACGAGTATGAATTTACGTACGTATCGTACAAAATTTTATTTAACAAGGTGTAAAAATGGTCATTTACTCTCGCAAAGCATGCGTAAAACCTCATTTCTCGCACCGAGTGAAATAAGAATCATCGCAAAAACCACAAAAATTTCCCAAATGCCCAATTAATAACCCACCAAATTTTTCCTTTTCCAGATATCGACTTGACAGGATTAACACCCGGAAAGGAGTACAAATTCCGTGTAGCAGCGGTTAATTCAGAGGGAGAATCCGAGCCCTTGACAGCAGAGGAGACGATCATAGCCAAAAATCCATTCGGTAAGTCTTCGTGTCACTCTTACATAAAAATCTCCCTTTCACTTCAGCGCCAAGCTCAAAAAAACCCCAAACAGTTGCCCTCTTCAGGGTCCAATAAACTCAAAACCCTTTTAAATATTCCCTAGACGAGCCAGGAAAGCCTGGCGACCTGAAGGCAACAGATTGGGACAAGGACCACGTGGACCTAAAATGGAAGCCTCCGACATCCGACGGCGGTTCTCCAATCACCGGTTACATAGTCGAAAAGAAGGACAAATACGGCGAATGGGAGAAAGCGGTGGAGGTCCCAGCGGACATGACCTTCGCAACGGTTCCCGACCTCATCGAGGGTCAGCCCTACGAATTCCGTGTGCGAGCTGTGAACGCAGCAGGACCTGGTGAACCGTCAAACGCGACGCCAACGATAATAGCTAAGCCTCGTAATCTGGCGCCAACGATTGATCGCACCAATCTCGAGAATATTAAGATCAAGGCAGGCCAAAACTTCGGTTTCGATGTCAAGGTATCGGGCGAGCCCCCACCAAAGACAACCTGGCAATTGGCCAGCCGTGAAGTCAGGCCCTCCGATCGCATCAAAGTCAAACACGTTGATTACAATACCAGTCTTCACGTGAGAATGGCGACGAGAGCCGAGTCCGGTAAATACTTGATCATCGCGGAGAACGACAGCGGAAGAGACGAGGCATACGTAACTGTCATCGTCCTGGACAAACCCGCGCCTCCAGAAGGACCATTGAGAGCTTCTGACGTTCACGCTGAAGGTTGCACCCTCAAATGGAACGCACCACTGGACGACGGTGGTCAGCCTATCGATGGTTACGTCGTGGAGAAGATGGACGAGGCGACAGGTCGATGGGTTCCAGCTGGAGAAACCGACGGACCGGAAACTTCCCTGGCAATCGACGGTCTTATACCCGGTCACAAGTACAAATTCCGTGTTCGCGCAGTCAACAAACAAGGAAAATCCGAACCTCTGACAATGTCGCAAGCCATCGAGGCGAAGAATCCATTCGATGAGCCTGGAAAACCTGGAACACCGATTATCAAGGATTACGACAGAGATTTTGTGGAATTGGAATGGGCCAGACCTTCCGAAGACGGAGGATCACCGGTCACGGGTTATGTAATTGAAAAACGCGACAAATTCAGTCCGAATTGGGAAAAATGCGCGGAAGTCGAAGGAGACGTTACCAGCGGAAAAGTTCCTGATCTTATCGAAGGAACACAATACGAATTCAGGGTAAGAGCCGTTAATAAAGCTGGACCTGGTGAAGCTTCCGATGCAACGAGACCTCATATCGCTAGGCCGAAAAATTTGGCGCCTAAGATCGACAGGAAATACATGCTTGATGTTAAGATACGCGCTGGAGGTTTCTTCGACTTTGACGTGCCCGTTATCGGCGAACCACCTCCACAGAAAATTTGGGATCTCAAGGGAGTGACGATCACTAATGATGATCGCATCAAGATCACCAATACCGATTATAACACCAAGGTACGGTTCATGGACGCTCATAGGTCTGATACTGGAGTTTATACGCTCACTGCCAAGAACAGAAATGGCACTGACACTGCCACCCTTAATGTTGTGGTCCTGGACGTTCCCTCGCCTCCTGAAGGGCCTCTTAAGGCTGATAACGTCACGAAAAATGGCTGTACTCTCACTTGGAGACCTCCGAAAGACGATGGAGGCTGCGAAATTCTTCATTATGCTGTGGAGAAGATGGACGCTGAAAGTATGCGTTGGGTACCAGTTGCTGAAGCGGAATTCTGCACGTGCAAGGTTGATCATCTTATCGAGGGACACGATTACACTTTCCGGGTCAGAGCTGTTAATAAACATGGGGAATCCGCTCCGTTGACTGGAATCGATGAGATTACCGCCAAAGATCCGTTTGGAAAACCAGACAAACCTGGACAACCTGTCGCTACCGACTGGGACAAAGATCATGTCGATCTTGAATGGACTCCGCCGAAACGAGATGGAGGATCGCCTATCACTGGGTATATCATTGAAAAGAGACCCAGATTTGGACAGTGGGAAAAAGCTGTTGAACTCACTGGCAAAGCCTGCAGCGGAACTGTTCCTGATCTCACTGAAGGACAGGAATACGAGTTCAGGGTCATCGCTGTTAACAAGGGAGGACCTGGCGATCCGTCGGAAGCTTCCGCTCCGGTGATCGCCAAGCCACGATTCCGTAAGTCCTGAAATTGTCATGCTTTTTGCTTTAATTTGTTGGTTGAATTTTTGTTTAAGGTTTATTTTAAAAAATGCCATGTAGATGTTGGACTGAATGTTCATTTTGGACACTTTACACTGATTGTGTACTATTGAGATGTGAAATTTAAGAAATTCCTGTCGAGGAATCATTGTCAACTGGCTTTTAAGAAAATACTGTAAATTGGTGAAAATTAACTGGATTTTTGACTAAATTAATTGTATTTAGAATACAAAATGTCTGTGAATGTTAGGTATTGCTGAATTAACTTATCAGTAAAAATAATTCCGACCTGTTAAGTCATTTGACTTTGATTTTCGCGTGTGTTTATTGGTGCAGATAAAATTGTACTGCTCGGATAATGAGGCTTTATTCGGGTTGCAATTATTCATTGAAAAGCCCGGTGACATGTGTTTTTTGTGATATGAACGGACACTTGAGATTTTGATGCTCCCGCAACGTAGTTTTTATTTTTCGAAAGTTCACTTTAAGTATATCAATTTTTCATTTACAGTAAAAATTTAGAAACTTTTCCATAAGAAGCCACATATAATGCACTATATTCAACGTCGAATATTTCAGCCTTTCGGTCGGTGACATACACTCAAACTGTGTAATTACATTCAGAATTGCTTAAGCTAAAACTGATACATTTTTCACGGTGAAAAGTTCAAACATATGTTATCGACAGGACCTCCTTAAAAATGCTAAAAAAAATTGCCAGAATTGGAAGATTTACTATTTTCATATTTATATTCTTAAATGATATTGGGAAATGGCAGATATGTAATAAATCAATTTTTTTGTTGAATACAGAAGCCCCGAAGTTCGACAGACTATTGTTGAAGGATCTCACCGTGAAAGCCGGTCAAAAGATCGCATGGGACATACCGATCGAGGCCTCGCCAAAACCAACGGCATATTGGACGATAAACGACAGTCCGGTCGAGACGGATCTTCGTCACGAGATCTTCACGACGACGACAAACACGACATTCGAGATTCCGTTCTCGGTGCGCAGCGACAGCGGTCGTTACAAATTGACGCTGGTGAACGATCTTGGAAAGATGTCGGCCGGAGCGAGCGTAACGGTTTTGGACAAACCATCGCCACCCGAGAAACCACTCGTCGTCAGCAACGTGACCAAGGAGAGCTGCCATCTTTCGTGGCAGGTACCACTCGACGATGGTGGCAGTCCCATTCTCCACTATGTCATCGAAAAGATGGACGTTTCCCGAGGCACCTGGTCCGACGCCGGCATGAGCATGACACTCAATCACGAGGTCTACAGACTCACTCACAAAAAGGAGTACTACTTCAGAGTCAAGGCCGTCAATCATGTTGGAGAGTCCGAACCACTCGAAACCACCAGGAGCATCATCGCCAAGAACGAATTCGGTTAGTATTGAAAATTCAGTAAATGGAATCTGGAATTCTAAAAGTCGAAAATTCTTAAGTTGTATAATTCTGAATTTCTAAGATTCTCAAATTCTAAAATATTGAAACTTTGTAATTCTAAAACTTCAAATTCTAAAATACTGAAATTCTAAAATTCGAAAATACTGAAATTCTAAAATTCGAAAATACTGAAATTCTAAAATTCGAAAATACTGAAATTCTAAAATTCTGAAATTCTAAAATTCCAAAATTCTAAAATCCCAAAATTCTAATATACTAAGATTCTAAAATCCTAAAATCCAAAAATTCTAAAATTCCGAAATTCCAAAATTCCAAAATACTGAAATTCTAAAATACTGAAATTCTAAAATTCTGAAATTCTAAAATTCTAAAATTATGAAATTCTAAAATTATGAAATTCTAAAATTATGAAATTCTAAAATTATGAAATTCTAAAATTATGAAATTCTAAAATTATGAAATTCTAAAATTATGAAATTCCAAAATTATGAAATTCTAAAATTATGAAATTCCAAAATTATGAAATTCTAAAATTATGAAATTCCAAAATTCCAAAATTCCAAAATTCTAAAATTCTAATATTCTGAAATTCTAAAATTATGAAATTCTAATATTCTGAAATTCTAAAATTCTGAAATTCTAAAATTCTGAAATTCTAATATTCGGAAATTCTAAAATTCTGAAATTCTAAAATTCTAAAATTCTAAAATTCCCACAGATGAGCCTGATGCGCCTGGTAGACCGAAGATCACAGACTGGGACAAGGACCATGTAGACCTCACATGGCCAGCTCCGGAGAACGATGGTGGTTCACCGATCACCGGTTACATCGTGCAGAAGAAGGAGAAGGGAAGTCCCTACTGGATAAACGCGGTTCACGTGCCGGCTGGACAAACCAAAGCCACTGCTCCCGATCTTACCGAGGGACAGGAATATGAGTTCCGTGTTATCGCAGTTAACGCCGCTGGACAATCCGAACCGTCGGAGCCAAGCGACGCCGTCATCGCCAAGACTCGATTCCGTAAGTTCAAATAATCAATTTATTTTCATACTCGACATCGAATTGTAATCGAACCTCGGAAAGAGAATTTTAATGACAATTTTTATTCACAGTCGCTCCGAAAATCAAGACACCCTTGGAAGACATTCGCATCAAGGCTGGACTTGTGTTCCACACTGACATCGACTTTGTCGGCGAACCGACACCCGAAGTCATCTGGACCGTCGGTAGCAAACCTTTGGCAACCAACGAGCGTACAACCATCACGTCCATTGGCTATCACACCATCGTTCACACCGTCAACGCCAAGAGAACCGATTCCGGCGTCTATCATCTGTTGCTGAAGAACGACAGTGGCATTGACGAGGGCAGCTTCAACGTGATCGTTCTCGACAGACCTGGACCACCCGAAGGTCCTCTCGAGTACGAGGAGATCACGAGTCAGTCGGTCACACTGTCCTGGAAACCTCCTAAGGATAATGGAGGCAGTGAACTCACGTGAGTGTCATGAATATTAAAAAATTCAAGTCACATGAATGACAGAAAAACAAATAGAACCTTTTCTATTCCTAAAATTTTGAATTGCTAAGATTTTGGAAACCTTGGATTCTAGATTTCTAAGATTCTGGGTTTCTTTAATGCTGGCGTTCTAAAATTCTAGGATTATGAAATGTTGTATCGGCTCGAATATTCTCAAAATTTCTGTGCTTTTTTGGCTCAAATAAAGTAATTTTCTTTTCCAGTGGCTACGTCATCGAAAAACGCGATCTTACTCATGGTGGTGGTTGGGTACCAGCTGTAAATTATGTAAATCCAAAATCAACTTACGCCACCGTGCCACGTCTTCTTGAAGGCACGAAGTACGAATTCCGCGTGTCTGCTGAGAATCTTCAGGGACGATCGGAGCCTCTTAAGACCGACAAACCTGTGGTTGCCAAAAACCAATTCGGTGAGTTCTGCTGATGTTATACAATGTTTTTTTCTTTGAAAATTTTAGGTTATTTTGAAAAATCGGTCTTACTCCATACTGTTTGAATATGTTATTAAAATAACGTGTTTTTTCTTCATAGTTGTGCCTGGCCAACCTGGAAGACCAGAATGTCTGGACGCAAACAAGGATTACATCAGAATCAAATGGACGCCACCAATCAGCAACGGAGGATCACCGATCATCGGTTACGACGTTGAACGTCGCGATCGCGCTACCGGACGCTGGATAAAGTTGAACAAGGAACCAATGAAGGGAGTGGAATTCGAAGACGAACACGTCGCTGAAGGTCATCAGTACGAATATCGTGTTTCTGCTGTGAATGCGGCCGGCGCCGGAAAACCGAGCGAAACATCTTCGGTAATCACTGCCAAACCGTCCAAGGAGAAACCCAAGCTTCACTTGGATGGTCTCATCGGCCGCAAGATCAAGGTCAGAGCCGGAGAACCCATCAATGTGGATATTCCGATCTCTGGAGCTCCCACACCCAAAATCGAGTGGCTCAAGGGCACCGACAGACTGGATTCGAACTATCGCGTTTCGGTGAGCTTACAGATCATTTTTTTCACTCTTCGTTCATACTTTTTAGACAAACCGTGAAAATTCGTGACTCCGAAAAAACTGAAATTTCGAAATTATCGTCACTTGAAATTCTCGGTTGCTCAAATACTGAATTTCCGAAATTTTTTAAACATGAAGTTATCGATTCATATAAATCTGGAATTCTAAAATTCTGGAATTCTAAAATTCTGGAATTCTAAAATTCTGGAATTCTAAAATTCTGGAATTCTAAAATTCTGGAATTCTAAAATTCTGGAGTTCTAAAATTCTGGAATTCTAAAATTCTGGAATTCTAAAATTCTGGAATTCTAAAATTCTGGAATTCCAAAATTCTGGAATTCCAAAATTCTGGAATTCTAAAATTCTGGAATTCTAAAATTCTGGAATTCTAAAATTCTGGAATTCTAAAATTCTGGAATTCTAAAATTCTGGAATTCTAAAATTCTGGAATTCTAAAATTCTGGAATTCTAAAATTCTGGAATTCTAAAATTCTGGAATTCTAAAATTCTGGAATTCTAAAATTCTGGAATTCTAAAATTCTAAAATTCTAAAATTCTAAAATTCTAAAATTCTAAAATTCTAAAATTCTAAAAATCTAAAATTGTGGAATTCTAAAATTCTGGAATTATAAAAATTCTGGAATTATAAAAATTCTGAATTTTAAAAATTCTGAATTTTAAAAATTCTGGAATTCTGGAATACTTATATCATACTACAATTCTAAAAATCTGCTCAATTAAAAATTTACCTCAAGACGATCACAAATGGAATAAATAGTTTATTTACTAAATAATTTTTCAAAAATTCCAGATGGAGACAAAGCAAGACCATACGACTCTCCAAGTGGAGAAATCCATTCGCGAAGATGCTGGAATTTATACAGTCACGGCGACGAACGAGTACGGCGAGGATAGCGCTGACATTACGGTGATAGTGGTTGACAAGCCAGGACCGCCAAAGGGACCACTTCTCTACTCGGGAACGACCCACGAATCCGTCGCACTTTCCTGGGGACCACCCGCCGACAACGGTGGAGCATCGATCACCAATTACATCGTCGAAATTTGCGACTTCGGTCTCGACAACTGGCGTCAAGTGCCTGGCTACTGTCCGACTCTTGGCTTTACCGCCAGAGGACTCAGCGAAGGAAAACGTTATATGTTCAGAGTTCGCGCGGAGAATCTTTACGGAGTCTCCGAACCTCTCGATGGCAAACCCGTTGTCGCTAAGAGTCCCTTCGATCCACCCGGAGCACCAAGTCAACCAGAGATTTTGGGATACACTCCCAATACTTGTACTCTCGTATGGAATCCACCGGAAAATACTGGAGGCAAACCCATCACTGGTAAGAAAATTTTACATTGTACGAAAAAAAAATTATACTCAAGAAAAAAAGCTCTATCTTACGAGAGAAATAATTAATTCAAGCGATACCTAAATATTTTGCTCTTTTCTCTTTTTTATGTAATGATGCTATGAGAATTTCTATTTTAAAAAAAATGTATTTGTTAAAAAATATCGAGTCACTTTTATGGACAAGCATTTGAGAGAAATGTACCTAGGATTATTGATTAATTTTGGTATTTTTTGTTTAGGCTATTACGTCGAAAAACGCGAGAGGGGAGGTGAATGGCTTAAGTGCAACAACTACGCGACACCGAACACAACCTTCTCGGTTCAAGATCTTCACGACGGTTCTCGTTACGAGTTCCGCGTAATTGCCGTTAATGAGGCAGGTCCTGGTGATCCTAGCAGAGCAACCGAACCCATCATCGCTGGTCACCAACGACGTAAGTCTCGAAAATAAACATAAGCTCACCTAATTATTAAATTATTGAATTATTGAATCATTGAATTATTGAATTATTGAATCATTGAATTATTGAATCATTGAATTATTGAATCATTGAATTATTGAATCATTGAATTATTGAATCATTGAATTATTGAATCATTGAATTATTGAATCATTGAATTATTGATTTATTGAATTATTGGACTATTGAATGATTGAATTTTTGGACTATTGAATTATTGGATTATTGAATTATTGAATTTTTGGACTATTGAATTATTGGATTATTGAATTATTGGATTATTGAATTATTGAATTTTTGGACTATTGAATTATTGAATTATTGAATCATTGAATTATTGAATCATTGAATTATTGATTTATTGAATTATTGGGCTATTGAATGATTGAATTTTTGGACTATTGAATTATTGGATTATTGAATTATTGAATTATTGAGTTTTTGGACTATTGAATTATTGAAATATTGAGTTATTGAACTATTGAATTGTTGAATTGTTGAATTATTGATGTATTGAATTATTGAACTATTAAATTATTAAGTTATTTAATTATTTAATCATTGAATCATTACAATATTGAATAACAAAATTACCAAATTGTTAAATTGTTGTTGAAAATATTCAAAAAATTCCAATTGATAATTACAGTTCGTCCGGATGCCCCGGAACCACCAAAGGCCGACCGTATCACCAAGGACTCCGTGACCTTGTCTTGGCGTCCACCAAGAAACGACGGTGGCGCCAAGGTTCGTGGTTACTTCCTGCAGAAGAAGCAGAAGGATCAGCCCGATTGGTCGGACGTAAACGACTCTATAATTTCTGGAAACGTTTACACGGTACCAAATCTTAAAGAGGGCGATGAGTACCAGTTCAGAGTCATCGCGGTCAACGACATCGGCAAGAGCAATCCGAGTCGCGCAAGCAACCCTATCGTCATCACCGAACAGCCCAACAAACCCATCATGGATCTCGGAGGTGTACGCGATATTACTGTTCGCGCTGGAGAAGATTTCTCCATTCACGTACCTTACATCGGTTTCCCGAGACCGACGGCTACCTGGTTGGCCAACGACGTCGTCCTCGACGAAGCCGACAAGAGGGTTCATTTGCAATTGGCCGACGATTACGCCAGGTTAATAAAAATAATTATTTTTTCGATCATTTAACCATTTAACTAATATAATGGTAAAAATCATTTTTCCAGCTTTAACTCCTTTCTGAATTCTTGTTTTATAAAATTGAAACTCAAAATTAATCCCTCTTAAAACTCTGTTGTTCATAGATTAAAAGAAAAATTTGTATTTAAATTTAATCTTTCTGAATTCTAATTAAATTTAATCTTTCTGAATTCTAATTAAATTTAATCTTTCTGAATTCTAATTAAATTTAATCTTTCTGAATTCTAATTAAATTTAATCTTTCTGAATTCTAATTAAATTTAATCTTTCTGAATTCTAATTAAATTTAATCTTTCTAAATTAAACCTTCCTGAATTCTTCTTTTATAAAATTGAAACTCAAAATTAATCCCTCATAAAACTCTGTTGTTCATAGATTTTTTTAAAAAATTTGTATTTAAATTTGAAAAGTAGTATTGAAAAAAAAAAATTTATTTTAATCCTAGAAAATGTGTCTCGTTGGTGGTTCAAATATTTTTAAGGATTTTGGCATTTTTTAAAAATGTATTATTTAATTCTTGTCTTATTTAGTCTCGTGATGAAGAACTCGAAGCGTTCGGATGGCGGACAATATCGTCTTCAGCTCCGCAACCCTTCAGGTTTCGATACTGCAACCATCAATGTGCGTGTTTTGGATCGTCCTGGACCACCACAAAACCTTCGCGCTGACGAATTCGCTGGCGACGCGCTCACGCTCTACTGGACTCCACCGAAAGACAACGGAGGAGCAGAGATTACGAATTACGTTATTGAGAAACGCGAGCCCAGAGAACAAACATGGGCTAAGGTGAGAACAAATTTTTGTTTTCACTTTTACAATTACAAAAAAATTAGAGAGGATTTACAGAGAAAAATTTCATAAAGAAGTTATGAAAGATTTTGTAAAAAAAAATTTCACAAAAAAGTTATGAAAGATTTAGTGGAAAAAAATTTCACAAAGAAGGGATGAAAGAATTTGTAGAAAAAAATTTCACAAAGTAGTTATGAAAGATTTTGTGGAAAAAAATTTCACAAAGAAGGGATGAAAGAATTTGTAGAAAAAAATTACACAAAAATTTTCAGGAATAATTTATAGAAAAAAATGTCAAAAGAATAGTTAGAAAAAATTTTTAGAAAAAAAATTTCACAAGGAATTTTTAGAAAGAATTTTCAGAAAAAAAAATTCACGCAAAATTTTTAGAAAAAAAATTTCACAAGGAATTTTTGAAAGAATTTTTAGAAAAAAAAATTCACAAAAAAATTTTTAGAAAAAAAAATTCACGAAGAATTTTCAGAAAAAAAAATTCACAAAAAAATTTTAGAAAAAAATATTCACAAAAAATGTTTAGAAAAAAATTTCACAAAGAATTTTTGAAAAGTATTTTCAGATAGAATTATCAGAAATATTTTCTGGACATAATATTCGGAAATGATTTTTAGCAACAATTCTTAAAATTTTTTTTTAAAACCAATGTAGATAATATTCGGGAAAAAATTACTTCATGAACATCCTTTATCAAATTTTGCAGATAAGCAGTTACGTCACGACGCCCTTCGTTCGCGTCCGAAATCTCACCGTGAACCAGGAATACGAATTCCGTGTAATGGCTGAGAATCAGTACGGAACATCCGATCCAGTGACAACGAAGGACCCGATCAAGGCGAGACATCCGTTCGACACACCCGGAGCTCCGGGTGCACCGCGCGGAGTCGAAACCACGGAGGACAGTATCACTATCAACTGGACAAGACCGCGAAGCGACGGCGGCTCGCCCATCATCGGCTACGTCATCGAGAGGCGGCTCTTCAATGAGGACAAATGGATCAAGGCCACTCAGGCTTATGTCACTGACCTCACACATAGAGTTGGTGGCCTTATCGAAAATCGCGACTACGAATTCCGTGTCGCGGCCGTCAACGCCGCCGGTCAAGGCCCGTGGAGCTCTAGCTCCGACGCTATTCGCGCTAGCGCACCATCCTGTAAGTATTCATCCGTTGAAATCTATTTTTTTTGTATGGAACGATTTTTAGAAAGAATCTTAAGGAAGAATTTGCGGAAAGAATTTTTTAAAAGACTTTGTAAAAAAAAATTTAAGCAAAAACTTGTAGACAGAATTTTTAGAAAGAATTTTCAGTAAGAATTTTCAGAAAGAATTTTTAGGAAGAATTTTCAGAAAGAATTTTCAGAAAGAATTTTCAGAAAAAACGTTTAGGGAGAATTTTTAGAAAGAATGTTCAGAAAAAAAGTTAAGAGAGAATTTTTAGAAACAATTTTTAGAAAAAACTTCAAAAAGAATTTTTTAAAACAATTTCCAGAATAAATTTCTAAAAATAATGTCTCAAAAGAATTTTCAGAAAGAATGTTTAGACAAAAATATCAGAAACACTTTTTAGAAAGAATTTTAAAAATAATTTTTTAAAAATAATTTCCAGAAAGGATTTCTAAAAATAATGTCTAAGAAGAAAAGCATTTAAAAAGCATTTCTAAAAAGAATTTTCAGAAAGAATTTTTAGAAAGAATTTTCAGAAAGAATTTTCAGAAAGAAGTTTTAAAAATGATTTGGTGTCTCTCAGTAAAAAGAACTCATGCATCAATTATAAAAATTGACCCATTAAAAAAACAACTGTAATAAAGATTGAAAATGTCGCTCAAAAATAAACTAAATAACACATGCATAAAAAAAACACCAAGGAATGCCCCTAAAATCCATCAACAGCCAAAAAAAATTCACATCGATATTCTCCACTATAATCTCTCCTTCCGTTTCAATTTCCAGTCGCACCGAAGATAACAAGCGACCTAAGCATCCGTGACATGACAGTGATCGCGGGTGAGCCCTTCACGATCACAGTGCCATTCACTGCGCATCCGATTCCCAAACCAAGCTGGACAATCAACGGCGAGGACGTTTACACGGACGAGAGAATAAAGTTCGAGACCTCAGAAATCGCTTCTAAGTTCATAAACCGCAAGGCGAAGAGAACAGACACCGGAAACTACACAATCCATCTGTCGAACTCGGTGGGATCCGATTCTGCCACCTGCAAAGTTTTGGTCGTCGACAAACCTTCTCATCCTCAAGGACCTTTGGATATTTCCGACATAACACCGGAAACTTGCACCTTGGCTTGGAAGCCTCCGTTCGACGACGGTGGCTCCCCCGTCACGAATTACATTGTCGAGAAGTTGGATTATGGCGGTTACTGGGTTAAGCTCAGCAGTTTCGTGCGTAACACTCATTACGACGTGATGGGATTGGAACCTACGCGTCAATACAACTTCAGAATCCGGGCGGAGAACCAATACGGAGTCTCTGAGCCTCTGATCGGCGACGAGCCAATCACAGCCAAGTTCCCCTTCACGGTTCCCGATCCTCCGGGTCAACCAAGAGTTACCGACTGGGACTCGGACAGCATCACCGTCTCCTGGGATCGTCCGCATTCGGACGGTGGATCTCGAATCCAGGTAAAGCTATTCAATTTTCTCATTTCTTATTTCAACAGTTTCTTCGGTTACACCAAATATTCTCTCGGTGAACAAGGTATTGTTGCAGCAATGTAAATCGGTGTAACAAGTAACAATCGAATTTCATGTAACTTTTTTGTAAGTTACATTCAACTTACGAGTAATTTTCTTTTAGTTTTCTTGTAATTTTCTTGTAATTTTCTTGTGACTTTCTTGTACTTTTCTTGTAAATTACATCTAAGTTACATGTAATATATTATTTCCCACTCAGCAAAGTCACCATGTTTATGTAACTGAATTACAAAACCGTGTTACTTTTCAGTTATATTTCCGAAACTCTTTATCTTTGGACTTTCAGTCCACGAAAAAACTTCAAGGCTTGCGAAATCACCTCCCTAATACAACAAAAAAAATTTCCGGCACAACTAAAAGTAGAACAATCTATTAGCAAATAATGCCAACAGATTAAGATACTGTCGACCTCCAGTGTGTAATTAAAGCTGCGCAGTTATCATTTCCCATTCAGGAAAGTTAACATATTTACGTCAGTTGAATTACACAATCGCGTTAGTTTTCAGCTACATTGCTAAAATTATTATCTCATCTGTAGTCTTTGAGTCGACAAAGACACTTTTCAATCCTTGCGAAATAGCTAATGAATACAAAAAAAATCCGCTACGACAAAAAGCTTGTAACTCCTACTTTACATTGCTGTACTTTACATTGCCGATCACATGTCTACCCATTATTTCCTGAAGAACCATTAAAAATTTTCTCAAATCTTGAATCCAGGGCTACAAGGTCGAATTCCGTGACCCAGCAGACGACGCCCAATGGCGAGTGGCCAACGATTACCTGGTCAAGGACCGCAGTTACATCTGCTACGGTTTGGCAAGTGGTCACGAGTACGAGTTCCGAATTCGTGCCAAAAACGCGGCAGGTTTCAGCAAACCAAGTCCCCCATCGATTCAATTCAAGTTGCGCAGCAAGTTCAACGTCCCTTCGCCTCCAGGAACGCCTCAGGTGTTGAAGGTCGGCAAAAACTACGTGGACCTCCGTTGGGAGGCTCCGACAAGCGACGGCGGCAGCAGGATCACCGGTTACGTCATAGAGAAGCGCGAAATCGGCTCAGCAATCTGGCTGAAATGCAACGATTACAACGTTACCGATTGCGAGTATTCCGTGCTTCATTTGATCGAACGCGGTGACTATGAATTCCGTGTTTTCGCCGTCAACGCTGCCGGAAGATCCGAGCCAAGTTCCTGCACAACTCCGGTCAGAGTTTGCGAAGTTGAAGGCGGAGAGAAGCCAGAATTCACCAGACCATTGCCCATCAGCCAGGGTGTTCCTCTGGGCAAGACTTACGTCCTAGAATGCGAAGCCACAGGCAAACCAATGCCCACACCAAGATGGCTGAAGAACGGTCGCGAAATAACAATGGGAGGTCGTTTCAGAGCCGAGGCTCGTGAAGACGGCTTATTCAGGCTCGTTATCAGCGAGGTTTGGGAAGCAGACACCGGTGATTACAGTTGCCAAGCCTCCAATCCTCTTGGAATTGCGACTACGACCCTCAGACTCAAGATCGGAACTCCACCGCGCATTGAACGCATGCCAGACGTTCTTTATCTTCCTGAAAAAGACAATACCAAGATTAAGATCTACTACAACGGTGATCAGCCTATGGACATTAAATTGAAGAAGGACGGCGCTAAAGTCATCGAATCCGGACACATCAAGTACACGGTATTCGACGAGTACCTTATTATCTTCATCAAGGACATCAACAAGGAAGACGAGGGCGTTTACGAGCTTTCCATCTCCAACGACAGCGGCAGTGTAAGCGGATCTTTCAGAGCCTTTGTAACTGGACCTCCAGGACCTCCAATTGGTCCTCTGGACGTATCCGACATCGATAAACACACTTGCACTCTTTCGTGGCATCCTCCGAAATTCGATGGCGGGCTTCGCGTCACTCATTACATGGTCGAACGCCGGGAAATCACTCACGGTCATTGGCTGGTCGTTTCCAGCTTCTGTAAGGACACGACCTTTATGGTACAGGGTTTGACCGAGGGGCTGGAGTATTTGTTTAGAGTTATGGCTGTTAATGACAACGGAATGGGACCTCCTCTCGAGGGAGTCAATCCCGTTAAGGCGAAGGCTCCCTTCGATCCTCCAGGCCCTCCGGGAACTCCCAAGGTTACCGAAATTGGAGGAGACTTTGTCAACCTTTCCTGGGACAAACCGGCGACCGATGGAGGCGCTAAGGTTCAGGGCTATTGGATTGACAAGCGGGAGGTTGGATCCCAAGCCTGGCAACGCGTTAATCCAGCGATTTGCCCTCCCAACCAGATAAACATCAGCAATCTCATCGATGGAAGACAATACGAATTCCGTGTCTTTGCCCAGAACGAAGCTGGACTCAGCACCGAATCCACAGCATCTACTTCCGTTAAAATAAAGGATCCTCAGGAGTCGAAACCTCCGGAGATTCTCAAGGGACTGAAGAATGTCAATTGCATTCAGAATCACAATGCACAATTCAAGTGTATCATCTCTGGAAGTCCAAACCCGACCATCACTTGGTACAAGGGCGCAAGGGAAATCACCAACAGCAGTCGCTTCGAAATTTACTCGGAAGGAGAATGCCACACGCTTATAATCCATGACGTTTTCGGGGAAGATGCTGATGAGTACGTTTGCAGAGCCTCCAACAAAGGAGGACACAAATCCACCAAGGGAGAACTCTTCATCATGACTCCACCGAGACTCAATGTTCCTCCGAGGTTCAGGGACACTGCCTTCTTCGACAAGGGAGAAAATGTCGTCATCAAAGTGCCTTTCACTGGTTTCCCCAAACCCAAAGTTACATGGGTCAGGGAAGGAGAAACTATCGAGTCTGGTGGTCATTATTCTGTGGAACTCAAAGAAAGACACGCCATTTTGACCATTCGAGATGGTAGCAGAATTGATTCTGGTCCATACAGAATTACAGCGGAAAATGAACTCGGACAGGATTCGGCTATCATCAAAATTCAAATCAGCGATCGTCCTGATCCTCCGAGATTCCCACAAGTCGAGAATATCGGACATGACTCACTTGCCGTCACTTGGAAACCTCCTGTTTGGGACGGTGGAAGCAATATCACGAATTATCTTGTGGAGAAGAGGGAACATCCGATGAGCAGCTGGATTCGCGTTGGAAACACGAGATTCTGCAGCATCGCCGTCAGCGGACTCAGCCCTGGACATCAATACGACTTCAGAGTCTCTGCTGAGAATGTTTATGGACGTTCGGATCCTTCGGAAGTTACTCCGCTTATTACCACGAAGGGAAGCACGAAGAAACAGATCAAAAAGAGGGAATACAAGATTGACGAAACTGGAAAGAAGATTCGCGGCAGGGACGACGAAAAAGTCCGGGATTACGATCAGTTTGTCTTTGATATCTACAGCAAATATGTTCCGCAACCTGTTGAAATTAAAAATACATCGGTCTATGATAAATATGACATTCTTGAGGAAATTGGCACTGGAGCGTTTGGAGTTGTTCATCGATGTCGCGAAAGAGCCACTGGCAATATTTTCGCTGCCAAATTTATACCTGTTTCTCATGTCATGGAGAAGGAACTCATCAGGAAGGAAATTGATATCATGAATCAACTTCATCATCCTAAACTCATAAACCTTCATGATGCCTTTGAAGATGATGATGAAATGGTTCTCATCTTTGAATTGTGAGTTTAATAATTCGGTTTTTGAGTTGGGTTTTGAAATAGGATTTAGAAGAGAGTTTGAATAATTCTTGTTTTATACTGAGAAACGATTCTGGAATTTTTTTCACTGATCTTTGAGAGTTGAGCGATTTTTTTGGTGGAGGAAATATATATTTTGGATGTTGGATTTTTTTTAGATAAATTCGAAATGTGTTTTGCAAAATTTACTTTTAATTTTTTTAAATGAAAATAGATTTTCTTTTTGGAAAAAAGTGTAGAATATGTTATTAATGCAATTGCAGGGCTTGCAAAATGTTTTCGGACATTTTCGATTACAATTTTGAAAGTTCTTTTTCATGGCAATATTTTGTTTAAGTGGATTGTTTTCAGAGTTTAATTTTATGTATTGTTTTTGTGTAATTGTGATTTTATGACTTTTGAACTTTTGTTTTTTCAGCTTGTCGGGTGGAGAATTGTTCGAGAGGATCACTGCCGAAGGTTACTCGATGTCAGAGGCCGAAGTTATTAACTATATGCGCCAAATTTGCGATGCGATTAAGCATATGCACGAGAAGAATATTATCCATCTCGGTAAGCATTTTTATTACAATTTTCCTTCATGAGCCAATCAGTTAAAGAATTCCAATTAACAATTTTTTTCTCCAGTCTTTTTATTCCTTTTTCAATTTTATTTATCAAGGAGATAAATTTCTTTCTCAATTCAAGTAATTTCCTTATATTCATTATCATAAAATTCATATCAAATTTGACGACCAATATTTTTAGTGACATATTTTTTCTCCAAATGAATTTTCCTTCATGAGCCAATCAATTAAAAAATTCCAATTAACAATTTTTTTTCTCCAGTCTTTTTATTCCTTTTTCAATTTTATTTATCAAGAAGATAAATTTCTTTCTCAATTCAAGTAATTTCCTTATATTCATTATCATAAAATTCATATCAAATTTGACGACAAATATTTTTAGTGACATATTTTTTTTCCAAATTAATTTTCTACGGAAACATAAACTATTCCCTAATTTCAAATGTTATCATCAAATAACACGAAATTTGATAGTTGTTTCCAGAATTTCATTGAATTTAATAAAAATTCATCATAAAAATTATAATTTAAATTGTGAAAATTTAAGTTGTAACGTCAATTAATTTTTACAGACATCAAGCCAGAGAACATAATGTGCCAGACGAGAAACAGCACAAACGTCAAGCTGATCGACTTCGGTTTGGCCACTAAACTCGACCCGAATGAAGTGGTAAAGATCAGCACAGGAACAGCAGAATTTGCAGCTCCTGAAATCGTCGAACGCGAACCTGTTGGTTTCTACACCGACATGTGGGCTTGCGGTGTTCTCGCGTACGTTCTTCTCAGCGGACTCTCGCCTTTCGCCGGAGATAATGACATCGAGACGCTGAAGAACGTCAAGGCTTGTGACTGGGACTTCGACGAGGAAAGTTTCCGCGATGTTTCCGAGGAAGGAAAGGACTTTATTAGACGTCTACTCGTCAAGAACAAAGAGTACGTAAAAAAGCACAAATACGTCTTTTTTTTAAGCCTACAAAATTTAAAAAAGTAATTTCATTTATTCACGAAGAATAAATACAAAATAAATCATATTTTGAAAAAATTTTATGCCTGCAAAAATTTGTAGAGTGTGATAGATTTGAAAGTTTGTATCAATTTGGCTTAAATTCAATAATAAAAGGTCTCATTGATTTGTACAACTTTTGTACAAAATTGCAACTTGATAGCTAAAAATTTTTCGAACTAGAGCGTTTACATACATTTTTTCCAAAATTTCAAAATTCGCATAAAAATAAAATGCGTTGAGCGAATTCTATGAAATTTGTACCAATTGATGCTAATACTGAACATGTTATTTTTATTTGAGCTCTAATATTTCACAAGTTACAATTATATGGATTTTTGAACTTCCATATCACACATACAGACAATTTTCCTAAATCACTTTTCTTGAGTTTTGAGACCATTCTGAGTATTCTGACAAGAAAATTTCGAAAAAAAAATCTTCATGAACATTAAACTTCCTTAATAAAAAAGCGAAATCAGAAATTGAAGGGAAAAAATGCAATCCAGATAAAAATAAAAATAAAAATTCGAATTGAAATTAAAATCGAAATAAAATCTGAAAAATCTGAAAAAGGGGAAAAAATGCAATCCAGATTAAAATAAAAATAAAAATTCGAATTAAAATTAGAATCAAAATAAAATCTGAAAAATCTGAAAAAGGGAAAAAAATGCAATCCAGATAAAAATAAAAATAAAAATTCGAATTGAAATTAAAATCGAAATAAAATCTGAAAAACGGGGAAAAAATGCAATCCAGATAAAAATAAAAATAAAAATTCGAATTGAAATTAAAATCGAAATAAAATCTGAAAAACGGGGATAAAATGCAATCCAGATAAAAATAAAAATAAAAATTCGAATTGAAATTAAAATCGAAATAAAATCTGAAAAACGGGGAAAAAATGCAATCCAGATTAAAATAAAAATAAAAATTCGAATTAAAATTAAAATCGAAATAAAATCTGAAAAACGGGGAAAAAATGCAATCCAGATTAAAATAAAAATAAAAATTCGAATTGAAAGTAAAATCGAAATAAAATCTGAAAAACGGGGAAAAAATGCAATCCAGATAAAAATAAAAATAAAAATTCGAATTGAAATTAAAATCGAAATAAAATCTGAAAAATCTGAAAAAGGGGAAAAAATGCAATCCAGATAAAAATAAAAATAAAAATTCGAATTGAAATTAAAATCGAAATAAAATCTGAAAAATCTGAAAAGGGGAAAAAATGCAATCCAGACTAAAATAAAAATAAAAATTCGAATTGAAATGAAAATCAAAACAAAATCCTAAATTAAAATTAAAATTAAAAAAAAAAGAATTAAAAATTATAAAAATTCAATGGTATTTAATTAACTTTTAAAAATTCCTTATTAGGAAGCGAATGACCGCCCACGAGTGTCTGCTCCACCCATGGCTCACCGGCGACCACAGCGACAGAACCAACAGGATTTCCAGCAGCCGTTACCTCAGCTTCAGAGACAGACTTCGTGCCAAGTACGACGATTGGTCGAAATACGTTCTGCCGATCGGTCGTCTCGCCGAATATTCTGCTCTCAGAAAACTCCTCATCGAGAAATACAAGATTTACGACTCTACCTTCGGTAAGTAATAAGCAATAACAGATGTTCCCAAGTAAAAAAATTATAAGAAGATTCTACAAAAACTATAAATGAATATCTACATAAAAGCTGTATACAAAAGTGGATATATACATTTTCTATATGTTGTATACAATACTTATGAAGATTCTATAAAAATTATATAAAGTGTCTATTTAATATAACGTTTCTACAAAAATCTTTTTATAAAATCTGCAGACTATGTATAAATTATATAGAAATTAATTACAGTGTATAGTTATTCTATATGTCCATTTTCTTATACAGACTATATATATTCATTTATATATGATTTTTTTTACGTGGGTTAACCCATTTTTTTTTTTTTTTAATTTTTTAGTAGTAATACATTTATTGTCAACACATAACATTGGACAGATTATTGTCCAATGTCCTTTTAAATTATTATACATATTTATAAACATTAACAATTAGCCATCGAACGACGTCCAACAGCTCTATAATTTTTTAAATAATTTTTTTACAGATCGCAGACAAGCTGCTCCAAGATTTGTCATCAAGCCTCAAAGCGCATTCACTTACGAGGGCCAGAGCGTGAAATTCACCTGCAGAGTCATCGCTATCGCGACACCGACTCTCACTTGGTATCACAACAACCAGGAACTCAGACAATCGGTGAAATTCATGAAACGTTACATCGGCGACGATTATACCTTCGTCATAAACAGGGCCAAGCTCGAAGACAGAGGAGAGTACGTTATTCGTGCGGAGAATCATTATGGTTATCGCGAAGAAGTTGTCTTCTTGAATGTCCAACGTGAGTTAAATTTTCTCTTATTTATAATTTGGATTTAAAAAAAAATTAAAAACCTTTTTTTCTCGTAATTGTCAATTATTTCTGGTTTTTAATTAATAAGATAATTGTTTGAAGAATTGGGAAGAAATTATCATAATCCACAGTTTGAAAAAATGTGAAACCTCTTTTTTCGCATTTACAGAGGATTTCTAACTTGGCAGCGCAAAGAAAGTTTTTAAATAAATTGGATACAAATAATTAGTCGCGAGGATTTATCAATGTAGTGCAGAAAAAATAAATTCACAGCCAAACCGAAAAGTTTTATGAAATGGCTATAATTTTGTTGACACATATTTGCCATTTTTGTGAATTCTTTATGTGCCAACAGTTTGAGCTTTTAATTGACACTTGCGTCATCGGGCTTCGATTTTTTTAAATCTAATTTTTCATTTGGACGAGCGATTTTTGTGTTAAAAAAATGTTCGAACGCTCAAAAGTCATTATTTAATTCTATCAGTGATTTTAAATCTGAATTCCTAAATCAGATACAAAATTGTATTCAATCAGAATCAGAAAGGAAAACAATGCAATGCATTTTCAAGGCTATAAAATATAAAAAGTGACTCTCGTGTTTGTGAATATTTTGATATTTTCTTCCATGAGAATTTTCGTGTCAATTACGAATATATATTTACGGTACTTGTCGTAAATTCATTCATAACTGCAATTATTTTGAACAATAATGTACAACGAAGAATTATTAATAATTATTGTGTACAATAATGTATAATAATTCACAATTATTTACAAAAATTAACAATTATTGTGTACAATATTGTATTAAAACATACAATTATTTTGTAGAATAATGTTCACTTATTTGCACAATTTGTGATGATGTTTAATTTTTTATTCGTTTTACAGCCGTGCCAAAGGAAATTGCTCCTTATAAACCGGAAGTACACCCAGTGCGAAGACGAGAGCCTCTCGCTTATCACTGCTGGATGGAACAGACCGAATGTGCACCGAGCTTCACTTTCTTGCTCCGACCTCGTGTTATGCAAGTCCGTCAGACCTGCAAATTGCTCTGCTGCTTGAGTGGAAAGCCACCGCCATCCGTAAGATGGTTCAGAGACAACCGAGAGCTTTCCAAATACGAGTACACAATGTCCCACTCAGACGGTGTCGTTTTCATGGAAATCGTTGACTGCAAACCTGAAGACAGCGGCAAATATCGTTGTGTAGCGACCAACATTCACGGAACCGACGAAACCAGCTGCGTCGTCATCGTCGAAGGTACTAATTTCCTAACTTTCTCTTAAAAATATATCTTCGACATTCCAGACAACTGTAACAAAATAAATGATAAATTTCATATTCTTCTAAATTATTATCTTGGGGTAATTAATAAAAAAATGATTTTTTAACTCTGTCCTGAATTGGAATTCATACAAAACTTTACAATACTCAACTCAAAAAGCAGAAAAACCTTTGATGTTCAAATAAATTCAGTTTTGGAAATTTCCATCAGCAAGAAGATTAGAATTTAGAAATTTGTAACTGGACAAAACGAATGGTTAAAAATTCTGATATTTATAAAATATGAATTACAAAATTAATCTATAAAAAATTAGAAATAAAGATTCTTAATATCTTAAAATTAGGAATTGAAAAATAAAATAAATTTTAAAAAATCATGTTCCAAAAATTTCAATTTTTTAACAATAAGCAATTGAGATATTTTTTTTTATTGGTATCCAAGAACAAAATTTTTAAAAATGATCTCCAAGAATTCAAATCAGGAACCAAATTAAAAAAAAATATAATCCTTTATTTAACAGCCCTAATGAATATTGATTATTAATCTAGCATTCAGGACTGAAAGAGGATGAAACGACGATGAGTATTAATTACTTTTGTAAAATATTGCCTTATAGGAACGGGTGAGACCGATGAACAAGTGAAGTTAGCAAACGACATCCTGCATTCCGGAGGTAGAGCTATTTTAGCGTGACCCCTTCGATTTTATATTCCCTCCCTTTGTTTCACCTTTTTTTTATGCTCTACCCTCAGTCATTATGAACACGCTCATCTGTGCTTTTTCTTTACGCCCTTATGAGCTTCCTATCTCCCTCTTAGACCTCCAACCGACAGAACGTAATGCTTTTATAGATGAAAAAAAAAATACCATAGCTTATACCTATAGAAAATACCATAGTTATTATCCCTGAGTTCGTGTTATGCTGTAGTAGCGATAGAAGGGGATTTTCTGTAACAGTGCTGCTAAATCCTCGCCCTCTTACTTTCTGCTCGAGGCTGAGCAGCTTCAAAGGTTCCATTTGTCTCTACCATTTGTTAGTTAACTAACAAATATTCAACATCTCCGTCCAGCTTCAAAATTTAAAGAGCATTTTTTCCATTTTTAGATCGAAGGTTCATCGAACAACCACTGAAACCTGCACCAGCACAAATCGTTATTAAAACCGACTACAGCAGCCACTCTACTAGCCACACGAGTCATAATTCATCCCATAATTACTCCTCGTCGTCTTCCGGAAATAAACAAAATTCCAGCTACTCTTCTTCATACAAGGTACACTAATTTTATCACTTTACGATAATTTGGTTTATTTTATATAAGTTGAGGGCATTTTTTTATATTGTTAAATGATCATAAGTAAGAAATTTTGTTTTTATTCAAAATGATAAACGTTAAGGATTTTTTTATTTTAAATTGATGGTAAAAGGGGAGAAGCAATTTTCTTTTTAGATTAGATGATAAAAGTTAAGAAAAAAAAATATATTTTTTCAGAACGAATCGTCGTCTTTGACCGACAAGAGAAACGTCAAGAAATACGGCACCAAACTGGATACCACCGGAAGTCCATCGCGCTCGAGGAGCACCACCAAAGAACTCATTCGTAAGACAACGAATAATTCGTATTTCGTTTCCCACAATGAAATGTAACGATTATTACAAAAATGAAATCATTTTTGATTTTTCAGATCCTGGGGATGATTCGATGAGGCCACCGGAATTCACTCGCAAGCTCAATGATCTTACAATTAATGACGGCGAACAGTTGGAACTCTGCGTCAAAGTCGGAGGCGATCCTGAACCTCAGATCACTTGGACCAAGGGTGGAAAGGTAAAGAAATTCACTCCCCAAAATGTTATCTCCAAGAATCACTGGAAAATGTGCAATGAAATTTTTGGAAAAATTATTGTGATTTTTTTAGATTAATTTCAACCTTCGAAATTTCTACAAGTTTTAGGAACTTTAGAAAGATTCGTAAATTTAAAAAAATCTTGTAAATCTGAGAAAATTTTGTAAACTTGAGAAAATGTTGTAAATTTGAGAAAATGTTGTAAATTTGAGAAAATGTTGTAAATTTGAGAAAATGTTGTAAATTTGAGAAAATTTTGTAAATTGGAGAAAATTTTGTAAATTGGAGAAAATTTTGTAAATTTGAGAAAATGTTGTAAATTTGAGAAAATGTTGTAAATTTGAGAAAATGTTGTAAATTTGAGAAAATGTTGTAAGTTTGAGAAAATTTTGTAAATTGGAGAAAATGTTGTAAATTTGAGAAAATGTTGTAAATTTGAGGAAATGTTGTAAATTTGAGGAAATGTTGTAAATATGAGAAAATTTTGTAAATTTGAGAAAATTTTGTAAATTTGAGAAAATTTTTTAAATTTCAGAAAATTTTGTAAATCTTAGAAAATTTTGTAAATTTTATAAAATTTTGTACATTTTGTAAATTTTATAAAATTTTGTACATTTTGTAAATTTTAGAAAATTTTGTACATTTTGTAGATTTTAGAAAATTTGGTAAATTTTGTAAATTTTAGAAAATTAAGACTTTTAGGAAATCACTTGAATTTTCAGAAAATCATTTTCACCGTCAATCATTTTCTCAGCATGAAATAATAATCTTTTTTCTCATAACAGACTCTGAGCTCTTCGGAGGTCGTTGACCTGAAATACAGGGGCGGAGTAGCCACCCTTGTGATAAACGAGATCTTCCCCGAAGACGAAGGTGAATACGTGTGCAAAGCGACCAACAGTCTCGGCACTGCCACGACGTCTTGCAAATTGACCGTCAAGCGTGAGTATAATCATTACACTGTTGCAAATTAAAATCTTACTACCGAAGAAAATGGCAAATAATCAATTTTATTCGCTACAGAAATCTAAAAATCACATTTTCAGTCAACTTAAAAAAAAATTAAATAACATTAAGAATATTTCTAAATCTATTACCATTTAAATCAGTTTCAATAATTGCCTAAATCATACAGAAATAATGTTTCGATGAAAAATAAAAAATTATTTTGAAAAATTTAAAAAAATCTGTTTTAATGAAAAATAAAAATTCAAAGCGAAAATTTTTTTTTTTTACAGCCATGGCAAACGCAGCGGGCAAAAAGAAGGGTGGAGACAAACCCCCGAAGATCGTCGATCATCTGACCAGCAATTTCGTTAAGGATGGCGAAGCAGTTGTCCTCAGTTGTAGAATTATTGGCGCTAAGAAATTCGACGTCGTTTGGCTACACAACAACAAGGAAATAAAGCCGAGCAAGGACTTCCAGTACACGAACGAGGCCAACATCTACAAACTCAACATCGCCGAAATTTTCCCTGAAGACGCTGGCACTTACACGTGCGAAGCTTTCAACGATGCCGGAGAAAGCTTCTCTTCTTGCACCCTTAACGTTCTCGGTAAAATATATAATCTTCTACATTTTCTGTTGATCTAATTAGCGCGTTTTCTAATTATCCTGCTTTTCAAATTCATCAGTTCCGAACGAGGAGCCAAAGAGCCCAGTGTTCACGACATTCCCGCAGTCGGCGACCGTGAGCGAAGGAGAAATGGTCAGCTTCGCATGCCAGACTGAAACCGCGCCTCTCAAAGGTAAAATATCATCCCTACATTTTTTTACCACCGACGAAATTATTTTTATTCAATGTGGACCCATTTCTAGGTAAAAATAGTGAATTCATTACATTCCCTTATTTACCTTTTTATGAGTTTTGGTTTCTTTTAATAAATATGTGGATTGTATTTCTATTGGACACTTATTGTAATTTTTTCAAATTTTTTTGGATATTGGTTCAAAAAGAGGGCTTGAAAAAATGGAATAAACATGATTTTATTGAAAGTGATGACAGGTTTCGAAAAGGGATTGCAATGTAGTACAAAATCAAGTTGGAAATTGCATTCCTATTGGAATTGCGCTGGTTTTCAATTGTGTCTAAGTTTTTCGGATAAAAATGTAGCGAAAAATGTATAATCAAATTATACACCGATTTTTTTTTTAAATCAACAATACCCATTTCATTAAATTATTCGAAATATTTTTGTTAAAAGCTAATATAAAAGTCAAAATGTTATACTCTCAAATTTTCCTTTTACTGTGTCTTAAAATTGTCAAAATAGTTAAACTAAAAAACACAGCATTTTTTAAAAACAATTATTGAATCTTTTTGGGATCCTCTAAAATGAGGACGAGACTAATTTCAAGTCGTCCTGATATTTCCCTAATTATAGAATTATCTGAACCTCAAAAAGAATTCACAATAATAATATAATATAATTCATAATAATAATAATAATTAGACTCTGCTATTTACTGCAATTGTAATTAATAATGGCGATAGTTTAATTGTGTGGAAATAAATTACATCCTGTAAAAGGAGAGTCAAATACATCAATTTTACAAATTATATGCGGAAGACCAACATAAAATTAAAAAATCATTGAAAAATAAAATAAAAGTGAATTTAAAAAAACTGCCCCCAATTTAAAAAAATGGTTAACCACCGTCAAAAAAATATTCAAGACCATTGCAATTTATTTCAGTGACGTGGCTGAAGGACGGCAAGCCGATCGACGAGTCGAGCAGCAGATATCTCTTCAGTTCGGACGGAGACAAGTCATTCGAGGTGAAAATCAAGTCGTGCTCAGCGGGCGACATCGGTCAGTACTCAGCGCGTGCGATCGGCAAAAAGGGCGAGACGAACGTGGCCTTCGCGTTGAACGTCACTAGTCCGAACGATCAGTGAACAGACGAACACCAACGATAAAACCTCTAGCCACTTTCATCAACGCTCTCGTTCATAACGAAATAAATCACAAAAGAAACAAACAAAAAAAAATCAAATCGATAAACTTACAATCGACCTTAAGGTTTTCGCCAGAGCGATTAACAGGCACAAAAGAAAACCTCGTCGAACGCGAACCCATCACAAAATAGCTTCGCTTAAAATCTCATCTCAAAAAAAGAAAGAAAAACAAAAATCGATCCGAAAAATAATAATTAAAAAAAACAAACCCTCTCAACGAAACGAAAATGAAATAAATCGGAATAAAAAAAAAAGCGAAGCGAAGAAAAACGATCGCGGATATCATTAAAATGTTATCATTTCAATGTTCATGTATAAAAGTTTAAGAGAATCATCTATTTATTACTATTATTATTAATACTATTACTATTATTATTATTATTACTATTACTATTATTATTGTTATAAAGCATTGTTTCTTTCCTCTTATTTTTTTTCGTGTGTTTGTCATATCGCGCATGAATCGGATAGCAGACACACATCGCACGCTTATTTGAGCTTGAGCGCTTTTCTTATCGCGCGCGTTTGAGCGCACGACGGGCACGTGGTAATCGCTTGAAGTACAAGGTCAGTTCGCGGATTATGGGGTACACGAGGAGCGAGTTACACGCGGGAACGCCGTCGCAATATCCTCGAAAAAAAGCTTATTATATGCGACGATGTCCTTGCGAGTAGATCGTTCAATAATATCTCTCTCACACTCTCTCTCTCTCTCAGTAATCGTGGCTGCCGCAACTGCGAACCCTTCGGACGACAATCGACGACGCGCATCTCTTCTTATTCCATGTTATCGTATGAACCGTCGTGTTAGATTTGTTTGAAGACTGCTTCCGTTACAACATGTACTATTAATAAAAATTTATGATTCAAGATGACATTTCGTGTCGTCGTGTTCTCTTTATTTTAGACCTGCTTCTGACCATCGATCTCCCGGATTTCATCCCCAATTTTTTACTTTATTGGTCTATTTATGAAGGGCTATTTTTGGTAGATTTTTTTTAAGCAATTCTTATGATTATTCATAGCAATTGCTATGGATATCCTTGCGAGTAGATCGTTCAATAATATCTCTCTCACACTCTCTCTCTCTCTCAGTAATCGTGGCTGCCGCAACTGCGAACCCTTTGGACGACAATCGACGACGCGCATCTCTTCTTATTCCATGTTATCGTATGAACCGTCGTGTTAGATTTGTTTGAAGACTGCTTCCGTTACAACATGTACTATTAATAAAAATTTATGATTCAAGATGACATTTCGTGTGGTCGTGTTCTCTTTATTTTAGACCTGCTTCTGACCATCGATCTCCCGGATTTCATCCCCAATTTTTTATTTTATTGGTCTATTTGTGAGGGGCTATTTTTGGTGGATTTTTTTTAAAGCAATTCTTATGATTATTCATAGCAATTGCTATGGATATCCTTGCGAGTAGATCGTTCAATAATATCTCTCTCACACTCTCTCTCTCTCTCTCAGTAATCGTGTCTGCCGCAACTGCGAACCCTTTGGACGACAATCGACGACGCGCATCTCTTCTTATTCCATGTTATCGTATGAACCGTCGTGTTAGATTTGTTTGAAGACTGCTTCCGTTACAACATGTACTATTAATAAAAATTTATGATTCAAGATGACATTTCGTGTGGTCGTGTTCTCTTTATTTTAGACCTGCTTCTGACCATCGATCTCTCGGATTTCATCCCCAATTTTTTATTTTATTGGTCTATTTATGAAGGGCTATTTTTGGTAGATTTTTTTAAGCAATTCTTATGATTATTCATAGCAATTGCTATGGATATCCTTGCGAGTAGATCGTTCAATAATATCTCTCTCACACTCTCTCTCTCTCTCAGTAATCGTGGCTGCCGCAACTGCGAACCCTTTGGACGACAATCGACGACGCGCATCTCTTCTTATTCCATGTTATCGTATGAACCGTCGTGTTAGATTTGTTTGAAGACTGCTTCCGTTACAACATGTACTATTAATAAAAATTTATGATTCAAGATGACATTTCGTGTGGTCGTGTTCTCTTTATTTTAGACCTGCTTCTGACCGTCGATCTCCCGGATTTCATCCCCAATTTTTAATTTTATTGGTCTATTTATGAAGGGCTATTTTTGGTAGATTTTTTTTAAAGCAATTCTTATGATTATTCATAGCAATTGCTATGGATGTCCTTGCGAGTAGATCGTTCAATAATATCTCTCTCACACACTCTCTCTCTCTCAGTAATCGTGGCTGCCGCAACTGCGAACCCTTTGGACGACAATCGACGACGCGCATCTCTTCTTATTCCATGTTATCGTATGAACCGTCGTGTTAGATTTGTTTGAAGACTGCTTCCGTTACAACATGTACTATTAATAAAAATTTATGATTCAAGATGACATTTCGTGTGGTCGTGTTCTCTTTATTTTAGACCTGCTTCTGACCGTCGATCTCTCGGATTTCATCCCCAATTTTTTATTTTATTGGTCTATTTGTGAGGGGCTATTTTTGGTAGATTTTTTTTAAGCAATTCTTATGATTATTCATAGCAATTGCTATGCATAATCATAATTGAACATATTGACGTGCAGAATTTTTAAAATTTGCCCACATTCTCATAAATCCTGTATGAGATAGCAATATGTGTTCGTTAGCAGCGCGTAGAGTGAAAGAGGAATTAATATGTTGAATTGTAATTTTTTTTCGATTAATCTATTCTTCGATGTGGAGTAAGAATCGATTTTTAGGATCGATCAGCTTTTTAATTTTTTAATGTTGTATCAATTTATGATCAACATGATTTATTAGAAGATTAGATTAGATTTATAGAAGATTAAAAAAATCAATATTTCAAAAAATCAAGAAATAAAAATAAAATATCCTTGTGTTTATAGAGAATAACATTTATGGATGCTACGATGTTTTCATATACATCGCAGGTTTTTTTGAGAATTCCTCCGTTTTTGACTTTTCATTTACTAAAAGAAAAATCAACGTTGAATAAAAGAACCGAAAACTACGAATCGAGCATTTTCATAATATTTTCATCAATTTTATGCCCGATATTGGTTCTGGATTCTCATAAGTCATGTTTTTGCGAGGAACAACAGTAAATACATATATATTTTTAAAACTCCGCTCTTTATTTTCTCTTTCGGTATTCATACGCTTATAATGATAATAATACTCATTTCGGTCATATTTTTTTATTATTAAATATCGATGAAAATTTCGCGAGGATATTTGTAAATTAAGTACATTCGTCAGTTCATTCAAATATATTTTTCAGTGGAAATAATCGCTTCGGAAAAGCGGTTCTTGGCAAGGTTTGGTTTAAAAAATGTATTATTAAACCTGAGACGTTTTTTCTTCAATCCACTTCTTTAATTTCCTTGTTATTTACACATTTATACACTCCTGAAAATAATATAAATATTGTATGAAATTTTTTTTCAGCCACTTACAGACAAAATTTCTTGTGGTTTTTTTTTTTAAATATCTTTATATTAAAAATTTTATCCTACCTGTTTGGACAATGGAACAATCATATGCAGGCTTTTCGGATCGAATAAATTGAAACATCCTAGTCGAAGTCGGAAGAATTTTTCAGGTACATTTTTAAACTCTTTGCTGTATGTCTTAAGTCGACGATAACTATCCTCAGGCTCTTGATTCGTCATTTCGATGGTTTCATCGAATTCTCCGAGTCTCACTTCTCCAACTTCAACGTGAACTCGACCGCTGGAGAAACGACAGTCTGCGTACTCGTAACCAAAACTTACGAGATTTTTTCCGTTCATTATTTGATGATGAAACGTACTATAGCCATCTTCAGGTTGCCACTGGTGAATTAACCTTGTGTTCTCTGAATTCTCCGTTCTCTCGAGAAACGTTCTTAAAAAAGTTGTATTACGACCCGGAAGAGAATCTGTAATATTCAACGAAAGACATGAAAATAAAAGTATTTTAAAAAACCCCGAAAAATTATCAAAAACGCAAAATTTTCTACACTATTGTCAATTGCGTCTGTTTAATCCGAGGAAAATTGTGTTATACATAATTTCATTTTTAGACTTATCAGATTTCAGAATTCATAGATTTTCCTTTCTGTTCAAACAAATCCATTCGTAATTTTCATTACGAAATGGATGCTTTGTTTTTTTTTCTGTTTTCTTCAAGATATCGATTTTTTCATCTGTTTTATCATTCTCAAATCGTAGTTTACGAAACCCGATCATTTCATAAATTCTAGCTGTGATTTTGAAAAAAAAACGAAGCTCTTTCGTCGTTTCGAATTTTAAAAACCACAAATCTGACTTCCGCTCGGAAAATCAACCTCAATTTTTTTTCCCTTCAAGATATTAAAATTTTACCTTCACTATCTTAGTCAAGTTGTATATTCTACCGAAAGAAATATGAAATTTAATCCATTTCACTATAATATCCAAAAAGGTAATTATCGCTCCGTAATAATAATACTAATGAATAAGTTTTGTTATCACGAGAATGACTCACCAGAGATGACTAACACGGGGTGGTCGTAATCTTCGGATGTACAGGTTAATAACGCACGAATTGGACTTAGAAAATCATTGAGTAAATTTGGTACTTCCTTCGACATGTTGTCAGGAGACCACCATTGATTAGTACGCGCATCGTAAAAGTTGTATTCTGTCTTGTAGTACACAAAATTGTTGTCAATCACGCAAGAAGGTGGAACTTCCGTGAATTCTTCTGGTATAGGAGCTGCTTTTGACCATGAACCTGAAAAATCAAAAAAGAAATTAATAGGGATTAAAAACCCCGATTATTTATCGCTGTTATTAATTTTTTTGCTTTTTTCATGCGCAATTGCGTATTTCCTCTATGGAAAATATAAATTCAGGTCTATTCAAATCATTGTTATTTTTATTATTGGACCAGAGAATAAATTTATTGAATTAAATTGGATTGGAGGAAATTAAATTGAATACCTGTGTGAACATTGAAGACATCGACGGTACTAAGTTTCAATCTATTTTTTCCTACGCCACCAAAAAGGTACAAGTTATTTCCGATAAATGCCACCGCCATGTGTCTCCGCGGTCTCGGAAATCTGTTGAAGAGGAAATTTAAGCAGTATTACTATATTTTGCGAAGGAGCGACCGATAATCACGTAATGGGATGTTACGTACAGAGTCTCGATGTACCACTTCTTGGAGAAGAGACAAAAGCGCCAAAGCGTGTGATTGAAACGTCCGGTGCCTATTCCCTGCTCACCGCCAACCACGTAAATGCTAAAGCCTAAAAAAGGAAATTTTTGCGGTATTTTTAAGGATATCGAAAGCCTGAAACAGGAATTTCTCATTGTGTAGTTAATATTAAAGAAAGAAAGCCTGAAACATGAGATTTCAGCGGTTTGGAATAGATACTAAAGGCTAAAAAGGCGGAATTTAGCCTTTTTTTAGATACTCAGGTCTAGAAAAGCAGAAATTTAACGGTTTGTGATAGATACTAAAATCTAAAAAAATCAGCATTTATCGTTTTATTATAGATAGTAAAGTCTAAAAAAGCAGAATTTATCATTTTGTAATAGATAGTAAAGTCTGAAGAAGCAGAATTTATCATTTTGTAATAGATAGTAAAGTCTGAAGAAGCAGAATTTATCATTTTGTAATATATAGTAAAGTCTGAAGAAACAGAATTTAACATTTTGATATACATACTAAAGTCTAAAAAATCAGAAAGCAATGTTTCGTAATGAATAAAAAGAAATGCTGAAGAAAAAGAATTTAATTGCAAGTGAATCGTAAAAAAATATATTTGTACTGAAAGGGAAACCAAAATTATTTTGATCACTGTAATTGAATTATAATTCATATATTAAATTAATCAGATCAGTTGATGAATAGAAACTTGTATTTTTAATTTATTGAGTTCCGGAACGTTATTAATAATGAGATTAACTCACCTCTTCCTATAACTTGACGACCTACTATTTCTTTTCCGTTATCGACGATAGTCGTGTGCATCTGCGAGTCAGTCATTTCCGCGATTTCCTGCAGAGTTTTACCGTTCCATGCGTAAACAGAGAGAGCTTTATCTGTTTTAAGGGTTGCGACGCAGTGCAGGTAACGTGGACTTTTCCTTTTTAGTAGACACTTGATGCCGTCAGCATCGAAGTTGAGGAACTTGGAAAAAGATAAAATGTGTTTAAACCTATCGATTTATTTCCATTTTTGTAATTAAAAACGTAAGGGTAACGAAAAAATGTTCAGCTTTATCGATTTCATGCGATTTTTGTAATTGAAATTTTATTTCAAATAAATTAAAACCTTAAGAATAATGATAAATCTTCAAACTAAAGTTTGATACCAAATAAAAAATCGTAGTACTTTGCCACAACAGAAAAATCTTTGAAAATTCATTGTCATCGAAGATACTTAGAACCTTTATTTCGAGTAATAATGTGTACTTCTTTTAAATTTATTATTATTTATTATAGAACGATTTTTGGAAAAATCTCTAAGTTTTCGTTTTTAAGGAAATTTTCACATTTTTTAATTCCCATTTTCAAGAATTCTTAGGACTGTTTACATGGAATAATTCATAAATCAAACGCTCAATCCTCCCAAAATTTCTCACCGATATAAAATTTGGAACAAAAATCGTCAAAAAAATCTTTAAAAATTACCCCAAAAAAACGCGAAGTTTATTTCGAAAGCGAAAAAGGGAAAATAAAAGTTTGCTAACGACTTGTAAAAAATACATATTTCTTGTTCTGATGTGACAATTCAGATTTTTATTTAATAAACTTTGTATTTTTCTTCATTCCTTTATTTTTATTATTGAAAAAAAAAAACAAATTTCGATGGTACCTGTGAAAGTGGATCTGGAAGATCAGCGGGAACTCCGTAGCGTTTTTTCCACTTTTCTTTGACGCGGAATAGTCGCGCAGGTGAACATCTGAGGTTGACGTTGAGCACAAGTTTTGTAAAATGTTCGACAGACAATTCCATTAATAAAGCCATAGACAATTCTTCAAATCTGTCGAGGCAAGTTGCCAATGAAATGTCTCTGAGAACTGTTAAGCCGAGATTTTCAGCCAAGTGCCAAATTTCCAGCATGTTATCCGGCGGTAATCGCATGCAGATGATCATCTCGATGATATTTTCCGTGAGTTTCTCAGCGAGAAAAACGACGCTAAGTTCCAACAGCTCCAAAAATTCTCCGTAGTGGCCAGTGAGAAATTTTTCTAAAGATTCTCTGACAAAGCAGAAATATTTTGGCGAATGTACGACCCTCGTGTGTTCTCCTTCGTTATTGGCCCAATTAACGAAATCCTGATTAACAAAAATTACAGTAAATTCAATGCGGTGATAAACTTACCTGCGATTTTCCCTTCAAAGGCTCTTATAACCTTCGTTGCAGTTTATTCATAGGACAATCAATACTATGCATTGATTTACTCACTGGCAAGTGCGGAACTCATTAAAACGCCGGCTTCCAAGAGTTTAATTAAAAATTACAGGGTTTTTTAGATTTTTATGGGTTATTTGGATTTTATTATAATTTTTTTCACCGTTCACGAATTTAGCGCTCTTTTTTAATGTGAATTAGTTTATGTTTGATTGAAAAAAGGAAATCGAAATTTGAATTATCTTTTGAGATAACGGACCACGAATTTATGGATGGCGAGATATTAAATTATCTCAATTATCTTTGTTTTGTAGTTTAACATGGGGAAAAAAATGTTAAAAAAATGGGGAAAAAAGGATTTCAAAAAATTCGTAAATAAAGTTTGAGACATAATTTTCATGGAATTTTCCAATTTTGTGATCGATTAAAAACCCGATTTTTGCGGTTTTCTTGAACAATCAATTTTGTCATTTTCACGCACGCGCAATTTTTTTAAGCTCCCTAAAAACTGATTTTTTGGTCGGTTTCGAATAAGATTAATTTTATTTCCATTTTTGTACATTATAAGTTTTGTGGTAAGCAAGTGGACAACACTTTTCTCGCAGAAACTTAAATTTGGTAGTTACTTCAAAATAGGAAATTTCCTATTTTTCACACGTAAAAGAAAATTCGTAATTTCCTCAAAATAAAAAATATTGTAGTCTTCTCAGAAAAATATAATTTCCTCGAAAACAAAAATATCGCAGTACTCTGGAAAAATATGATTTCGTGATTTCTCAAAAACAAATTTTCCGCAAAAAGGTGGAAATAGAATTTGATAAATTCCGCTATTTCTCCGAACACCGGTATAATTTAATTTATTCGTTGAAAAATGAAAACTTCGTAGTTTTGACAGCAGAAAGTTTTCTAGTTTTCCAAAAACGAAATTCGTATAGTCTGTCCGAAGATAAAAAAAGTCGTACATTAAACGGAAATGAGAATATCGCCGTTTTCTCGGGAATAAAATCTCCGTAGTTTTATCGGAAAAAATAACTTCACAAATAACAATTCAATAGTTTTCTCTGAAATAAAAATTTTGTGGTTTTATAAAAAATGAACGTTTTGTAGTTTTTCGAAAATAAACATTTTGTAGTTTTTCGAAAATAAGCATTTTGTAGTTTTCTCGAAAATAAACGTTTTGTAGTTTTCTCGAAAATAAACATTTTGTAGTTTTCTCGAAAATAAACATTTTGTAGTTTTCTCGAAAATAAACGTTTTGTAGTTTTCTCGAAAATAAACATTTCGTAGTTTTCCTGGAAATAAAAATATTGCCTTTTTTCGGAAATAAAAATATCGCCGTTTTCTCGTCAATGAAAATATCACAGTTTTCTCGTAAATAAAAATATCGCAGTTTTCTCGTAAATAAAAGTATCGCAGTTTTCTCGGGAAAAAATAATGCCATAGATTTCTCGGAAAAAAACAATGCCATAGATTTCTCGGAAAAAAAACAATGCCATAGTTTTCTCGGAAAAAAACAATGCCATAGATTTCTCGAAAATAAAAATTTCGTATTTTCTCAGAGAAAAATAATGCCAATTTTTTTTTTAGGAAACAAAAATTTCGTAGTTTTCCCGGAAATAAAAAATGCGTAGTTTCCTAGAAAATAAGAACGCCAGTTTTATCGGAAATAACAATACCATAGTTTTCCCGAAAAGAAAAATTTCGTAATTTTCTCGAAAATAAAAACTTCGTTATTTTCTCGAACATAAAAACTTCGTAATTCTCCCGAAAAGAAAAATTTCGTAATTTTCTCGAAAATAAAAATTCGTTTTTTTCTCGAACATAAAAACTTCGTAATTCTCTCGAAAAGCAAAACTTCATAATTTTCCCGAAAACAAATACTTCATAATTTTCTCCGAAACGGAAAGTCTAATCGTCTTGAAAAAAAAAAGAATTCATAAATCCTTCAAAACAAATATAGCAGTGTCCTTGAAAAAAAAAATCCTGTAATTCCCACAAAAACCAATATTTTCCCCCAAATCGAAGAATTTTCCACAAAAAATAAAGGTCAATTAAAAAATGTTCATCAACTTCGCTATCGGCTATTTATAGTCGAAAATTTTGCGCTCTGTTTATCACGCGAATTCATCCACTTAATCGAATCAAAGTCTGTTGCGCCTGTTGCTTTATTGACATCGACGTAACATTCGCTCATTCGCTACAGTCAATTCACCAACTGTAAGTAAACAATGGAAAAAATCAAAACATCACTAACCTGTAGAGTTGAAAGTGACATTTCGTAGTTAATCATGAATTCCTTTTGCCGGTGATCGGTATAATTTTCGGAGAACAACGAGGCAAAGTAGAGACTATTACGTGAGAGTCTTTGTTTATTGGCTTTTATACGTTCGCCGCGAAGAACGAGAGTCACAGTCTCGCCATTGTCAATATTCTTTTCTTCCATTGTAATACTTTTCGCGGTAACAAAACTAAAGCGACGGAATGACCGTCGATCCGCTTTGATCCGCGAACAACACTGACAATACAAAACTGTTATCATTAACGCCCGTGCAAAACACGAAAGGCGCAAGTGGCGCCTTCATCGAGACGCGGATTTTTACTGAACCTTGTTGTCCAATCAGAGCAAAGTCGAGTAACTCGATACCACGTGAGAAAAGCGCGCGAAACCAGCCGATAAATCAAACGAGTTTAAAATTTTTATCATGTTTGTCATCGTTTTTTAATTTGTAGCAGAGTTAGACTAAAGTACTTGGTACTTTAAGTACAGAGTATTATTTTGTTGTCATGTTGAATTGATATCTGACGTTTGCCGCAGTTAATGTGATACCGTTAATTTTTTTAATTATTCAGAATTCTATAAAATAAAAAATTTTACATCCGTAGCTACCGATGTATTTTGACTAAGCATGTGTATGAAATTCAATTTAATGTACGAAAGAAAATCAAAATTCAATGAAAGTGTGGTTAAATAAAAGTTAACTTATATTAAAAACATGACTTTATTAAGGAATTTAGAAGACGGTGTATTAAGTAAAACGACTTTTGTAACGAATTGAGGAGAATTGTATATCAAGAAAATGTGGACCACATTTTATCGAATACTTGAAATTCTAAAAAAATGTATACGTATACAAATCATTCTCTGTCGATTCAGCCACTTTTTTCCGATCCTCTCCAATCTGTTCTAATTGGATATAGCAAAGTACCACTAATTTCAGATTATTTGCTATAAAAAATGTTTAAACATGAGTTTGTTAATAATCTGTTGGAATTATTATTATGCAAAATCCATCTTTTCGGCACTTTCTACATGCTTAATTTTTTTTCCGATTTTATCCCATTGCAAAGTGTGCGAAAAGCGTGAAAGTGTGTAAACATCTTTAATCTTTGATCTTGCAATTCGACATAGATTATTAATTGTTTTTCACCCTTTCCGAGCAATCAACATTTTCGCTCCCATAACTTATACTTTTTATAGTTCTCTCATAATTTATAGGGGTAGGTTATCGAAAAAAACGGAAAGTCGAGACAAAATCACACTTGTAAAAACTTTAATAATCGATACGTTGAATTAATTGTGCAGGAATACAGGAGAGTAATACTGGCAAGCGACGTCAAGTTTTAGCAGTGCAGACACAGCAGTAGCGTTTGGTGTACATATCATTATTATTCAGTCGCATTTTTGGAACAACAATGAAAAATCTCACATTGATTTATTATATGCGAGAAACGAAACAAATTCCATGAAAAACATTAGAGTTTTGTCAATAATCCTCTATATTTTCAGTCAACAATATTATTCCTCCACGAGTTTTTCCACTGTTTTGTTCCAGAAATGCGAATTTCTTTTTATCGTTTTTAAGGATTGGAATCTTTAACGGAGTACAATTATTATCGTTGTCGGGCTATCCAGAGTCGCTATTTTTTTTATTTTCGGTTGATAATACGGCTCTTTGATAACGGAGCCCAGAGATCGACAAGTTTTTTAATTTTCGCACTCTAATTTCCAATTTTTTTTTTCGTGATTAATTAGAAATTCATTTATAATTCCGATGCCACCAATTTCAGAGGAATCATCAATCGATTTATCTTTAAACTGCGTAATCCGCATATGAATCGAATCGATTGGTAGTTCCACGAGAATAAGTAATTAAATTTAAATTATTTGTAAATTATAAATGTGACTTTTAAATTGAGATAGCTAACTAAAAAATCTGGCGATCTCTGAACGTGACAAACATCTGTACGCTTTGAGTTTATTCGATACATATGATTATTACGATGATGATTTCCATCGAGAGTTTACGATGATTGATACACAGGTGAGTGTATGATAACAGGTAATAATTATAGATACAAAGATAAATGATAAAAAAATCGATGTCGCCCTCGTAGTTTGTTTGTTTGTTTTTTTTTTTGTTCGACGACAACAATAAATATTGCAGCGGCGAATCGCGGAAGAGCGCGACAATTACCAACAAATATATTATCAAAAAAGAGCAGCATTTTCACTGCATAACGCAACAAATAAATAATGTTTTATAATATATACATAAAAACTTGATTTTTCAACCAACTTCCACACACATTCGTTTCGAACATTCGCTATTTTATAGCCGAAATAAACTCGCATTCTTCAGTCAGACGCGTTCCTTTTGTCAATTAACAAACAATTATTAAATTAAGAAAACAATAAGGTTTTTTATTTTTCAAAAATGCTGCCATACTTTAATCCGACGATAATAATACGGAAGGTCGAGTGAGACAAAAGTCAATCAGAATTAAGATTAACCGCAAAACAGTATTGCACAAAACGGAAGGACGTTCATTAATTGGCTGATTAACTTTTATAACCCGTCGAACCATCGATGATTGATATATAACCCGCCCGTGGAGCTTATTCATTCAATTTTGTTCTTTCGTTTTTCGTATTTCTTATTTTTCTTTTTTTTTTTTTCTTCTTTCAATCACAGTCGTGTTTAAATATTAAATATCAAATACGAATGTCATAACAAAAAATATACATATTATATTGGTCATAAGGAAACAATTATAAAATTCATTGGCCAAGACTAGAAAAATCCTTTTTCTTTTTCCCTCTCCTAAGTTTTTAATCCTTTTCGTGCATCACTCATTTAAAAACACCAGATACATACCGAGATTCATTGATATTTCCTTTTATTTTTACTTTTTTTGTTGGTTTTTTTTATTCCTTTAAAAAATAGATTCTTTTTTTTCTTCTTTTTTTTACTTCGTTTAATACTGCGTGTAAAAATTCCTCAGTACATTGCCAATGGGTGGACGTCAATCAAAGATCGCGAACGCTCTAATAAGCACCACCGGCTGGTTATGCGATTTCGCATAGGAATTATTTTCCCCTAGGCGTAGAGAAACCAGAGCTTAAATTTATAATCACGTCTTGTGTGTTTATCCGGACCTACATATAATTTTTATCTCGATTATGCTTTTTCTCGATTTCGCAATTTTACGTTTTTTGTTTTTTTTTGTTTTCACTACCCACATTTATCACAGTCCACGCATGACTCAGTTTTGCCTCCCACTACTTCCAAAGTCCTAAACGCCAACACTTTTTTGTTACTTCGTTTTTTTGAGCAAACAGTCGGGTCCTTTCTCGACCTAATTTCCATCCCATTTATCCAAATGACTTCTTCTGACTAGAACACTGTGTAGCACGGTAAATTTATGATTATTGTACCGCGAGCGCTCAGTCCAGCTTACGCTGCTCGCACATGTCCTCCAAACCACCGGCTTTTCTGTTGTGGAAAACACAAATATGTTTTTTTACGTCGTTTAGTTGAGGATAATCGATTTTTTTCGTACTTTAGTGTTCATACATAAACGATTTTTTAATATAGTTCAGTCGCCATTGATAACCGATTTTTTAAATATTGAATAATGTTCATAAATAAGCGATTTGTTTTTTTATAATTTGATGATAATCGATTTTTCAATATGTAGTTCAGTGTTCATGGGTAATCGATTTTTGAAATGTGGTTTAGTGTTCATGAATGAACGATTTTTTTCTAAATTGAGAAGATTATGTAGTTGGCAATGATTAAATCTTATAATAATTTGCTAGAATAATCTATTTTTCACCACCAGAATTCAATTTATAGCAAAAATTGTCTCTAGCGGCCGGAATAAAATTAATGCTGTCTCTAACCGTTGATCATTCTTTTATGTATCGTAATGTGTTTTTAAAAATAAATAGATAATTTTTTTGGTTTTTATTTTTCATGAAATAAATTAATTTTTTGATAAAGAGAATATCAAATTCGAATTTAACTGAACCAAATTCATCAGCATAGCTTCTAAAATATAAATAAAAAATTAGTTGGTGCCATTGCAACCTCTTTCAGATTAGCGTAGGATAAAATTTAAGTGCTGTATTGTTTTTAAAAAGTCATACTCACAGCGTAGGTAGATACGGAGATGTCGTGTGATCTAATCTGTGTTTATCTTCGTTTTTCCAGCTAGAAACCGGAATATGAGGTGGGGGAAGAAAACTCCTCAACGACTGCACGAGTTGTATCGTATCAACCAGCGCTAAAACAGGCAATAACCCCAAAATCGAACGAATGAAAATTACAATTTTTTTTATAACGTGAAAAAAAATGGTAAGACCATAATTACTTTTTTGTAATGCCTCCGATTGCTTTCCGTACGGTTTGCACATTGCAGGCCGTACACAAGCCTTCATTCTCGCCATATTCTTCATCACTTCTGCGAACGCACGAACGACTTTCTCTTGTCCACCTGAAAAGCACAAAAAAAATAATTATAAACTTATTATTTCTGTAAATAAATATATGTGAGCAGCCCATCACAAAAAAGTAAAATAATATAGATCAATACGATGCAAAACAAACAACAAAATACAGTAATCGCTATAAAGAATCGTAAAATAAAATTATATTCAATAAATATATTGATAAAACACGCGATTTTACCTTCGGTATTCGATCCCGTCGAACGCGAGGACTTTTCATTGTCGAGAGTCCACGCGCCATTATGCAAAGCGAGAAGATCCTTGTTCGCATTTCCGAGACTCTGAAGATTGCCGAGGCCCAAACCACTGAGTCCTTCGAGATTATCGAGATTAGAGCGCAAGAAATCCGTCAATTTGTGTTCATTTATCGGTATCGGCGATACCAGAGATTCGTAGTGTTGCTTTACGTTGGGTTTTTTCTCTTGGTTGCTAGGCCGATGAGGAATATTCAACGATGGACGGCTCGGTGGACGTTGCTGAAGATTTATCTGATTTCCTCCAGCGCGCATGTTATTCATGTCGTTCGACGGCGCTCCCATATGTGTATTTGGAGTGGGACCACTTAAAGCTCCTTGAAAATCCGCCGGATTGTGCTGAAAACTCGAACGCAACAACGAAGCAGCTGCTTCGTTATCCTGGATGTAAGTCGGAGCCATGTGGCCCATTTTCTGCGTGAGTTCCATCTGATTCTTGTAATAACGACAAGCGGGATTCGGACAATTCTGAACGACCTCGATTATGAACTCCTTTTCCATTCCAAAACACTCCCGACCGATTGTGTAGGAATCCATCACCGCTCGAATTGTACCCTCGAGACCTAAATGCATACCGTGCATTCCTGGCGCTCCCATATGCTTCAGCATCACCGCGTTTGCGAAATGTTCGTACGGGAGTATTATCTTGCCATTTTCGCGAAGTACCAATCTACCCTCATTGTCAAGTGCCACTCTTGATGCCATCATTCTGAAAAAGTTGCGACGTATTACTGCTTTTTTTTTTTGGAATGCCTTTTATCGAGTTCTTTACGGCTGCTTTTTCAGAAATGTGGTCTGTTTTATTGCGGTGGTATTAATATGCTACAAGGAAGAGTGCGCGATTTTTTCCGAGGCCGGAAATTACGCTCACTTTCATGTAGCATACGAAAATTGTACCCGATTTCGCTAAAAAAACAACCACATTCCGTTCCTGCAACGAGCCCGCAAAAATATCTTCCTTTTAACCAACTATGAATATGCATGTGCACTATGGTATTTTTTACTTTGGGCAGAAATAAAGCGTTTTTCTGCCTAGAGCGTAATCAAACTACAATGCGCATGCGTACTCAGAGGTTAAAGTAAAAGCAATTTCGGGTCCGCATTATGTGCACGAAATACGGGTGCAATTAACTTTTTCCGATATTGTCTAGTGGTTAGGATATCATTTGTGTCGATTGCGACACACTAATTTACTGTGAGAAGTTTTTTTTCACAAATAGTATGGAATGTTTTTTATAACGTCCTGCTAAGCACATTCAAAATTATAAAAAATACAAGAATCATTGCCTGGTATATTTTGGCATAAAATGTTCTATGAAAGGTAAAGTGCTTATTATTATTGCAAAATGGATATATATATTTTTCAATCTTCTAATAGCTTCTAAGATAAGCGTTTACGGCAAATCCAGATGTTATCTTACTGCAAATATGCTCCACTGGGAAGCATAGAAGCTTCTTTCATCTCTGCAAAGCGCTGCAGCATTTCCATGTTTGGATTCCATCCTTTGTTCTGCAGATACAGCTGCAGCAGCACATACATATTTTCTGTGACATATCCAGCTCCACTGGCAGAGCCTGGGTAGGCCGTTCCTCCTCCTGGTGATCCCATCTCTGTTTGCATACCTTTAGCAACAATGTTCTTCATAGTTTCCGCCAGGTCCATACTGGAAAATTATTTACAATATTATTGCAAATTTTATAACTATAAAAAATAAGTGAGGATAGTTGAATTGGGACTTTATTGTGTTAGTCTTCAAGTCCCAATTAAAAAATCACATGAATTTTCTACCCTTAAGGGTTTCCTATCCTGGAGAAAACAATATATGGCCCCTAAAAATATTACAACACCCTAAATTTTGATAATATCACTCAACATTAGACAAAAAGGAACAAACATACCAAATAGAATCCTACATATTTTCTCATTATTGACAATTAATTACAAAATGGTCTCTTTGAAAGAATAATGAAGATATAGTTTCAAAAATATTATGAAAATCCTGAGGTTTCCACAAGTTTCTATTTTATCTTTTAAAGCCACTTTTCCAATGTCTCGAGCACAGAAATTGTAAATTTTTTTTTAGTTCTAGTAAACCTTATGACTAACAAAAGCATCTGTTGGAAAAATGTTTATTGGTGACCATGTTGTTGAAAAACAAATAAAAAACACAAAGAAACTAGGATATTTTGATACCTGCAGTTTTTAATTATTAATCATTATTTAAAAAATAGCCTCTTTCAGAAACTAATGAAGACATAGTTCCAAAAATATTATGAAAATTCCAGATCTCTAGAAATTCTATTTTCCTAAATCACTTTTCCAAAATTTTGGGCACAAAATTTTCGAATTTTTTTATTTCTTTCGTATGAATAAGGAAAATAATTTCCTCTCCAAAAAGGCTTAACAATTAACAAAAGCATCTGTTGGAAAACCGTTCAATAATCACCATGTTGTTAACAGCCACATTAAAAACACAAAGAAACAAGACTATTATACAAAAACCTGCAAATTTTCTTATTATTCATCATTATTTACAAAATAGCCTCTCCAAGAAACCAACGAAGATAAAGTCCCAAAAATATCACGAAAATTCCAGGTTTCCAGAATTCCGGATATTATTATTCCAATTCACTTTCCCAAAGTTTTGCGCACGAAATTTTCGAAATATTTGTTTTTCGTTTACTTTCCTCTTGGAATCATCTTACAATTAACAAAAGCGTCTGTTGAAAAAAACGTTTAGTAATCACCATGTTGTTAACAGACGGATTAAAAACACGTCGTTTGCAGAGTACGAGAGAAATGAACTGTGAAGCACTTTGAGTATTTAGCGAGAGACAACATTGTGTTCGATTATAGCGCGAGGTCTTGAGTTATAGGCTTTAACCACCGAAACGTTTAATCATCTGTCTATCAAAATTCGATTTCGGCCATTGTTGTTGTTCGAGATGGATCCTCAACTCTCTCCGCGAAAGTTCGAGGAGGAGAGCCGCTCTCGCTCTCTCTCTCTCTCGTCGGGGGGAGAGAGGCGGAGGCTTAACGAAATAACAAAAAATAAAAGCACTTGTGCGAGCCACCGCCCCCTTTAAAAATCGGTGTGCGGGGTTGGTGGGGTTCGAGCCTCCCAAACACTTACCCCTTCGCCCCTTTTCCGCTTCCCATCCAGTTTCACGCCCGATTTTTATCTCCAACCGGCCAAACTTGCGGCTAATAGCTCGCGTACATCCTTCAGCGATTAATTGTCGGCATTGCATTTGCAAATAACAAATCGAGATAATTATTTCCGCGAGACATGCTTCGCCGTTCGTCCGCTGGGAGCGCGGCGATCGCTGCGCGCCTTTCGGCGTAAACGCGAAAAGAAACATTTTATTAATATTAATAGATGGCGCGAAAGAAAATTTGGATCAATTGAACAAAACGATATTTTTTGGCAATGCACAAAATACGATGTATAAGATTCTATTAATATTAATAGATGGCGCAAAAAAAAATTTTGATTAATTGAACGATGTTATATTTTTTGGCAGTGTCCAAAATACGATGTTTAAAGACTCTATTTATATTAGTAGATGGCGCAAAAGAAAATTTGGATCGAGTGAACGAAACCGTATTTTTTGGCAATGTCCAAATTACGACGTTTGAAGGCGAAGTTTATTACAGGATTTGTTATAATATAATAATTATTCTCCCTTCTGTGATGAAACCTTTCTTCATGGATTAAGTAGAAACGATATTAATTTCTTATCTCAATTTGTTAACTCTATATACATATATATTTAATGGTAAGATTATGTGATCTACATTTTTTTGCGTGTTCACAACAATTCTCTAAAATAATTACCGTTCACTTTTCCGATTCTATATCAAATACGAATTGTGGATAATTAACATTTTAGATTTCGAAAAAGAAAATCTTGGACCTTTTTTTTGTTTTTGTTTTTGTAATAAAAAGTTAAGCAATGAAAAAAAATTGTCGTGTTGCCACCGTCGTAAAAAATGACTCTTGACCTGGGAGTAATTTATTACCCCCTTAGACGAACTTGCGAAAAGGTACGGCTGACAATTTAAGAACAAGTAGAATAAATAATGATATAAACGGCAGCTCATTTTTATAGACTTATCGGAACAAACACTAAGAATAACTCTCATTTTTTTAAAATGATTGTATTGAGTTTTCTACTTAACTACTGTCGTTTAAATGTCGCGGAACATTTAGTCCACGGATTCATCCGCTAGGAGCGCCGCGATCGCTGCGCGCCCTTCGGCGTAAACGTAGTAAAAATAAACATAGAATATAACATTGTATTAATATAACTAAACGGAGCAAATAGAAAATTGGATTAATGGAATAATTGCAAAACGCGCAGGAATTTTCGAAGTATTATTTGCATTGAAATCTAATGCACAATTGGTGTACTATCAGCATTTTGATAGAGCGCATCTCCATTTCGCGGGATTCCGATTTTTGACTTTTGAATCGAGCGTCGCGCTTCCATTATTCCATTCACTTCCGCTACGAGACGCGCGTAGCGCTCTCTTTTCCTGTTCGACTTTTGGGTAGGACACACGAGAAACGATGAAAGCAAAGGGAGAAGTAAGTGATTTTATTGAGTTTTCTAATTAATTATCATTGTTTAAGTGTCACGAAATATTTCGGAAATGTGTGAGAAAGCTTAGAAATCGTAATATGTTAGATTTGTGATATTTTTGACGCGTTTTAAGGAGATAAAAAATAGGTTACGACGACGGCATGGCAGCCGATCATCCATGTGAGTTTCTTAACCTTTTATCTCTTCGAAACCCGTAAAATAACTCAAATTTTTCCTTTTTATCCTCGTAGAAATAACGAGCTTTTTATTTTTGTGTAGATGTTAATCATTATCATCGAGAACCGAAAAAAAGAAAATTTTGATTGAACATAACCTATAAATATGTCGTTGACATCAACTCGCTCCATGCTCTGATATTTTTATCAATATATATTAGGATTCGTCATCAAATCATGAACATAAAGAACTCAAGTAAATTTTGTACTGCTGTGCAGTTTTTTTTTATTTTGTTTTAGAATGTAAGTAAGTTAAAGCGTTACCGCTATTACGACTTAAGCTACGATGAGTTGATTACTTTTGAAAACCGAAGAGTTTTTTTCTGCTGGATATCGGAGATTCTGTACGAAGAATTTTTTTCCATTGCGTCTTTATATGAATTTGGAATTATAATACACAATTTACTTTGAAAAAGGAAATTCACTGAGGCAAAATAAATTGTCGTAGAGATTGTAAAATGATTGAATTTTTTGGATTATGCATAATGAAGATTTGAAAAATCTTAATGGAGTCACTGAAGCTCTTAAGTAATGGTAATTATAACTGTAAATTTAAAAAACAGCAAATTTTTTTTTTAAACATCCGAAAGATCATAAATGAGCGGTCCGATTATCGAATAGCTTATATGTAAAAATATTAATCTCAATTCTTTTTGTATCACAGTTGAAGGAGTACGAGGTGATCGGGAGGAAGCTCCCCACCGAAAAGGAGAAGACTACTCCTCTCTACAAAATGAGGATATTCGCTCCTGATGCTATTGTCGCCAAGTCCAGGTTCTGGTACTTCTTGAGGCAACTGAGGAAGTTCAAGAAGACAACTGGAGAAATTGTATCTCTAAAACAGGTCAGTTCCACTATAATGACTTTTATTTTTGAAATACACTTTAGAAATCATTCATTTCCATTTTACCGTAAATCAAAATTAACTTGAGATAATTGAGTATTAAATGTTTCATAATCAATATTGTAGTCAAATATATTTCAATCAAACATTTTACCACCAATATTAGAATCAAATATTTTAAAATCAGTATCTGAATCAAATATTTTATGATGAATATTTAAATCAAATATTTCATAATAAATATTTTAAACAAATATGTCGTAATCAATATTTAAATCGGATATTTTATAGTTCGATATTTAAACGAAATATTTCATAATCAATATTTTAATCGAATATTTTATAACCGATATTTGGATAAAACATTATATTATCACTGTTTGAATCGAATATTCTATAATCGATATTTGCATCGAATATTTTGCAATCAATATTTGCATCGAATATTCTACAATCGATATTTGCATCGAATATTTTATAATCGATATTTGAATCGAATACTTTTCAATATTTGCATCAAAGATTTTATGATCAAAAGTTGACGCTTTACGATTAATATTTCATAATCGAAAACATATTATAATGTAATTGTGTGATGATTCTTTATTCAGATCACCGAAAAGACCCCGAACAAGATCAAGAACTTCGGAATCTGGTTGAGGTACGATTCGAGATCCGGTACACACAACATGTACCGAGAATACCGTGATCTTTCCGTGAGTGGCGCGGTAACTCAGTGCTACCGCGATATGGGAGCTCGTCATCGTGCCCGCGCCCATTCCATCCAAATCATCAAAGTGGAGGTCGTGAAAGCTGGAAACTGCCGTAGACCCCAGGTCAAACAGTTCCACGATTCCAAGATCAGGTTCCCGCTGCCAAAACGAATCCAACACCGCAATCGTATGCCACTATTCAGCGTACGAAAGCCCCGTACCTTCTTCCTTTAAACAACATCGGCATTTTGCAAACTTATCTTGTACACTGACGTCGATTTGGAGGAAATAAATACGCGGAGTTAAAAAAAAACTAAAGGATTCTTTACTCATTTTTATTCTGCCTCAACGACTACTATAAAATTATTTGTTTCAACCATTTCATCAATTATTTTGTGCCGTATTAATCTATTATTTCGAATATCGATGTTTTAATCGTCAGTTATTCAAAAAATCTGACGTTAGAATCGATTATTGTCAAATTTATATCTCATAATTCATTGGCTCAACGATCTGTCCTTGATAATCGATCGTTGAAAAAAAACAGCGATTATTGGGAAAATCTATGTTTCGATAATCGATTACCGTGCAAATCGACTTCTCGATCATTGGTTTTCTCTAAGATCTGTCGTAATAATCGATTATTGGAAAAAACGACGTCTCGATAATCGATTGTTAGAATGGTTGCTGTATAAATGGCTATTTGAGAACAACATTGAAAAATTAATTTATACTGTTATGATATTATCAATAATTGTATAATTGCTAATAATGATAACGAATTTTTAAGAAATTTAAACTTCGTACTGACTTTCTCTTTCAGGAAGCTAAAATCAATTAACATACTTTCTCATAAAAGTTTGGTAGAAAAAAAAAACTGAAAATAATGAGGAAGCAATTTGCAAAGTTTTTCACAATCTTAAATCCCTCGAAATTTAAATTTCGTATCTCCGTAGTTATAAGATATATGTTCATGAAGATAAGTTGTCCGTGACTCAGAGAATCAATTACGAGATAAATCGCATGACATAATAATAATGTAATTTCAAGTTCAATTTCTGATAAATGCCATCGACATAACAAATTATGATGAGACTTTGCACATATTATTGCTAAAAGTTACTGATTTAATGTCTAAAGTTTGACTTCGCTATCTTACATTTTGTTAAAGATGATAACATAGTTATCCGAAAACTTGAAATTCTGACAAATTTAAACCATATTGCATATTATGACGAAACTATGTACCAATCATCGCTAGATAGAACCGATTTCACGTATGAAACTTGATGTTTGTCAAAGTTACAGTAAAAACGTGATTTTTTCGAAAATTTCAAAACTATAAAATCCGAACCGCTTTTCTGATTTCGGTCAAATTCAGTACCAAACATTAAGTGTACCTGCACTTATGAAAAATTATTAAGAGAAATATCATCAATTTTACAAAAACTAGAACGTGCACGTCCTTTTTTGAAAAATTTCAAATAGCTATAAAATAAAAATTTCTGCATACATTTGGTAAAAAATTGCAACAAGCAAAAACAAAGTGCTGCTTTACTTGTCTGCTAAATCTTAGCTCAATTGGTTTAACAATTCTTGACTTACAGACTCAATAAAAATTTTGGAGTCCTGCACACACACATACATACACTTTTTCTAAACCACTTTTCTCCATGTTTTAGACAATTTTCAGTGTTCTGACATAAAAATCTCGAAATTTTTTTTTCATGGAAACAAAGCCTCTTCTATGAACAAGCAAAAATATCATAAAGTAGTGATTAATTCAAAATAAAAAAACCGATGCCCGGTGAATGCACCGAGAGATTTCCATTGCCCATTTTCTGAGCACCAATAAATCAAAGCGAATCCATTTTTCTGTCCACGTAATAAACACCGCGCGCTATAAAAACAGTGGTGGGGAATTCTATGTATGTTTATGCCTTCATAGGCGATATTAAAATATCGTCACGATTCGTGACTCATCGTAAATAGTCATAGCTGCGTCGTTTTCTCATTACTTATTTAAATAAAGACAAACCCGGTATTTAAATCGAGTCATCAGCAGGTGCATCACTTTCGTAATCGTTTTTTTTTAACGCGTTCGCGTAATAGTTGCTTTCGCAGTGGATTATGACTTTGTAAGTGTGTGTTTCTGCCATTGTAACGATGCGGCTGATATTTACGGTTTATTTTTCCTCTTTCACCGAATGACACGCTTCGAAAAGTTCTGCATTAAATAAGAACAGTTTTTGTCGAACGATTTTCCATTTCCGACTTCAATATTATTAAACTTGGACGCGTTATTCGCCTTATAACCGATACTTTTGAGGTTAGCAACGATTGTGAACATTATTTTTTTGTCAATACATCGCGAAACGTCGTCATGAAATCATTAAATTTGCATACTTCGTATGTCATGGAAAAGTAACAAATATTCAGTGGACGCAAAGTTATGAAAATCTGATTTTGAACCACGAATTTTGAATATGAAATTTTATTATGATTTTTTAGTTTGCATTGATGGAATGCAATGAAAATTTTGAAATTACTTTTTTTAAGGGTTTCATGATACAGAGCAAATTTTGTTTTGATGATAATAATTATTTTTATTGGTATTATTTGCAGCTGTGATTATAATTTGCGATCAAATTTTTTGTTCTTTTATGTAATTGTATTTTGGAAATTTTAGCATTGTGAAATTAATATTACAAATCGCTATAATGATGATGAATGACATTTTGAAATAAAAATTACATTAAAAAGTGTTTGTATTAAAATAGAATTTGGTGGCACAAATTTGAATTATGGAATTTTGTGTTGAATGTAAAAAATCGTTGTCTTGTTTGTTATTGCAGTTTTGTTGTTTGGTATTAATTTTGCATAAGTTCGGGGAAATTGTGAATATTTATTGATGCCATTAAAATCCTAAGAAATTCATGCATATTAAAGGTAAAAGAATCATTTTGCAGAATAATGATTCCAAAATGTTATTTACAAGTTGATCGAAAAATTAATTGTTAACAAATTGCCCAAAAACCCAACTTTTATTTATTATGATAATGATTCGCTCATTTTTCTGAACACATGAATTTTTTCAGATTTTCAAATTGGCTCTTAATTTTTTTTTTTTTTTTCTCAAAATAAATGTGTAAAAAACAAAACAAATTTTAAAGCAAATTAAAAAATCTAAAAAAATTCATGAGTATTAAAAAAAATAACCAAATGATATTTGTGATGCAAAAAAATTGGTTTGCCAAAAATTTGTTAATTGATCACTATTTTGATGAATTTGTCAATAACATTTTAGAATAATTATTCTGCAAAAATGATTCTTCTCATTATCTCAAATTTGCATAAATGTTTAAATGTAAAAATAATTTGGTCCATCATTGTATTCTGAACCTTTTGTCAAGTTCAATAAAGAAATAATTTAATTCTCTAATAAAAAATACTTTGCCTTCAAAATTTAGTTTTCAAATTTAAAGAAAAAATTAGATAATGCTGCGACTTTGATTTTTCAGCACGATGGGTCAATTTATGGAGATGCCAATAGAAGAAAAAGTGCCATTTGACGAGGAAGGTGACAATGGTTTGATTTTAGGAGAAAAATACATTCCCGAAGAATTAATAGCAGAAATACTCTGCAACGTTGATCACAAATCGCTATTGAATGGTCAACTGGTTTGCAAACGATGGAAAATGCTAATGGAGAGTTACGTGTGGAGAAAAAAGGCTGAATTAGCCATTGGCAGATCTTTACAACTTGTTAAAGACATGCCCTGGTCGGTTTATTATAAAATATGCGAAAAAAAGCCTTTCGAAAGAAATCTTGTAAAAAATCACTGCGGCCAAGAAGGAGTCGAAAATCACTGGACCATTATTAATCAGGGAGGAGATCACTGGAGGGTCGAATGTCCACCAGTTGGAGTACCATCTTTGCCTGCTGATGTACCATTAATTAAAGGAAAACATTATTGCTTTGCCACATCTTATAACATTTGCAGCAAATGGCAAATAATTGATTTAGAATCAGAAGGCTTAACATCTCATCTCCTGGATGTGATGCAACCTCCTATTGTTGTACGAAACTTTGTTCTTTATTGCATCTTTATATTTTTTCTTTGAATTTTCGTTTATCTTATCAATTTTATTTTCTCCAATTTAAATAATTCTTATTCCTTTTTCATGTATGTCAGCTTGCATTTTTACATCTGTTTAACATTTGTATTATGACTTTATACTTGTTTTTTCATTTTTTAAGTTTTTCTATATTTTTAGATTTTTTATGTTTTTATAAAAAAAAATTGCATGTGTAAATAAATGGCTAAGAAAATTGTTTATTCACAGGTAAGCGAATGGTACAGTGCCAGATGGGATTGTCCAGCAACTTACGAATGTTTGGTCGAATTGTTGGGAGCGGAAAACAAATTACTCAAAGTATTCGAATTCCGACGTGTGATCGAGGACGAAAATCAGAACAAATGGCTTCATGTAAGCTTAAGAAATTATTGAGGCACTATCATAAGGATTTTGTCTAAGATTAAAGTCGATTTCACACTATTTCAAGCACATTTTTTTTTTCTTAGTACGAAAAAAGGCAGAATTCATCTAAAGAATTCTCAAAAAATTTGTGATGCATATAAAATGTTCGAGGCGCAGCTGCCGGCGAATTTTATTTATTTTTTATACATTTAAATATCTTTCATATTATTAAAAGTTTTTTTTTTTCATTTTCTGTCGAGAAAAACTCCAAAAAAAAGGAGAAGCAAATGTCCGCCGATTCTGGGTTGAGACATAATATTTTTTATATTTGATTTGAGATATATGGGAATTTTTTCAGATTTTTTATTCCAGCTAACAATATTTTTATTTATAAAAAATCCAAATAGGATCGAAAAAAAATTGGCGAAAAATTTCGAGCTTTTTTTTTTAGAGTTGGAACAATAGTACACAAAATTTTTCACGAAATCTGAAAAGTCGAGGTGACAACTTGGGCAATTTTTCGAAATTTTTGAGAAATCAATTTTTGAAAAAATCCGAAGTGTCAACATCTGAGTAAATCAAACGTACATAAGATTTCGAGATTGCAAGATTTCAAGAATTATCGGGATTTCAATATTTCTTTACTATTGCAGAAAATTTCAAGGAATTATAATCATATCATAAGATTTCTTGAGATTTCACACGATTTCTTGACATTGCAAGAGATTTCAATGAATTTCCTGAAATTCCATAAAATTTTCAGGAATCTCTCGAAATAGCATAAGATTTAAAAGATTACAAAGGATTTTGCATAATTTCGAAGATTTCTCTAATTTCTTGAGACCATTTAAACCAGATTTCAAAAACGTTTTACCCGAAAAAAAGGAACATTGCTTTTTTTTTAAATTCGTTCCTTATGATAATGCCTCAATTAATCAAACTCCGCCTATCTTCAGGCATTAATGTTCCTTTTCTCGCTCATTAGGTTTCCCACGAATTTACAAATTATGGAGTCGGCCTCAGAAAGATACGATTTTATCACTCCGGAGTCGATAACTTGTTCTGGGCGGGACATTACGGCAGTAAAATGGCCGGTACCTCTGTTATTGTAAAGGTACCGGATGCGAAAAATCATCCCCAACAAGAGGAGCTTATTGACCCGGAAACTAAGTGACATAAGTTAAGATACGAAGCGAATGGTTAAGATAATGTTGAAGTTGATTGAAAATTGGACCTATTGAGTAATAGAAAGGTCTGGTCTCGTTACAAGGATTATTTGTAACGAGACCAGGAAATTGCCGTACGAACGAGATTCGTACACTCGAGGCTTTTTTACCTCGATAAAACTACTCGAGCTTCAGATTACGTGTTTTTATGTCGATACGAGGCAGGTCTTCGATATTCGTCCTAAACTCTCGAAAAGTATTTAGATGTATCATAGTTAATTGTTATTATACCTCAAATATGGATTTCATGTTTGTATTTCCATTATAAATAAAATATGTTCATAAGTTGTTACGAAGAGTCGTAAAAAGACTATAAATTGCAATAATACTTATTTATTATTGGCATTAATGACATCAATGTTTTTTTTTAACGCAAAATAAAAATTTTCCTACACAGCGATCGTTTCTTGGATCAAATTCATTGTTGATAGGCACTTGTCCTGAATTCACGTCGAAAATTGCAGCGAGATATTTCAGAATTTACACGAATTGAAATGTTTACAGACATTGAAAAAAAAAAATTTTAATTTCAATAAAATTGAAAGCACGTTATCGATTCTCGCCAAATTCAACACCGGTCATGATTCAATGTTAGTCAATTTGTGCACAAAATTTCAGCTCGATATCTCACAATTTACAAAAGTCATAGCATAAAATGACTTTTTTCTAAATTTCAAAAAAGCTGCTAAATCTGAACCCTTCAACCGATTCGCGCCAAACGAGGCCCCAAATAACAATGAACGCAACTCCACTTGTGATGAACTATTTAGAAAAATATCCTACATTTTACGAATAAAATTTTACATACACATTCTAATTGATAACAAAATTGCAGATTTACATTGATCATATTCTCCTCGACAATTAACACTTAATTCTATTTGCGAATTTTTAGTGGTTTAAATACTGATTTTTTAAAGGCCTTGGTACGGAATAAAATATTTCCTGCCTTCTTCGCAGATAAATCGAGAGCTCTAATGCCTTTAATCACCAGAAATCATCAATTCCACATTGCGTTCAGTTTAAAAGCCATTTCGACCAAATTTTGTGGCACTGAATCCTCGTAACATACGTAAAATTCTTTGGGATGCGGAGCTGCGTACAAACGGCCGATTACCCAATAAGTTGTATTGTCGCACTCGAATAATACACCGTGTTCTTTTATAGCGATGAGATTTTTGTTTATAGCCGTTTTGTCCATGTCCTCGTTGAGAATTTTCTTGAAACGAACCGTATTATAGAGCAATTTGTGAATTGTGTGAGCACAACGATTCATATTTTCCATGATTTTCTCGTTCTTCGTCGGATTTTCAACCGATCGCGACGACAACAAAATTCCCTCGACTACATCGAGGTGCACGTAGTGCAATAAACAATTTGCGTCACCCGCAGTCAATTTTTTTGGGACTATGTATTCCGCCTGATTCAAAAGATTTTCACGGATGTCGGAAATGTCCATCGTACTCATTTGACTGTCGTTCTGCAAAAGTGTCAAAAAATGTTACCTGACAATTTTTCCAGCTATTTGAAATAACGTTTTTGTGATTGTTACTTTCAATTAATAATTATTTTTCATGTGAAAAAAGGCCATTTTTTGTCAATGTAAAGTTTAAACATTCTACTAGAATATTAATAGTTTGCAACAATGACAAAATAATCATGCTAAAAAGTTTATGAAAAAGAAAAATGATTCGACAAATTTTTAGTTTGTTTTATTTTATAAATTTGTTTGAAATTATTGATCTGTTCATTTTATTGGTAAATTAGTTTTATCGGAAATAAAATGTTCTTACATGTTTTCAATTCAATTGATCATTTTTTCGAAATAAATATTCTTGGTATTTTGACGTAGATTGAGTCATTACCGATTTATTTCTTGTCGCAAATTAATTAAATTCTGATTCAGTTGAACTTTTGGTTGAAAATAAAATTTACGGCTGTAATATTGCATTAATTCCTTGGCATTTTTTACCTTAATAATGAAAGTTGTATACACGGTAATGGAGTAAGTGAAAAATAAGAGATACTTACTCTGTACATATCTACATCTGAATCACTGTCGTCTGTGTGCCTTGACGAAGCGATGTTTCTCTCTCGCGTTGCTCGTCGTCCGAGTATAGGAGCAGCTTCGTCGCTCATTTCACTAACAGCACCGGTTCCTTGACTCATCGAGTCTTCCGATGTTTGCAGAGAATAAACAGAGACTGTAGGTATAGAAAATTGCTATTAAAATCAATCGAAATTTACATTTACATTACAATTTACACGCTTTTTGAAAAATGTTGACAAGCTTAAAAAAAATGTTATAACATAAAAAAAAAAAAATTAACATGTTTTGTACGAAATGTTCAGATTTTTTATAGTTACAAAAAAAATGTTAACACATTTTTTATAGTTACAAAAATTGTCAACACATTTTGTATAGTTACAAAAAAAAGTAAATTAATTTTTTTACAAATAAAAGTAAATTAATTTTTTTACAAATAAATGTAAAGTTATTTTTTTACAAATAAATGTAAAGTTACTTTTTTACAAATAAATGTGAAGTTATTTTTTTACAAACAAATGTGAAGTTTTTTTTTTTACAAATAAATGTAGTCATTTTTTTTACTAATAAATGGAGTCATTTTTTTAAAAATGAATGAAAAGTCTTTTTTTTACCAATAAATGTAAATTCTGTTTTCACAAAAAAAAAATAAATGCATTTTTTACTAAAAAAATGTAAATCCATGTGTTACAAAGAAATGTTAAGGCATTTTTTACAAAAAAAATGTTAAGGCACTTTTTACAAAAAAATGTTCAGCTATTTGTTAGGATTTTAACGAAGCTTGCTTACCAGACCCAGACATAATAGGACTTTGTTCAGGACTGCGTCTCTTTAGTATAGAAGTTACTTCGGGAGTTCTTTTTTTCCCCCCGGAAACTGAGCCCATTTTCGGAGACAAGTTTTGGCCGTCCGACGATTTAATCAGTCCTAAAAGGTTCTCCGCTATCGTAGAGCTTTGCTTTACATTTGCACGCTCCTCAAAGTCTTTAGTTTCCGGTCTAGCGTTAGACGTAACCCATTTATTTGCCAGGGTGGATATTCCAATTTTTTGAATGTGCTTTAAAGTTTCTTGAGCCTCCTCAACGTAAAACACGTCTGGCCCTTCGTTATCTTTAGTCCTGAATTTAACACAAAATCAGAACATGATTTTAAAAAACGTCTGACTCAATATTTCGTTTTGAAGACAATTTTGTAATAGGGATTTTATTCTATTCACATTTTTAAGCAGATATTTTTTTAGCAGATGCTCAAATATCAACTCATTTATATTTTATAATTTTTGAACCCATAAGTCATTAAACTTAGAATTTTGTACAAGATTTCCAAAAATATTGTTCTAATAAATACTTATAAGCAAAAAGTTGCAAAATCAATCAGCATCTTTTTTCCTCTTTTTTTTCTAGTCTTCACAAAATTCTATGTTGAAGTTTCTACATATTTCAGCTTGTTTTTATTTTTTACTTTCATTTTTAAGAAGATATTCTCGTGAAAAAACCTGTGGAAATGTTGTTAATGTAAAAATTGAAAAAACTGACTCTGCTGTACATCCGCCGCATTCAAGAAGAACTGCTAATAATTCGTGTCCAAATCCCACGACGAGAAGAAACCATTTTTCCAGTGGTAAACACGATTGCGTTTCTTCCGTTTCTTCATTTTCCGAATTGTGCGAAAAAGGATAAACTCTGCGCCAGACAACGAGCGATTTTGTTGCCTCGTTATCCACAAGATCGAGCAAACCATTTTGTCGAATTAGCGAGTGAATTTGTATGAGATGTTCGGAAGACAAATGCGAGGCAAGCAGATAACTTTTGTGGTATAAGCAGCTGCCCAAAATTGTATATAATCTTTGGCAATCCATCGGATCTTCATTCTTAAATAAATCAAACATTTATTAATTGCAGAATTAAGAAAAAAAATATATATTTTTTTAAAATGCGTTAAGACTGTCATACTAAATATATTTTCAAAATATAATTTTTCGCTTTTGCCACATTCTTATCTCCTCATTTTTATATTTGAAAAAAAAAAAATAGAAAACGTGTAGAAAATCGATCTGCATTTTGGACCAAATTTTTGTGATCATACCTTAAATAAAAGAGTGGGCAAAATTCGAAAAAAATTGTATTTACAATGTATTTCAATCAGAATGACTATATATATAAAAATAAAAATATATGTATATATATAAAATTGAATGATTTTTTTTTATGGCAAAAATTAAATTAAATTGACTGACGATTAAAAATCGTCTCATTGGTAACATTTAAGAATTATCGACTGTTATTCAAATAAAAAATAATTCCGAATACATTTTTATTCGAATATGGCTTTGTTTATAAATTTAAAAAAAATTTACCCAATCTCTGTAATCCATAGCTTCCATTTCATTGAGCGCTGCGTCTATTTGTATTTGAGCATCTCTCGGGAGATGAATAAAATGTGCGGCTGGTAATGTAGTCTCAAATTCGCATCTGCTCAAATTTTTTGAAACTGCGTTATTCGAGTCATCACATTCTTTCATTAATCGTGTGAAGATAAGATAAAAAAAATGATCGAGAGTCTCGTGATTTTCTTCAGGAGCAAAACACTTTGTGAGCGTTTGATAACTAAACTGCAAAGTGCGAGCGATATCAGCAGCGAGTTGAGAAGCTTCTTCGCGGCTGTACCAATATTCCGGAAGAGCCATTAGAAACAATTCATCTCCTCGTGGAATGTACAACACGTGAACTTGTTTGTCATCGTGAGAAATTGCCGAGCTTAACAAAATTAAAATTCAATTAGAATTCAAAATAATTTATGATATTAAATAACAAAAACAGTTTATAGAATTCGATGAAAATGAAAAATAGTTTATAAAATTTTGATACAAATAAAAATCGATTTGCAAAATTTCTGATGAAAATCAAAAGTATTTCATAAAATTCGATAAAAATAAAAAAACTGTTTATAAAATTTGATTAGAACAATTAGTTTATAGAACGTTTATACAAATAAACATCAATTTGTATAATCCGATAAAAATAAAAAGTAATTTGTGAAATTTAATAAAAAAATTTAATTTGTAAAATCTTATGAAAATAAAAATTAGTTTATAACGTTTAATTAAAATAAAAATGAATTTGAAAGATTTGATGAAATTGAAAATAAGTTATTAAATTTAATGAAAATAAAAATGAGTTTATAAAAACTGATGAAAATAAAAATGAGTTTATAAAAACTGATGAAAATAAGAATGAATTTTTGAAATTCAATCAAAATTCGTCAAGTGAGATTAAAAAATAATTGCTTCGTAACGCCTTGGATTATTACCTTAGAGGTTGAGATCCTGTGACTTCAGAGAGCATGTGATTAAGCGTGACAAAAGCGCCTCTTGCTGCACACAGGAAATTTTGTTTTCCCTTAGTTTTTGAACGTGGATAAGTGTAAAGTACTCCTTGTAACTCAGGTCCCGTTTCCGAGAGCCCCGTCGTTTTTAAATATATTACGCCGACAGAATGACTCAACAGAGACTCCATCAGCTGTTTGCTACCTTCTTTGTCAACTAGACGACGAACTCTCGGAGATTGCTGGAAATAAAAGAAAAATCGTGTTATAGGACCTCTCTTTTTTTTTAGTTTCGATCTACGATAATAAGGTTGGCATTACCTTGGGAAAACTTGTGACTGATCCTTCGACAGTCACTTCGACACCCGCTACTCTCTGCAATTCCAGTTTTACCTGTTGGAATTAATAAATTTATAAACGACATTTTTTATTTTAAAAAAGTTGGAAGAAAATTTCCAAAAGTTGAAAAAGTTGGAAGAAAACTTCGAAAAGTTGGAAAAGTTGGAAGAAAACTTCGAAAAGTTGGAAAAGTTGAAAGAAAATTCCAAAAGTTGGAAGAAAACTTCCAAAAGTTGGAAAAGTTGAAAGAAAATTCCAAAAGTTGGAAAAGTTGAAAAAAAATTCAAAAGTTGGAAAAGTTGAAAGAAAATTTTCAAAAGTTGGAAAAGTTGAAAGAAAATTTCCAAAAGTTAGAAAAGTTGAAAGAAAATTTCCAAAAGATGGAAAATTAAAAAAAAAATTTCCAAAAGTTGACAACGTTGGAAAGAAATTGTCAGAAGTTAGAAAAATTTAAATGAAATTGTCAGAAGTTAGGAAAATTTGAATGAATTAAATTTTCAACAGTTGGAAGAGTTCAATAAAAATTTTCAACAGCTGGAAAAGTTCAATGAAAATTTTCAACAGTTGGAAAAGTTCAGTGAAAATTGCCAAAGTTGAAAAAGTTCAGTGAAAATTGCCAAAGTTGAAAAAGTTCAGTGAAAATTGCCAAAGTTGAAAAAGTTCAGTGAAAATTGCCAAAGTTGAAAAAGTTCAGTGAAAATTGCCAAAGTTGAAAAAGTTCAGTGAAAATTTCCAAAGTTGAAAAAGTCGAAATAAAATTCCCAGAAGTTGGAAAAATTCAATCGAAATTTCCAATGTTTAAAAAAATTAGTGTTATATATTTTCACAAATTGGAATAGGTCCAAAAATTGAAAAACTTACAATTCAGTTTCCAAAAGTTCGAAACGGTAGAGATAATTTTAGAAAAATTGGAATTAAATTTCAACTTTCTCAGAAGAATTATCGGTGCTGTCTGATATACTACAAATTTTATTTACATTAGTTGGAGAGGTAATTTCGGAAAGCATGTACTCCAAATTCTGCCAAGTTACTTGACGTGAATTTATACTTCGTAGCCAGTCGCCGATTTTGATGTTCTTATTTTTCATGGCCTCGCCGTCGGGTATAAAACCCGCAACCATTACTCGAATTTTGTCGGAGAAAGTACCGGGACTTATTCCCAAATAGGCCTCACAGAGTGTTGCTCGTCTGCCTAATTTGTGACGCTTTTCAGGATCAATCAGCAACGTGACTTCCCGAATTTCACCTGCCTGTTGATAAATAACATTTGATTAATTTTTTCAGATAAATGAAATATGCGTCAAACCATTTCTCCATTTCGCCAGGTACAATTATCCCAATTTACTTCATACTTGATCGTTTAATGCAAATTATATCGGTTTTTTTTTTTTTTTTTCACAAAAATTTAAGCATCAATTTTTTTTTTACTATTTACATCTTGCAATAGAAAAATCATAAGAAAAATCCAAAATCGAGACATCAAGTCGATTGTTTTTACTATTTATTCTGTGAAATAGAAAAATCATTTTTGAAAAACCCCAATAAATACATTCAGTTGATTTTTTTTTCTACTCATATTTTGGAATAGAAAAATCATAAGAAAAATACATAATCATCCATTGAGTGCATTTTTTTGCTACTTATATTTTAAAATAGAAAAGTTCATAAGAAAACTACAAAATTAATAGATTAACTTGATTCTTTTTCTATACATATTTTGGAGTAAAAAAAATTATAAGAAAAATAGAGAATGAACACATTAAGTTGATTTTGTTTCTATATATATTTTGAAATAAAAAAATCATAAGAAAATTGGAGAATACATACATTCAGTTGATTCTTTTTCTGTATGTATTTTGGAATTAAAAAATCATAACGGAAATACAGAATAAATACATGAATTTTTCCCGGTGTTTTACCTGACAATCGCGAAATGTCACTTCTTTGTTGCCCTCTTTATGCTGATTGCTATCCGCGTGTTTAGTGGAAAATCCTTTCGACTTTTTCGCTCTTGTGCTGTAACGTTTGCTTTCTCGACGCCTGATCAATCTCATCAATTTACCTGCTCGCGTACTGCGCCGTCTGATCAATTCCATTGGCGGCGATTCCGGCGATCGATCTTCAGCCGATTTTTCATTAGTTTCCACAGTTTTCGGCAACGATTCGATGTACAATACTTCACCGGTGGCCGTAATTTCCGATTCCCATTCGACCGACGAACTAAATAAGCGGTAATCACACAAAAACATTGTCAATCTTATTTTTTAAAAAACTATATCAAAATATAAACGACGAAATTTTATTTGCAATTACATGTACGTTCAGTTGCAAATATTATTTTGTTTCTATTATATATTATATATTACATTAATACTCACATTTTAAATTATATTCAAGGAAATAATATTGATTGCATATTAATAAATATCGATGATTTTGCTATTTCAACAATTTTTTCAAAGGAAAAATATAATTACCTCTATTATAATGTATTTAAAAAAAATTAAATAATGCAATAAAATGGCAAAATATGATTTTGTGAATTATCGTTTTTACTAAATTCAATGAAATAATATTGATTGCATATTAATTAATATTAATGATTTTTATATTTGAGTAATTTTTTTAAAGATAAAATATAATTGCCTCTATTATAATGTATTTAAAAAAAATTTAATAATGCAATAAAATGGCAAAATATGATTTTGTGAATTATCGTTTTTACTAAATTCAATGGAATAATATTGATTGTATATTAATTAATATCAATGTTTTTTATATTTGAGTAATTTTTTGAAAGAAAAAATATAATTGCCTCTATTATAATGTATTTAAAAAATATTAAATAATGCAATAAAATGGCAAAATATGATTTTGTGAATTATCGTTTTTACTAAATTCAATGGAATAATATTGATTGCATATTATTTAATATCAATGATTTTTATATTTGAGTAATTTTTTTAAAGAAAAAATATAATTGCCTCCATTATAATGTATTTTTTCCAAATTAAATAATGCAATAAAATGGCTAGATATGATTTTGTGAATTTTTGTTTTTACTAAATAATGAGAATGAAAAACCTGTCGCTATCCGAATAGTATGATCCAGTGCTCGATCCGCTGTCACTCGCCCACCATTCGTTGTCCTCATCCTCTCGCTTTTCATTATTTCCTGAAACGACTTGAGCGATTCGCTGATCTTCGGATTTCAACAAACTTTTACTTTCAGATCCGTCCATCGCTTCGAATCTCGTGTCTAGCGAATCCAATGGACAGGAAAAATGGTCAATGTGCACGACCACCTGCTGCTCTACCTGAGCGTCTGACTCAACAATGACGTAGAACGCGAGGGGCTCGCTGAGAAAAGGACAAAAAAAATTCTTCAATGCCAAGGTGAAAGTTGCGGAGCCGCGCGAAATATCCCTAAAAAAAATACGAACAATTTCAAATCCAATCGCTAATATTTAAACTTTTAGTTTGCGCTCCAAACTAAAAAAAAAAAAGTTATATAAAAGAAAAACTTTGCACATTGCCTCCTTATTAATTTTTATCTTTCGCAAAACCGTCTCTATGAGGAAGTTTATCTTTTTTATATTTGGCTTTCTCATGGAGAAAGCTTTTTTTAATTTAAATGTAGTACGTAGCACGAATGAATTTTATTTTTTCCTGTGTACAAAATTTTAGTTGATTTAGTAAAATTTCACCTGAATTAGAGCAAAATGAAAATTCTTCGGAAATTTTTAAATCGCATTAAAAAAGAAGCGTTTTACCAATTTAGGCAAAATACAATTTTCAATTTAATTTAACTTAATTTTACTACCAAGTTTCAGATAATAGCTAAAAAATTGCGGCAGCTAGAAAACATAATGTGATTTTTTGGAAAATTTTGTGTTCTTTAAAATATGAAACACTTTACCGATTTTTACCAAATACGATATCTACTACAACTGGATATTAATTTTATCTTGCAGAAGATTTTAGCAGGTTTCGTCAAAATGAACGTTAATTAGAAAAAAAAAAACAAAAAATTAAAAAAATTCAAAGTTCTGTAAAACCAAAATCGCTTTAAGGATTTTGTTCAAATTCAATACTGACCGTCATTTTGCATTGCTCCATTCGTCGAAAACTAGTTGAGCTTATTAGCTAAAAATTGCGGAAGCTAGAGAACATAAATACATTTTTTGAAAAATTTTAAGTCTTATAAAATGTAAATTTTTTATTTTTATTTCGACAAAATCCCACGCAGAAACACATACATTAGAATTTATTTATTAAACAGATCATTCCCTTCCCATTTTTATTTTAAATATTTAAATGCCAAAATCTGACTGATAAATTGCATATTTGCAAACTCATGTGAGCAAAAGTGCAAAATGTTTTTAAAAAAATATACTTCGAAACTCAAAATCTTTTTCCTCGTGATATTCGCGTAATTTAATGAACATTTTGGTGAATCAGGTGAAATCATCAAGACTATTTATTCAGGATCAATTTTTATTATCAATTGTTCATTGTACAAAGTTTAAAAAAATAAAGGCAAAATTTGGAGCATTTCAATAAAAAAAAAATGTTAGACACATTAGTTTCGATTATTCTATAATACAAACATATACATGTGACGTAAGAGACTATTTCTCAGAGTACATTAAATGCGGTATAAAAAACAGTTTACATGCTTTTTCGCATGCGTTGTGTTTATCATCGCGAATTAAATCATCAGAGTTTCTTCGTTGAAACTATTATGGTTTTTTACATATTCAATGGCTATACAGCGAGAGTCCGAAGTTTCCTCGAAGGTTTAATCGTTTCTCGTGCGAAGCGACGCCGGGTCATGCATAAAAGTATCAAAGTCTTTATTCTCTAAAAATCCGTCGTATCCTGCGAATTCTTCGGCACGTACAAAAATACAAAGACTACAATTGGGCGAAAATAAATAAAAGATAAACGGAAAATATATAATTGGCTAATAACCGGACTTTCAATAGTAAATTCGACCTCGAGATAAAAATTAACATCAAATTTAGTTTTAAGATTAAATTGACATCGATTTTAGTCTTAAGATGAAACTTAGCATCAAATTTAGTTTCAAGATTAAGTAAAGATAAAATTTATTCTTAAGATCAAACTTAACATCGAATTTAATTTGAAGATTAAGCTAACGATCAGATTTAGTAGTAAAATTACACTTAAAATCGGATTTACTAATAATATTATAATTAAATTGGAATTTGGTCGTAAAATTAAACTTAAAATCGAATTTGTTTTTAGAATTCAACTTGAAGTGGAATTTCGTCTCAAGATCATACTAAAAATTTAATTTGTGCTCAAAATTCAAGTTGAAGTGAAATTCAGTCTCGTGATTAAGCTGAAGATCGAATTTTAGTCTTGAGATTAAGCTGAAGATCGAATTTTAGTCTCGTGATTAAGCTGAAGATCGAATTTTAGTCTTGAGATTGAACTTGAGATCGAAAGTTGTTGAAGTAAACTTTCGAGATCAAATTTACAAATGAAAATTCAGCGCTAAAAGGTTCTTAAGGCTATTTCTATCGGATCGATTGTTTGAGCTTTGACGTTACAGATTTGACTTCGATTGTCTCTTTCTTTTTGTGTGGATCGGGTTGGAAGCACTTCCATAGCCTGAGAGTTTCGTCGGCTCCGGCGCTGAGAACTGTTGTACCATCCGGCGACATTGCCAGATGCAAAACACGGCTAGAATGACCAGTAAGTTCAGCCACTTTGCTCATCGCTGGATATTTCCAAATAGTTAGCTGATTCTGGGCGTATCCATGGCCCGATACTATTTCCTTGTACGTTGTTGACCAAAGAAGAGAACAGACCTGCGATTTTGTGTCTATCGAGTTGAGACAAGCGCCTGAAAATACAAACCATTTCTAATTTCGTCGCAAATTCCAAAGATTATAAAGTAATGTAATCCTTTCTGTTAATATAGATAATTTGAACTTTTATTCCAATTAAATACGAATTGCTTTTAATATCTATACGTGAAATAAAAATAACATAAAAATCAAATGAAGATTAAATGAATATCAAATGAAAATCCTATGAAAATCAAATGGAAATCAAATGACAAACACATAAAAATCAAATGAAAATCAAATTGAGCCAAGTGAAAATTAAATGAACGTCAAATAAAAATCAAATGGAAACCAAATGAAAATTAGATGGAGACCAAATAAAAGTCAAATGAACATCAAGATCGAATAAAAATCAAATGGAAACCAAATGAAAGTCAAATAAAAATCAAATGGAAACCCAATAAGAGTAAAATAAAAATTAAATGAAAGTCAATCGAAAACTAAATGAGAATCAAAGAAAAGCCAAATAAAAATCAACTAAGAATAAAATGCCAATGAAATAAAAATCACATAAAAATCAAATGAAAACTGAATAGAAAATAAACAACCCCCGAAAATCCCATACCAAAATTTCAATATCTTCAACCGAAATACCAAAGTTTATTCAAAATACTTCAATGTTATTTAAAATCGCAAATTTTTGCCGATCTCAGCGGCAAATTTATTTTTCATTGTAATAACTCACCTGTGTTACAATTCCAAAACCTAATAGTTCTGTCGGCGGTTCCGCCTCCGCTGGCCAAAATATTCGATTGCCAAGGACACCACGCGAGCGCTTTAACCGCGGCTTGATGTTGATTGAGGGAATAAAGCGGTTGAGTGTGCGAGTGATTTTGACCGGCAATTGCCGACCAAATTTGCAGCATGTTGTCGTTACCGCCGCTCGCTAAATATTTGCCGTCCGGAGACCATTTTAGGCCGCAAATTTCTTGAGCGTGAGCGTTTATCGAAGAAACAACGTGTTCTCGCTGCCGAACGTCGTGGTGAACGATTTGACCGGCTCTGCAACCGCTCGATAAAACGTGCGAATTCCACGATAGCGAACCTACGCGAGCCGCGTGACCGGTCATCACTCTAACCCTCTTCATTTGACTGCAATCCCATAACTCCGTTGATCCTGTCGTTGTTCCTACCGCCAAATAAGGACCTTCTTGGATCCACGCGACCGAACACACGTAATCGTTTCCCTCCAACTCGAATAATTGCTCTATCGTTCCTGTGCCCGCGTTCCATAGATAAACGTTCGAACCGAGCGCGACAGCCAAAATGTTACTGGGCGACCAGTCAATTAAATTTAAATCTGTAAGGAACGTTTTATCGCTATCAAAATGGCCGAAAAAGTGTATCTATAGAGAATAGTTGGGGAACAATTGGAAGCCACAAGTTTGATTGGATTGAGATTTGAGTATTTCACGAGAAGGGGGAAAAAAAAGTCACAGGTAATCGAGAAATGGGAAGAATAGTCGGAGCATAATCAGAACTACTTTAAAAAATTAATTTAATTCATCGTATTAATTCTGGAAAGTTTTAAATCTTTTAAAAACAATTTCAGTGACCATTTTATAATCTTTAAAAAAATCCAAAAACCAGAATTTCATAATTGAAAAAAAAACCCAAAAAACCAGAATTTTGTAATTGAAAAAATTCCAAAAACGAGAATTTTATAATTTTCGAAAAAATTCCAAAAATCAGAATTTTATAATTTTCGAAAAAATTCCAAAAATCGGAATTTTATAATCTTCGAAAAAATTCCAAAAACCAGAATTTTATAATCTTCGAAAAAATTCCAAAAACCAGAATTTTATAATGCTTGGAAAAATTAAAAAAACGAGAATTTTATAACTGAGCCATTTCCGAAAACCAGAATTTTATACTCTTCGGAAAAATTCCAAAAACCGGAATTTTATAATCTTCGGAAAAATTCCGAAAACCGGTATTTTATAATCTCCGAAAAAATTCCAAAAACGAGAATTTCATAATCTCCTAATTCCCAAAATCCAGAATTTCATAATCTCCTAATTCCCAAAATCCAGGATTTCATAATCTTAGAAAACATTCCCAAAAACAAAACCTTCATGATCAGTAAGAAATTAAAAAAAAAACAAGTATTTCAAAATCTTGAAAAGATTCCCATAAACGAGAACTTTACGTTGTGTAAGAAATTTTCGAAACTAAGTATTTCCTTATCTCAAAAAACATGACTTCGTTGATAAATAAAAGGGTATTCACAAATTTTCGAATCTTCTTTTCGTCGATACTTACAATAGTCGTCAACGATTTCAGGAGCGTCCAAAATACGATCAGGAGCTTGAGGTATGTATCTTGTAGAGGCTTTTACGCTGGCGGGTGTTTTCGATTGGCTGTAAACGACTCTCAAGGGATTTTGATAGCCTTCTGGAGGAGCTGGAGCTTTATTTTGATAGGATAAGACTCTCATGTTGTTTACGTCGCCTCCGTGAATATTTTCGCTGATAAGTCGTTGCATTTCGCGTTTTGATGGCGTGACGTTGTCATTTTTTTCTGAATCTTGTTCTGCAGGTTGTTGTTGTTGGAGCTGCGGATTAGTGAATAAACTTCGGTGTGAATATCGTCATTTTTTTTTCAAATGGCAAAGTCTTTTCCCCCAGCCAATATTTACCTTGTAATAGCCCAGGTCAAAGTTCGTTGTCGAACGTGAAGGTATAAATCTGTCGCCTCCGCTCGGAGTTTTTGCGGGGGTCGTTGAAGCACGACCTGTCAGCAAAAGCAGGTTCAACATTCTGGCCACTATGCCAACAGATAATGGACACACAGCTACGTTAGTTCACGCCTCTCATTCACACGGGATAATAAAATGCAGAGTTGGCCTGAATAATAATTTTTTTTACACAAATATTGTTGAATTATGAAACATTTTTATCATTTTTTTTAATGGCAACACTTTTGTGTTACTCATGATCATATTATTTTTTTTATTTTTCTTAAATTACTCAAAAGTATTAGTACAATATAAAAAAAACTCTGTTTTTTTCATATTGCACTTTTCGAGACAAATTTTAATAATACACAAAATTATACATGATAATGTCTCTTAGTTCAAAAATTTTTGTTTTGTAAATGTGCTGTATTTTATGTTGTGGTCAAATGTAGTTCAATCTTTTTTATGTGTGGTTAAATATTTTTATTTTTTTATCGTTCTTCTATTATTCACAAGTATTAATAAATAAATAAACTTCTTGTATTTTTTTATTTCACTTTTCGAGTCAAATTTTGATGATATTGCAAAGTTATGTATGAAAATGTATGTTAAATTCTCAAATTCTCTTTGTAAATTTGTTGTATTTTGTTTTATGCTGAAATTTAGTTTTATCGTTTTTTTTGTGAGTAAAAATTTGGAAAAACTCTGAAAAAATTAATTTTAGCAGTGGTAAAATTAGAGTAATTATGATTTGTAGATTCATTTTACGATCATAATTTAATGATCCAAATATTAAATTCAAGTTGCCAACTCTGCACTGTAAGAATATTTTGATTACACATAGGAAATAAGGAAAAAAATTATAATAAATGGAGCTCCATTCATACATCAACACAGAACCACAACCTTAATCCCTAGCATGCAATAATTAAAAAACAGACTTACTCGGTGATTTTCTGGTTCCTTTGGACGGCGTCTTCTTAGTTCTCAATTCAGGACGTTTAGTTGGAGTTTTTCCAGTGCTGATGTTAGCCATAGATGCATTCATGGCTTTTCTGGAGTTATTCATGCTTACGTTTATGCTATAAATGATAAACAATCGAGTTATAAAAAAAAGTAAAGAAACTACTCTGACTATAAAAAAAGCAAAGATATAAAACAAATGTTATTTTCAGCTCAAAGTGAGTAAACAGAAACTACAAATATTTGCAAAGATGCACTAAGAAAAAAATTTGGTAAATTTAAAAACAATATTGTTAATCCGACGATAATCTAACTATAAAGTATAATTCCCAAGAGGAACGTCTATATTTTATTGCTATAGCAAATATAATTGTAGTAGCAATCATCAAAATCATTATAGTTTCAAATATGCTTTTTTGTTGCATATACGATTTCAATGTTTGTTTCCAAAAACCTTTAAAGTATTGTTTATTTATTTATTTCAATCTAACAGGTAAAAAAACCCAATTGCAGAATACCATATCATACCATGGTATTCATATAATAAAAAATATTGTTTATTAAACCATAGGATCATTGCTTCAACCATAAAATATTGCAAGTTCTCATATATTCATTTTATCACATGAAATCGTTAAATCAATGATATCCTTTTCTCTCAATGTGCTGCATAGAGTAATTAAATAAAATTTTTAAAAATACATATTGCGAATAACGATGAATACAAAAAGAATAAAAGTTAATTACAGCTCAAACTGAATTAACAGTCAAAACTATAAATATTCACAAAGATGTTACATCTAATAATCAATTAAGTATGAAAAGAAAAATTGTAAATGATAAATCAAAATAAATATAAATTTATCATACATCAAACAGAATGAACACATGAAACTACGAATATTCGCAAAGACGCTGCACAGGCCAAAACAATAATTCATTCAAACCATCAACTTAAAACACAAAACAATTGTCAATGTACATAAACACTGAGTAAACAAATATTCAGAAATAATCTCCCAAAACAACGAATATTCGCAAAGATGTTGCAGTCCAAAACTAAAATACATTCCAACGATTGACCAAAAACAGAAAAATGAAAAACTGTAAAACGCGGTAAACAGTATATAACGGATATTTAGATACAAATAACAAAAAGTGTTTACAACATTATTTACCTTGAGTTAGAATTTTCGAGGCATTTTTTCTGCCACCTTGGAACGGGACCTTTTATGGTTTCGTCCATTCTGGTGATGTTACTCAATTCCTTTTGATATCTGAGGTGCGACATTTTTTCGTTGACGTTTTTTCGCCGTCTCAAAAAGTCCTCGAAAAGTGAATATTTAAATCTCGTAGGAATTAAAGGCGATATAGTCGAAAAGCGTCGCGCGACGTGTTTTACAACCTCATCGCTCAACGTGCTTTTCGTTTATCCAACGAAAGACGATTTAAAAATCGATTAGAGGCGCGAAATCGATGCTTTCGGGTCAACGGATTTCTCGACCTCTTGTTATCGACGGATAAACAATGTCTTTCACTCAATATACTCTCGATTAATCACTTTGCAAATTCAATCGAAGTCATTTAAATGAAATCCGACAAAAGACGGCGAACGATGCGACCGTTGAGTTCAAATTCTCGACACTTGAATGTTTCCCTGTAGACGGCGCTGCGACCTTTTATAACCGACCTATCGTGGACCGCCCTCGACCGTTATCCTACAACGACCAATCACATTCAAGCTTTCAGCCGCGCAATCATCTGTTTACGATGACCATCGCCGTTGAGTCTAGACGAAAAAGCGACGCGCTTTTTCGACCGATTATCTAGGATAATTGAAATTTAAGGACTCTTTTTGAGTCGCAGTCGTCGTCACGTCGATTGTGACTAGGATGGAACTTTTAGATTAGGGAATAATTCGGAGACATCGAACTCGGCAATTTTTATAGTGCTTATCGACTCTTGTCACGAAGTCGTTTTTTTTGGGTCAAAGAGAACCGAATTTTCGGAAATCGCTTCTTCATTGTTTTTGGTTACTTTTTTAACACTTGCAATTTTGATGAATGACGGTTTAGTGTAAATAACAACGGGTGGTTTTTTTTTTTTCAGAATTCCTAAAGAGTTGAAAAGTTGAACTTTGCAAATTGCTTCCTATTTTTTTTTTGGGTTTTCTTAAAAAGCGATGTCTAGTATGTTTGAAGATTTTTGCTTCCTCATAGGGAAAACTTTTTGAGAGAAAAAGTGTAAATAATTAGGAAGCCATTTGCAAAGTTCGACTTTGCAGGCTTATTTTTTATTGAAGTTGAATACCCGAAATGTTTAAACTGCATAACAAATTATGACTAAACTGTGTACCTATTATTGCCAAATAGTACTGATTTCATGTTTAAAGACTTTGACTTTACTATTTTATGTTTTTTGTAAGGTTGATGCAATAACATGTTTTTTTTAAGTTAAAATTCTGAGAAATGTGTACATTGCAGATTACGACAAAACTATCTACTAATCATCGGTAAATAGTACCGATTTTGTGTATAAAATTTGAAATTCTTGTTTTGCCAAAGTTAAGGCAAAAACGTGATTTTTTCAAAAATTTCATAACTCGTTGAAATTTGACCCGCTTTTCCGATTTTGTCCTAATTCTATCCGAAACAACATTAGCATTATTCTGCACGTTAAACAATTATTTAGAAACATATTGTTATTTCCATGAAAGCTACAATACATCGAATCATGAAAGAAAAAGAGAACCAAAACTTCAAATGCCAGATTTTCGTCGGATATTTTGTGGAATGAGCGAATTATTCAAAGTAAATAAACAGATGGAGTTGGAAAATAATCGTGTCGTAAAAGTTTCGAAGAATGATAAATACCCTCTCTCCTCACCTTTTTGAGAACCTTCTTGAGTTAGTCATCTTGTTTTCGTCTTCTTAAGAGAAGAGGGGAGAGTTAACTGTTAGCTATCGGAAATAATTGTATAGAAAATCTGGAAAAATTCACCTAGACTTTCTTCCTTACTCTTCGTAACATATTTTGGACCATAAGAATAACATCCATTTTTTAGCACCGTCGATTTTTAATTTCAGCCTAAAGAAATTATATAAACAATCTGCCACGCTTTATTATTGAGAATAGTATGCGAAGCACGAAAAAAAATTGGCAAGTGAGAATAATAGAAATTGTAAGAGGAGATAATTTTTTTTATATTGCCACTATTTATTTTTTTTTCGTAAAGTGCATTTAAATTAATACCAATTAAGTCCTTCAATTTTAATAGTTTTAAATGACATTTTCAGGGATATGATTTTTTTGAAAATTTACTATAGCGAACTAGGCTTTAGTTAGAAAGTCTATATACTAAAAATAGGAATAAACAAAATAATCAGAATTCACCAACTTCGTATGACTCATCTTTTCGTTGCCAATCGTGTTTTCGCCTCATTTTCGCTAATTTCATTAGACGCGTCGCAAGTTAAAATTTTTTAATAATACTAAATAAATTTTCAAAAAATCTTATCTTCGAAAACATATTTACAATTACGAAAAAAAATAGTGGCACTTAAAAATAATGAAAAATGTATCGCCCTCGATTTAAAAAAATGTATCTTCTACAATTTTAAATATTCTGACCTGCCAATTTTTAATCGTGCTTTGCATACTCTTCTCACCAATCGAGCGAGGCAAATTTTTTATACAACTTTTTTTGGCTTCGAAAAAAATCGACAGTTATAAAAAATCGATGTTCCTCATTCGCTTCAAAATATATCGTAAAGAGTAAGAAAAGGCATCTAAGTGATTTTTTAAAAAAATTTTATTCGATTATTTCCAACATCTAAATCTTACCGCTCCTTAAAGTCAGCTTTTCGTAAATAATAGACGTTAGGATTTGTACCAAGGATCAAAGGATGAGCTTTGTAAAATAAAAAGGATCCTGACTTACAATTCAATTGATAATTAATAAAACTCCGAAATTCAAACGACTTTTCATTTATAAGGAATTTTATTTTCGCTGTACATACGTAATTAACTCTCAGGTCAAGTAAAGGCAGAAAAATACTCGTAGTTTGCTAATTGCTGGCACTAATTGCGCAGGCTTGCGTAGTTATATTCTGCAGTTCCCAATGTTAACGGTGCTCGATCAGCAGCGACTCACCTTTAGCATTTATCGTCGATACGAAGCCGGAAGGCGTATTTAACGTCACTCGTAAACTCAGTCGCGACAGAAGCCATTTAAATCTGTACTTTAAACACGAACGAGATAAGCGTAGATTTTGCGATAATGCATTCGTCACGTGAGGCAGAAAAAGATCGTAAACAAAAATGTGCACTTAAGTGATGACCCTCATCATTATTTTATTTTTAGATACTTTAATTAATTGCAAGCTTTATAAACATTATTTTATTAAATAATAATAATCATTCTTTTCTCAGAACACCAAAATAGATTGTTAGTTATTGATAAAAGGTATTATTAGAAACTAAGAGGGTAGGTTAAAGTATTCAATCTGCAGGTACATCCAATATAAAAAAAAACCTTGTGTGAATATGTAAATGCTGATAAATAAGTCGATACTTTATACTAAAGGAAAAAAAAGGATAATAATACTAGACAGCATTTTGAGCTTTATAATTAATAATAATGAACATATAATTGACTCAACTGACGAGGATTGCATTTTTCAATATTTTAATAAATGGGTTTTATAAAATTTATTTACTTAAATTATTATTATTTTCATTTTTGATAAAAACACCAAAATAGATTCTTTATTATTGATAAAAGGTATTATTAGAAACTGAGAGGGTATTGAAAAATAAAAAGAAAGTGAAAATAATAAGAATACTAGGAGGCATTTTGAGTATTATAATTAGGAAAAACGTACATATAAGTGAACTACCTGAGAATTAGTGTATTTGAAAATATTTTAATAAATTTCAGACTTCATAAACTTTATTTCATTAAATAATAAGAATCATATTTTTTTTCTCAGAACATCAAAATATATTGTTTATTATTGATAAGTATTATTATTAGCAACTAAAAGGGTATGTTAAAGTATTCAATTTGTAGGTACACTTGAGTTATATAAAATCTTGTGTAAATATGTAAATACTGATAAATGGATATTTTTCACTGGAGAAAAAAAAATAATACCAGAAGTTATTTTGAGCTCTATAATTACTGTATATTAATAATAATTAATAATAATAATGTTAGAAGGTATTGAAAATGCCATTTAAAGATTTGAGACCTAAATTGTAATTTCTGTAAATATCGTGACTGCAGAAAAATGAGCAAATTATGTTTGTTCTCGTTCGGTCATAAAATTAGGATTAATATTGAGTAATCGATCGGTGTTTGCGTTTTCGATTTTTTCAAACTCGCTACGGATGCTGGCTCTGCACGATTTAAAACCCTCCTTTAAATCCGCTATTGTCTTTTTCATTGTTTTGTTCGTATTCCTAAGATGTTCGTAAGCTGAAAAATACATACAATAACGCATTATGATTAATTGTAGGTACGAATATCGTCGTTTCTGATCGATGATGATCACCTTCAATACGATGACGCTTCTCTCGACGCAGTGACTCTTTCAATTGCTCGAGGGACTCCCACAATTTGCTGGGGCTTGTCAAATTTACACGACGAATCCTTATCCTTTGAAATCTTCTCTCGTGAACGCTTATGTACTCATCCAACTGGCAAACCCCGGAAGTAAGCATATTATCAAGTTTGAGAATCGTTTTGTCCTCGATAAGCGATTTGTTCATTACTTTTTTCATGTGAGACGTTTATGGATTTTGTAAATAAATGAACGTCGATGGATTTGTCAATTGAGCTGAAATTTGGCACGAAAATAGAGCGAATTCCGCTGCTTTGTTTGTAATTAACACAATGATTAAAAAATGTGGTCCAGCTTTTTTATAACGTATTTCTGGAAAAAAAATGCGCAGTATTTTTGGAAAAAAAAGCGCAGTATTTTTGGAAAAAAAAAGCGCAGTATTCTTGGAAAAAAAATGCGCAGTATTTTTGGAAAAAAAAAATGCGCAGTATTTTTGGAAAAAAAATGCGCAGTATTTTTTTTAACTCATCAATTTTTAGTTATTGAATTAAATATTGTTAATCTAAAAATAATACTGTGTATTTTTGTTCGAAAGGATATGTACATTGGTTCAAACCGCGGTTGAATCTGTTTCGTGTATTAACAATTACTTTGTTGTTAATTGATATTTTTCAATAAAAAAAAAAAACTTTTAACACCTTTTACTCTATGTAAAGACTCCCCTTTTCCTTCTAATAACCATCGGTAAAATCGGTAATTGAATTGTATAGATTTGGTCATTTGCCGCTCGCCATGCAAATCAATATTCAATACATTAAATAAATAAATTATTAAATTAATCATCTCCGTACTAAAAACCTAAAAAAAAAAAAAATTCAACCCTACTTCGATCTTTAAAAAATGTAATTGAATTGTGTACATTTGGTCATTTACCTATCGCCCTGCAAATCTCCATTCAATATATTAAATAAATAAATCAATTAATTTATCATCTTACTAAATTCCTAAAAAAAAAAATTTCAACCCCAGATCGCTCTTTAAAAAATGCAATTGTATTGTATACATTTGGTCATTTACTATTCGCCCTGCAAATCTCCATTCAATATATTAAATAAATAAATCAATAAATTCATCATCTCCTTACTAAATGCCTAAAAAAAAAAATTTCAACCCTCGAACACTCTTAAAAAAATGCAATTGTATTGTATACATTCGATCATTTACCTATCGCCCTGCAAATCAATATTCATCCACTAAACAAACAAATAAATAAACTCATCACCTCCTGACCAAACTCCCGAAAAAAAAAACTGCAAATCCATCCCTAGATCGTTCTTTTGAAAATATAATTCCCGGGTAACCGATGCTCCATTTCGAGCAGACGTAGTGTCCATTTGAGTAGCCGCTATTTTTAATATATATCAATGAATACATCAATAAATTCATCATGTCCTCACTAAATGCCTAAAAAAAAAAATTTCAACCCTCGAACACTCTTAAAAAAATGCAATTGTATTGTATACATTCGATCATTTACCAATCGCCCTGCAAATAAATATTCATCCATTAAACAAACAAATAAATAAACTCATCACCTCCTGACCAAACTCCCGAAAAAAAAACTGCAAATCCATCCCTAGATCGTTCTTTTGAAAATATAATTCCCGGGTAACCGATGCTCCCTCTCGAGCAGGCGTGGTGTCCATTCGAGTAGCCGCTATTTTCAATATATTCAATGAATAAATAAATAAATTTATCATCTCCTTACTAAGTTCCTAAAAAAAAAAAATTCACCCCTAATTCGCTCTTTAAAAAATGCAATTGAATTGTATACAACTGGTCATTTACCTATCGCCCTGCAAATCAATATTCAATATATTAAATAAATAAATCAATAAATTCATCATCTCCTTACTAAATTCCTAAAAAAAAAAATTCAACCCTAGTTCAATTTTTAAAAAATGTAATTGAATTGTGTACATTTGGTCATTTACCAATCGCCCTGCAAATCTCCATTCAATATATCAAATAAATAAATAAATTAATTTATCATCTCCTTACTAAGTTACTAAAAAGAAAAAATTCACCCCTAATTCGCTCTTTAAAAAATGCAATCGAATTGTATACAACTGGCCATTTACCTATCGCCCTGCAAATAAATATTCATCCACTAAACAAACAAATAAATAAACTCATCACCTCCTGACCAAACTCCCGAAAGAAAAAACTGCAAATCCATCGCTAGATCGTTCTTTTGAAAATATAATTCCCGGGTAACCGATGCTCCCTCTCGAGCAGGCGTGGTGTCCGTTTGAGTGGCTGCTACTCAGCGCTCACGATCCCAAGCGAGAGCGAGAGAGAGCAAGAGAAAGAGAGAAAGAGAGAGGGCTCGATCTCGAGAGAGCGCGAGAGAGAAATTGAGAGCGGGGCAAGCGCGGTGACAGGCGGCGGTGGCCATGAGCGACGGCGCGAGAGGAGCGAGAGAGGTAGAGTTAGTGTCGCGAGCGTGGCGCGGAGAGGCCAAGAGAGGGAGAGGAGAGCAGAGCCGAAGAGTAGAGGACTGGGGCGCTTCCTGTCGTTGGCGTTAGCCTCAAAAAGGAAAGAAAACCGAGAAACAACAAAAAAAAAATACACACACAGCCGTATATTAACAACGGTGTATCGCGGCCGAATGTCGTTTCAATGCGACGAAAATGGTGAAGTGTGGAAAAAAGTGGGCACCGAGTAAACGCTTCGATCTATCGAATCATGACAGAGGCGTCTGAAGAGTGAGTAAAACCCTGAAGAGTACAACGCACGCTTATAAACTCGCGGGGAGGGTCACCGTCCCAAAAATCCTCTCGTCCTCTCCTCTCCCAACTCCCGACATCATTAACCCTCCTCTCTTCACCTCAAACAATCATCAAAACCCTCTAAAATCACCATTTTACATTTTCCATACCAAAATACGTACAACATCATTACTCGAGACTGTGCAACTTGTCGTTTCTGTTGCGCCCGTCAATTTTACCAATAGCAACGCAAGACCTTCCATTAAAGTAGTTTTTGTTTTATCTTGCTAATGATAAAACGTCAAATTTACCTCAAATCACTAAATCCCCTAAATTAACAGATTGACGTGAAAACAAAATTCCCAAATGTCAGGACGAAATTCCAATGGGATTATAATTAAACTATGTTCTATTTTATGGGTATTTTTGTGGGGAAATTATCAGATTGGATTTTTATTATGAAGATGTGATTTTATGGCTTTTTTGTGATAATGTCGAGGTGGGAAAATGGAAAATAGTTGGAAAATGATGGAATAAAGGGAATTCAATGTGAATCAAATCAGCAACGGAAGTTGTGTTGTTTCTTATGGTTTTATTGATGGGGTTACGGTTTTCGAGGGGTTTGGACAATTTTGGGGATTGAGGAAGTGATGGAATTTTGAGGTTTTATGGGGATGATGAATTAATATGGGTTTTTGGACCTAACCTCAACTTGACTAGCACGTAGTAAGACGACTACCTTAAAATGTGCTACACACGCTCGATGGGCATTCATGAACGAGCTGCTCTTCCCCTTCTCCTCCCCTCTTCTAGACTATGTATATATGTGCGTGCGCGTGCACGTTACCTTCATTCATTGAATCGATGTCAATACATGCAACTGTTTTTCATCTTCTTATGCTGTAATAACCGAGTTTTCAAGGCTCTGGGTTTTAATGAACGCTTGATGACTCAGGATTGGCGGGTGTTTCTTTCGGTAACGCGATTGGCTTTGGGTCGAGGAAGTAATTATGAGTTTTCCTGCTTGAAATTATGAAGTTTATGACATGCTGCTTTTGAGAATGTGTGTCAATGGGTCTTTTCTTTATTGGAAATTTTTCATTTTGTTTTCCTTTGTTTTGGATTTTATAAAATCTATGGAATATGGGCACTTTTTGTATTTCTTTTTGATTATGTTGTATTTTATGGAGATTATGGGGGTTTTATTTATTTAAATGATTTTAAAGAAATTTTTAAGGATTTTCATACAATGAAGATTGAATTTTATATCCATTTTTGATACAACATAATTTCCCCTGATGATTTTGCTTTGATACTAATTTGGATTCGTATGTGAATTAAAGCTTAGGTGAAGAAGGAATAGAATGGAAAAGTGGATGTTTTTTTATTTTTTATTTAAGGGAGTTTGACTTTGGAATCACTGATAATACATGCAGCTGCTTTTACTTTTTTTATTTTGCAATAACTGAGTATTTAAGTCTCTGGGATTTAATAAGCGCTTGGCGACTCAGGATTGGCGGGTGTTTCTTTCGGTAATGCGATTGGCTTTGGGTCTAGGAAGTAATTATGAGTTTTCCTGCTTGAAACTATGAAGTTTATGTCATGCTGCTTTTGAGAATGTGTGTCAATGGGTTTTTCCTTTATCAGGAGTTTTTTATTTTGTTGTTTTTTTTTTTTCATTTTTTTTAATTTTATGTAACTTATGGGGATTTTATGTATTTGAATGATTTTGAAGAAATTTTAAAGGATTTTCATGCAATGAGGCTTGTATTTTATATCCATTTTTGATACAATATAATTTTCACTGATGATTTTGCTTTGATACTAATTTGAATTCATATGTGAATTAAAGCTTAGGTGAAGAAGGAATAGAAAGGAAAAGGTGGTTTTGTTCAAATATTGTCAAAGCCTCAGCGAGTTTACAATAATTATGACAATTATAATATAGCTAATTCAATCAATGAAACACCCTGAAATTTTAACCAATTTTTGAGGATTCTGATAAAAATCTTAACTGCCATTCAAATCACAGATAATTAATTTATGTTTCTCTAATGAAAATAAACTTTAATTTCTACTGACATTTTTTTTCTATCAATTTGAATTTCTCTGTGAATCAGAACTCAAGTGTAGAATCCAAAGAAATTTAAAGTTGACATTTCGGATCTTCAATTAAAGGCCTTTTGATGTGGGGAATAATGTTCTTATTTGTGATAAACTTTAATTCTTTTACCTTTGTCAAAAACTGATTATCTATGGTCTGAGTTTGTGTTCAAGTTCAAGACAATTTCCTATTTCTTTGCAAGATTAATGTTCCTGATTGTCTTGAATCCCTTCATATTTCCTGCTTAAATCATATTTCGATCTCATTCTTTACACAGGAATGCAGGTCAATTAAGAACACCATTTTGATACTCACATCTATAGAATAGCAAATATCCTTCATTTTTTCTTAATTCACAATTTCGCATGACAATCACAGTAATATCAATTTGCAGTGCACTGTGAATAAAAGCTCAGTTGAAAAGCAACAGAAAGTAATACTTGTCATATTCTATATTACAAGTTAATCAAAATCATACATATTACTTTCCTTCCAAGCAATTTTCCCATCCCAAGACTGAATTTAAAAAAAAAACCTCAATTCTAATTTTTCCACATTTGAACCTTTAAATTTTAATGAATGTTCAAATTAAAGAGACAAAAGTTACTGAAAATTTTCCACATATATTTGCGTTGTAAATATTTATTATGTTTTCAGTTAATTGCAATCATATATCTTACTTGCTCTCTAAATCTTGTCTGTGTCGCCCCATATAGCCTAAGACTGTTTTTTGTACAACTCTTTTTCTCTGTCTGAACTGTCGCTTTATTTTTCTGTATTGCTCAGTTTTTTCTGTATTGCTCAGGTCCTTAGGGGATTCAATATCCCAGGGTCTTACAAATAAATAAATCTAAATCTAAATCTAAATCTAAATCTTGTCTGTATCGCCCCATCTAGCCTAGGACTGTTTTCTGTACAACTCTTTTTTTTTTTTTTTTCCTCTGTCTGAACTCTCGCTTTATTTTTCTGTATTGCTCAGTTTTTCCGTATTGCTCAGGTCCTTAGGGGATTCAATATCCCAGGGTCTTACAAATAAATAAATAAATCTAAATCTAAACAATTTTTCAATTTTAAACAAAAAAGTTAATAGAAATATCGCTATATGTTATACGGGAAAAAAAATATAAATGTTTGTTGTTTTTTTGAATTACAGTGTAGATTATTTGGTGAGGGTACAGGCCCAAGTAATGACGAGGGATGACAGCTCAGGGGGATGGGTACCCTTGAGCGGAGGTGGCTTGGCGAACGTCTCTGTGAGACGCCGAGCCACCTCCGTGAGCAGTCATCCTCCGGGAAGTACAAACGGAGCAAGGGCGCCCTCGACCGCTACTCTAGCTTCAACGACGTCGACGCATTCTGCCACAAGTGCAGTAGGAATCGGTCAAACGGGTCATGGCTCTTCAACAAGTTCGCCGCCTGGTACAACTAAGAGAAGACACGAATACTTGATATACGGAAAACGGATAACCGACCAATCGGTATATTTTTCACAATTTTTATTCAATCATGACTCACGAATTTATCTGTTTTTTCAATCGAATAATTAATTATTTGGGCTCTCAAATAATTTTATATAAAGATTTTATATGGATTAGACTTGCATTTCCTTATTCAATGATAAAATATTTCACCTAAAAAAATGTGAGAGCGCAAAAAAAGATTTGTTTTTAGGGGTGATTGGAAAAAAGGGCTTATTTGAAAAATAAGGGGTTATTTTGAAAATGAAGGCTTTTCTGAAAAGTAAGGGATTGTTTGGAAAAGGGCTTGTTTCATTAGTAAGTGCATATTGAAAACATGAGGGATTGGTCGAAAAAGAGCTTGTTTCATCAATGAGTTCATATTGAAAAAATAAGGGTACTTTTTTTTTTAAGGGTTTGTTTAAAAAAAAAGTGAATATTGAAAAAATGAGGGCCTATTTGAAAGATAAGTGTTTATTTTAATAATAAGGGTTTGTTCTTTAAATAAGGGCTGACAATTGGGACAATCTCAAAACTCAGTTTAGGAAATAAGGAGATGTAAATCTAATTGATATTGAATTTGACATGAAAAAATGTGAGAGCCCTTTAAATTATTTATCTTTAGGGATTAAAAAAAAGGGCTCATTCGAAAAATAAGGGCTTTTTAATTAATAAGTGCACATTGAAAGAATAAAGGCCCATTTTTTAAAAAGGGGATTGATTTTTTTTAACTGAGTACATATTGCAAAAATAAAGGTTTACTTTAAAAATAACAGCTATAAATCTGTTTAATCCCAAAAATCAGTTTTGTAATTATCGGTGAAATTTCAGACTGTTGAGCATCACTGTCTTTCGGTCGAATTCGGATGACACCGATGATTATTTTCAAATTATAAAAAAAACTACTAGAAATTGATGTATAAAAAATGAACTTAATATTTCCCAGGTTGTTCTTAGCTGTACAATTAAAAAGGACTTTCAATACAATAAAGTTATGCCGACTTTTCATCACTGGCGCACCGGAGAGAAAAAATTTGGACTGACATTCACGACAGCCGCCGACGCCAGAGCTTTTGACAAAGGTGTAAAGAAAGCTGTGGAAGAGTTGCTGGAAGGTAAACGATCCTTTTATTTTTCTTTTTTAAATTTACCATTATTTGCCCGTTTTTTGAAGAACAAAAGTTGCTTAGTTGGTAATTATTGCCTCAGAAACAGTATTAAAATGACTGATTTTATTTTTCCCTCGTTTTATTGGGACTAACAGAGCCGATAGTTATAAGACAAAAATTTAGTATATCTAAGCTTCCATTAATTTTCTAATTAACATGTACTATGCCTTGCTGCATTTTCTGTTACGGTCTTCGCTCGTGGTAAGTCTCACGGCTTGTTTTCTATACAACAAGCAAGTAAAATGATTTTTTATTTTTCGACGACAATAACAATGAGATTTCTCGCATTTGCAGGTCTTGCGGATAATTCGTTACGCGGTGGTCATGCAGATGTTGAAGAGGATGACGTTTTTATAGTAATTAACTCAATTCTTTCCTACATAGTAAAACCTAAGTTTAAAAAAAATAATTTATTTAAATATCTTCCTGACATTTTTCGAAGTTGATGTTTTTAGTATCTTATATAACAATAACAGAGTTATTTCGTTCGTAATTGAACAAGAAAAATCAATTAGATGAAAACACTTTGGGTAATAAAAAATCATCTTTATTTTTTATTATACTTTCAATTTTATGTTGTGATTGGGAGTTTTTTTCTTTTTCATACAGCAACTTATAGAAAAATTCAACGTCTTTGTCGATTTCCATCAAATTTGGTACGAAATATCCCTGAACGTTTTTACGTACGCGTGTCGAAAGTTTGAAGGCGTTTGAACAGTCGTTTCGGGAGAAAAAGTGGTTTAAACATTAAAATTAAAATTATTGTGAAATCTGAAATTCTTCATCGATCTTCATAAAATTTAATATCTGATACATTCGGATATCAATTCGTTATCGTGAGAAGCTTGACCGAATTTGACTCAATTTGACTCGAATTACAACGAAAACATCAATTTTTCGAAAATAAACAATGCTATAAAATCCAACTCGCTTTTTAAATTTAGCTTAAATTCAATACCAAAAATCCTTTCCATTACTTTATTTGTTAAAAACCAGAAATGTAAATTTTACTCATAAAAACGCTTCTATAAAAAAGAAAGAAATCAATTTAAGAATTTTACAAACGTCTTCCTAAAAACACGAAGGCCTCATCAAAACCAAATGAAAAATGACAAATTAAGCTCGCAAAAAACTGCGTAATCGTCCCTCAAAAAATTGAGTTTAAAATTGCTTTTGGATTCTCAAAAATATCGATAAAATAACGCTGTAGGGTTAAAAAATCGATAATTGAGAATTCCGCAATGGTTAATGTTGATTTTTCGAATGTTTAGACGCTAAATTTACCAGTGGAGAATCCGGACGCCCGACAATCGACAGAAGCGCGTAGAAGTTTAGGGCAAAGTGGCAATTATCATTCCCAATCGGCGGATTTTCCAGATCCGTACAGACCTTACCAAATTGGAATGCAATCTATGAAAGGTCAGCCATCGGAACATCCTTTGGAACCTGCAGTTTCGGATAATTATCCGTACGTGCAGCTGACGTCGCTTCAACACGAGTATATGTATCCGGTTATCGACGATCACAAAGGCGGCGATCGTTCCGACAGACGAAACTCCGCGAGTTCACTTAAGAAGCCGGATATTATTGTCACGCAACCTACGAAAAATACGGCAAAGCGTGGCAACGTTAGATTACGATGCAAGCATTGCCAAGAGCTTTACGCGGAGGAACAAAATCCAAAAGGAGCTTGCGAATACGCTCCTGATCGAATAAGACGCGGAATCGACACTGTGTCGTGTTTACTCTGCGCTCAGTGTATGCTCTACCACTGCATGAGCGACGCCGAAGGAGATTTCGCTCAAAATCCATGCAGGTACGATTTTATCAACATTTTATTGGATTATTTATTTATTTTTACCTTATTATTTATTTCGCTGACTCAGAGAGAAAGCTTTGTGTTCATCGAAAGAAAAAATGTCGAGGTTTTTGTGTCAAAACACTCAGAATTCTCCAAAACATCGAGGAAAGTGGTTTAGAAAAAATGTGTGTTTTAACAGGGCTTCTAAATTTCAATCACCTGTAACTCAAAAACCGTTTAATCGAGAGCACTTTTTTTTAGAGCTCAAGAAAAAAAAGGTCGCACCCTCTGAATTTTCAAAATCGCCAAACGAAAATTTCACGAAATATTTCATCAAATATATTTTTTTTAATAGTAAAAATGCCCGTTTTTGAGCCTTCGAAACTCACTTGACTCCTTAAGAAGGTTCGTCAGTAAAATTGAAAATGCACAGAAAAATCTGTAATAATTGCCGCGTTTTAAATAATTCACAACAAACTCACATGAATTTTTTTGCTATTTTCGTCTACATCGTTTACACAAAATTGATTTTTTTATGCCTGCATTTCAACATGGCCTCTTATGGCATATCTACAAATAAAATTTTTTTACATCGTTGAATTCGTAAGTATTTAGTGAAATTAATTCTTTTTTTTTCGATGTCAATTTTTTAAAAATATTTTCATTTTATTTTAAATTCGTAAACATGCCATAAGAGCCCATGTTAAAATGTATGCATAACAAAATTAATTTTGTGTAAACGATGTAGACGAAAATTCCCGAAAAATTCATGTGAAAACAAAAATAAAAATTATTTCAGATTTTTCTGTGCATTTTTTATTTTACTGGCGAACCTCCTTAAATGGAAAATTAATGAGCAACCAATAAACAACCTCTAAGTTTGCATCTTTATCACATAAAAATATACATAAAAATGTCGAATAAATTCTTTCGAAGAGAAAAGCTCCTTTCATATTGCTGATAAACTTTACGAACTGTCAGATGTTCGAAAAGTGGCGTTAAAAGCGTTGTTTTTCTTTCAGTTGTAGCACCGAAGAGGGTTGTTGTCGGCGATGGTTCGGTTTGGCACTTTTGTCGCTGATAGTTCCCTGTTTGTGGATTTATCCACCGCTGCGAGCTATTCACTGGTGCGGGATGTCTTGTGGGATGTGCGGCGGTCGTCATCATCCGATGGAATAACTGGAGAGGCCCTTTGATATCTCTGCTCCGTTCTTGGTCGAATCGGGCCGATCTGTTGTCGGTGGAGGTCGAGGTGCGGTTCAGAACGTGTACGAATGTCACGATTTGAGCATGGGCCGGTGCCAGAGATACCAAAGGGGTCGACAATTTCCAGTGCATGCGCTTATCCACCAACGTCATCTCTGAGGTCGTTATAGAAATCGAAACAATCCTCGAGGCGCGTTTAATAAAAATAATAACGCGCGTTTCTATACAAAACTTCACGAGATTAGCGCACATTATTCTTGACGCGATTCACGCATTGTACAGTTTGTATATTTTACTTTTAAACACCACCGTTCAATATTTTTCAAATTAGCGCTCTCCCCGTGCACTTGCAGATACGATTATTTAAAGAAACAGGCGAGGTGAAAATTTTTCGATACACAGGATCTTTTTTTTTTACGAATTAAAATTTAACGACGAATGCAGTTGAAGTGCTTGATTTTGAGATGGATATTTGGAATTGGCGGAGTCGGTTTGAATTGGAAATTCAAAGAATCATTCGAATAATCGGGGATGTTTTGAATTTTCGGAAATAATTCGAATAATCGAGGATGTTTCTTATGTTCGAAAAAAAATCGAATAATCGGAGATCGTTCGAATGTTCGGAAATAATTCGAATAATAAAAAATTATTCAAATATTCAGAAATAATACGAAGAATCAAGAATTGTTCGAATATTCGTAACCAATTCGAAGAATGAAGAATAGTTCGAATATTCGTAAGTGATTCCAATAATTAAAGATATTTCGAATATTCGTAAGTATTCGACTAATTAAAAATAGTTCGAATATTCGTAACTAATTTGATAAATCGAAAATGATTCAAATATTTTCAAATAATTCGGATCAGCGGAATTGATTTTACGATTTATAAGTAATTCGAATAATCGAGATTTCTTCGAATATTCGTTTAAGAAAGACGAATAAGCACGAACAGTTTGAATATTTATCAAAATTCGAAATCTAATATCCACAATTTCGAATCCAAAACTCGGAATGTAAAATTTACAAATATGAATACAAAATTCAAAATACGATATCCATAATTTCGATTAAAAAATTCGAAAAATGATATCTACAATTTTGAGAACAGATATTCAAGATACAATATTTGCGTATCCGTTGAAACAATCGTGGATATTTAATGTTCGAATATTCAATTCAAGCTTCGAATCGAAATCCATGGTTATGAAGAATTATTTGAAAATTTGAGTATTCGCATCCTTTATAAATAACGTACGAAATTCCGACTATTCACCGAATATTAACGAAACAAGCACATCGCAAGTACAATTCTGCATTCCTTTAAGCATCCGAATTCTCTCAGTGTTTTACGTGTATTCGTAATTATTTGCAAATCGCACACATCAAAGTAATTCCTCGTTGGTATTCTTTGAGCTTTGTGACTCTAGTGTCTTTTTAATGTAATATAATTGCAATTACATTTAACTCTCTGTGAATCGCGAATATTCAGGCACAATTTAGCTGCTGAACTTGAGTAATTGTTCTCTTCGTTTTCACCTTTAATTCAATCGAATTTCGAGACTAGTTGAATATTAACGTCGTTATAAACAGAATTGCAGACCTCCATTATCGAATTTCATAAAAATTTATCGTACAATCGACTCAATAATTACCATTTCAAAGAATCTCCAGATTTTGAAGAAGCTGTCAAAATTTCAAAGTAATTGCTAAAAGAAAAAGTTAAACAGAATAAATGTTCTTCTCCATTTCCACAAACGATTTTTTTTGCATCGCAAATTTTGAACATCTCTTTACAAAAACTGCAGATTATCATAAAATGATAATTATTAAAATTGTACCATAAATTTTTGATGTGATTAGCGAATGGAGATTAATTTTGCAATGATATTGATTGCAAAATTAACGAAGTAGCTGCAATACTCGTATTTATTTATGTAAATATATATTTGAATAAAGCCAAAAATATTTGTTTATTAAAATAATTGAAAGCTCATAGATAAATACGAGATTCGACGTTGATACGCTACATTCTCGAAACTATTCTGTCAAAAAAATCGATTATCATCTCGAGTAATCTGCAATTCACGCAAAGCACTCCGGAGAAAAAAAAATGGAATATAACTTTGACAATTCGAAGTATTCCAAGCGCAGAGCGAATCTCGCGACCGACAGACTCAAAAAGCGCGAGAAAGAAAAAAAACGAGTTTGTTTCGAGATGAAGATCTGACGCTAATCGTCGACGTGCCGTCGTTGTCACGCTTTCGAGATAAATAACGATAGTGCATCGATTCCACAGTTGAGAATTCTGTACCCGCTGTGTGTTTCAAAAGCTTTCTGTGTCTCATTGCCCTTTCCCTTTCCCTTTTTCCCCACCATAAACAAAAAATCCTCACGTAAATGTAGACCGAGGAAAAAGAGACAAAAAAAGCAAAAAAGAAAAAAAACCAGACACGAAGAAATCTTAGTCTCCGTTAGCGATTACATCGCCGCCGTTTTTCACGGAAATTTCGAATTATCGCGGTCGTTTGATGATCTTTCGTTAAATCCGTTAAATCGCGATAATCCGAATAATCGTTGCTGATTGTTTTTCTTATTTACGTTTAACGTGCCGAGCATTTTAATTTTTATGGAATATTAATTAAAATTTCGTTTTTTTTATTATTGCGAGAAACGTAATAAACGCTGATTGTACATCCAATGAAAGTAAGATACGAAAAAAAAGGGGGAAAAAACAATGATTTTCTCTTGCGAATAAAAAGCGCGCTTCTTTCATTGGCTGAATATCGGGGCGAGATATACTTACATCTATTTCTCGCGTCTCTGCAGACGCGAGAAAAGTCGATGAATGTAAGATCAATGGCTTTTCTAGATGAATATTAGTGTATTCGATTTTATATTGACCTTTTTACAGTTTTTTATATACAAAGAGTGACGATTGATTCCTACGGGCTCAGAGGAGTCGTTCGTCACTCTTTAATTTAGAATAGCACCTGTACATTTAACGTTAATTCGTTTATTCTTTTTTACACTCTTATAAAAGCACTCTCATGCACACGAAATTATTTAACTAAATTATATAAATTAATCACGCATATCCGGTGATACGCTGTCTAACAAAAGAGAGGAACAGATATTTTTTAAATCTCCACGAATACACAAAATAGTGTTTAGCGTGATGCTATAAACATTATTATTATTTAATCGTTTTATTTAGTGCCGGCATGCGCTCCAAATTAATATTACAGCTGGTTTTATTTTTTTTTTTTAAAAGGAGAAGAAAATCTTAATTTCATTCCTTTCTTTTCGTTAATCGCGCGGTATTAAAATAATTGTTAATCGTTAGTGAATTGTTTGAGTTGAAAAAGGACGGAGGAAAAAAAGAAAAAGATAAAGTTGATGCGATATGTTGATTGTTCGTTGAGACATCGAAACAGAAAGACGAATAACGTATCGCTCCGTTTTATTTTTTTCGTTATCTAATTTTTTCGGGCGTAACATTATTGCGAGACAAGCGATTCTTCGTCCTGAAGGATCTTGAATAATGTCAAATCATGTATATACGACGTATTGTTTACTGCCATATAACAAAACGGTTTATTCAGAGTAACTTACCCATCACACACGTTTTTTTTTCTTTTATTTTTTTAATTTTTCTTTTATTTTTTCTTATTATTTCAAGTATTGCCTTGTTAAATGTAACATAATTGTATTGTACGATAAAAGTTTTAACTATCGTAACACGTTGTCTTTTAGTTATGAAAATAAGTACAAAAGCTATTTTCCCAATAATTGATAAGTCGTTGTGATGACTCTTTACCAAATGAAAATATGCGCGAGTGTGTGAAAAAACATAAAATAACAACAAAAAAAAACAAACAAACAAACAAACAAAAACAAGCGTGACGGATTAAGGGAGCATCGACTGTACGGACGAATGATAAATAGCGAAAATGTGTGAGAATGTGAATTTCTATTTAAGTTGCTTTTCTTGTCGAGTGTGAATGTCGAGCGAGGCTGAGAATGATATATTAACAGAACGATTAATAAATAAACAGCAACAACAACAACAACAAACGTGTCTATAATTATATCGATTCATCATGTACGGTATATATTAGAGCGTAATATTAATATGGATCGGAAGAAGCGGAAAAATAAAAAATAATAATAATTAGTGGTTAAATGCCATTGATAATTATTGAGGACATAGGTGTACATGTATAAAAACAACAGCAACAACAACAACCTATTTATGCGTACATACAAATATTTATGCGTATGCATACATATTTATATATGAAAGAAAAAAAAAAAAAAAAAAACAAATCGCGTGAATATTTTTCGAGTTGCGAAAAATTCACGGATCGCTGCCTGCCTCTTATTTAACAACTAAAAATCAGTTTGTTAATATGTGGCAGTGCTGCAGTCTCGCGACGTCTCTTGGTGGACCCAAGCTTCCCGGGTTATCTGTATAATGTTAATGCTGAAGACCCTTCGAATAGGATTTTAATCCACAAATTCATGATATCATAAATGTTTAAATCTTGTATCATTGTAATTAAACAACAACAACAACAAAAATGGAAAAAAACGATATGTACCATAATCCAAATGTACGAAAAATAAATATTGTATTGTATCATGATGGAACATTACAATGAGTCTAATTGTTTTACTCTGATTATTCGAGGAAACGAGATTTTTTTTTTGTCGTTTAGGCATAGTTTTTTTTTGTAGATTTAGTTTTAGATTTATTTATTAAGACCCTGGAATTTTAAAATCCCTGAGAACATGAGCTAAAAAATGGAAAGAACATGAAGATTGGACGGGAAAAAGAAGTAAAATTGTCTTAAACTGAATGAAGTAGTATTTGACAAAAGAGAATATTAGAAAGAGCAAAAAAAAAGTAAAAGAACTGGAATTTATTTATTAGTACAATGAACGGGTTGGAATCCTTGAAATTAGAATCACAGGCGACGTTCAACTGAACAATAAAAAAAATAAAAAATCATTAATGCGAGAACGAACGGAGATTGTAAAATAAATTGGAAAAAAATAATACGCGGATTTGCTCATGCAAATTATGAGGTATCAGGTTCAAATTTGGTTTACATGTGGATTAACATGGAACAAAGTTTAGGTACAAATTTGAAACCAGTCCATCAAGCGGTTGAAATTTTATGACACTGAATTTTAATAAAAACGTCTTTTGACCTAAAACAAAATAAAACCTTTAATATCAATGATTAACAATCTGTTTTGTATCCTGAGAAAAATGTTGTCTGCCTATAATTCAGTTAACGAAAACCTTAATTATAACATGGAAGGAAAAAACGGAAAGGGACTGCAATAATTCTTTTTCCGAGATTAGTTGAAATTCATTTATTTATATGTAAAGCATTATGTAACTATTCCAACTTATACTATTTACAATAATACAGATGAACCAGGCGTTTGGTGTACTGTACAAAAAATTCAACAGATTCATTGTGAAGGCTTATATTCGAGAAAGTACTTTTCAGTGTGGCGTTGGAGTGTGACCATCCACGTAAAAGTTTCTTGTTGCCTTTGGTAATTCCAGTTCTATTCCATCCAGCTCTTTGGTCAATATTATTTGACACCCTGAGAATTGATCAAATAATACATTTTTTTGCAAGGCATTTACAGTTTTTTTCCACTTTCTTTACACAAAATGCTATAAAATAGCAGTAAAATCTGGCTAAATGGAAGTAAAAGGGTTTGAAGTGCTTCAAAATCATCAAGAAACTAATTAAAAAGGACTCCAAGTATTTTAAGAGCCAAATACTTGGAATAATAGTTTGAGAAATATATTTTTTTTAAACTGTTCGAGATTTTTCGGATCGATTTTTAAAAAATTACGAAAAGTAAAGCATATGTTTGCTAAACAGCTGCAGAATGAAACTTTGCACATTCATCTGATTTGTTATTCATTATTTTCATATTTTGCTTAAAACTTTGTCGCAAAAGTGAATTTTGGTGAAATTTCACGTGATTTAAAGCAATATAACATTTTTTCGATTAATTCGAAACATGATAGAAGCCAAATCTATATGTCGATTCATTCCGAAATTAATAGCAAACGATCTTTAATACAGTTTCATTTTTTTAAGAATAATTAAGCTTGATAGCTAAAAATTCGTGTTAACTGGAGCACAAACATTTTTTTTAAACGCAAGTTCAATCAAATTTGAACAGATGGATGAATTTTTATTTACCTATATCTATTTAATATTATATATTAAAGAGAAAGTACTTTGTGCTTTAGATAAAAGTACTTTAAATACTGCTTAACTAAATTGTACCAAAAAAATACATGTTTAAAATCAGATTCACCAAAATATGATATTCCCTATAAACTCAATTACTAAATACAATTTTTTTTTCACTACGACATTTTTATTCTGCTCTCAATTAAATGACATCTACAGTGTTACTTAAGAACTTGTAAAAAAATTCGTAAATCGCATAGAACATATTTAGAGCAAAGATAAAAGTTTTCCAAAAATTACAGCACAAAAAAGATTTGAGGAATAAAAATATGATCAAATTGGAAATCTATGAAATATTATATTCCATCTCAGCTCAATCACTTGATATTAATAATATTTTCATCCCTTCCACATACATTATTCATTCTTCTCGTAATATCATACAGAATACAGTTTTATGTACAGAACATATAGAAAATGATTAAATCCGGAAAGCAAAATATAGAAAAATTTATAGAAAACATAAAAAAATATGGTGGCGTTATAAAAGTTTTTTTCATGCAACAAAATGGCTCCTATATTCATAAACCGTACCTAATCGAGAATTTTCTCTCAAAAACGGAGCAAGATCCAACAGATCCTCTTCCTGATCGGTAGCCACAGGAAGTTTATCTCTGTAATCGTTATGAACATAAACATGACACGTTGTGCACGCTAAAGAAGCTTCGCACGCTCCTTCCATTTCGATGCCAAATCTGTGAGCGAGATAGAGAGCATTGTCTCCAATCTTGCCTTTGACTTTTATTTTATTTCCAGTTTTGTCAACAAAAGTGATATTCACCCTGAAACAGAAATATCAATTGTTGAAAAAATTAAAAAATCGCTATAAACGCGTTTCAAAATATTTCGACATTTGAAATTTCGCGCGCTTTTTCCACTTACACTTCATCCGGCGATTTTGGATCTTGATATTCATACTCACCGTGCAAAAGACCTTAAAACAAAATTCGCATCAACGATAAAATAGAATGTCACGTGTTTATGAGTTTTAATGACGATTTGACTTGCCGCCAATTCTACAATCTCACCGGGAAATCCACTAAATCGTTAAGCACTTTCTATAGATCAATCGATTACTCACTTTGCGTCGAGGTAATGTCACGATTTATTATTCTCGGTGAAGATTTTAGTGACACCCGATTTTTATTGCCAATACATCGTATCATCAGAGATCGTAATACAAGCGTCATATTTTTACCACTATTTTGACACTGTGACTCTCTCGCTCATCAAGGTTATACCAAAAAGCATCAATGGTATATTTCCTACACATCGAAAGCTACAACAACGTGAAGTTAGCTGAACAACTCTTTCGATCGGTCGAGTTACTTGAAGTTGGAATTGGCAGATCGGCGATGAAAAGTTTTGGAAGAGACTGTATCGCATTGTTCAATGATCTGATTAGAAAAATTGAAACCAACAGAAGTGACAAAAACAAAAAAAAGCGGAAAAATGAAACTGTAAAGTAGAAATAAATAGTGATTTTGTATTTATATTGATTATTGATATGAATTCGACTGTTCCTGTTATTGCAAGATATTTTACAGCATTTTTTACGGATGTAATGAAAGCGCGATCAGCTGGATTGTCCACTGTTTATAGTTTATTGATAATGTAATATTGATAATTGTTAATCGATAGTCTATTGCCAATCTTACAACGTTAGGATTGTTGCAATGCCTTAAAAATTGTAAAAAAGGCTGGAAAGTTATTAACAGAATGTTGTGAGGCTTTAAAAATGCAGAGCTTGCAACTTAAAACGTAATTTTAAGGAATTTTAAGGAAATAATTTGTATTACAGGTAGGATATTAAAAAATGTTGCCCAAACTCACTGTTTTTATAATTAAAACACATTCATGCATAAGCTCGATATTTTTGTACAAATTTCCAAAAGATTTATACACGAATAAATATTTTTTGCATTAATAATTTCTTTCGACGATCAGAAAATTCAAGAATATAAAAAAACAATCTTACCAGCCTCATAGAAATTATTTTCGAGTTCTTCAATTCAGGATTTGCAAATTTCCCGCAATAAGTAACAAACAATAATAACAAATATTCCGCTTTTGATAAAATGCAACTTTTCAAACTCACAATTTTTTTAGTGAAGACTCTTAATTTTTATTCAAAAACTTGATACTTTCGGACAAATGTCAATATTTCTTTAACTGAAAATTCTATTTGCCGATCAGAGAAAATTCCGGAAAATTTTCAATAAATCTAATTAATCTCCTTAAATTTATCCCGAATCCTTCAATAGAGAATTTTCAAATTTCCCGCCATAAGTAGCAAACGATAATAACAACAATTCCTTTTAAAAGTGCAATTTTTTCAACTATGTGTCAACTCGCGATTGACGTAGCAGATAGTTGCCGTACTTTTCGCTGACCTTACGTCATAACATTCGTGTTTTGTCTTGCACCGCAATTTTTTTTTTCGCGCTTGATAATCAGTCACGTTCGAAACAAGATGTCGGCGAGTTTTGTTGTGAAGGAAAATTGAGCTGTGAGTTTGTTGATCTGTCACAAATTTGAATAAGCACAGGTATGTCATCCAATGATATTTCTCTTCCGTTTTAATCCTTTATTCGTGCAATTTGCTGCTTGGTGCACTAAAAAGACTGAATATACGGATTGTCAAGAGTAAACCATTTCTGAGCATTGTTAACATTTGCTGTGCACGTGTAGCGCTGTTCTGTCGGTCTAGGGCACGATTTTATCACTGAAGGACAATCCTTATCTTCGCACTCGCTGATCAACGGTTTTTCATTTATTTTTTTCTATACTAAGCATTAGTTGTGAGAATTGAGCAAAGTTTATGGTACGTTGATTCATATAACGATTAGAATATAGATTTTCACGATAAAAAACAAAAGTCAAATGAATTGCGGTGTATTGAAAAAAAGCGAGTGAAATAAATATTATTCTTTAGTTTAGTGAAAAATTGATACTAAAGTGAACAAATTTTGAGTTTATTGAAAAATGGCTAATTAAACGAATGATTGTTCAGTTTATTAAATAATAGAAAATAAAACGCACAATTTGTGAGTTTATTGAAAAATAGCAAATAAAATAATTATTTAATTTTTTAGTTTTTTTTTTAAAAAGCTAATAAAACAATTATTTAGTTTTTAAGTTTATTTAAAATAAGCAAGTGAAACTGCGAAATTTTGAGGTTATTGAAAAATAGCTAATAAAACTAACAACTTTTAAGTTTACTAAGAAAAAGCAGACAAAAAGAAATTTTTTTGAGTTTTTCAGTTTATGAGAAAGAAAACAAAACTAAGAACTTTTGAGGTTATCAAATAGTACTTAGTAATAATTATATGGAGATTAATTATTGTTGAATAAAGAATTAAGAACGCATGCAATTTTAAATGGCAAACAATCAAAATCTGTATACAATTTAAATAGGATAACATTTTTGAGAGATTATGCAGAAATTTCAAATTCCATTGGTTTTCAAAATATTATTAAATGTGGCAAAATTGCCAAAATTCGCAAATTTTTATAAATTGTTGCAAGAATAATAAGATTAAATAGCGTTAAATTGATATTTCATTGGGAGGTTATGTGAAAATTGTCCTCATTGAGCGATCATAGTGCATTTTTCACATTTCTTCAATATAACAGTTACAAAAAAAGGATTTTTAGCAAAATAAGTCACGGATCTTTTTTTTTAGTGACAAATTTTGGAATCAAAAAAATTAGAAACCTAATTCAAGAGGTACATAACATATTTTCCAAAGACGATTCCTTTTTTTACAGCACAATGTCGAGTGATAGCGATTTTGAACCAACACCGCCTAAACGCAGACGACATGCACAACTTATGAGCCGCACCAACGATTCTGGAAGTCCACTAGTTACAACACTGAGAAACGAACAAACAAATGTAAAAAAAAAATTAACTTGATCTGATTTTTATATGATATAATAATACAATAATCTAATACTCATGTACATATTTTCCTCTATCTTTATTTTGTGTATATTTTCCATTATATATTTCTCAATTTTATCACTTCACAGAAGAAGCTTTGATTTTGTAAAAAAGAAAGTTAGATTGTCGACTCAAATTAATTAAAATAGTGCAAAAAGAAATCCATAATCAATCAACATAGTTCTGATAAATTTAGCAAAAAATTACCAAAAAAAATGGGCAAGCAATTTGAAAGTTCTACTTTCCCCTTTTATTCTTTTGACTATTAAATTTCACCTCACTAACTGTAAAAATGTGCAGTGAATTGAATAAAGCTACTTTATTTTTAATGAATTTTCTTATTATAATCAAGTTCGAGTAAAGAATTCAAAATTAGGAATTTTTTTCACAGAAACACGGAGGCGAATACGATGATGTTTTTGTACTGACCGATAATGAAAGCGATGCACATGGTTCAAGAGGTAAAGACCTAAAAATTTTCTTTGAATCTCAATAAGAATATAAGAGATTTTTTTGATTTCTAAGGGAGTACAAGTTACGGGACAAATACAGATTCCGAAAGTCCATCCATTGCCAATTTACCGCTCGATAGAATCGCGAAAACTTCCAAGGAATCTTCCGAGTCTATTAAAAGTGTAGCGCAAGAAAAAGCCGCGGGTTCGAGCACCGGAATCGAATCCGACACTAACGACGCAGAAGCCGAAAAATGCCCGATCTGTTGGCTTCCGTTCACCAATCAAGAAGTCGCAAATCCGTCGACGTGCGATCACCATTTTTGCCTTCATTGCATTATGGAATGGAGCAAAACGACTAACACTTGTCCTGTCGATCGTCAGACGTTCAACGACATTAACGTTAGACCGAAATTTGGAAGCAATGTACGTAAATTTATCCAAATTCGTTTCATGGTTGTATTTTTCAAATGCTCGATTTTGAGGATTTTTAATTTCGCTCTAAAAGAAAATCGTTTCAAATATGAAGTAAAATGACTGGAGAAAATAAAGGATTTTCTTATATTTCAAGACATGAATTGATTTGCAGACGTAAATCGTTAGGCGTTCAATGGAATAAATTTTAGATCTGAATTCGTAAAAAAAACAAAATTTCAATATACTTAAAGATCAATTGGCTTAGAAAATACGATATTCTCAGAAACACTTAAATTTTCTTCTGATTTCTCTCCCATCGTAAATTGTTCGAAACTCCCTTTCAATTTCACGTTCGTCTGCACCTTAAGATTCCAAAAAATGTATATATTTTCCGTAAAACTTGCAAACATTCACATTGCATCACTCTCTTTATTCCAAATTATAAAAACGCATTCAAATTTCGTCTAAAATTTTTTCATTCGCAAAATTCAATACAAATTTCCGAAAAATAACTTGTTAAATTGAAAAAAAAAAATTTTCAGGTCACGAGGCTTATTCCGGTACAAACGAGAGAAATCACGGAAACGGATATGGACTCGGAATATGCTGAGCTCGATTCGGAACCCGACGGTTTTGAGTATTACGGCTCCGATGAATCTCCTCCGACAGAAGAGCAAATGGAACTAATTGACAGGGTAAACGAATCTTTGGGAGCGTTAGGCACATCGTATTTCATGAGAGATGCTGAAGACCACGAATCGCTCGGCATGTTTTCGTCATCGAACGAAAATTCAATGAATCCTGAAGTGGTCGTTGTTTCTTCTTCGTCGGAGGAGATGCACTTATCGTCTTCTTCAGAGTATAACGAATTATCAGCGGCTTCCTCTCCGAATAACGAATTATCAGAGTCTTTCTCTCGAAATCACGAACTATATTTTATTGACAATTTATCTACTTCGAGTTGCTCACATTCTCGATCACCACCATCGCTAGTTTCCCGCTCTTCTCCATCTTTTCCTTCACCCTTGCATTCACCTTCAATTTCGCCTGCACCTCCTCCTTCACCTTTACCTTCTCCTTCACCTTCACCTTCAATTATATCTTCGTCGTCATCTTCACCTTCGATGTTATCTTCACCCACGCGTTCACCTCCATCTTCATCGTTATCACCTTCACTGACGGGTTCCTATTCGCGATCGGATTCGTGTTCTTCCCTCAGTAACGCCAGCTCTGCTTCCATTTCTTCATGTTGTTTATAAGATTTCAAGTACTGCTCGCATTTACTGCTGTTATTTTGCTTTTTTTGCGATTTTTCTCGTTATTTTCAACGATTTTTCGATGATTACCGACGACTTTTTGTCCTGATTTCTACAGATTTTTTGCCGATATAATTTTGGTTTATTGTCGATTTATTGTCAGTTATTATCAATTGATTGTCAATTTATTGTCAGTTATTATCAATTTATTGTCATATGATTGTCAATTTATTGTCAATTTATTGTCATATGATTGTCAATTTATTGTCATATGATTGTCAATTTATTCTCAATTTATTCTCAAGTGATTGCCAAGTGATTGTCAATTTATTTGCAATTTCTTGTCAAGTGATTGTCAATTTCTTGACAAGTGACCGTCAGTTCATTGTCAACTTATTGTCTATTCATCGTCGCTTTTTCGTCAAATAATTACCAATTTTTGTCAACAAAAGGGTCAACAATTTCCGGTTGTTTAATTAACTGTTTTAAGTTGCGAGCAACAGCCGGAATTTTTATTTAAATACTTTCCTCAGCAAAATCTCATTTTTCCGCCTCTACCTGCAGTAAATAAGATCACACGAACGACGTACTTTGATTGCAGTTATTATTCGGAGAGTAAAAGTGAATCCGTGTTTTACCAGCTGAAAATCTGGGATAACGAAAACTTCGTACTTTAACCGCGTCGTTTTCGAGCAACGGTCGAAAAAAAAATCAGTGCCGCAGTGAAACGGTACAAAACTCTATTTATTTTTCTACAATCAACCGCGTATTCGCCCGCCAACGATTATTGTGTCAAATTGAGTTTATTAAAACTAAAGAATTGTGAAATTCTTTCAGGAGAAACTCCGAATCTTTGATGATTGTGAAGACGCTTTTGGCGGCCTCGGAATATTTATTGTTTATAAGAATGTATAATTGATACAAATTGTGTAAGATTGTTATAGGATATCAAAAATGGCGTATAAAAGCCATGTAATAAAAGGTAAACACCTTTTTTTTTTTAAATTAATACCTATATCGCCTTTGTTGTGTTTTGCGCGCGCTATTTCACACGTTCTCAATGTAATTTATGTTCCATAATTCGTGGAGACGAATAAGAAGCTCCGATGTCAAATGTGAACTGCAAAACTTGTGATTTATTCATTGTTTCTAATTAAAGTTAAAGTTTATACAAAAAATTTGTTACATATGAATAAAACAAATATTTTCTTAACGTAAATTTTATGATTTTTTTGTGTCGACGTTAATTGTACCTAAGAATGTGTTAGAAATTGTTGCAAAAAAATGCCCTGTTTTAGAAACTTTGACAATTCAATTGCAACATATTTGCGACATTGAAAAAAAAACTATTTTTTTAAAAACCTTCTTCAGTTTACATTTCAAAATTCTAAAAAAAATTAGAGATCGTGATGCATCCAAACGATGTTTTTATCGAGTGCTAAAATTGAGAAAGTGAATTATTCAAAAGTTGGATTTTTACAAAATCTAATTATTTAAACATCATCATCAGAGGTAATTAATGGTTATTTAAAATCGCAATAAAAACCATGTCAAAGTATTTTTAATCCCAAAAATAATATCCTCTTCTCCTTTTTCGTTTACTATTCATGCATTTTAACATTTCATGACCAAAATGACGACAAATTGATAAACATAATAATATCCATAATCAAAATCGATAAGCATATTTTTACATGACATTTCAATTATGCGGCATCGTACGGTATTTTAATCACTTTGCAAAAAAATCCCTCAACTTCCGCTTAAGCAAAAAACGTGAAATAAAAAAATCCACAGCTTCGAAAACCCTTAATTTTTTTCTATCGTCTCAAACTCGCTAATTTTCGGAGTACTGCAGAAATTAAAAAATGTTGATGACAAAACTACCATATTTCATGTCTCGTGCATAGAAACGAATCAAAAGGTGTAAACTTAAATGCTGCAAACATAAACAACGACAGTAACAATATTATTCAGCAAATAGACGAATAACATCAACTTCCAAATCCGCAGTCGAATAAAGCCTCGCATTTGAATTCGCGCTTTTCGGACGTAGTCAAATTGGCGTCGATCCTCTTGACTTCCGGTTCCTGTTCCTCGCCTGCATTCCCATGAAAATATATTCTTTTTAACGGCAATTCCCCAATTTTTTTACATCCTAGATCTTGATTAAGCTGCTGCTTTATTTTCCACATTGCGAATTAAATCCGCGAATTATAAAACCGATGCAACATGAGATTTTCGTCACCATGTTGAAAAACGAGAAATAGCGCAACGTCGCAACGGCGTCGCGAGCCAAGATGTCCGCAGTTTTGCGATAGCGAAGCGTACCCTTCGGCTGTCAATATTTGTTAAGAGTTTCGTCAAGTGTCTAGCGGCACGAAAATTGTTTTTTCCGTAGACGACAGAAGACCATCGACATTGACGAATAATTCGCTTCGATATTCTTCGAGTGTTCGAGTGGCCATCAGGAGATCGAGTGCACGCGCTGCTCGAGGACACAACCGTATATTCATCGACGGTACCTTTCGTGTTTGTAAGTGTTCATAAGGAGATTTACAAAAATTTCAAGCCAACGCGTTTTCGCGTTGGACGAATCGAAAACTATAGCATTACGAGCCTCAAGAAATCCTCGGCGATGCCGATTGTCACTGTTTTGACAGTGAAACAAGCTTCGGGGCTGCGAATCGTCAAACTTAACCCAATGAACTATCCAAATTGCCGAAAACATGCAACTTGGACAGTTCTTCAGGAAAACGATTTTTTTTTTCCCTCGAAAAGTTTCGCACTTGAAAGTCTGTCGGTAATGTTGTATATTTGTGATTTGAGCGGGTTTTCCATCGTTTCTGGATAATAATAGCAATAATAATAACGATGATAAAAATAATAATAATAATAATAATAATGTCTGATGGGATTTGTGAGGGAAAAATAAAAATTTGGTTTTGGCTGAAGGTTGAAATGCAGATTAATGCATTTTGCGATGAATGCTTATTATGTTTACAAACATTTCTGGAATTTTTAAATAATTGTATTGTATTTTGCATTTGGTGAAATTTTTTTAAATTTTTTGATTGCATTTGAAGCTTTGAAAAAATCTTGGCGATGCTGATTGTCACTGTTTTGACAGTGAATCAAGCCTCGAGGCTGCGAATCGTCAAACTTAACCCAATGAACTATCCAAATTGCAGAAAACACGCAACTTGGACAGTTCTTCAGGAAAACGATTTTTTTTTCCCTCGAAAAGTTTCGCACTTGAAAGCCTGTCGGTAATGTTGTATATTTGGGATTTGAGCGGGTTTTCCATCGTTTCTGGATAATAATAGCAATAATAATAACGATAATGAAAATAATAATAATAATAATAATGTCTGATGGGATTTGTGAGGGAAAAATAAAAATTTGGTTTTTGATGAAGGTTGAAATGCAGATTAATGCATTTAGTGATGAATGCTTGTGATAAAATTTTTAAATAATTGTATTGTATTTTGCATTTGGTGAAATTTTTTGAAATTTTTCGATTGCATTTGAAGCTTCAAAAAAATCTCGGCGATGCCGATTGTCACTGTTTTGACAGTGAAACAAGCTTCGAGGCTGCGAATCGTCAAACTTAACCCAATGAACTATCCAAATTGCAGAAAACACGCAACTTGGACAGTTCTTCAGGGAAACAATTTTTTTTCCCTCGAAAAGTTTCACACTTCAAAGTTTGTCGGTAATGTTGTATATTTGTAATTTGAGCGGGTTATCCATCGTTTCTGGATAATAATAGCAATAATAATAATAATAATAATAATAATAATAATAATAATAATAATGTCTGATAGGATTTGTGAGGGAAAAATAAAAATTTGGTTTTCGTCGAAGATTGAAATGCAGATTAATGCATTTTGTGATGAATGCTTATTATGTTTACAAACATTTCTGGAATTTTTAAATAATTGTATTGTACTTTGCATTTGGTGAAATTTTTTGAAATTTTTTGATTGCATTTGAAGCTTTAAAAAAATGGGTTAAAAAAAAGGCTTAAGAGATGCTAATTTTTGCTCTATTAATAGTTGACCTGATGCTCGAAATCTACAAACTCGACTTAATGAAAAATTAAAGTGACCAAAAAAATAAACAGATTACATAGTTCTACAGGAAAATAATTTTTTTCCCTCCATAATTTACATATAAATTTGTTATACATAATCAAAGCTGTACATTCCCATTAATTCAATAAATATAGTTCATAGTCCAGTCTATAATTACGACCTTACAATAATAATCTATAGCGTTTATAAAATAATATGTAAACTTCTGTAGGGTCGTAAACAGAATCTCATTTTCAATTAAATATTAGGAGAAATTGTAGAAATAATGAAAGAGTACAGTTCTCCTTCACTTTCAATACATTAACCATATTTCCACATTTTTATTACAAAAATTATTGTCAAATTTGATTGAGAATTAATATTGCATTGAAAAGTTCATATATCAGATATAGAATGAAATAAAAAAATATGATAAAATCTAAAGAAGTGAAGTTTGGAATATTATGAAAAAAATTTAGCCACCATCTATTTTTCTTAAAGTATTAGATATTTACAACACTATAAATAATGCAATATATTTAATGCCTTGTTGCAACTCCATTAAATTATTTTGTGCATTGGAACTCCTTACAATGTAGCAACATTATCTAGTTATTATAATAATAAAAGTTAAAGATTTAGTTGCAGTTATGTATTCCCTTCTTTAGTGTATTAAACTCTTTTCACAATATAACAACATTATTTAATAATTATTTAATTATCAATTTGTTTCATTGACAGATAAAAAAAACCTTACAATATATATATATATATAACATTTAGCTATTGATTACATATAATTAATTAAGAACAAAAGAAAAAAATAAATATAGGTATGCGTATTGTGAGACATTCAAAGATAACAGAAGTAGAACTTTGATAATAACTTTGATGACAATAAGTAGCTATTCAAATTACATCGTTGGTATTGCAATTTGCATTACAATCAATTGTGCGAAGAGAAAAAAAAAAGCAAATTGATTTTAGGTATACAATTGAAATGCATTGGGGTTCGGGTTAATTGCTGCTGGCCTTGTCGACAAAAATGTCCAGCGACGGAGAAACGCCTCAGCCGCAACCATCAAAGCGCAGGCAACTCATTGTGTCAGACAGCGACAGCAGCGAGGGATCCGTTATCGGCAGAACCCACAAAAAACGACGTGTCTACGTATGGATATTCCCAATTTTTTTTTTCCCCCTCCACAAAATAGCAAATTCTAACACTCTGTGTTTTTCCATCATAGAGAGTCGCCAGTGATGCAGAATCCACTGATGATGACAGTGACGTGCCAAAGCCTGTAACACGCAGGAAAAATCTTGTAAGCTCGTGACCAAATTTGCTGAAATATTTTAGACTCTAGCTATTTTTTGTTATTGTGTATTTTAGTTTTAGGGCTCAAATAACTGAGAGACCTTTTTTTTTACAGAAATATGTCTCCAAACAATAAAGTGACTGTAGATTTGTAATTATTAAAGGCTGGGTAGAATTTCGTTCAGTAGAATAATCTAATAAAATTGTATTTACAAAATTTCTCACATGAACTGATGAAATATTAGAAATTTCGAAAGTCATTTTATGGGAGTTTTATCATATTCATCAGGTCTTTGAAACTCGTTGCCTGTTGAGAAATATCCAGGAATTTTCACAATATTTTAGCCCAAAAAAAACATAGCTTTTCGACTTCAAATTTAATTGTCAGGAAAAATATTTTAGCCAGAAAAATACGTGAATTTTCACAATATTCCAGCATTTAATAGAGTGAATTTCCACAATATTCCAGCATTTAATAGAGTGAATTTCCACAATATAACGGTTTAAAAAAAAGTGAATTTTCACAATATTTCAGCTTTAAAAAAAAGTGAATCTTAATATTTTAGCTTAATAAAAAATCCTCATTATTTCATTAACCGAATGTAATTATCATTTTACAGAAGGTCGTGAGCGATGACGATGGAAGTTACAGCAGCGGATCTGAAGCGGATTCCCAAATAAGTAAGAACCGTTGATTTCGCTTTCAAAATAAATTGTTTCAAAAAATGCTGAGATTCGAAAGAAATTACACGTTAGGTTCATTAGCATTTAAACATCTTGCACTTCTGTTTAATAGATTCCGTAAATATGCAAGTTATTTGTCAGATCCTCGCGCATAAATAAATTAAAAAACACAAATTTTGGAAGGAAAAATCCGTTCAATTAGCTAATCAAATAAAAAGTAAATGAAGAAATAAAACGAATGTTGAATTAATTGCAGTTGAGGGAAGTACGAGTTCGGAATGGCAGTCAGATTGGGAAAGTATGTCGGAAGATTCGGAGGCCGAGTCCGTGGAAATGAAGCGTCGACCGAAAGCTTCAAAATCATCGACAAAAACACCGAAGAAAGTGGAAGAGGACGGAGCAGGAGCTTCCGGTTCAAACGCCGGCGGCGAATCCGACGCGAGCGACGGTCAGTCGGAAAAATGTCCGATCTGTTTGCTGACCTTCAGGAAACAGGAAGTCGCAACTCCCTCATCATGTGATCACTGTTTCTGCTTCATTTGCATCACCGAATGGAGCAAAAATATAAACACCTGTCCTGTTGATCGTCAGGCCTTCACCGTCATCCACGTTCGCTCAAAACCTGGCGGAAAAGTACGTAAATTTTATTTTTATACCCAATGAACGAAAATTCAGTCTTTACTCGTAATTCCCATATTTTTATTCACAAAAATTTAATTCTTTACCTCCGAACGTAGATACAATTTTGCACGTTTCCTAAACGTAAAGATAATTGGTTTTCGTCTCACAGATGAAAAGATAAGCTTTGTTTGTATTGTAAATGCGAAGATAATTTTTTACGATTTTTGGACGTAGATATAATTTTTTTTTAACTTCTGAACGCGAATATAATTTGTTTACAACTTCTGGACGTAAATATACGAACGTAGATACAATTTTGCACGTTTCCTGAACGTAAAGATAATTGTTTTTTGACTCACATATGCAAAGATAAATTTTGTTTGTATTGTAAATGTAAAGATAATTATTGTACGATTTTTGGACGTAAATGGAATTTTTTCTTAAACTTCGGGATGCAAATATAATTTGTTTACTCTTTCTGGACGTGAATACAATTTGCTTACAACTTTTGGACGTAAATATAATTTCTTTACTTCTCTGGATGTAAATATACTTGTTCATATCTCTTCGATCTTGAAAAAGATCAGGATCTACGCAAAAAAGTGATTGAAATGAGGTAAAAACGGTTGTAAATCGGTATTTTTGTTGTTGTTTTTGCAGGTTATTCGACATGTGCCGGTTGAAACAAGAACTAATATGGAAGAACAGATTCAAGAAGATCCAACGTACTGCGAGGTTTGTCACCATTGTGATCGCGAGGATCGTATGTTGCTGTGCGACGGCTGTGATCTCGGTTATCATCTCGAATGTCTTAATCCACCAATGAACGAAGTTCCTATGGACGAGTGGTTCTGCCCCGATTGCTCACGCAACAGAGAGGAAGACGCTGAGGCGGTAAGATTTCTTCATACGATTTTATGCACCGAAATTACGAAAAAAAGCAAATAACGAAATATTTATTTTTGTATTTTTATGGACACTAAAATTCAATAATTTTATTTTCTATAATAAGTGGCAGATAGCTACAATTTTGTCAAATAAATGTCGGGTTAAAAATCGAAAGTATTGTTTAAAAATGAAATCAACGAAATTTCGAGAAGTGTATTAGAATTTTTTTTTCTTTTCAATTCGTAAAAAGGATTTACCTGAATTTAAAAAAGCTTAATAATCAATCGAAAACTGATTATTTGTGAACTTGCTTTTTTTTTTTTTCATTATAATTCGTAATAACGAAAAGTTATACAAAATAGTGTTAAAAAAGGGCAGAACATAATTCATGATTAATAGGCTTATCAGCATCTAATAATCAATGCAATAATGGTAAATTATTATTATTATTATTATTATTATTATTATTATTATTATTATTATTATTTGGACTTTTATGATTTTTAAGTGTTACAATTTCCTTTTTTTGTCGTTGTAATTGGTGTTTTCATGGATTACAGCAATTGAGAATTCTTTTTTATAATAAGTTGTAGTTCTGTGCCAGAAATTTGGTGAAATAATATTTGGTTTATATTGTGGAAAAATATTAAGTATTGGTTAAAGAAGGATCGAACAAAACTAAAAAAAAAAGTGTGTATTTAGCCGCCGTCAGCGTGAAATTGTTTTTTTGTACAATACGATTCGAACTAATTAAAACAAAGGAGAAATAGTGGTAAAAACGTACGCTTTCCGATAGTTACAATATCTTTTTTAAATTGCAATTTCTTTTTAAAAGCTACAATTTTTTATCGAAAGTGACAATATTCTTTTAAAAGTTATCGTTTCTTTTTGAATGTCACAATCTTCTATTAAGAGTTACAATATATTTTTGTAATTACAATTCCCCTTTAAAAGTCAGAATTTCTCTGCAATAGCTACAATGTTTGTATTAAGAATCAATTTTTTTTTTCAAAAGTTACAATTTTTTATCAAGATTTACAATAACTTCTTTTAAATGACAATTTTTTTCAGTTACAGTTTCTTTGTAAAAGTGACAACTTTTTATCAAGTTTTACAATATCTTCTTTCAAATAACAATGTTTCATTATTAATAGATTTTGTTTCTTTATAAAAATTACAGCTTTTAAATAACAGTTACAATTTCATCGTAAAAATCACAGTTTCTTTGTCAGAGTTACAATTTTTAATGACGAGTTACAATTGTCGTAAAAATCACAGTTTCTGTGTCAGAGTTACAACTTTTCACGACGAGTTACAATATCTCCATTAGAATAAAACTTTCTCCATAAAAATTGCCACTTCCTTATCGAAACTCAAATTTTTTCCCAAAAAAAGCTCAGAACTTTATTTAAAAAAAAAAATGGCCCATAAAAAAAGATTGTACAGAAGGTAATTTCTTTTTCGGCAGATTCCAATCGACCTGGACGAGATTTCCGACCTGATGGCGGAGGCGCGTGGTCTCGGTGTGTCGTACGGTCGCACCCGAACGGGAATTCCGCGCGAGGATCACGTGTTCGGTCCGCACCGAATAATTCCCCGTACACGTCAGACGGAGCGCGTGCGGGCGAATATTCGCGCAGGTCGCGATCGAACCCGGGCGGCGCGTGAGGTTCGCGATGCGACGCGAGCTTTCGATCCGGATCAGCCGTCGACGTCGTCGTCGGGAATAGAGTCGATATCGGAAAATTCGCGCAGTCGTTCGCCGAACGGTGGATTAATTCGTCGGGCGCGTTCTTCCGTCGGCGTTTCGGTTACGAGCGCGCGAGCTTCGACCGCGACGGCATCGCGAAGCCGCGTTCGTAAAACAACCCGTAAAACCAAGAAAAAACGCGCTAAAAAATCTACGACTAGCAGTCGCGGCGAGCGAATGGTTCGCGAAGTGCGTATTGTCGAATATAACGCTAACGGCGAGCGCGAGGAAATCGTCACTTACGTTAACGTCGCGCCAACATCGACCAAGAGACGGAAGAAACCAAAATCCCGCAAGGTATACACTTCATCGCAACTTGGCCATGTTAATGGCTCTACAATACATTACCGTTGATTCTTCCACACAAAAAAAACAACCTACAAGCCATTTTTTTCTTAAATTATTGATAAGTATATAACAAAATCATCATTACTAACATGAAATCTCCCCGGTGTGACACCCAATTTCATAATTTTATCATTGTAGCGGTTAACAAACGACATAAAATGAATATTGAGATTGTTTTTTTTCCTATGTAACCCTTAATTGTTCCATTTGTACGAATAAAATGTATTCTTCAGTAGATGCAGTTTTTGCTTCTTTCTTATCGCGCTGTGTCTCTTTCACTCTCTCTCTCTTTCTCTCTTTCTCTTGGTGTCCGAAATAATCCTCTTCTGCATCTCTACTTTTATCTGTGAATTCATCTGGAAATTTTTTAATGATTTTCAATAGCCGAGGTTCGAGATATTTCCTGAAAAAAAAACGTGTTGCCGTTTTGTGAAGGTTACTTGGGAGAAATTCTGTCGTTACTAACAAACAAACAAAAAAAAACGTTGAATTAATTGCAAAAAAAATCGGTTTGCCGTTCAACAATCTGTGAGATTGATGTTTTCTGCTCGAATTTTATAGAAACGAAGAAGCCAACGCGCCCGCACTGTGTCGTCCATGGCGGCGGCCAATAACACGGCGAAAAAACGCCTCGCCAACGCTCTTGGCGTGGTCGGATACGACGATGCTCCTTTGCTGTCCGGACCAAACGTCAAAAGTCGACATACGCCTTCGGAGCGCGGTTTACTCAATGACTCGCGTTTTCGCGCTGGAATATCCCAAGTCAGCCTCTTCGGGAACAATCTCGGCCTTGACTACAGCCCGCCTGGGTGAGTGCTATTTATTTATCATTTTTCATTGAATCTTTTCGTTATCATTAGGCTCGTAGGATGCAGATTAGGAAAATTGGCGTAATACACTTTTCTTATTACGATTTACAGAAAAAATACATAAAGATACGGGCAATTTTTAAATACGGTCTTACATACAGACCGAGAAACTGTAAAAAAAAAAAACAAAAAAACTGGCGAAAATGGGATCTTACCTATTTGCAAAGGGATAAAGATGATCAATGAATAATATATGGCAGTCAATGATATTTATTTATCATTTTTCATTGACTCTTTTAGTTATTATTAGGCCTGTAGGATGCAGATTAGGAAAATTGGCGTAATACACTTTTCTTATTACGATTTACAGAAAAATACATAACGATAAGAGCAATTTTTAAATACGGTCTTACATACAGATCGAGAAACTGTAAAAAAAAACTGGAGAAAATGGGATCTTACCTATTTGCAAAGGGATAAATGAATAAATGGCAGTGAAAGCTATTTATCTATCATTTTTCATTGACTCTTTTAGTTATTATTAGGCTCGTAGGATGCAGATTAGGAAAATTCGCGTAATACACTTTTCTTATTACGATTTACAGAAAAATACATAACGATAAGAGCAATTTTTAAATACGGTCTTACATACAGACCGAGAAACTGTAAAAAAAAACTGGAGAAAATGGGATCTTACCTATTTGCAAAGGGATAAATGAATAAATGGCAGTGAAAGCTATTTATCTATCATTTTTCATTGACTCTTTTAGTTATTATTAGGCTCGTAGGATGCAGACTAGGAAAATTGGCGTAATACACTTTTCTTATTACGATTTACAGAAAAATACATAACGATAAGAGCAATTTTTAAATACGATCTTACATACAGACCGAGAAACTGTAAAAAAAATGGAGTAAATGGGATCTTACCTATTTGCAAAGGGATAAATGAATAAATGGCAGTGAAAGCTATTTATCTATCATTTTTCATTGACTCTTTTAGTTATTATTAGGCTCGTAGGATGCAGATTAGGAAAATTGGCATAATACACTTTTCTCCTTACGATTTACAGAAAAAAATACATAACGATAAGAGCAATTTTTAAATACGGTCTTACATACAGACCGAGAAACTATAGAAAACTGGAGAAAATGAAATCTTACCATATTTGCAACTGCACAAAAATGATAAATAAATAATTTATCATTTTTGTCATAAATAAATAGCACTCACCGATATTCGCAGTGATTGCTGTTTCTAAACTCGCAACAGTTTAGTCGGAACTTGAATAATCCTGAAAAGCGTTACCCCTGATCTAGATAAGGACAATGAGCATAATTTAATATTCCAATTCCGTCAAAATAAAAAAAAGGACAATTCCAACATTTCCAATAGTATTTTTCATGTGAATCACTTAGACTATTAAATTGTGCTCATCTCTGAATATAATTCAGGTTCTTCGAGGACGTCCAAAGGCTTGAATAATCCTCAAAAGAGCTTGAAAAAAATGGCAAAATTTCAAAACCCTGAAATCCCAATAAAACGAAAACAAACAAAAAAAATCGCTAAGATTAGCGTCGTTGTCGCGAGTTTAGGTAGCGAAATAAATTCGCGACGCACACAATACACATTGTTCGAGGATAAAAAAAAACCCCTTCTACAATATCTCAACAAAAAACGGTCCTCAAAAAACCGTCGAAAAAAAAAAACTGTATAATATATAAACCGATTGCGCATGAACAACCGATTTTTCTCCTCACTAGGTCGGACGATGATTTTGATAGCATTTCGGGGGATGGTCCATTAGTGGGCGTGCATCGTCGTTCAGCCGCTTCGGCAACGCGTCGTCGTTTTGCTCTGAAGGCCATAGCCAATCCGATAACACGTCAAGAGCCATCGGAGGTCGTAGATTTGATCGGGAGTATATTAAATAGTCAGGAGGTTTGGCACTCGAATAAAAAGGCCTCGATGACGTTGAAGGCGGACGGAACGCTTCTGATTGAGGACAAAAATCGTGAGAACGCTCACAGCATTAATAACAACGAGAGTCCTATTAAAAAGAAGGAGAACATAAATGGCGACAATGCTCCGGTTCCCAGCGTGGAAACTCCTCTAGATCTCTCAAGCGTTAATCCCAGCGACATAACGCAAGCCCCAATGTACAACAGTCCTCGTGGCGGCGGAAATCGTGGCAATTTTCGTGGCGGTTATCGCGACGGATCACGTCACAGCCACGGAGGTCAAGGTTACGGAGGTCGTGACTCTTATTCCGGCGGCGGAAGGCACAGTTACGGCGGCGCCGGTTCCCGCGACAATTTCGGCAATCGTGACTTCGGCCCGCCCGCTAATTACAATCCAAACTTCGATCATCGTGGTCCACCGCCTTTCGGAGGTTCTCCACCTTTCAGAAATCGAAATCCCCAACAATTTCGGCCGCAAAGAATGCCAATGCCCGACAGGCCGATGTTTCCACCGCCGATGGAGGGCATGGAGCATAGACCGCCTTTTCCGCATCCAAATCACTTTCCCAGACCGAGATTACCGTTGGTTCCCACGGGACCACCTCCTGGAATGCACCAGAATTTGCCAGGGATGAACATGCGACCTCCAGTCGCTCAGCAGGAGGAGCACATTTATCAGGAAGATTATTCACAAAATTCGCACGATGAACCGCGCGATAATTTTCCCTCTTCAGGATCCAACCCCCCGAATGAAGAGCGGGTTGAGGATGAAGAGTGCGATATTTACTGCGATATCGAAGCTCCCAAAGAGAGCGAGAATCAGGAGGACATGAGTGAGGGTTCCGCGGCTTTGCTTCCGCCTCCCGAACCGCCTTCCGGTCTTTTGGACTTTGAGGAGGATAATTCTAAGAGCGGGAAGGATAATGACAGCGATCAGGAGGATCTTGTTATCGATGACACTCCTAAAGAGGAAAATGCGAGAGCGCATGACGATAAATACGATCCTTTTGCCGCTGACAGCGACAGCAATGATAGCAATCATGATAAAAAGGAAAAGGCCGAGAAAGCTGAAGAGGAAAGTGCGACTATCGCTCCCTTAGATCCTCCGCCTATGCCACCCGATTTTCCGAGCCTAGAGACGAAGAAACCTGAGCAGGGCATCAATCCTCTTCTTCGTTTAACTGCCTATGATGACGATGATGATGAAGAGGACTCGCAGGATGATTGTCCCAATTTTTCCATATACTCTTCAGCTTCTATGGACGTTGCCAGACACGCTGAACAAGAATTGTCGCAGCAGATTGGTCCGCTTGAACCTCCGCCTCTTCCTCCTGATATTCCTGACGACGATGACGTTATCGTCGGCGATGTGCAATCCTGCGATCTCGCTGATATTCCTGAACCCTCTGATCCTTACGTCGAGGCTCTGCGAAAGGAAAGACAAACTTTGAGCAGAATTCCACCGAAGAAAATATCAAACGACTCGAGGGGGAAGATAACATTCAAAATTGGCAATAAATTCAAGATAAACAACAAACTGAGCAATTTGTACGATGAACTTGATGAGAATATCGAAGTTTCCATCGAACAGGAAAAGGAAATTGAGGAGAAACGCAATAGCTTATCTTCTGTTGATAGCGCGAAGAAAAATCGCGAAGCTGAAAAAGATGACGAAATATTTCCTGCTGAAGATATTGCCAAGGATAAAGAGGAGAAGGAGAAGGAAAAGGAGAAGGAGAAGATTTCCGATGAGGAGGACAACCAAGATGAAGAGGAGGCTGATAAAGAAGAAGTTGCTAAGAGTGAGGAAGTTAAAGATAAAGAAAGTGATAAGGAAAACTCCGGGGATAAGGACAAAAGCAAAGCTTCCGAGGATGACAACGATTCTGGCGAAGAAGAAGAAGAAGAAGAGGGAAAGGAGAAGAAAGCTGAAGAAGCCGCTAAAAATTCCGAAAACGAAGACGACGAAGCTGATGACAAAGACGGCAAATCACCCAAGCCCAAAGAGTCAATGACGATCGATCTTACGGAAAAAAGCTCTGATACCATCATCTCAATTTCGGAAAGTGTTCCTCCCTCGCCGAAAAAAGTCGCAACTAGCGAAAAAGCCGAGGCGAGTCCCGAGCCCAATTTAGAAAGCGAAGATCACAAATCTCGCGACATAAGCGACGACGAAAAGCTCTCCGACGATCACAGCGAAAAGGAATCCGAAGACAAGGGTAAATCCCGAAGAAGCTCAGCCGACGACATGAGCGACATCGAAGATCGTAGCAGCGATAACGAAGGCCTTAAAAATACCGCCAAGACTTCGTACTCAAGTAGTTTGGATCAAAATCGAGCGGGCGCGAGTTCAAGCTTCGATGTTGATGACGAAACCGAAAATTTTCCACTTGAAAAGGAAATAATCGTCAATGAAAAAAATGATAAAGAGGAAAACGAACATGAAGCTTGGGATTCCGACGGCGCTTACACGCCATGCAAAGATGAAAGGCCCGTTAAAGAGAAGGACAACAGAGGCTCACTTTCACCCTTCGAAAGCGGATTGGAACCAATTACGCCCACGAAGGACGACAGAACCAACGATGATCTTGACGGTTGCAGAACTCCAGTCGGTTACGCTGGTCTTGGTACCGAAGCTATTTCCGAAACCGACGAGGCCATGAACTTCGAGGACGAGCTTTCGTTGCTGAATTTGAGAAAAGAAAAGGAAATGGAAGACGGCGAAATTCAAGACGATGGAAAGTTGTCGAAGAAACAAATTGGAAAATCGTCGGAAGACGATGGAAAGAGAAAAAGAAAGAAGAAGGAGAAGGAGAAGAGCAAGGAGACGGAGAAGAACAAGGAGAACATCTCCTCGGATAATCAAGTCGCCTGGAAGAAGATCTCGAAGAGCACTAAAGAGAGACAGTACAGAGACAAGGACAAACGGTCAAGGTCCAGGGAAAGGGACAAGGAAAAGGAGAAGGAAAAGGACAAGGACAAAGACAAGGACAAGGGGAAACCAAAGAAGAAACTCAAGGAAACCGCCAAGAAGAAGGAAAAAAGGAAGGAACTCCCGCGATACGACGTTCGGAAAATCGTTGCTGAAAAACCGGCGAGACCGCGAAAGGACGAATATGGAAGGGATATTAGGGACTATTCCCGCAGCAAATCACGCAGCAGGAGTATATCTAGACACAGAACTGTTTCCCGGGATCGAAGGAGTCGATCTTACTCGAGAATTCGCTCAAGGTCACGTTCAAGGTCGCGAGCGCGAAGATCCTGGTCACGGGGACGAAGATCTTTGTCCAAATCACGGGGATCATTGTCGAAGGGAAGAAGATCGGTATCGAAGGGAAGAAGATCGGTATCGAAGGGGAGAAGATCGGTATCGAAGGGAAGAAGATCGTTATCGAAGGCGCTCGGCGCTATTTCGAAGGGACGTCGATCTCTCTCGAAGGGACGAAGGTCAGTGTCGAAGGGACGACGATCTCTGTCAAAAGGACGTAGATCTTTGTCCAGAAGACGATCTTTGTCGAGAATAAGACGAAAAAGATCGAATTCTCGTAGATCCTTGTCGAAAAAACGATCAGTATCGAGGCGAAGGTCTAAATCACCGGCGCGAAGACGCAGATCGCTTTCGCCTCGACGCAGACGATGCTCGTTGTCCAGAAAGCATCGATCGCGATCGCGGGACAAGAGGAAAGAGAAAAAGAAGCACAAGTCGAGGAGTCGATCGAGAAATCGCAAACGATCGAGATCAAAGTCACCGAAGAGAGCGAGCTCGAAATCACGCGAGAAGAAACATGCCAAGAGGAAATTGGCCAGCCGATCGAGATCCAAACATAGATCGTTGTCGAGGGCGAGAGACAGAAATAGGAATTGGAATCAGATGACGGAAAAACCTGTGGAGAGACATTTCTCCAGGGAGAAAGAACAGAGAGAGTCGTGGAGCGCTCAATGGACGCCATCTTGGTCACGATCGAACTCACCGATCATCAATCAGCACAACGAAATACCCACTCACTCGTGGTCACCTCCTCCGGCTCTTGATGGCGTTACGGTGCCACCGAAAAATTTAACAGTCATTCTTACGAATAAAGAAGCGATAAAGAAGAAGAAGAAGGAGAAACGGAAAGAAAATAAGAAGACGAGAGGCGAAGCGGAGAGGAGAAAGAAGACGAAGAGAACGAGAACTCCTCCGCCTTCTAAAGAAGTTTTCGCGAGCGGTGACAATATTTTAGTCAGCGTTTGCTTCAACAAGGATAACGAAACTATCGCCACTGAACTTCCGGAAATACCGGAAACGATTCCACTTCTCGCGCCGACAAAACGCAGACGTAGAGAACCGATTCAAACGGAAGCGGCTAAGAAGCCAAAGAAGGACAGAGCGAAGGAAAAACGCGCGAAATCACCGAAGGGCAAAAAGGAAAAGAAGAAGAAATCCCGAGCCGCTGAAATAGCCGCCAGTAAAAAACCTGTTGCTGTTATCGATCTCGATCAATCGCCTTTCAGAGAACAAACTCCTTCGCCCAGAGACATTATCGTTCTCAGCGATGATGATGACAAACAGGCTCAAGAATTGGCCACTCCTGAACAACATCCTCGTCCTTCTTCGCCTCAACACGATCAATTTGTATCACAAGGCCCGAAAACTCCGCCGGAACCACAGATCAAATTTTCCATCAATAAACAGACCAGCAATTTACGTCCTTCCATGATGAATCCTCTTCTTGAAGAGGAAGAAGAAGAGGAAGAAATCGACGAAAGGGTTGAAGAGGAATTGGAGATGAGAGCTCAAGAGGAACTCGAATTGAGACTCAAAATTGGACCCAATACTCCACCGGAACCTCCTTCTTCACCTCCGACTTCACCCGATGCTTATGATCCATTCGATCCTACGAAATCACGATCTCCGACTCCAACAGCGAGCCAAGAGGCTACGCCTAATGATGAGAGGAATCAACGCAGTTCTCCGAGAAAACATGACACTAACGATGAAAATCTTACGCCCAATGAACCGGCTCAACAACAGGAAGCCAATAATCAGGATAAGAGGCTCACGGAAAAACCGAAAATCATATCAGTAATGACTATCAAAAGCGCATCACCCAAAAGAGACGCTGAACCTGCTGTTGATAGTCAAACGGAAACTGTACAGATTCTTGATAGTCCGACTAAGACACAACAGAATCAACAGAACGCTCAGTCCGCTGTTAATCCTTTCGCCACTATCAATCCTGTTCTGGCGACTGTTGCTGCTGCTGTTCAACGCAGCGCTATCTTCAATACCAGCACTCCAATCGCTGGACAGAGAAATTTACAACAGGTGTGTATACCATTTTTTAACCGAGTTGGGCATCGGTGATTTTTTATTTGAATTTGTTAATATTTGGCCTTAAAGCAACATTTTTTTGCACTCTCGATTTTTATACATGAAGCACAAAAAACGGGTGTTTTAACGTTGTACTTTCATGTGGCGAAAATTTTTCGGTCATTTGTATAATAAAAGAAAGGGATATTTTGTTCCGACACTTTTTTGGCTGTTATTTGTTTTCTATTTGAATTTGTGAATAAATACACGTTAATACGTATAGTAAAAAAATTTCCACTTCAAATCTGCACGGAATCTACAAAATAAGCGGTTAAAATGTTGTATTTGCATTTAGCAAATTTTTTTTAGTAATTTGTACATGAAAAAATGTAACTTCGTCTTGAAATTTTATTATCTTTTTAAAATTGTTTTATTTAAATGTGTTAACGATTGTAATTACAGTAAAAAATTTCATACTTTTAACTCTACGCAAAAAGCGAAAAATAATACGTTAAAATATTGGATTTTCATATGGCGAAAAAATTCCTGTGATTTGCTGAAAATATATATTTTATACATCTTCAAGAGCATTTCAAAATTTGTTTTTGCAAAATACGATCTGAGATTGATCTTGAGTTGTACTCACTAAAAATACTATGAAATATAGTCGATAAGTATTTTTGTACTTAAAAAAAAAATGCAAATTTTAATAAAATCATTTCTTTTAAATTGCCCAGCTTCGGTAATGAATGAAAATTAATTATCTGTAAAGTATCGAATACGGTCAATCGAGAAAATTTGATTTCAGCCAAACCGCATATCGCCGAGCACTCAGATTAAGCAGCGAGTAAACGACAGGCCGCAGTTGCCTAATTTGTTCGCTAATCCGGCAAAACCGACGCCGATTAGAATGCAAAAAGCGATGCAGAACAAGAACTTGTCGACGTTGGGACAGAACGGAAGCGATGCTACTTTGGATCTGACCAACGACAACGTCGTCGACATGTCTTCGCCTTATTCACCAGGTTCGAGTCTGAGCGACGGTATTTTCGATCCTCCGAGTCCTGGAAATCACAACGGATCGCCGGCCAACGTTTCGGCGGGCAACAAAGTTGGAACCTCGAAGAATAACAAACCCACAGAAAAGAAGGACGCATTTGACTCGCTTTTCGGTTCATCGCCAGCTCTGAAATCGATGAACAAAGGACGATCCAAAAAAGCGATCGAGAAGGAAAAGAGAAGTAAAAAATGTATGTTTACAATGTTTATTTTCACACGGAAATGTTAATTCCTGTTCAAAAACGTTTATTCGCTGCATTTGCTTGGCAAATTAATAGGACAAGTTTTTTGTGCCTGAATCGGTACATTTAATTGAATACATAATTACATGACAATGTCGCAATATGTTTAAGGTCGTTTATTCACCGCTAAAATAGTTTAAAAAATTTATATCGCACGTTTTTATGCGTAAATCGATATTAGGCACATAATTACATAGAAATTTCGCAGTATTTTAATATTGACTGTGATTTTTTTAAGGTTTTTATTACTTTTATTACCAATCTATTGAATTCTTGTGTTAATTATAACGATAATCTTAACATTTTTCCTAAAACTATTTAAAAAATTTGACTATTTTATGGATGATTAACAAGTTTGAACACAAATTGACGATCGGTGACTGCTTTTCTTGTCCTTACAAGGAAAGATGCGAAAATTCAATGGCTAATTTTCTTGCAGCAACGAATCCAAAAGTTGGAGTTCGAATGGACGAAAATCAGTTGCAGATTTTGGACGATCTTCCAAGTTCTGCCGTGGAAATGCAGGTAAAGGACAAGGTCCGTATCAGAAAAAATGGTTAATCACCGAACAGTCGAGAGACGTTTTAACGTTCATTTTTTCCTCTTTTTTTTTATCTCGCAGTTCCTTAAGAAACTGAATCGTCAAGAAAGAGTCGTGGAGGAAGTTAAGTTAGTCTTGAAGCCCCATTACACTAAAAAGCACGTGACGAAGGAAGAGTACAAGGATATTATGCGCAAAGCTGTGCCTAAGGTCAGTTCCAATTTTCTATAAACAAATACACACACTAACATTGACAATTAATCCATTTAAGGAATAAAATCACTTTATTGTAGCTAGTATTTCGATAAATTTCTTCATTTTCTTCTGCAGATTTGTCACAACAAAACAGGTGAGATAAATCCTAAGAAGATTGCGCAGTTGATTGAAGCGTACGTGAGAAAATGTCGTTCCGGTAAAAAGAAGAAACCGCCGTCGGTCCCTGCAAATTCGACGGCAAAAACTGCCAAACCAGCGTGAGTAAATAAAGAAGAAGTTTGCCAAAATTTCTGTCTTTTTTATTTTTTTAATCTATTTGGTGTTTATGAATTTCTCGAAGTTTCCGTTTTTAACGCAGGAAAAATATGTGGAGTTGATCGTACGATGCAAGTTCTAGAAGCACAAGTATTCCTCCGTTTATTGGAGAGTCTTCGAGGCGCGATTGAAGAATAGCAAGAGGAAAAAATGAAAAGAAAAAAAAATACGAAGTGAAAGCAAGAAAAACTGTCGTCAGGGACTGGTAAGTGATCGGCATTAAAAAAAAAACAAAGAAAAAACGTTTATCTCTCTCCGTCACCGACCGAACAATGTGTATTGTGTGTACATACCTAAACTGATTGAATTTAAGCGCAATATTTGTATTTATCTTTAGCAATAGCTTTCACGCGAACGTCGAGGTTCATTTATAAGTGAAATTATTGTTAATTTTATTACATAGACATATATGATTAATTAAGAACGATTTACTTATAAGATTAGCAAATATATATATTTACCGTAAACGAGATCAAGAAGATAAACAAATACGGTTTAATTACGACAATTCAACTATGAGACGATCGTAGTTTACATCATTTGCGGCTGAGAAAATGTGGCGCACGAAAACCATCTTAATTTAGGTAATATCGTCAATAGAATCAAGTCAATCGCGTTTTTAGATATTAAAAAAAACCTTTTGAAAAGTTCTGAAGAGAATCTTAGTCAATTTGGCTGAATTTAGTATAAAAAAGTCCGATTTAACATCGGATAAATTGATAACAATCATTTAATATTTATTCATCGGGAAAAAAAGTTTCATCAATTTGGTAGTTACTTTTTTTCATAAAGTAATCGCTGGAATTTAAGGAAATCATCACTGATTTCCGAGGAATTCTTAGGAGCATTTTATCGTAAATCAACAACAAACTGAGTTATTATTTCGTAGATTAGTCGGTACACAATGTTTTTTACATTAATTAGGAGCTTTTTAAACGAGATCCACTTTAATTTGTACTTGTTCTTTTTTTCGAAACGTTTCGCAACATTTTCGAATTTTTAACCTCGATTGACTCGATTTTATCGATGATATCGTCTTAGATTATCCGAGGAATGCTCAATTTTCGTTCTTCTCTTTTCCATGTTCGAAAATAACTCAAATTAACGTGTTTTTCACGCTTAAAACAGCATCGGAAACTCCTGACGTGCCCTCAACCAGATTGTATTATTAATTTCCACGAACGATCATCTCGATTTAATGTATAATGAGACAGTGGCCTGTATCAGAATTTTTCACACGATCCACAGTTTATCGTCGTTTAACAATCGTTTACATAGCTATGGGATAAATATAGGTCTCGCTTGCTATTCGTCTGTGAATAATGAAAATAAATGGTTCGCTGATAGAGAGAAAAGTAAAAGTAAACAAGAGGAAAACGAGAAAAAAAAAAGAAAATAACAGTTGATATTGTTCGAAGTTCGAAGCGTGTACAAAAGTTGAAGAATTAATTATTCCGGACGTTCGAATCCAAGGAAATCAAGAGGGTTAAGTGATAACTTCTCCGGCTCTTTAGATTTTCTTCTTTATACCCTTTTATCGATTTTGAGAAATGGTTCTTTATCGAAATGTCCGAAAAGTGTTGATAATATACGAGCACATTTATTTTTTCTTTCCTTGAGAAACCGACTTCTTAATGTGCATCTACGTGAAAAAACAAACATTCGTCATTCGAATGATGCACTATACATAACGGGCATAAAATTGTCTTCTCGAAGATCAGGGATTATTCTTTTATTTCTTTAATTCGGTAAATCACAAACAAGGTTCTACTGAATTTATGTTTAATAGGAATCATTGTTCTCCTCGAGTAATATTGATGTTCTTCAAGCTGTAGTAGAAGTAATTAACGAAAAAAGATGTACATCATAATTTATACAAATCTGACAGAAATAAACTCGAAAAAATACATCGTTTTTGTGTACCGCTTCTTTCAAGGACTATTAAGCCAATCGTTTAACCTGAGAAATGCGAGATTTTTTTTTTATATTTAAAAAATGTAGGAATGTGGAAAATGTTGAAAACATCACCTTTTTAGGGATTATTTAGCCATTGTTTCACCTGGAGAATGCTCAATTTTTTTTTCTACTTAAGAAAATGCAGCAACGTGTAAAAAACACAACTTTTTTTTGAGGATTATGCTCTAATTTTTGTTGCCGTGAGATATTTATGCAATGGAATTTTTGTTCGTCAAGATCGTCAATAACGAAAAATTATAAATCCAATATAATTCGAACTTCTCTATCGATCTCCAATAAATTATGTATTCAGCATCATTGAATATTATTACGTTCACGTACGAAATTTGGGCTTGCTAGTTTACTTTCTTCAAAAATTAGAGCAGCAATGTAAATTTGAACCAAATTGCAGATAATGCCAAAACCATGTACTAATCATCACTAAACAGTACCGATTTCATGTAAAAAAAATTTGAAATTGTTATCTCATGTTAGCCGTGAATTTTTAGAAAATTTCAAAACCCAATAAAATCCGAACCGCTTTTCTGATTTCGGTCAAAATCAATACCAAACAACATTAACAGTACCTGCACGTATGAACAATTATTTAGCAAAATATCTTAATTTTTTTCTCAAAGAGGAAACTTAGTTTTGCGGGGAAAAAAAATTTCAAGATTTTAATGTCAGAACACTGAGAAGTATCCAAAACTTCGAGAAAAGTGCTTTAAAAAAAGTGTCAGGCTGTGTGTGTAAGCACGCACGTCTTTTTTCAAATTCAAAAACCTATGAAATGAAAATATCTGCAAACATTTCGAACACAATTGCATCAGTCAAACATGGACTGCTGCTTTGTGTGCGAAATTTTAGCTCAGTCGGTGCAACAGTTCTTGACTTACAGGTGACTAAAATTTCGGAGCCCTACACACACACACACACACATTTTTTCTAAACCATGTTCCTCGATGTTCTGTAACATTCTGCGTGTACTGCCATGAAAATAAATAAGAAATAAAAAAATTTCATGAAAACAAAGCTTCCTCTACGAGCAAGAAAAAAAATGTGAACGAAGACAAAACCGTGTCCAAGAGGAAGCAAAAAAAATTGGCACGAAAACAAAAATCCCTCCATTGTGCAACCAAAATGTAAAATGATAAATCGTGGACAGGACTCGCAATATACCGACGAAAAGCGCGGCGCTCGATCGCTATAGTAGCGAATGAACGCAAGTGGCGTCATAGCGGCGTCTGCGAGAACCGCAAAAGAGTCGTTTTCGTTTGGCAACGCAAGGGAATTTTTAGGTAGTGGCAAGCATTAGAATAAAGAGTGAGAGCGCGCGCGGGGCTCAGCGATATAATATCATATATATTTTTTGCAATAGTGAAATGCGCCGTAACGCGACGGCGAATAGCATCGACCAAAAGGGTCGTTAGTTTAGGATCCCGCAATTTTCTCTCTGGCTATTAGCGTTAATATAAATTCGGGGAAGGGCCAGAAAGCATCGCATATTAGCGATATATACTCTTCGCGAGATTACTAAAGAGAGAGACAGAGAGAGAAAGATCTCACAGCGTTATTAAGGTAGGAAGGGTGACATCAGGCGATTCGCCCAATATCCGTCCAATATTCTCGAGGACATTTTCCTCAAGCCTTCGAGAATCGGTCAAAAGCACGTCACTAAAATTTCGCTGATTCTTACCATTGTTTTCCACCGATTTAAGAGGTTAGAGCGCTTCGCACTTGTCAAATCAGTGGTAATTTTGAAAAATGTTTTTAAAATTTCCGAAACTTCAATCGGATGTTCAGAGGGTTTAATTATGCAGCGGGACTAATTTTTAAAGTATGAATATAGTCGGGCTCGCGATTTGGAGAAAAAATCGAACGATTTTTGACAATGTTCAGAGTGGTTTTTTTTCGAGCGGTTTTTTGAGCGAATTGAGCGTAATGTTGGGCTGATTGGGACGAGGATTAACTCATTTTGTGAGTTGGGAAATAATACATCGAATGATCGAACGGATTTTTTGATTCGTTTAGTTTTCCGGAAGTTACAGCCATTTTTGTTCCTTTTGTTAGGTTAGGATGGCGTAATCAAAAAGTCGTTACTTTTGAACGGGTCGTATCATTGGAAAATTCGGATGGTTAATGCTTAAGGCTTTTTTTAGTATGCAAAATGAAGTATTGATCGTCAGAATTGGATTTTTATTACTGTGTAATCGTCGATTGAAATGGGTGGAAAATATGACATTTGTCATTTGTATATTTGAAATTTTTATTCAGTCATACTGAAAAATGGTTTCCTCAAGACATTTTGCGCAAAAATTGCTATCGAATTACGTCCATTTGCATTAGTATTATTTTATTTAGTTGTTTTTTGTTAGAGAAAACATTTTTACAAGATAAATTTCAGCGATTCATTATGAAGTAAATTCTGATAACGGAATTACTTGTATAAAATATAAATTAGTTTACAAATAAAAAGCTTTACTAATAAAATTTACAACTATTTTATCGTGCAAATTATCTTAGTTTAATTTATTTTTTTAAGTTTGTATAGAATAAGAGACAAAAGATTTTATAAAAAGGTAATGTAATCGGATGGAATGTAAAGTGCAATTGAAGCCATACAAACGACAACTTTTAATGTGAATTTTGATAAATATGTTGAGTGTGAGATAAATATAAAAATCCTATGGCTGAGGCAATGCATTGAAGTTGGGATTATATGCAGACCATAAAAAAAAATTATTTTGACCAAAAGTATTGATTTTGAATAAAATATTAAATATAAAACATAAATATATACTACAAATTTGTTTTTTCCTTTAATAGAATCTGAGAAAATGAAGTCAGCGTTAATATAAGATATGCTTATACTTAAAAAAATATATTTTTGCTTATTTCAACAAAATATCTTCTAATTTCTCAATTATAGTTTAAATAAATTTCGTTTATATGAGCAACAGGGAACCGCATATTTATGTGTCAAACAATGTTATATTCTCCTGATGAGTCAGAAATTAAAAAAAAAAAGGAAAAAAATTTAAAACTTCGACGTTCTCAACAATTGCGCCAGTGAATCTATTTACATAATTAATAACTTGTAAAAAACATTGCAAAAATGTATCTATAATTTTAGAAATTTGAAACGATGCTACGTCGATAATTTAGGACGCAACGTCTTTAGTTATCTAATACCGAAATTTCCCAGCAAACCTCCCCTTAAAAAGTCCATAGAGCGCGATTGAGTCCGCGTTAATTTTGGAAGGGCCGATATAAAAAAATAAAATAAAAGAATTCGGTCGTATTAACATAAAATTTCTTTCAAATACCCAATTGAATCTGAATGAATTTCATTATCACGGACCATAAAAAACTGCGTATTTATGTGATAAAACATGTTATAGAGTTACGAAAATCGAAATAAAAATAGTCGAAAATATTTTTTTAATTTGTCTATGCTTTTAGTACTGCGAATCGATCGAACTACCTTAATTATCTAGTATCGAAAGTATTTAAAAAATATATATTTACCATAAAGTCATTTTACCATAAAATGTTGGTCCAATAATTACTCAATCAAAGGTCACAGAAAGGTGCGTGTTTACGCGTTGAAAAATGTTTTACAGTTATAAAAATAGAAATCAAAATAATAGGAAATATTTTCAAAATTTTTCTATAATTTTAGTAGTAGTGCAAAGCGATCCAACCACCTTAATTCCAAATATCTAACCCTACAAGGCCGCCTCCCCCATAATACCGCAATGGTCAAATTGAAAAAACATTTTTATCGACATTTCACCATAAAACGTTGTTCTGATAATCAAAAACGGCGCGTATACGATTTAATAAATTGGGTGAATACAAAAATAGACACAAGAATAGTAGAAAATAATTAAAAAATTTCTCTATAATTTTAGTAATAGTGTGAAACGATCCAACCGCCTTAATAATTCACTATCAAAACCGACGAGACCTTCGCCCCCCTGACATCAAATATGCGCATATTAATGATCATTGCACCATGAACCGTTATTCTCAAAATTACTCGATCAAATGCCTCAAAAAAAGGCGCGTATTTACGATTTAAAAAATTGGGTAAACACAAAAGTAGTAGAAAAATGATAAAAAAAATTGTCTATAATTTTAATTATAATGTCAAGCGATCCAACTCCCGTAATTATCCACTATCAAAACATACACGACCCTCGCCCCCCTGACATCAAATATGCTCATATTTATGCTCATTGCACGATAAACAGTTATTATAATAATTACTCGTTCGAATGCCTAAAAAAGGGCGCGTATTACGATTTCAAAAATTGGCTAAACACAAAAACAGTAGAAAAATAATAATAAAAATTTGTCTATAATTTTAGTGGTAGTGCGAAGCGACTCAACCACCTTAATTGTCCGGTATCGAACCCTTCGAGCCCCCTCCCCCTAAAAAAGCCCACGGGGGGACAGAGAGCGCAAGAGACAGACTGATACAATAGCAGAGTCAGTGTGAGCGCGAGGGACACACACACCTACTCACACACGCGTTTTTTCTTCCCCCCCCTCCTCTCGTTTAGGCACAAACTAAAACTGTAATCTTCGCCCCTTTTAATTCTCCGCTAGACTCGCTCCTGTATATCAACGTGCTGCCTAAAATTATCATGATACGATTGGCATAACTCTCGGTAACCTCTACATGCCGATATAAATACGATAAATCCGAGAGAACCGAAAGATTTCATCGAAATAAGTGTTGGAGTTTTGCGATGTATTGATGAACCTAACCTCAATCCTGTCGAACGTCGAGACGACGGCTGAGAAAAAGGATCAGAACAGTCGACAAGAGACACGATATATCACGGATCAACTGAGCTCTTTCAATTTGTCAGGAAACGTGCGATACGATTACAAGGTAAGTTATTCCGACATTTTTTCACATTTCGTTCGTTCGACTTATTCACCACGAATTTTACGAATTTTTTCGTTTCCTTATTTTCGCTCGATTTTCAGAGGCAAAATAGTCACTCTTTTGTCATTCTGTCACTTAAATTACGTTTCGCTATGTGCCAACGCTAAAATTATCAAAAAATCTTGTTTCGGTCGAATTTTATTGTAAATTTGTTGTTCATGGATACTCGAATAAAACAAAAATACTTTTAGAGGCGAAATAAGCAGCAATTTGAGAAAATTGCTCTGCCGAAATTACCGACGTCACTTTTGATTCAATTTTGAGGTTGACGATCTGCTGAATTTTGAAGAAATTTTCGTATCGACATATTTTTTTGGATTGCACTTTTTTTGTTCATTGATATGCATTCTAACGGTAATACTTTTGGAACGGAGCGTATAAGATGTATAAGACGAAGAGCCATGCGGAGATTGATGAACACACCTGTGGTCAGTTTTTTTAGGTTGATGATGAGCTTGATATTATGAAAGTGCAATTTTTTTTTGTATTTTATGTTTATATGGGTACGATTAAAAATACAATAGCATTTTTGGGATGTAGATAAGCAGCAAAATACAGAAATTGCTGATAAGATCTGCGGTAAATTTTGGAAATTATCTGAACTTCATACAACTGATTTTTTTCTGCATTTTTCTGTTTATTGATTTGTATTCAAACAATAACGATAATACTTTTGGTATAGAGCAAACAATTGATACAAGAAGTTTTTGTGGTTTTCAAAATTGTCTCTGTTTTATTGGAGGGGACGATATTGGAGGGGAGTAAAAAGACTCTGTTTCTGTCTGGGAATTTTAGAGCCCCTGGGGGGAACAAACACTGCAATTACAAGGAGCGTGTAATACAAGCGTCAACAGATTCAGGCGATTCAGTGAAGTTAGAGAAGAGCGAGTGCAAGCAGGGGTTTTGGCTGTAGGAGGTGGAGGGATGCCTCGCAGTAAGCGGAGAGCGCCCTCCAGTACAAATCATCACCATCATCACGCGACGACGGATATGTCGCCAAGCGCACACGAGGAAAGTGTGCCACGGCATCCCTCGAAAAGGCTCAGACACACATCAAGGTGAGCCACAAATTTATTGATTTTAATTTACTGAATTTCATTTTATTGAATTTGAATTTATGGAATTTCATTTTATTGAATTTGAATTTATGGAATTTCAATTTATGGAATTTAAATTTATGGAATTTAAATTTATGGAATTTAAATTTATGGAATTTGAATTTATGGAATATAAATTTATTGAATATGAATTTATCGAATTCAAATTTATTGACTTTGTATTACTGAATTTCAGTTTTTTGAATGTGTATTTATCGAGTTTGACGTTATTGAATTTGAATTTATTCAATTTTAATTTATTGAATTCTTATTCACAGAATTAGATTTTAACAAATTTGAATTTATTGAAATAATTAATGCATCGAATGAATTCCAAGTTCTTGAAATTATTAAATTTGCATTCAATGAATTTTAATTCCTTTGAATTATTGAATTTGCATTCAATGAATTTTAATTCCTTTGAATTATTGAATTTGCATTCAATGAGTTTGAATTGAATTCGGAATTCTCGAATTTAATTTCATTGAATACGACTTTATTGAATTTAATTTCATTGCATTTGATTTTATCGAATTTGAATGAATTAAAATTGAATTTATTTTATTCCAAAGAAATAACATCATATCAGAATATCGCGTCAAGCGTATGATTCTTTTCTCGATCAAAATACCTTAACAAAGGAGGGTACGATTTTTTACCCTTATCAAAATACCGGAACCGCCAAAAGTGTATGAATTTTTTCTTACCGAAAAAAATCTAGCACGTGTATTAAAACGGAATCCTTGTCGTCCCCTTCAACCAAACACTCAGTTCCTTATTATTTTGCCCCAAACTTCGCTTATCCTATCCGAGTATCGAGATGAAAGTTTGAAGAAGCGTTTATCAGTGAATGCAGAAAAATATTTGCCTACTCTTCTTCTACCCCTTCTCCATTCGTTTTCCACGACTTCAGCACAATGCTGAGGCAACGAGCGAACGATTTGCGCTATCAAAACATTCGTACAAGAATCGTTCATAAACTACCTTAAAATTTAGTAAACACTACTGTTATTAAAAAAAAAAACCCTCATTGATTTAATTAGCATTCAAAAACAAGAATCATTGGTAAATACTACCCAAAAAAAAAAACTAACAAACTCAATAAGTGTAAAAAAAACAAAATTTTGTAAAAAGTTTGTTAATCCTATTTTTATTAAAAAAAAAAAACAAACTTAATTACTGTTAAAAAACAAACAACGTTTGTAAAAATTTTGTAAAATCTATCCTTAAAACTTATACTTAGACGTAAACTGAATTAGCGTTGAAAAATGGGAGAATTTTGGGAAGAGTTTGAAATTCTATTCTTTAAAAAAAAAAAAAAAAAAAAACCTTATTAACGTTAAAAAACGAGAATTTCTTCAAAAGTTTGTAAGTTCAATTTTTATTTTGATCAACAATAATTGTAATTAAAGCTAATTAGCATGAAAAGAGAGAAAATACGTTAATTGTTGTGTCGCATTGAATGAAACGGCATTGTACAGCATGCAAATGAACTTGGAAACGGCAGAGGCGCTCGATTATTCTTCTTTGGATGCACCCACTGTAGAGATATACGTTATACATGTAGAGCCAGAGAGTCACTAAAATAGACTGTCCACAGATTTAGTCTGCCCTTCCCTGCCACTTGGGACGGTCCAACTTTTCAGCTTCCCAACAAGTGTTCATTTTTTTACATATCAAAAAGTTTGAGCGCAAACAGCCGCAAAAGTTTCGCAACATTTATAGAATTCTGCTCTGTTCGTTTTTCGCTGGTCAATCGTTATCAATGCGAGTACGAATAAAAACTTGGGATTAAATATACACGCGCTTTCCTTGGCGAAGCGATTATCATTGGAGATTTACAAATACGTGATCTTTGAAATGTCGTTCGGTAAATCAAACTCCTAACAGTGGTCAGTAGAAATCTGTACCGATTTAAACGCTTACAATATCATTCGGAGCTTTGATACTTTCGATAACGTATTTTTAAATTTTTGATCAAGTCACACGCAAATATCGGCTTTAGGACGGTGCATGGATGACGAGAGGTTTGTGGACTATAGTTTGAAAATTCTTCGGCGTTATTTGATCAGAATAGTTGCTAGATGTCATTTCAAATTTCGCGAATGCTTCACATGAGTTAATTCGATGCTAACACTTTTGTTTTATCGTCCTTATAAAGTTTAACGGTTTAATTTAGAGAAAGTACTCACAGAAAAAAAACAATTGGAGTCACTAATATACTATTGAGACCAAATGATTATTATTATTATTGGTATTATTATTCTTATTCTTATTATTATTTCACAATTTTTATTATTGAAAATTAATGGTAACTGTTTGGTGTCAATAATATTTTGATGACTGCAATAGGTTTGTCTTCTGCAAAAAATGAAGTATAGCGATGGATTCAACTTTTTTGCCTGAAGAGCAATGAAAATGTTGATTAAAGTTTGTTTTTTTCAATCGATATCACTTATGTGATGATGTTCTATTAATTTAGTTTTTTTTAAGCATAAAAGTATGCGGAATAATCACACAAAATAGCGCGGATGTAAATGTGAGCGCGCTAAACTCTCAACTGACGCTTAAGCGTATATATAATTTTTCCGGAAAATTCGAGTTAATTTAATGTCCCATTTTTTGTACCAATTTTTTTTCGGTGTTTCTATTTTTCAGTAATGTATGTATGATGAAACTGACCCAAGTTAGAATGAAAAAATAAAAAAATTATATCTCATCTGATTTCGAATTTATCGTTTTAAAATTTGGTGAAGTTTCTGCAATAATAAACCCGTTCTTTTGGAAATTCTTGAAGAAAAATAAAAGTTTGATGACTAAATTTTGGTGGAAGTGCTCAATATTGAAAATAATGGATTAATTTGTTAATTCATTTCGCGATTGAAGTGATTATTTGAAATGAATTATTTGGAACGTGCGCTTTTTTGCCGAATTTTTTCGCAGTGCGAGGCGATATACAAAAACAGAGGATGTCTCGAGCGCATCATCCTTTTCACAGAAGCGCTGCGTCGCGTGGTTCAGAGAGTACACAATACCGGACGATCCGGACACACTTGGACCTGAGGGAATGGAAAAATTTTGCGAGGACATCGGTGTTGAGCCGGAAAACGTTGTAATGCTCGTGTTAGCGTACAAAATGAATGCCCGTCAAATGGGCTTTTTCACACTAACCGAATGGTTGAAAGGGCTCTCCGAGCTTCAGTGTGATTCCATAAACAAAGTACAACAAAAGCTCGAATACCTAAGAAACCTACTGAACGATCCACACACGTTCAAGGGCATCTATCGATACGCTTACGATTTCGCTAGAGTGAGTAAAAAATTCTCTTCAAATTAGCTTCACCATTTTTTTTCGTCTCTCCGGTTGGAACTAATGCAATTTTATTTCCTCGTTTATCTTCGTCTACAGGACAAAGATCAGCGCAGTATGGACATGGAAACTGCACGAGTAATGCTACAGTTACTGTTAGGAAAACATTGGCCATTATTCTCCCAATTCGCACAATTTTTAGATCAGTCCAAGTATAAAGTAATCAACAAGGATCAGTGGTGCAACATATTGGAATTTTCACGAACTATCAATCACGATCTAACGAATTACGACTTAGACGGAGCGTGTAAGTTATAATTACACTTCAAAACACATTTTCACAGATTTCAAGTGAATCTCGCGTTTATTAAGAGTTTTTTTTAAATTTAACGCGAATTAATTCATATTTTACGAGATTTATCTTGAGTATTTTTCGTCAAGTCGAAGAATTTCACGTTATTATTTATTTGATCATCATAAAATACGTTTTAAATAAACTGTAGAAATTTACTGATTTCTTCGTATGATGAAAGAAGTTCGGAACATTAAAAATGTTGCTTTGTTCAAGTTTTGTTTCCTGAATTTATTTTTTTTTTTTCCGAGATTTTTTTTCGAAAATTCAAAATCCTTCAAAATCTGAACCTCTTTACCGATCTTTACTAAATTTAATAACTACCTGCCGGATATTAATTCGTCCTTTTATAAGATTTGACCAAAGTTGGCCAAAGTTGACTTAAGTTATAATCATCAATTTTTCGAAATTTCAAAATTCTATAAAATCTGAACCACTTTGTAGATTTAACTCAAATTTTATACCGATTATCCTCTCTCATTACTCTATTTGATATAAACTATTTAGTTAATTATCTGAAAAAATTACAGCATCTAGAAAACATACATACTTTTTTCGAAAAATTCTTACAAAATCTTAGAAAATGCATCAATTTTTTCGTAAATTTATACATAGAAAGGAGTTTTGCTACCGATTCACTAAATATTAGCTTGATTGTTAAAACCGTTCTTAAGATACAGCGATTTGATTTTTTCAAGTCTGTCACACACGCAAAAATCTATCTTGAATTTTTTTCCAAACCGTTTTTCATCTAAACTAATGTTTTAGATCATTTCGCGTAATCCGACAGCTTGAGAAATTTTTTCTTTCACGAAAACAAAGCATTCTCTATGAGGTAGCAAAGATTAAAAAAAAAAAGAGCAAGCAACGTGCAAAGTTCTACTTCTTCTTTCAATCGCTCGTTCGATTGGAGAAAAAAAAAAAGTTTTTGTTAAATTGACTCTTTTTTCCCTTTTTAGGGCCAGTAATGCTCGACGAATTTGTCGAGTGGTTAAAACTGCAGCGAGGCGATGGAACATCATCGACGGATGTTCGGGGCAGCTGAAATATCTGATCAAAATTAATTCTACTTTGTCAAAAGTATCCCCACCATCTAAACCTCGAAAAAACAAATTCTCCCTTGCGTCGCACCAACTATTTGTTAACAATTAAAATTTGTCTCAATTCTGAAGAAAAAAAAAAAGAAACGAAGCATTGATTCGCGCGTTTTCGGGTTTCAATTAGTTAGTAACACTTGATTGATTCGCGCGACCCTTTTTGAGGTCGTGACCTATGATTATTGGGGTCGACATCGGAAGACGCGAGTTTAATATTAACGCACACTCGCGTCTTGTAGAAAATAATATCGCGAAACTTGGGAACTCGCTAAGTTTTTCATATCTTTAACAGAATCTCTCTCTCTTCCGATGCCGGTCTCTCCCTTAAAGACCGTACAATTTTACATACAAATTAAGCGGGTTACAACGCTTGATACTAATAAAATCAGTGGCCAATTGTTAAAAGCGTTTCTGCTATTTCTGGAGGTTCAATCGATGTTTCTGAGGCTTTTTCCACGACCACGACATTAATTCCCGATATATAAAAAAAATTAACAGCCGTTATTTCAAAAGAAAATCAATTGATACTTGCAAAAATCAACTTTCGCGCTTTTCGTGCACTTAAAAAAAATCATAATATCAGGCGGATTACGATGAGCAATAAGTTATTTACTTTATTCAAAAATGCTTTATCGTTTGACCGTTAAAATTTTCGAATGCCATCAGTTATTCGAAAGTTACAGCCACTTAATAATCAACGTGAATTCGAGGTCAAGTGAATAAGCGATTGTAACTCGAACTACGAATATTATTTTTTTAAATCTCGGCGATCAATCGATAAAGCATCTATCGATGAACGAAATGAGATATTGCTCGTTGTGATCGGACTGTTATTGAGGTTTTAATCGATTTAAAAGTGGTGAAAAAAAATTGGCATTAGAATGTTGATACATTCAAATGCCAATTTTTTAATTCCTGCTGCGAATTTGTTTATATTTTGAGAAATGATGTCGATACCTGAGCTAATTTATTAGAACAATTGCTTGAACCATCAGAAGTTGCGGAAATAGAAATTAATAGTTGGAGACTGATTTTGGGAGTGTAAATCGCTAAAAACCTTCTTAATTTAGTCGCGTCATTCTAATGAATGGTTGTGCTCGAGGATCGCTGCTGTAACGTCATCTTCGTCGCGACGATACGTATTTTCAGCGTCGGAAACAGGAAATACGAGCCTTTGCCTGCCGAAAGTCGTCGCAAAGACACAGAGACGAGTTTTGTCGGACCATTGATATTATATTAATAGAATTTTCCGTTGAGGGAAAGAGGGGAGCTTCTTTCTCTCTCTCTCTTTCTTTCTTAAGGAGGCATCGACGATAAATTCAGGTCAATCGCGTACTGAGATTAAAACAATTATTTGTACACCTTTTCAAAGTGAAATTAGTGTAATAAAAAATGAATCTAAATTAAGAAATCCTACTCAATATAAAACAACCATTAATATCAATCAATTTGCGTAAAAACAACTGAGATGACGTCAATAATCTGAGATATATACTTGCTGCGTTTTTGGAAATGAAATTGGTAATTTCAGTTCGATCTTCATGAATGACAACTCATTTTATTTTACGATCGACACTCTATAAATTCACCGTGGAAGATTCGTAAAATTATTCATCGTTTACAAATAAACGCCGTTTGTTTATGGAAGATAAAAAAATTGAGAAATTTTTTCAATTTTTCTCCTAATTGAAAATTGAAACAATGAAAATTACTCGGTGGATTTGTGGAATGTCTTTCAACAAACAAAATGAGCTGCTGCTTGGCGAGATTCAATTATAATTACGAATTTGACTCTTAAAAAACTGCGAGGATACAAACCATTTGTATTAAAAGTTGACTGACTTACTTTTCGGCAAACGAATTGCTCTACGTTTTTTTTTACATTAAGTAGGATCCCTTTAATTTAAATTCGACGCTGCTTTGATTAGTTTCCTTTTGAAAAAGTGTTAAAACAATTTTTGGAATTTTGGTAATCGATTAATCTGGATATAACGACGATATCCCCTTAAAATCCGATCGAGACGCGACTTCGTGAGGATAACTCGGTAAATTATTTCGGCACGATTATGTAAATGGAGCCCAAAATCTGTATTATTAAACAGTAAAACAGAAACAAAGCAAAATAATTATTCAATTCAATCGAACTTACGATTGCAATCAACTGGATTAAAAATATAGGTATTAAAAAACGTCTGAAATATAACACGAGCGCTCGTGTCGCCATCGAAACAAACCGAGACACACACGATCGATAACTGTGAATTCTAAGTAGTTAAATTAAATAAATTAATTCCTTTCGTTCGAGTTCTACACCTCTTTATATATATTTCTTTTTATTTTACCTTAAGACGATGTTAAACACGTATTCCGCTCTTAATTCTGCAATAAAACGTGATTCGCATCGTCTTGAGAATTTTTATCGTAGCTCGAAGGTTTTTTTTTTTTGAAAATTCAAATGTAAACTCCGGTAACTTGACAAATTTTACGGACAAAAACAAATTATCGATTGAGATAATCCTCTCGGGCGATCTTCAGAACTAACTTTTTTTTCTGTTTTAGTTTTAACGCGAATCGATGATAAATGCTTAAAGTTTCGATACGAGATTTGCCTGCTAAATAAATCAGCCTGGAATTTAATGTACAGATTTTGAAAGTTTTTATGCATGAATAAGTTAAGTTGACTTTGGCAATTGCGATGAAAAATTAATTGACAGTCAAAATGCTTAAATTACTGTATAACTGTAATTTTAGTAATTTACTTCAGTTTTACTGAAAAAGTTCACTAACTTTGCATTGCAATTGTACATTTCATTAAATTTCCAGTAAAAATGCCAAAATTACTGCGACTTTAATAATTGATTTAATTTTACTGTAAAAGTACGTTAATTGTCTATTATAAATGTACATTCAATGTAATTTAACAATTCATGCATTAAAAATTGTCGAATTTTTTAACGGTGCAGATTTTCCGCTTCTATTGTTAATTAGCGTTACGAAAATACTTTAAGATGAAAATTAAATGACGCAACAATAAAAGCGGAGATCGAATCAAATTCCCTTAAATTCCGAATCTCGTAGGAAATTTAAACATTTAGGATATCATTCGAAATAACATCAAACTAAGATCAGAATCTTTACTTCCATTTCCGACTTGAAAGAAAAAAAACTTCGGAGGTTTTACAACTTGATAATTCAATCGAAAATAAATAAATTTGTCGAATCACCGAAGAATACGCGAATAGAGGATATTTTCAAACGGCGTGCGTTAAATAAACGCTCCATAAGATCGACGCTCGCTACCGAAAAAGTTTGTAAATTCTTGAAGAGATAGTAGCAGGCAATATTTTAATAAAAAATAATGATGATAAATAATGGTAATGATAAATCTAACGATAATATTACGGTTTAAAGCTTAAACTAGTTACGAGTAAATGTAGATACGAATCACCTTTATTCTAACGTAAAACGATATTCGATCAGTATTCTATCAACAACAAAAAAAGAAAGACACAAGAAAAAAAACTGCGACGAGAATCTATTGTAATAATCACACGTGAGCGAAACGTGCAATGTAATAATGGCCTGCTGGTACCTTTTCAATCACAATAAACGGAGATTAATGAAAATAATACACACTGTAAAAAAAATCTACTTAAAAATGAATGTACGAGTACTGGAATTTTTTATGCACATAAACCGATAAATTTAATTTGCAAATACGCTGTAAAATTGATTCGTGGTACGTTTAAATCTTTTTATTCATCCAACTTGCTTTAATTTTACTGAAGTACATTTTACATAACATAATTGTGTATTAAATTTATCAGTTTATGCATAAAAATGGAGAAAAAAAAAATGGAACCGTTCATTTTGTGGAAAAGTGACGTCGGCGATCGAGCGTTTTATAAAAATAAACGTTAAGAATTTAGTCGTAGTTTTAAATAGGAGGTGAAACTTGATTCGAAGGACATTTTTGGCGATTCGCGAAACGAAAATCGTGCCGATCGCTCGAGGGCAACGATTTGCTCAATTTTAACGATAAGACTGTAACCGATTTTTTCACTCGAGCCGATAATTTCGCCCTCACGATCGGTAGATTGGGTTTTGAGGTTTGAGAATACAAACGAGTTCAATTAACTTGATTTTAATATGGGAAACGAAAAATCGAGTGTTGTCCTGCGGTTAAATAGCCTTAAGTGCCATCTTTGCATTGCGACGAGAAAAAAATAATGATTAAAACTACGGCGAAGACATTCCCTTCTTGGAAACTCAGTGGAGCTGTGGAAGGATCCGACAAAACGTTATCGCAAATTTAATTCCTTCATTTGTAAAAAAAAAATTGTTTATTTCACACGCATACATTGTAATTTGTCGTTTGGTAATAAGTTATTTACAGTAACGATCGGCTTTCATTTTACTTCTCCTGTCGAGCAGAGCCTCGTGTAATGTGCCGTCCACCTTCGCTTTCTTCAATTCACCGCGATCTCCGTCGTTGACTCGCAATTTTTTGTCCTGGAACTTTTGGAACTTACGCCTGAAAAAAAATTAATTCACAATTATTTTTTTTTTTTTAAATACAGAACAAATATTTGATTTTTTTCATTTAGAAAAATGTTTCGATTTTTTTATTCGGAAATAATTTTTGGTTTATCATTCGATTTTTTTTTTTAATTTTGCCTTTAGAAATTAAAAAAAAAATTTTTTGTTCACAAAAAATTCTCGATTTTTCAATTCACAAAAAATTCTCGATTTTTCAATTCACAAAAAATTCTCGATTTTTCAATTCACAAAAAATTCTCGATTTTTCAATTCACAAAAAATTCTCGATTTTTCAATTCACAAAAAATTCTTGACTTTTTCATTCACAAAAAATTCTTGACTTTTTCATTCACAAAAAATTCTTGACTTTTTCATTCACAAAAAATTCTTGACTTTTTCATTCACAAAAAATTCTCGATTTTTTAATTCACAAAAAATTCTCGATTTTTTAATTCACAAAAAATTCTCGATTTTATAAATTATCCAGTTTTTACAAAACCATTTTTATCAGCAAAATATTGATGTTTTCCTCGCAGGGAAAGATTGAAAAAATATATTTCTGTCTATAGGAAAAATGTGCGATCAAAAAAATTGACGCATTTGCATTCGTTTTCATAATTACTTACACATAATTAACTTCTATATCTGCTAGCGATCCCTGTTCATCGATAGGAACGTCTTTATTAGGATCATCAATTTTTTGTGTCATGCTCCGCACGGATAAATGTTCCGTCGATCCAGCGGTTTTTTTATTGCAGACGACGTCGTCCTCGTCGGTTATGGATATGAAGCAGTTTGTGTTGCTCAATATTGCGAGTTTTCCATCCTTAATGAAAATTCGGTATGATTATATATTTTTTTTATTCATATCATTTTTTCACGATCATTTAGTTTAGGGGTTTAAAAGAGTTTTTATTAAAATAATCCTCTTTTACAAACTCAGTTTTATTGGCAAATTCTCGAAAATGGATAATATAAAAATTCAATTTGCTATAAAATTTAAATGCCTCTGTCAAACTTCACTAAACTTTATGCCAAATTTCTCGACGTGTTATCGCATCCGTGTCGAAAGTTTAAGCTCGTTTTCGGATGTGTCATAAAATTGAGAGATATAAATGAAAAAATATTCAATTTGCTATAAAATTCTAAAGAAATCTAAAAAAAACTGAGGATCTATTCTTATTAAATGTTGATTCAGTCTTTTGGAAAATTGTTTTCTAATTCATTAAAGTTCAAAATCTTCAACAATGCTAATTAATTTAGTGGAGATAAATAGACGGATCTAAATTAAATAGAAATGTGAATTTTTCGTTATTATTACTTGATAACCAAAATTTCGGGGATCTTCAGTTTCAAATTGATTCTAAACAAGAATGCGAAGTAGAACCTTCAATATTTGTTGCTCATTATGTTCTCCTCTTTTTACGAAGAATTCAAATTTGCCAAAAATGCTCCTAGTAAAAACTTTTGAAAAATGTAAAAAATAATGAGGAAGCAATATGCAAATTTCTTATTTTTTAAGTATTTATTTTGAGAACTCTGCACGAAAATATTTCTAAAAGCTTCAAATAAAGACAACAATTCTAATGGGTAAGTAAAATTGCTACAAAAATTTAGAATCTTTATAAATATAAATACTTCACTTTTCATCTATTCCTGGATGAAAACTGAATATGATTTTCCTTGGGAAATTGATATTTACCTGAAATATAGGTTCCCATTGTTCCATCGCTCCAACAGCATCGCTTCTGCCAATGACGACGCCTTTCTGATCGACTCCAAGATACTTTCCATATCCTGATTTTAGAGCGACTTTTGTCTCGCTAACAGGAAACGCTGTAAGAATTTCTTCAGGTGCTGGACCTTCGCCCTCGTCATGAGGAGCTCCAAGAGTGAACAAACCGTTATCCAAGGCTTTGACATAAGTTTGTTTGCCATATTGTATGGCGACTGTCCCTGTTATTTCGGAGACATTGCTGACCTTCCACCATCCGCCTTAAATTTAGTTAATAATAATACAATTCAGTATAATTTATGAACATATTCAAATCAGAATATAAATTGATTCTCAAATATTTGAAAGATGATTTGTACCGTGTAACGCTGAGTCGTCTTCCTTAACATTAGCAGTTTTTTCAGCGCGTCCTTGTTTCTTATGTTTCCTTTTCTTCGATCTAAAATAATAAATTTACATAACCTATAAAATTTGTAAAAAGGACGTGAAATATATAAAAAAAACAATTTGTTCGATTCGTAATCTTAAACATTAACATAACCTATAAAATTCGAAAAAAAAAACGTGAAATATAAGAAAACAATTGGTTCACTTCATAATTTAAGAAAATTGACATAATCTATAAAATTCGTAAAAAGGACGTAAAATTTTAGAAAACAATTGGTTCTTTTTAGAATTTTCAACAATTGACATAACCTATAAGATTCGTAAAAAGGACGTAAAATATAGAAAAACAATTGGTTCACTTCGTAATTTTGAAAAATTGACATAACCTATAAAATTCATAAACAGACGTAAAATATAAAAATAAAAGATACTTTAATTAATCGTACTTTGGTTTTTCGCCTTTCAACATCAATTTCCCCGTTCTCACTTTGTCGTACTCGGACATTCTTCGATTTTAAGTCGGAAAAACGCGTTAAAACTGATGTGCAAGTGTCAGTCGATAAAAATACGACGCTGAAACAGATACGTTTTGTTATTATTATTATGCGAACAGCTGATCGTTCGAGATATCGAAATAGTTATCGACGTTTCAAGTTCGATCTTTTCCAGAGAAAAAATATCCTTATTATCAGCAGACACTTAAAATCAATAAACAACGATGAGAATTGTTAATTACACTACGACAAGATCTTGTTGGATGAAAAAGAAAATTTCACTATTAAACATTTCAAGCAAACGTATCGTCCTAAGAATCTATATCCTTAATCAGCAATAAATATGATGAATTGATTTCTACCATAAAAATTTTAAAAAAATTAAAAAAAATTTGTTTAAAATTACCGCCTTCCGAACAAAAATATTGATTATTAATTCATCTTAAATTAGCATTTCAAAATCTGCCGATTCTCATCTGCACGAAATATCACTTGTCCTTCGATAATTTATAGCGACTAATAAAGATAATAATAGTAATTTAATTTTATTGCAAACACCTTTTGTGACTACGATAACATAATAACTGATAATAATAATCAATTGATATATTGATAATAATAACATCATAGCCTCAAGCAATGTTAGCAATAAAATCAAATGCAATTGTAAAAAAGTGTATGTACGAAATCCTCTGCACTATATTCCGAATGCTCGCGATTAGATGATAATTTAGCCCATAAAGCTGGAGGCGCATAATAATTCAGGAATTGGTAACGCTTTCGAGGGATATACGAAATCGCCTTAGGCAAATTTTTGATCGCCTCATTTTTCCATTCTTTTTCCATATCTCGTACGTGCCACAGAGAGAGATCGTGATCTCGATACCCCTCGAAATCGCGAGTCCCAGTAGAGTACAGTAAACTATAGTTTTACCCCTACGAAAGCGCATCTAAAAGAGTATGGATTATACGTGGCGAGCGCGAAACAGCGTTCGGAGAGTTCGACGGAGAATTCCCCGCGCGGTTCATTCATTCATCGAATACGCTCCCGCCTGTTCCACCCTCGCGTGCGTATACATGGGGCATTTCATGCCAATTCGACAAGCGCCGAACCTCATCTCGCTGAGAATGCTTCACGATTGTATGATTTTATGATATTTTTCCACATAAGATATGCGTGTAGAATTTATTAAAATTTGTTCTTGTCGCCGGTTTTTAAGGATGTTTGATACGTACAGTCCCGCCAAAAGTGAGTTTCAGAGACAATTTCAATCACTTCCCGATGGGATAAAAATCGGAAAAGAATTGGGCATATAAAACGTGCTGAAAAGATTGATTTTGCTTAATTGTAATCCCCAAATGTTATTAACAAATTGCTGAAAAAAACAATTGTTCAACAAACAATCAGTCAACCTAACTTTTTTTCTAATGAAAATGATATGTTCATTTATTTGAATGCATACGAATTTTTACAGATTTTTTTCTTTATTTTGATTTTTGTTTTTTTATTTTGATAAATCTGCAGAGGGTAAAAAATTTTGGATATGCGTTTTGCAAAAAAAATCTTGATTGTAGTAGATGGTTTTATGTCGAACATATATCCAAAATTCAAATCAAATCCAAAAATATTTCAAACTGCGATAACTTATGAACTTTGCACCGTACAAAAAAAAAAAAAAAATTCTAAAAATTGCGCATTTTCATACGCAATTGGCAACAATTTTTCCGAGGCCACTTTCCGAAGTCGTTTTCGCTCAAAAAAAATTTCATTAATTTTGTAGTAAAATATAGTCTGAAATTACATAAAAAATCGCACTTTATCGTTTTTTTTAGATGTCGATACGATCAATCATTCCCGAGATATCATAGGTTAAATGAAAAATATGTCATATTTCGCCAGAACAAATTTCATAAAAATAAAAATTTGGTGCATCTATTATACCCACTGAACCTGATTTTTGGACATGTTTTCGAATTTTTATTTTTTGGGTCGCTGAAATCATGTGGAATGCTTCATATACTATTATAAAAACCGCATAGATTCCGTCAGAATTTTATACAAGACTCTATCTGGAACAATGCGGTTTTGCCTATTTCTATCAGTTACCATCAGGTATAACTTTTCAACAGTGCAACAAGGAAGAAAAAGAATAAAAATCGAACATGCTACTGATTTTACGTGGAACGCCTCTATGCAATGTATATACATAGTGTTCGTCCCTTCGATAACCGCCCCCGAAGAGAACCCCGACAGTCGGCGCCGGCCGGCAGCTCCTCGCTTTTTGGGGGGAGGGGGTAAAACCCTCGCGCGTTTCTCCAGCGAGGGTGGCGCTGAAAAGCTCAGTGTCGTCGCGACTCGCGCGTCAAGCTGACGTCGAACCCGCCGCGTTCGCCTTTTTTCTCGGCAGAATTTAAGCCGGTTCGAGGTAAATAAACGAAGATCGTCATTTTAACGAGTTAATCTAAAAGCATAATTAAAAAAAAACAAAAGCTACAATAAGTCTATGTGAATAATGTTGTTGTTGTAATTACCAGTGAATAGGTTAAGTGTTTGAGTTGAAAGGTAAAAAAGTTAAACGAATAAAGTGCGTATTATTGCAATTAAGGGAGAAAAGTTCGGGAGTATATTCGTCGGGCTTGTGTTTTGTTTTGTTTTGTTTTGTTTTTTTCTCCCGCGTCCAACGACTATCTTTTGTCTCGCGCCTCGCGGACAAAACCGGAAGTAGTTCCTCACGGTTAACGAAACTTATTGTAAGAGCCGGCGAGTTTTCACGTGGAAACGAAGACGCGAGAAAATAAGTAACGGTGATAAAGTAGGAAGTGAGCTTCGTGAGGAGAAAGTTTTTAATTTAACTCGAGAGTTTGGTGATCCGAAGAGACGAAGCATCAGCGGCGGAAGACGCTTCGCTGAAACCGGGCTTTTTTTTATCGGTTTCTTGACTATTCGGTGCTGGAGAAGCAGCGAGATGGAAATATTGCCGGCATTGTAAGTAAAAGTTTACGTTTTTTTAAATAACTTTTCTCTTTTTGTCGAGAGCTCGATTATATTGGTGCGTGAATGGAATTATCCGTTGATGAGAATTGCAGTTGTGACTTATTCGAAATATTTGTTGGGCGGAAACGTCAACAATGGGAACAACCGTCGACTTATGGCGGATTTGTTTTCGAAGATTTGAAAATTGAGTTTTTTAAGGTGTGCGTGAAATAACGAATTTTGGATATGTGTTCGGCATGAAACCATCTACTACACTCAAGATTTTTTTATAAAACGCATATCCAAAATTTGTTATATTCTGCGCGTTTTTCAAAATAAAAATAATAAAATTCGTATGCATTCAGATAAATTAACATATCATTTTCATTTAAAAAAAAGTTAGGTTGACTGATTGTTTGTTGAACAATTGTTTTTTTCACCAATTTGTTAATAACATTTTGGGATTATTATTATGCGAAATCAATCTTTTCAGCACATTTTATATGCATTATTTTTTCCGATTTTTATCCCATCGGGAAGTGATCGAAATTGTCTCCGAAACCCACTTTTGGCGGCACTGTACGTATCATACATCCTCAAAAATCTCTCTTTTAAAAAGTTCATGGGTAACGGAAAGCATTGTTAGCAGCTTATTCGAGCTGTGATTGGTTCCTGAGAAAGTCCTTGATAAACAAGTTCAATTTGGTATCAAATTTTCCATAATAATAGGACATGAACTGACTTTTTGAAAGGTCATAAAAACGCAGCAGCGCAAAAGAATTTTCAGGTTCGATTAGCCTAGCAGAATAAAAATAAAGATGCAAAGTGGAACCTTGCACATTTGCTTCCTTATTATTTTTCGATTTTACAGAGCTTTCTCTATGAGGAAATCAAAATCAATTAACATACTTCCTCTATGAGGAAGTCAAAATCAATTAACATACTTCCTCTATGAGGAAGTCAAAATCAATTAACATACTTCCTCTATGAGGAAGTCAAAATAAATTAACATACTTCCTCTATGAGGAAGTCAAAATCAATAAACATACTTCCTCTATGAGGAAGTCAAAATCAATAAACATACTTCCTCTATGAGGAAGTCAAAATCAATAAACATACTCCCTCTATGAGGAAGTCAAAATCAATAAACATACTTCCTCTATGAGGAAGTCAAAATAAATTAACATACTTCCTCTATGAGGAAGTCAAAATCAATAAACATACTTCCTCTATGAGGAAGTCAAAATCAATTAACATACTTCCTCTATGAGGAAGTCAAAATCAATGAACATACTTCCTCTATAAGGAAGTCAAAATAAATAAACATACTTCCTCTATGAGGAAGTCAAAATCAATTAACATACTTCCTCTATGATGAAGTCAAAATCAACAAACATACTTCCTCTATGAGGAAGTCAAAATCAACAAACATACTTCCTCTATGAGGAAGTCAAAATCAATTAACATACTTCCTCTATGAGGAAGCCAAAATCAATTAACACACTTCCTCATAGATGTCGCTTTGCAAAAATCAAAAAATAATTAAAAAGCAATGTGCAACGTTCTACTTTTTTTTCTTTTTTTCTTTTTACGAAAACAAATCTGTCTCCATGAGGAAGCAAAGTGGAAACGAAGCATCCTCACCCAGGTTGAGCTGGTATGGAACGGCCCATATGCATAAACGTGACACTATATAGGCAGATAGCATCACCCTGGGGTATGAAAGATAGGTATAGGGTTGGTGGTGAAGCGGTTGTTCGTAAGCCGAAGAGACGAGCGGAGTAGCACCGAACTCTGGTAATCGCGTTAGCGACGTCCACGAACGGCAACCCATTTACCACGACTCTCGTCGCGATATGATAATGAGCGCCGCCGTGCGAAAGCAGTAATAAAGGGAGGACGCTGTTACCTTCATTCTATATATTCTTCTCTATTTTCCTCTCATCCTTCAGCCGCGAGTATTTCTTCACTCTCTCTCTCTCTGCCTTTCTCACTCTCAGCGGCAAGGACGCGAGAAAGTCGAATAACAATGCGTCCAACCTCTTTATTCGTTTGTTGGTAAGCACCACGAGAGAAATTCCACGCATGCACTCTGCCAACCTCAACCTTTTATTCCGGCTTATTTACCGCTTTACTCTTCACCCGCTGTTTTAACATAATTCACCACGAATATAATGTGTTCCTTACAGCTCACAACGCTACGACTTCTTGTATTCTCCGTGAAAACACACAGCAACGGGACATTGAGAAAAAAAGAGGTGACGAAAATTTAGCGAATGGTGTGGAGTTTTCATTGCGGAAATGAATCGGTTTTTGAGGTGTAGGGGAAGGTCAGCATTGGATGAAGGGTTAAGCGGAATTATTCGTTTGTTACGGGCTTCCATGGTGTGCAATATTTTCAGTTGAGAATTTTTTTATTTAATTTCCTTGTTCTTAGGGTCTTGTAGAAAGTACTGTAAGGTTGGATTTTATTTACGGGTCGAATTTAATGAACCGGATTCTGTAGAAGAGCTTCTCTTATCCGTATTGGAAAATAACGCTGAATGTTTTTACGGTGTTTCGACCAGCATTTGATCTTGACCTCTCCGATTTGGTTCGTAATTTTTATGGCAATTTTATTTGAAGTTAAGTTAGAAAATTGTTATATCGAACAAGGTATTTTTCAGAATTTTTTCGGATTTTTCAATTATGGCGTTCGATGTGTCACTTTAAAAATATATTCAAATAAAATTGTCATGAAAAAAAATCTGGTACATTTGGCGGTCCAATTATCCTAGAAAAAATGTCGAGGTCAAATACTGGTCGAGACCATATATTTTGTGCCCTCAGTTCACTTGAATAGTAAAAATGTTTGAACACTCTATATAGTACACAAATTGAGATCAAATATTGAGCTTAGCATGGAACGCCCTGTATATTTTTCGTTGTATTAGCGCAGTGATTGTCGAAACGAAATGGATCGCCCCATATATTTTGTGCCCTCACTTCACTTGAATAGTAAAAATGTTTAAACACCTTATATAGTACACAAATTGAGATCAAATATTGAGTTTGGCATAGAACGCCCCGTATATTTTTCGTTGTGTACACCGGCACAGTATTAGCGCAGTGATTGCCATGAAAAAAAAATCTGGTACATTTGAGGATCCAACTTAACTTAATGCTGATCTTCACGAGATGGATCGCCCCATATATTTTGTGCCCTCGGTTCACTTGAATAGTAAAAATGTTTAAACACCCCATATAGTACACAAATTGAAATCAAATATTAAGTTTGGCAGGGAACGCCCCGTATATTTTCGCTGTGTATACCGGCACAGTATTAGCGCAGTGATTGCTAATGAAAAAAAATTTGTACATTTGAGGATCCAACTTAACTTAATGCTCATCTTAACGAGATGGATCGCCCCATATATTTTGTGCCCTCACTTCACTTGAATAGTAAAAATGTTTAAACACCTTATATAGTACACAAATTGAGATCAAATATTGAGTTTGGCATAGAACGCCCCGTATATTTTTCGTTGTGTACACCGGCACAGTATTAGCGCAGTGATTGCCATGAAAAAAAAATCTGGTACATTTGAGGATCCAACTTAACTTAATGCTGATCTTCACGAGATGGATCGCCCCATATATTTTGTGCCCTCACTTCACTTGAATAGTAAAAATGTTTAAACACCTTATATAGTACACAAATTGAGATCAAATATTGAGTTTGGCATGGAACGCCCCGTATATTTTCGCTGTGTACACCAGCACAGTATTAGCGCAGTGATTGCCATGAAAAAAAAAATCTGGTACATTTGAGGATCCAACTTAACTTAATGCTCATCTTAACGAGATGGATCGCCCCATATATTTTGTGCCCTCACTTCACTCGAATAGTAAAAATGTCTGAACACCCTATATAGTACACAAATTGAGATCAAATATTGAGTTTGGCATAGAACGCCCCGTGTATTTACGCTGTGTACACCAGCACTGTATTAGCGCAGTGATTGCTAATGAAAAAAAAAATTGGTACATTTGAGGATCCAACTTAACTTAATGCTGATCTTAACAAGATGGATCGCCCCATATATTTTGTGCCCTCGGTTCACTTGAATAGTAAAAATGTTTAAACACCCTATATAGTACACAAATTGAGACCAAATATTGAGTTTGGCATGGAACGCCCCGTATATTTTCGCTGTGTATACCGGCACAGTATTAGCGCAATGATTGCTAATGAAAAAAAATTTGTTTCATTTGAGGATCCAACTTAACTTAATGCTGGTCGAAACGAGATGGATCGCCCCATATATTTTGTGCCCTCACTTCACTTGAATAGTAAAAATGTTTGAACACCCTATATAGTACACAAATTGAGATCAAATATTGAGTTTGGCATGGAACGCCCCGTATATTTTCGCTGTGTATTAGCGCAGTGATTGCTAATGAAAAAAAATTTGGTACATTTGAGGATCCAACTTAACTTAATGCTGGTCGAAACGAGATGGATCGCCCTATATATTTTGTGCCCTCACTTCACTTGAATAGTAAAAATGTTTAAACACCTTATATAGTACACAAATTGAGATCAAATATTGAGTTTGGCATGGAACGCCCCGTATATTTTTCGTTGTGTACACCGGCACAGTATTAGCGCAGTGATTGCTAATGAAAAAAAAATCTGGTACATTTAAGGATCCAACTTAACTTAATGCTGATCTTAACGAGATGGATCGCCCCATATATTTTGTGCCGTCGGTTCACTTGAATAGTAAAAATGTTTAAACACCTTATATAGTACACAAATTGAGATCAAATATTGAGTTTGGCATGGAACGCCCCGTATATTTTCGCTGTGTATTAGCGCAGTGATTGCTAATGAAAAAAAATTTGGTACATTTGAGGATCCAACATAACTTAATGCTGGTCGAAACGAGATGGATCGCCCCATATATTTTGTGCCCTCACTTCACTCGAATAGTAAAAATGTCTAAACATCCTATATAGTACACAAATTGAGATCAAATATTGAGTTTGGCATGGAATGCCCCGTATATTTTCGCTGTGTACACCGGTATAGTACTAACGCAGTGAGCGTACCGTATTTCCGGTAAATGTGGAACTCCGAAATTCTGTAATGTAGATGTACGAAGGTTGGTTAGTGCGGGAGCCGAGAAATTTCGTCGTCACTACGACATAATCGAGTCTGACAAGTTTTGGCCATTGTTTCGTGGGCGGTTCATGATATCGGTGAAGGCAAAATCTCATAACGAGCCATTGTAATTCAATAAAAAGTCTATTCCGCTTGGGAGACTCGATTGCAGTAAATACGACGCCGGAATTGTTGCTAGTTATTTGAGCGCATGACTGACCACCTGACGAAAACCAGTCAAACGTCTTTGAGCTAAGGGCGAAGGGACATTTCGAACCGGGGACTCATGAATGATTAAGCGGCATTAAAGACATTCATCTTGTATAATTGACTCTTACGATTGGCCCTTCCGAATTTTTTTCTTTTACCTCTTTTGGTTTAGGGGAATATACTCAACATGGTTTTTTGAAAATAATTGCCTTGTGGGTCAATGTTGAAGCGTATGAAATTTTATTTTATTTCTTTGATATAGATCCTTATTTTCGTTTTGTATATTTGAGTCATTGTATCAAATATCGGACGAAAATCTGGACTTCAAATTTTTGGTGGTTTTTTTTTTTTTTTTTTTAATGATCCGATTCACTTTACCGAAATTGAGATAAATGTCCGAATTAAAGATTTTTTTGGTCATTATTTCCAAAGGGAATCGTACTTCAGTTTTGAAAAAATTTGAACTGAAAATCTCAAACTTGGGTTGTCTTTTCATTTCAGTATAACGAATAGAATCATGAAAAAAAATGACACCAACAATTTGAAGACCAGATTTTTTTTAAATTAGGCTGCAAAGTAGAACCTTGCGAATTGCTTTCAGATTATAATTAAATTTTCCCAAAACTTTTCTCGATGGGAAAGCTAAAATTGATAAATATAGGACATTCCATAGTGATTCAACCAAGCCTCTCGAAATTAGTCGAAATTTTTTTATCCGATTAGACCAACTTCAAAAAGTACTTAAAATTTTTTCCAATGACAATTTTTTTTTCTACGATTTTCAGAAAAAAAAAAGATTCTGCAAATATGTAAGAAATTCCAAATACTTTTCGAATTTAATGCAACCACATAAAAAATTGTCGCCCAAATCCGAGAGGTCGAGGGTTCAACCCACGACGAATCGGTATGGAATGCCCCATATACTTCCTCACAGATTTGTAAAAAGTTAAAAATAACGACGAAACAATTTGCGCAGTTGTACTCGATAATTTTTTTCATGCAGCTCCGTGCGAGAAGTGCTTACTTCTCACATTCTTCGCTTCGCGTGCGAGAAATCGCACTTCTCGCACTAGTGAAATAACATTGTATACGAAACTCGTGCGAGAAACTTTTTTTAAACTCCCTTGATTGCAACAAGCACCGTCGTCAGAAAAAGTTTTATCGCACTCGTATCGTAATATACTATTATATCAGCCGCAAACGTTCTTTGGATATAACAATAGAAAAAAAAAATAAAAATTCGTTGTAAATTAATTCATAAGGCAAATTCCTTGATGTACGTATTGTTGTTAAGTAACAAACGCGCACTAATTTGTCAGGATTGCAGGTAACAAGGACAGTCGTACTTCGGAGATGAATAAACATGATGTACGCATGTAAATTTACCGAGAGTTTCGGTAGTTGCACGTTTTGTCAATTAGTATGCCGTGCGAAATGTTAGCATCTGATTAGTACGACATTCGCCTGAGACGTCGAGTTATTCGGTGTAATTTGCACATGTGTTTACGTGTCTATGTGTCGATTGCACATAGAGAGAGAGAGAGAAAGAGAGAGAGAGACGTACGTACTTAGTTATACATTCTCTCGAACTGCGCCAATGGAAAATCATAAGCCGAAACGTCGAACAAACCGATCGATGCTGTTGATCAAACGCAAACGGTTATTAACCGGCAGCGACAACCGAGGACGACCCGCGGTCAATTTTACCATCGACTTCGCGACGTAGCCTTCGGCAATATCATCCCTATCCATGAATAATATAATATGGAGATCAACGATCCGATCCATCAAACTCTCCCGGAATTTCATTACTCGATGTATAGGACAATCGATGGAAATTACTACGATATAGGTGAAGTTTAATCTCCGAGAAATTCAAGGTAAGAAAATTCGTCTTGTTCATTGAAATATGTAATTCCGTCGGTAAACTGTGACGGAAATAGTTGAGAATTAATTATTTCGACCGGAAGTTGGATTTGTGAATTGTGATATTAGAGATGACCAGAAGGTGGTTTATTTATTTGTTTTTTTATTTTTTTTTAATCGCGGTACAGTGAGTTTTCAAAATAAAAAAAATAAAAATCAAAATAAAGAAAAAAATCTGGAAAAATTCGTATGCATTCAAATAAATTAATATATCATTTTCATTAAAAAAAAAAAGTTAGGTTGACTGATTGTTTGTTGAAAAATTGATTTGTTTCACAAATTTGTTAATAATATTTTGGAATTATTACTATGCAAAATTGATCTTTTCAATACGCTTAATATCGATTATTTTTTTCCGATTTTAATCCCATCGGGAAGTGATTGAAATTTTCTCTGAAACTCACTTTTGGCGGGACTGTACCTATCGTACATCCTTAATTGCATTATGGTTGGCGAAGATGCTACTTTGGTCTTTGGTTTTTTTTTTAAATTAGAGACTTTTGCGCATCACATGTTTTACCGTTTGCCAGGAATGAATTCAGTCGTGGCGCTCTTCAAGAATGTGGATTAGAAGATGGTAAGCAGATGGATGCAGAGACGCAGTGAGAATTGCGCGTGTAAAAGCAGCTCCGATGCACTCTGCTACTCCGTAACCCCCTTAAGCATACGCGTAATCAAAATAATTGAGTTTTCAAAATAAAAAAAATAAATAAAAAAATCTGGAAAAATTCGGATGCATTCAAATAAATTAACATATCATTTTCATTTAAAAAAAAGTTAGGTTGACTGGTTGTTTTGTTTCACCAATTTTTTAATAATATTTTGGGATTATTACTATGTGAAATCAATCTTTTCAGCACGTTTTATATGCATTACTTTTTTCCGATTTTAATCCCATCGGGAAGTGATCGAAATTTTCTCTGAAACTCATTTTTGGTGGGACTGTACGTATCATACATCCTTAATTGCTTTATAGTTGGTGAAGATGCTGCTTTGGATTTTTAGAAATTAGAGACTGCGCATCACATGTTTTACCGTTTGCCAGGAACGAATTCAGTCGTGGCGCTCTTCGAGAATGTGGATTAGAAGATGGTAAGCAGATGGATGCAGAAACGCAGTGAGAATTGCAGGTAAAAGCAGCTCCGATGCACTCTGCTACTCCGTAACTCCCTTAAGCATACGCGTAATCAAAATAATTGAGTTTTCAAAATAAAAAAAAATGAAAATCAAAATAAAGAAAAAAATCTGGAAAAATTCGTAGGCATCCAAATAAATTAACATATCATTTTCATTAAAAAAAAAGTTAGGTTGACTGAGTGTTTGTTGAACAATTGTTTTGTTTCACCAATTTGTTAATAATATTTTGGGATTATTATTATGTGAAATCAATCTTTTCAGCAAGTTGGCGAAGATGCTACTTTGGTTTTTGGTTTTTTTTTTAGAAATTAGAGACTTTTGCGCATCACGTGTTTTACCGTTTGCCAGGAACGAATTCAGTCGTGGCGCTCTTCAAGTATGTGGATTAGAAGATGGTAAGCAGATGGATGCAGAGACGCAGTGAGAATTGCGCAGGTAAAAGCAGCTTCGATGCACTCTGCTACTCCGTTACCCCCTTAAGCGTACGCGTACAAGATTGAAACATTGGTAGCAGCCGCAGGGTTTGCACAAACGCTACCAAACGTCGGGTTTATCCGCAACGTATACATAATACCTGCCTGGCACACGAACGTGGCTTTGATTCTCGAGGACTCGCTTCTCGTATGCTACATGTGCTATATTGAGATTTGAACCACGTTAATTAGAGCTCGAGCGCATTTACGCTCACGTGGACCTTCGTCGATTTATTAAATCGCCTTGGGCATCGTTTTAACGTTCATATTTTTTGTCGAAAAATAAAGAAAACTTTTTTTTAAGAATATTCCAGTCGACTGCATTTTTTTCAATCGATCGCTTTTTTTTTGTGAAAATAATTCAGCAAGCAGAAATTAAAAAAAGAAAATAAGGACTCAGAGTAGAAGGTTGATTATTACTTGCTCATTATTTTTACTCACATGAGAAACTTTCTAGAGAGTTGAAAAAAATGATTTTACACAAATATTTTGGTTGACCGGATTTTTTAAAAATCATGTCGATGGCGTTTTTTTTTTTTTTTTTTTTTTGTAAAACAAATTCAGCAAGCAGAAATAAAAAATTATTTAAAAAGACTCGTAGTAGAAGGTTGCACATTGCTTTCTCATTATTTTTTCTCACGGAGGAAAACTTTTTACCAAGTCCTAACAAAAGAAAACGATTTTACAAAAATATTTCCCTTGATTGCATTTTTCAATCACATCGATCGCTTTTTTTTTTGTGAAAATAATTCAGCAAGTAGAAATTAAAAAAAGAGAATGAGGACTCAGAGTAGAAGGTTGCTTATTGCTTGCTCATTATTTTTCCTTACGGAGGAAGATTTTTTACCAAGTCTTAACAAAAGAAAACGATTTTACAAAAATATTTCCCTTGACTGCATTTTCCAATCATATCGATCATTTTTTTTTTTTTTTTAATTCAGCAAGCATAAATAAAAAAGAAAAGATGGATTCAAAGTAAAATAGTATACACGACACGGGCGAAAGTTTGAAAGTCCTGGACTGGGCGATATAATGCCCGAGGCGAAGCCGTGCAGGAATATCAAACTTTTTGCCCTTGTAGTGTAATATACTATTTACAAAGTAAAAAAAAAAAATCTTACAAGTTTTTTTTCAAGTGCAAAATAATGAGCAAGCAATTTACAACGCTTTATTTTGCATACTCCTTTTTTTTCAAATAAATTCGAAAAACTTTTCGTTTTGATATTTCACATATTCACAACAAATATATAATATACTGTTTACAAAGTAAAAAAAAAAATCTTACAAGTTTTTTTTCAAGTGCAAAATAATGAGCAAGCAATTTATAACATTTTATTTTGCATACTTCTTTTTTTTCAAATAAATTCGAAAAACTTTTCGTTATGATATTTCACATATTAAGTAATATTGCAATTTACACATAGGGTTAATAAAAGATATTGAGTTACTGTTACCCAGAAAACTATGCTCATCCGCAGGAGGTATTATATCATGCTTCTGTAATATAAGTCAGCCCTTTCCTTAGTACTTCCGGTATTATTAAAGGACGACGTAGGACAGTGCATAAAAGCCTCACGAGGGAATGCAACTGTGACGGACTGAGCGCCAAATTCCTCAGGCTGCCTCCTCATATCACCGGTCGTAAGCTTCGTCGCCTAAGTTATGCTCCCTTAATTACTATACGAATCGTCGTCGTTCGTTAATTACGATCCTGGTCGTTAGCGCGATAATTCCGTAGACTTGCTCGTGGTAGCAGTGTTTTCAACACTCCGGACTCTCGAAGCGTATAGCAGTTCGATGAGAAGTTCGAGACTCTTGAGCCTCGGGCCAGTCTGAATTCAATGGCTTTCTCTGTACTTACTATAACTAGTACATCTGCACCGGACGGACGTGAGGAGACATTGACTTAAAACTTTGTCCAGAAAGCTTACTAAACTCATAGTCGATACCTCAACAATATTAACAAGCAGATGCTTTCTACGACTGTTCAATAATAATTCTTATTATTGTGTTATTGTTTTCATCATTTGTCAAATAAACAATAATATGTTTTACCTGGTTTTTATATTATTTACTTCTTACTTTCCTTTTGATTTTACTTTTGACTTTACTTTTGACTTTACTTTTTACTTTACTGTTTACTTTACTGTTTACTTTACTTTTTACTTTACTTTTTACTTTACTTTTTACTTTACTTTTTACTTTACTTTTTACCTTACTTTTTACTTTACTTTTTACTTTACTTTTTACTTTACTTTTTACTTTACTATTTAATTTACTATTTACTTTACTTTTTACTTTTTACTTTACGATTTACTTAACTTTTGACTTAACTTTTTACTTCAATTTTTACTTAACTTTTTAATGAACACGGTTCTCCCGGACAGTATAACATGGAAATTACATTTCAATGTAACAATGTTCTTAAGATCTGCATGATGATGTTATCTTGGTGTTATTGTTATGGAATCTAAATTACCGTCGTGTAAAATGCTTTCCAAAATACTAATATTACTTTAGTGACACTAGATGTTATTGAGGTGTATCGTAGTAACATTCCAGTAACCTAATACAGATAATACGGCGTTATTATGGTATTATGACCGCTAGATGGCCGACACGGCTTGAACGTCTCTCGCAAGCGATTCGTGACCTCAGGTTCTGCAAGATGTTAAAGCTACGCTGCTTAACTGAAACCTTTGAAAATGTCGTGATCGGTAAAAACTGCTTATCATAAGCTGGTTCCACTTTTAAGGTTGTTGATCACGGTCCCCGCGGGGGTAGAGGTGAGAGGGGAGGCTCCTATGATTTTACATGGGGTGACGTCATTACTACCAACTTCGTAATGTTGTATGTTAGTGATACGAATCACGGCACTACGTGATTATTATAGTAATTCGAACGATTAATTTTCATTATTTATGCAAAATAATAATTTAGGATTGAATTGCCTTTAATAAATTATAAATATAATCCTGTTTGAACTCGAGTATATTAGCGTGCGAGACCTGGTAACGCCGCGTCGTAGTTTCGAGTTTTAACGTTTCGAGGTTGGCGGTCGTGACGCCTGAAGTCGTATCTCGCCGCCACGCCGACTGATCGATGCCGGTCGATCGTGCTGTCACGGTTCGAGGTTAGAATGGCGAGTTGTGCGGATAGAACGGAGAATCCGAATTCGGATAAGAAAAAGTTTCACTGGAAAGGACGATACGTCAGTGAGGCGGTGTTTAATCAACGAAAGAGTCAGTCGGACTCTATGCGTGTTTTGTTTGAATTTCGCGCGCTTGGTTCTCGCGGCTCACAGCTGATGCGGCGTTGCCATGTTGTGAGGGAGCTATTTGATTTTGCATAATTTTCTCAACGTTTTACTTTATATTCTTGATGATTTCTCTCTTATTTCCATTATATTGATATATCAAACGTATATGAGTGTGATCGGCATATTCTGGGCTACGTCTGGTGTGTTTTTTATAGGGTTGACATCGATTTGACCATACATATGGGTCAATGAATACGACCGGTATCGCCTCACGCCATATAACCGTTGCATCGTTGTGCTAATTCGAGTCAACTTTAGAATTTAATATCTCGGAAATAAAGATTATTAGCAGCCTCGATCTTTTACCAGTCGATGCAGAAACTATTCATCTACGTACTGTATAAATTTCAAAGAGCTGGCATTAAATTGAATTTTGTGATCAACAACCTTAATCGTAGCGGCTTAATTACTAATCACCAAACAGATGAAGAAATAAACGCGATACACTGTCATCTGTTTCTCTTAAGCGCTTTCCGCTAGCGTCAGAAATGACTTTCTCCCTTAACTACAAAGATAATAAGAGTATCTTATTCACAACACATTGATATATCAAAATGAAAATTACAATTCTCACGTACGGTAATTATCAAAACCAAAAATAATGTAGAAGCAATTTGCAAAGTTCAACTTTGCAGCTTTTTTATTTATTAAGATCCACTCACTCGACTATTTAATGATAGCTTGTCGTCAATCGCGTTTAGATGACCCAGGAAATGTCACTGCTATTCCGGTCGTTGAATGATCGTGACATCCAGTAAAAAAAAAAAGACATTGGCTGCGTCACTTGACTCTCATTCGACAGGACTTGCATTTGAACTGCAATGTAATGGTCGCGTTATTCCTGAGAGTAAGAGAACGGAAGAGGTGCTAAAACGGAGGCGGAAGCACAGGAGGCGTACGATAGGTGGAAATAAAAGGATTTTCTTAGTAGTCCGTAGTTGCCGTCGGTCGTTGCACGTCGAGTGACGAGACTAGAAGAGAAGGTGTCGCATTGCCGCGGTTATGCACGCCGCAGTGCCTCCATCTTTGCCAGTTACCGAGCGTACCAATTGCTTCACGTTGTTAAATTCAACTCGCGGTGAATGAACAATAACTTCCTGTGTCTTATCCATCCGGAAATACGAGTGGAGATCGCCTATTGATTTTCTATCGGGGATTGAATAAATTAGCATTAGGATTAGTATCTTTCTCTAGCTTTATTCAGTCGCGAAACGAATTTTGCTTCCTCATAGAGGGAGGAAAAAAACGTGAAGGAAAAAAAAAAATGTTCGACATTTTTTGTCGCATTGGTTTAAACCATCGAGAAAAGTGGGTTAGAAAAAAAGTGTGTGTGTGTGTGTGTGTGTGTGTGTGTGTGTGTGTGTGTGTGTGTGTGTGTGTGTGTGTGTGTGTGTGTGTGTGTGTGTGTGTGTGTGTGTGTGTGTGTGTGTGTGTGTGTGTCCATAGCGATTGCAGTAGTGTAAATGCTACTTTTCTACCCCGCTTCAAATGTAGAGATTGTTGAGGGAAAAAAAACAATCAGCTTTCGCTAAATTGCGCACTAGTGCGCTAAAAGTTTGTGAGTAAGTAGAGGGCGTGGTATTTTGCATGAAAAGTGTGTATTTCTCGTTGCTAACTGAAAAACGCTACTTTCGCCACGCGTAGCAGGCGCGAAAAGAGGCACTTTTTGTGCATGGGTCACAAAATACATTGTTTTCGAATCATTTTACTTTATATTGTTGGAACTCTACGAAATTAAGCAAACCTTTTATTATTAATAATAAAAATAATAATAAGATTTTAATTTTTTTTCTCTTTTCGTATATTTTTTTCCACTGCTCGTAAGCGTGCAAATAAAAGACGGAATATACACTTTTCTAGTGGAATGAAGTACTTTGAAGGTATTCATGCATTTTCTTTTTCTTGCTTTCTCTCACACAAGGAGAAATCCTTCTTTGGTTTCATATTGTCGTGAGTGATATAATATCACGAGCAGAGTCGAATGGTTTTGGAATGTTCAGGTTCTGGACTTTATCCATAAGATTTCTCTGAGTGAATCGATCGGCCGGTGGCTATTTTAAATCGAATTTTAAAAATCACGTTCTCGCGGAGATCGAAACGGAAAAAGCGCAGACAGACTTCACAAGGTACGACATCGGCAATTGTGTCTTCCAGTGTCGTAAAGGAAAAAAAAAAAGAACTACCTCGTATAAAGCAAATGGAGAGAGGAAATAAAAATCGAAGCAAAAGAAATATCCTTTCTTCTTTCCTTTTGCAATGTCACGTATGCGGTATCTGCGAGTCAGCGACGAAATAAAATTCAATCTCGCCTACAAATTTTCTCTTTTATTCTCACCTCGACAATTTCTTGGTTTTTTTTTATCGGTCTGTGTACGTACATATAAGAAATAAAAAATAAAAATATCGATCCAACCTTTCTTTTCATGGGGATATTTATTATTATTTTTATTTACACACTGTTGTTCTTATTTGTTTGTTTATTTTTCTTAAAATTTATATAAAGATTTAATAAGCAATGAAAAATATTATGCTTTCATTTTTTGAAAATTAGTTCGACCGCCAATAAGATGTGTATTAATTTTTAAGTTAGCTGAAACATTAATTACATAATACTATTGGAAATTGAAATGAAAAATAAGTTTTGATGCAGTAAAAAAATAAATGAGAAGACCACCAAGGGAATACAAATTATCCAATTCTTAATTAGTCACATATGTAGTATCAGCGACGTAATAAAATTCAATCTCGCCTACAAATTTTTTCTTTTATTCTCACCTCGACAATTTCCCGCTTTTTTTTTTTATCGGTCTGTGTACGTACATATAAGAAATGAAAAATAAAAATATCGATCCAACCTTTCTTTTCATAACGATATTTATTATTATTTTTATTTACACACTGTTGTTCTTATTTGTTTGTTTATTTTTCTTAAAATTTTTGTAAGATTTAATAAGCAATGAAAAATATTATGCTTTCATTTTTTGAAAATTATTTCGACCGCTAATAAGATGCGTATTATTTTTTAAGTTAGGTGAAACATCAATTACATAATACTATTGGAAATTGAAATGAAATATAAGTTTTGATGCAGTAAAAAAATAAATGAGAAGACCACCAAGGGAATACAAATTATCGCATTCTTAATTAGTCACATATGTAGTATCAGCGACGTAATAAAATTCAATCTCGCCTACAAATTTTCTCTTTTATTCTCACCTCTTCAATTTCGTTTTTTTTTGTCACCTCGTATACACATGTATGAGAAAAAAATGAATTGACCTGAATATTCTTTTCACAGAAATTTTTTATCATCTCTATTTACACACTATTATTATTGTTATTCCCTTTTACAACTTTTGATAATAAATATGAATAAGAATTTCTCAGCATTCATTTTTTTAAATTAGCAACTTAGCAACTTAATGTTTACACAATATTTTTGATGTCAAGTAAAACGTCAGATTAATATTTCTAATAATTTGGGAAAAATAATAACAATTATAATAATGCAGTGAAAAAGTGAATGAGAAGAAAATCGACGAAGGAAAAATACTAGAATTCTCAATTTTAATATAATTATCTGAAATGCTGATTAGCAACGACGTTGTATAGAATTCAGCTGAACCGGAAGTGCGAAAGTATCAACGGCACCGGTAGTGCCAACACAAAGCTTTATATTGAAATACGAAAAATAATGAGATAGAAAGAAAAATAAAATAAAAAGGGCCGAAGTCACGTTGAGGGGGGCAGTCGACGAGGGAGGGAAGGGGGAGGGGGGCAACGAAGAGATCCCTTATAATTGGCACGAATCCAGCCAGTTTCTATTTTTTTCCAACTCGCCAGTCGAGCAATAATTTGATAACGATTTTTCCCAAAGCGTAAACGCAACGGTCGAACTATTTTTCTTTTATAAATTCAAACAAATGAAAGCACGAGACTCTCCATTCGTTAAAATGCGACGAGCAAGAAAAACCGTAAATACGACAATTAGAGGAAGCAGAAAAATAAAATATAGCACTAAAAAAATCGTAGAAGTATTATTCTGTTTAAATAAAAATACGTAATAATACGGTCTAACGAAAACTGTTGGTAAGGGCTTTATTTCTTTTATTCCAGCACTTTATGCAATTTATTTTTATTTTTTGCAATAGGGATAATGACTTTAAAAAAGTGTTTACAAGAAACAGTATATTAATAGTTAATTTTTCGTTCATTTTCGAATAATAAATAAAAAGTTCTCTGTACATATTTTTTTATTTATTTATCGGGATGAGTGTCAATAAATTATTTGACTTATTCAATATTGAGCGTGATTTTATATATCGTTTTTAAATTTTTTAATACATTTCTCAAATATAATTATTGTGACCTAATTTTTTTAAATTTCTTGCCGAGATTTTTTCAAAGCTGCTTATCGAAATATTCTTCTCGAGTATTTCGCGGAAAAAATATTATCGACCCTTCAGCAATGTCGTGGAGGCTTTCCTTCATTTCTTTATTCTTTTCTCGCTGTATTTTGCAGCTCTGCACTTTGACCTACCGATGCATGATCACCAATATTCGTTCAACAGCTGCGAAGCGAAAATTCACGGCTGCTGCCCAAATTTTCTTTTCAATCTCGATTTTATTACGTTTCGAGTGCCATGAAGTTTTTTTTTATTACGGTTTATGGAACTTTTGAAATGGCTATGAATTAATTGAATAATTAGTCCACGAATGTATCTGCAATGGTAATTTCACGTTTCTATTAAAAATTTGTGACGAACGTACCAATGCACATTTGACTTTACTTTCATACGTTTTGATTTTTTTAAATTTGAATTTGAATTGGAAGCTTCTATTCAATCAAAATTTAAAATTTTGTCTCTACTGGTTTTTCGAATCTATTGGAAAGTTTCATAGAAAACTATTCATAGAAGTTTCAATATAGAATAAAATAAAATTCGTCGTGTTCATTCAATAGTTTATTTATTCATTTTTTAAACATATTCTATACACGATAGCTCATATTTACTGGAATAAAATTACATATTATAAAATGCCAGTGTTTGAAGAAGTTTCAGAAAAAATGTCTTTATTTTTCCAGTTCTTAGATTCTTCAGATTCGAACTTGAACGATCTGCCGATTATTTTACGATCGATAACAAGAAATTCGATTGAATAAATTGCATTTTAACATGGGCTCTTATGGCATATTTACGAATTAAAAAAAAAATAATTATTAAAAACATTTTTTACATCGTTGAATTTTTAAGTATTTGGTGGAATTAATTTTTTTTTTCGATGTAAAATTTTTTTTAATTTTTTCAATTTTTTTTTTATTCGTAAATATTCCATAAGATCCCATGTTAAAATGTATGCATAAAAAAATTAATTTTGTGTAAACGATGTAGACGAAAATTTCCAAAAAATTCATGTGAGTTTTTTATGAATTATTAAAAACGCGGTAATTATTTTAGATTTTTCTGTGCATTTTCAATTCTACTGACGAACCTCCTTAATTATCATAGTGCTTCTTCATCCCATTAGCCTGTAATCTTAATTTTCCTTCGGGAAATATACGAACACACTGCATAATCAGCGAGTACAATATGTTGAGTTTTCGAGTGTAGGTAAAGTAGGATGCGAATAATTTATCGTTCGATAAAAAGATTAGGGTGCGATGCCGTGCTGCGAAGTGTTTAAGAATGAGGGAATCGCGTGCAGCTCTTGTACTTTGACACAAAAAAACCATCCACTCTTTGTGTGTGTGTGTGTGTGTTGTGTGTCCGTAGCGATTGTAGCCATTGTATCCATGAATTCGTGTTCCCAATGCTTGTGTGAAATCTTATCTGGTTACTTATGTGTGATCTACATATATATGTAAGCATATGGGCCATTCCATACCGATTCGACCTGGATCGGACCCTCCACCTCTCGGATTTTCTCGACAATTTTTTATACGATTGGACCAACTTCAAAAAGTGGTTGAAATTTTTTTTAGACTTTTAAAATTTCTTTTTGTTTTTCTACGATTTTCCAAAGCTAACTTATCGTTGGCACAGATTTGAAAATTTGAAAAAATTATCAACGAAATAACAAAATTTTTAGCCTACATCTAAACTGAACTAAGATTCGCTTGCATTTTTTAAATTTTTCTTTGGAGAATTACGAAAAATTATTGACTGTTACTAGAATATTTTTATTTGCAAAATAGAACTTCCTAGAATTGTACGAGATTTTTACAAGTGATTTACCCTTCTTAAAAAAATCGACGCAGGTCGAATCAACATGGAAAGCCCCATATATACCTCTTTAGTCATTAGGAATAAGTACCACACCCCGTCCCTTTTTTTTTTATTTCTAAGTCGGTCAAATAATCTCGTTTCTGTCCTTTCGCTTTTCCATAACATTGGAAACCGACAAATTAATTTTTTCTTTCACAAATAAGATAGATTTTGTTTTTGTGTAATAATTTTGTCATCCAACAAAAAAAAAAAAAAAAAAAAATTCTACTTAATTTTGGGATTTGATTATATTCACAAATTTTTTAATTTCAATTCTTTGATCGACCTTTTTTTTGAGATTTAAAAATAACTTTAAAACGAAAATCGATGGATTGAAAGAAATTAACAAATGCCGCAGGAAAAAATTTTGATGAAGAATTTTTAAAATAATTTTCTAAATTATTCGAGATGTTTTTTTTTCATTCAAAATAAATGGTCAAAAAGAAATTTATTTTAGATGATTTTTGGTTGTAAGAAGGCTTGAAATTACATGTTATAAATTTTAGGATTATTTAACATAGTATTTAAAAAAACAGACTTAAAAAGATCTCAAAAATGTAATGGAAGTGTGAAAACGTTGGTAATTAGGAAAATATCCTTTTTCAGTTACAATCAGGTCAGCCGTCCGATAATTTTGCTTTCTTCTTTGAGTCCCTTCACATCAGACTGGAAAGAAAGCCGGAAAATTTTTTTCTTTCATCGCGTTTGCCACTGCGTCGAAATGGTCTTTTAGTTGTGACGTCGTACTTTTGCTTTTTGCGCAAAGAAATTGCAAGGTTGCCATGTGACAAGCCCGCAGCTCGGATTCTCGGAAAGTGGAACAAAAACGGCCAACATCTCTTTGGCACAGAGAGGCCGTCATGATATGGGGAAAGGGAAAAAGGGCAAAGCTCCTGCAGCTTTATCCGAGATCAGCATTACGAACTAATCTGGAAAATTAAATCCCTGGTTTTTCCTCTCGTTATTTGCAAAAGTGTAATTGAACGAAAATTCATTATTTCATTTCAATAATTATATCGAAGGCGAGCAGTAAAAAAAAGTTTGTTACTCAGAAAGAAAAGGTTTCGCTTAATATATTGACATCACAAAAAAAAATTGTTATCGATAGAAATGATTATTAATTAATATTTCGAAAAAATTTTACCTATAAGTTAATAATTATTGGTATTACAACTTGAACATCGTTCTAACTTATACATATTTATTTACGGACTTCGAATACTAATTTCCTTTTTTGTTTAAAAAAAAAAGATTAATAATAAAAATTATTTATTAGTTAATTTTTTAAAAATTTATGGAAAAAAAATTTTTAGCTAAAATGTCGAACGTCATTCTGATTTATATATAGCCATTCACGAGCCTTTAATTGTGCTACCATTTTTTATTTTTTATAAACAATGTTATCAATAAACATGGTTTATACTACGATATTATAAAAATTGATTGAGCTATCAAATTTGGAATGTCGTTCCAATTCATAGATAATTATTCACTAGCATCGAAAACGAATTTTTTCCTTTTTTTAAATAAAAATAATTAACAATGTACATGATTCATTAGTCAACTTTTTAAATATTCATAACAAATAAACTTCCAAATTAAATGTCGAACGTCATTTTAGTGTATACATAGCCATTCACAAGCCTCCAATTCTACTTTAATTTTTTTCTTTAACCTAAAATTATAAACAATGAACACGACTTATCAATCAATTTTCCAAAAATTTATTACAAATAAGCTTCTAAATAAAATGTTGGCCATCATTCTAATAACAACATAGCGATTAATGAGCCTTTAATTCCTTTTTTTATTTTTTATAAAAAATTGTTATCAATAAACATAGTTTTTCCGACGATTTAATGAAAATTAATTGGAAATAACGTGCTGAATAAAATGTCGAACGCCGTTCAATTTTCAGAAAAGCATTCACGGGCCTCCAATACGATTTTTCAATTTTTCATTTCGCCTTGAGGAAAAAGTATATTTCCCAGCTAATGGAAGACTTTTCACGACTCTTTTCATCGGGTTTTACTTGGTCTATTCAAGGAATTTTTCACGTGTGTGTTGCTTCGGCGACATTTCACGATGTGTATTACACACTGGCTGTATTTTATCAATGTGTACTGGATATATATATATATATATATATATATATATATATATATATAAATATATATATTTGTACGTGCCGATACGGAGAAAAGGCGAAGGATATTTTTCTCCTCCTCCAATTCCCTTTCGATTCGCTTCAAATTCATTCGTTGCAGTGTCGCCAACGCCCAACGTGTACATACGCTCATCTTTCATCGAAGCATAACGCAATGCACCTTTCAATTCCATCGAGATACATGCATTTCGCTGGCCATCTCGATGTGCAACCATCGAATATGGAATATCATCTTATCTATTTGAACATTTTCCTCTATTCACGTTCGCCACGACGTGCGATTCGCACGGTATTACAATGCTATAATAGTATATTACGATACGAGTGCGATAAAACTTTTTCTGACGAGGTCGAGTTTGCAGCACGAGTCCAAGGCGAGTGTTTCAATCAAACGAGTTGAGAAAAAGTTTTATCGCACGAGTAAAGTACACAATTTTATTCCACTAGTGCGAGAAGTGCGATTTCTCGCACGCGAAGCGAAGCGTGTGATAAGTAAGCACTTCTCGCACGGAGTTGCATAAAATAATTAAAACTTTAAACTTGGTTTGATCATAATTAAATCATTTAAATAATGGAGATAAATTTTGAGAGGAAAAACTAGATGTTGAAATTAGATGAGGAAAGAAGAAAATCGCAAAACGCAGTTTTTAAATTTTTTTTCCACAAATCTCAATTATTTAAATTTTTTTCAAGACAAAAATTGAATTATCAAAAAAGACCTTGGCAAACGAAAATTTTTAAACTCCTGGAAAGTTAAAAAAAAACAATCGTATTCACAGAGAGCAGACAATAAATATAAAAATAATAAGCTTTCAAAAATCTAATCTATTACACCATGAAAAAAAAAAATTTTTTTGCTAATTCCCCGATTGAAAGTAAATCGCAAAAAACAAAATTTTCATTAATAACCTTAAAAAAATTAATTTTTGTATTCAAGTTTGTACCAAAATTTGATTTTCAATATAATCGATTTTCCCCCATAATAATGAAATATTTTTTATAATCCGCGTATCGCGTCAAAATTAGCATGGATATGGGCGAGAAAATTAATTACTTTATTGGCAGATTGTGAGTAAAGGGAGCATAATTTCCCAGTATCACGTGGTGCTATAGAAGTACGGCCCTTTGCTTGGTGTACTCGAATCCCAATCGATATTTAGCGTCAAGTTGCACGGGTGCTTGGGGAACACAACGTCAGCCCCACCACTAGCTACATATTTAATAATATCGATACCAGCAGCCGCCGTCTCGCGAGGAGCGGCGAAGAATGAGAGAGGAAGGAGGAAGGAAATTGCGGGAGAAAGCGAAGTCTCTATATACATATCTATATATATATATATATATATGAATACGTAGAGGGGTGGATGCACGCGAGGGTAGTTTCGGTGTCACGGGCGAGCGGCGGCCCAGCAACCCTCGCCTTGCTGCTAAAGTACTTCGACTTTTCCCGCTGCCCTCCAATAAAAAAAAAGATGAGAAACAGTCAAGAAAAACGCGACCAAGAGCAACTTCCAGAATATATTCTCTCGGTCTATATGCATATGTATATTCTTTTAATATATATATATACGAGAAGGTTATGGGTTTCTATGAACTTAATATTTAACATAATATACAAGGTGTCTCATTTATATGTTTCGATCATGAAGTCATAGAGATGATGGAATTTGCATATCTGTAGAAGTATTTATTTGAAGGTAGTTTTATCTTTACCAGGTTGGAATCATCTTGTTCTCACTTTGCTCTCACCGTGCTCTTACCTTGTTTTGACCTTGCTCATACGTCGTTTTCGCACTTTGCTCTCACCTTGCTCATACGTCGTTCTCACTTTGATCTTACCTTGCTCATATGTTGTTTTTACTTTGCTCTCGCCTTGCTCAAACGTCGTTCTCACTTTGCTCTCACCTTGCTCATACGTCGTTCTTACTTTGCTCTTACCTTGCTCTCACTGTGATCATACGTCGTTCTCACTTTGTTCTCACTTTGCTCTTACCTTGCCTTCACCTCGCAATCATCTTGTGCTTACCTTGCAATCATCTTGTGCTCACCTTGCTCTCACTTTGCTCATACCTTGCTCTCACCTTGCTCTCACCTTGCTTTTACCTTGCTCACACTTTGGCTTCTTGGCTTCTCTTTGGCGTTTGAAGTACTACAAAACCCGAAAATATCGGGTTCACTAATAGTTCTTATTATGTCTAAGTTGAAAATCAAGTATTTACGTGACAATTATCGAGTTATTATTGTTTTTATATTCTGAAAATAAAAATTGCCTTAAATTAACGAGTAATGAAATCCAAAGGAGGTTGGAACATTTTTTTAAACCTTTCTTTCCCCTTGCGGTTTTCGTAATAAATTAACAAAATTCGTGGTATTTCGATCATTTAGTTGAAGAATAACTTATAAATAAAATTCGTTAGTGGAGCCTATTTTTATCAGGTGCAGACTAAAAAAAAATTTAATTGTGTTACAGAGAAGTTAATTTACCTCTTTTTTGCTTTTATTTTTCGGCCATTTCGTCATTAATTTATGTCGAAGAATAAACCGTTTTGTTATCACAAAAAAAAGGAAATCCAGATTAAAACAAAGCGTCATAAAACACCATAGAGAACGAAAAGAATGGAATAAATCGAGCAGTGATGAAAAGTTCGACCGAAACGGGTAGAAATAAAGTTCTATAACAAATTGGCAGCAATTCTGCTTTTGAGGTTTCGTATTTTCAAGGCAACGCGCATGAAGGTGTGCGTTTACAAAAAGTATATTTTCCACTAGACTATGAAAAGATTCAGTGACACATTCAGGTTCACTCATGCAAGGCGAGGGTCAACAGGAAAAAAAAAAGACAAAAAGAACGTGGAAGCGTGAATTTGGCGCGTTGGCCTTTTCATGCTTTAGAGTGGTTGGAGGTTGTTACGTGGATAGTGCGCTGAAACTTCTCGTAACTGAAAAAGCGAGAAACGATTATACACGAATTCGTGAAATTTATAGAAACCGTGAAACATAAATGGAAATTTGTACTCGCACCTGAGGAAATTTTGTGGAAAGCTCTGATATAGTTGTAACTGGGGAAAGTATTATTTCAGCGCATGCGTTCGTATATGTGGCATTCTATGTCAAAATTGAGGTACTTTTTTCCGGAGATTTAAAATTATTTAATAGTTTAATGGATAAAAAAATTGATGAAAATTTATTTTTCCTGGCTTTTTTCGTGTCTCTGTCTTGAAATAGATTTTTTTTTACTAGTTAATTTTTGTTCATAAGCGGAAAAATGAAAAGTGTAAGTTGATTTTTATAATGACGTTTTAGGTTCTATAAAATCACAATTTTCATTGCTAATTTGTTTAGGATGATGTCGTGCGATTCTAGATAAAAATTTATTTTTAATTGGAATAACTTTTTTGAGGGGAGCAAATCACGTCAAAATAATTATAAAAAGTTTTTTTTATTACATCTTTGTTTAAAAAAATTTCGGGCTTATATCTCATGAGGTACATAACAAACATCGTAATTATGTGATTTTATTCTTAATTTTTGTTTAAGACATACAGTGAAAATTAATCTTACGGTAACCAAACGTTTACTGATTTTTGAATAGAGAATAATTTACTTGTACTTTTAAAATCATACATTTGTCATAGAGACTCAAAATAAACTTCTTATATCCAAACCAGAATCCACTGTTCAACAGATTTATTGAAACATCAAACTCTGAAATTTCTTCATGTCTTTACAAAATTACAAAACTATGATTCTTGTTATCTATTCAACGAAGTTTCAAATCAAGATTTTTTAAAAAAAGAGTATCATTCACAGAATTTTTTTTCTCATGCCTTTCTTTAGGTGACTACCTTAAGAGGTTCCAAAAAACTATTTAAACACTGAACTGCCCAATTTTTTTTCAAGAAACAAATTCTATACAGGGTCAACCGACCAGTGAATAGACAGTTAAACAGACGAAAAAACCCATTGAACAGACAGTCAAGCAGACGAAAAAACCCAGTGAATAGACAGTTGAGCAGAAAAAAAACCCAGTGAATAGACAGTTGAGCAGACAAAAAAACCCAGTGAATAGACAGTTAAGCAGAAAAAAAACCCAGTGAATACTCAGTTGAGCAGACAAAAAAATCCAGTTAATGGACACTTTTTATGCACGTGGTTTTCTGGACAGTGTCCATTTACTGGGCCCCGTACATCATCTGGCTCGTTCACCCTAAAATAAGCTGAGATAATTAACAAAAAGTCCTTTTGAGTGAAAGTAAAATTTAGCGAATGATTAAAAAAAAAAATTAAGGTTATTGATGTAGTGTAATTGATACGGAATGGCCCATATGTCAAGTGTGGTACAAGCGGAAGCAGCAGTAGCAACAGCAAACTGAATAGCGTCATAAAGTTTGACGAATTTAGAGGCACTGTGAGAGGAAAGGGACGTTAAGGGGGTTGGGATGCGACGCCTGCATACAATCTGCTGTTCTGCAGAATCCAGACTGAGGTTTGAAGATCCTTGACACATATATGTCTGCTGGAGCATTGCGAATAGCTGAAGCTATTCACAATGTAGTTGCACGTTCGTAGACTTAATATGCATAAATATCAAATGCATCAATCGTGAACAAAATTGGCAGTACTCGCGAAATATTTAATAACACATAAAAATATGGGGCATTCCATGACATCACGATCAAGATCTGGTGATGACATCTCAGATCGGCTCCGGAATGCTTAATGCAAAATTACTTGTCAAAAAAACACCTAGCGATTTTTTTCATATTTTTCAAACATATTTTATTTGAGACATAATTTCTTGAATTTTAAAATTCTTTTTTTTTTAATCTGAAGAAATTCTGAAAAATCGTATGAATTATAACGAAATTTTTTCGGTCGTGCAAAGAGATTTCATAACGACCGAGGATAAATTTGAAAAATAGAATAAAAGATTAGAATGCATTTTTTTGGAAAATGTTGTATATAAAATTGGGGAGTTTATCTGAGATATCGTCGCTAGATCGTGATCTAGATGTTATGGAATTGTGATCCAGATCTCATGACCCTGATACTAATTTAATATAGACATTATCCGGCAATTTTTCGGAATATTACTTTTTTAATCAATATTATAAGAAAATTTTTCGTTTATTTTTATCGCAAAAATGCATTCTAAATTTTTATTTTATTTTTCAAATTGTTTTTCCAACTTGTTTTTGGCAGTTATATGAAATCTCTATTTTTGCATAGGGCTAAAAAAATTTGCTACATTTTATAAGATTTTTTGGTATCTTTTGTGATTTAAAAAATTAAGGTTTCAAAATTAAAAAAAAATTATATCTCAGATAAAAAGTTTTCAAAAAATCTTTAAAAAAATTTGCTACGTGTTTTCGACAAGTACTTTTGTATAAAGAATTTGGAGTCGATCTGCTTTGCCAGATCTTGATCGAGATGGCATGGAATGCCCCATATATATATAGGAGATTAGCAGGTCCGCAGGTAAAATGTAATGACGAGTCTTTATACTTTACAGAAATATTCAACATGAAAAAAAAAGCGAATGTTAAACGCTTGACCTTAATTGCTTCGATAACGAGCAACGACCGAATATTTCTGGATATTACGACGCAGTTATGCGAACCACGTGCGTTCGATGATCCAGTATGACCCAATTTTTTTTAATACCGAATTCAGGAGGATTTCACCGTCACAGGAATTTTGAATGCTCGATTTGTTTGTAAAAAAGTATTGAAAGAGGCGTTGAAAAAAAAGTCGTCGCCATTTTGAACAGTTTTTTATTTTGCATAATTTAAAAAAATATGTGCTGTATCTGAAAAATATCCCGTATTTTTATTCCATGAACAAGTACCTCATTTTCACATAAAAAAATAAGAAGGGGAGTTTTTTTTTCAATTTTTCTATTATTTTGATTGAGGAAGATGACGAAAAATAATTTTTCCACTATTTTGATTGACCAAAATATCGAAATAGCTTATTACGATACGAGTGCGATAAAACTTTTGCTGACGAGGGTGAGTTTGCAATCATGAAAGCAAGTGTTGCAATCAAACGTGTTGAGAAAAAGTTTCTCGCACGAGTTTCGTATACAATTTTATTTCGCTAGTGCGAGAAGTGGGATTTCTTGCACGGAGTTGCATAAAATAATTTTTCTACTATTTTTATAGAGCAAAATGTGGAGAAATAATTTTTCTACTTTTTTGATAGAGCAAAATGTCGAGAAATAATTTTTCTACTATTTTGATAGAGCAAAATGTCGAGAAATAATTTTTGTAATATTTTGATAGAGCAAAATGTCGAGAAATAATTTTTCTACTATTTCGATTGAGCAAAATGTCGAGTAATCATTTTTCTACTGTTTGGGGGAGCAAAAATATTGTTTTTACTATTTTGATTGAGCAAAATGTTGAAAAAAAAATTTTCTGATCGTAAAAGAATTTTGAAAATACAAAATTTCGTAGCGATTAAATTTTTTTTCACTATCTCAAATACTTCCGCCAAATATTATGAAGACCTATATTCAAGTTTGGTATTTTTTATAATTGATGCATGGACGTGCACAGTACACAAAATATCCTTCATACATCATCATGTGTGGTGGAAACACGATATGATCACATAAATGCTACGATGTCTGTATTTGCTGTTGGAAAAGCCAATGGCAAATATTTAGTGACTGCCCGAAATTCACTTCCGTCTCTGAGAGAAACGAAATTTCAGCCATATTTTCATAATTCGCAACGATGTTTATTAATAACCTGAGTCATTTCATGTTACTCAATATTGCAGAAAAACATTAACAAAAAAATTGAAAACAACAACAGAATCAATTTAGAAGCGATACAAAATTTAATCCAAACAAAAATAAATAAAGTTTTTCGGTTCCACTCTCCTTTTCTGGGTTTGCATGGAAGTTTACTACAAAAAGTACAATTTTTACAAGTTTGTGAAAAAATGCACTGCCACATTTAATTTCACTAATTTGAAATTTATTTTTCAAATGAAAGATAAATTAAGCAAATGAATAAAACTCCGGTGGTGAAATGCAATATGAGTACATAAATGCTACGAAGCCTGAGGCGAAAAAGCCAACATTAAAAATGTAGTAGCTTTCCACTCGGAATTTAGTTCCGTTTCTAGTAGAAACAAAACTTTACCTGCATTTTTCGTTATTCACAGCGATATTTATTAATAACCTGAGTTATTGAACTTACAAGTGATGAAAAGTTTAATCTAAGCAACAACAATGAATAAACATTTTCCAGCTGCATTCTGCTTTTATCGTTTCGCGTGAAGTGTACTAAAAAGTATATTTTTCACGACTCTGGGAAATCCACTGACACATGTAAGTTCGCTCTTAAAAATAAATAAATAAATAAATAAATAAACAATCTCCGTTGGTGGAAACGCGAAACATAAATGTAACAATGCCTGAGGCGGAAAAGCCAATAGCAAACATGTAGTGACTTTCCACTCGGAATTTATTTTCATTTCTAGGAGAAACGAAATTTCACCCCCATTTCTGTTATTCGCAGCGATATTCATCAATTTTTTAAATCATTTTATATTACCCAATGTTGCAGAACAATGTCGACAAAATAAATTTAGAAGTGATGATAAGTTTAATCCAAACAGCAGCAAATAAAAATTTTCGGCTGCATTCTGCTTTTTTGGTTTTGCATGAAAAAGTTCGCTTACAAAAAGTACATTTTTCACGAGTCTATGAAAAAATGTACACATTTAAGTCCACCGATAAAAAAAAAGAATAAACGTAAATACAAGTAAATTGAAAAAAATATATACATAAAAATAAATAAAAATGAATAAAAATAAATTTAAAATAAATAAAAATGAATAATAATAAATCAAAATAAATAATAATAAATCAAAATAAATAATAATAAATCAAAATGAATAATAATAAATCAAAATAAATAAAAAATAAAACGTCTGTGGTGAAAACACGATATGAGTACATAAATGCGACGATGTCTGAGGCGAAAAGTCAACAGCAAATATTTGGTGACTTTCAGCCCGGAATTTCCTTCCGTTCTAGTAAAAACGAAATGCCTCCCCCACTTTTGTTATCCATAGTGATATCTATCAATGGAAGTCGTACTTGGGAGCATCGCTCTGAGATCCCTTCAAGACCTGAGCCATTCTATATTACACCCTCGCCCTTTTTTTTATCTCTGTCCCTGTCTTATCCCGGTCGTAACTCGAGAAAAGCCCTATAAGAAATCAATCGACTGTATCGAGCCAGAAATTGCAGACAACATGGAACGTGGTGATGGCATTTCGCCCACAGGAAGTTCGTGCATGTCTTCATGGAGAAGTGAACATTGACGCTCTGGCATTTGCTCCTATCGGCGCCAACGATTAAGGAACCATTAGCGGATCAATGGTTGAGGGAAATGGCTCATTTATCGACAGTCTCGAAGATTAATTTTGGGTGTCGTTTCACGCTCCAATTTTGGCGATGGGTCTCAATTAATAAAGAATAAGGAGGTTCTCAATAATTTATTAAATATGCTACAAGCCATTAACCAGAAAATAATTTTTTTACAAATATTATAAATTATTTGTTTATGTTAAAAAATTAATTTAAAAAAAAGCCAAATTTTTTCAAACATTTTTTGTGTCATACTTGGAAACAGTTATTGATTTTTTAAATGATAGTAAATAAATGTAGCAAACTTTATTTTAGAAAACCATGAAAATTTTATTGATGGATTACAGGAACTTTAATTTTTTTACGTTTTGTTTTGTTTTGGTTATTTTATTGTCCGGAATTTTCTCGGTGAAATATTATTAATTTTATCAGATGATTTTGATACCTATTTTATTTCTGGTATCGCGAGTTTGAAATAAAGTATTATTTTAATCAGAATGAAAAAAAATTATACGAAAAAGTGATGGCAATATTTTTTATTTTTTTTTACTTCCTCATAGAAGCTTTTTTTTGGGGAAAAAATTTTGTTAGCTCGACAGTCGTCGCAATTTTCAAGATATCAGGCTCAAATTAAAACCATGAGTTAACTGTCGTTAAACAAGGTATGAGATTGAATTTGGAGTAAATCCCTCGAGATGTTCAAAATTTATGGCATTTTGAATTTTTTGGAAAATGTCAGCTCGGCGTCGAACTTCAGTAATTTGTATGATATCTGGCTCAAATTTGGACCCGAAGTGAACTGTCATCAAATAATGTTTGAGATTAAATTTGGTGTAAATCCGTTGAAGGGTTCACAATTTATGTCATTTTCAAATTTTTCGAAATTTTTTGTTCGTCCTCAAACTTTTGTTATTTTCAAAATATCGTGCTCAAATTTAGTACACAAATGTTATTAAATAAAGCTTGGGAGTGAATATAGCGTTAATTCATTAAGGGGTTCAAAATTCAAAATGGCATTTTGATTTTTTTTTTTTTTTTTTGTGCTCTAAATTCCGCAATTTTCAAGATATCGGGCTCAAATTTAGTACACAAATAAACTGTGGGTAAACAAAGAATGAGTTAAAATTTGGTGCAAATCCGTCAAGGTTTTAAAAATTCTGACATTTTGAATTTTTCGAAAAATTAATTTTAGCGCTCAAACTTTCACAATTTTCAATACACTTGGCTCAAATTTGGTACGCAAGTAAAGTGTAGGTAAACAAAACATCAGCTCCAATCTGGCGAGAATCTGTCGAGGGGTTAAAAAATACTGCCATTTACAATTTTTTTAAACAAGGCTGCAAAGTAGAAGTTTGCAAATTGCTCCCATTATTTTTGGATTTTTACAAAGCTTCTTCTATGAGAAAGCCAAAATAGATTAACATACGTCCATTTTGAAAGCAATTTGCAAAGTCCTACGTTTTTTTAAATACGTTTCCAGGATTGTCACGTTTTGGGGTTGAAAGATTTTTTCTGTGATAAATAACGATTTCTCGAGTTGTATTAGCTTGCGTTTGCGAATACCGCACGTGAGTGTAATGTATTTCGATACCGTCTCGCCAAGTCCATTGGGGTAGTACTTAAGGGTAGGTGGTAGTTCAGGTGCGTGCGAGTTGAACCCTCTACGGGTCGAGGGTGTCCAGTAGTCGATACTCCAACCTCGCAGAGTTCATTCGCCCTTTGTTGCGTTCATCACTCGCTCCCCCACATAACCATTTACTTACATGCACATGTGTGACGTCCTTTCCTGCGTATAAGTGCAGGTCGTCTTGTCGTGTCGCGTGATAACATATCCTGTGTTTGCGGGACAGTGAAAAAAAATTTTTTGGCCAGGAAACAATGTATTCTGGTTAGAAAAATTTTTTTAAAATTTTTATGGCTGTTTAAAAAAAAATAGGTTATACAAAAATAACATATTTTTCGATTTTTCTGATGATGGAATTTTCCGACGTTCCGTCGAAAAATTTCAAATAACGGACACAATTATTTTTTCAAGAATTAATTTGACAGAATTTTTTTTTTTTTTTTTTCAAAACTTGTTAAAGCTATTTCTAAATTTAACTTGGCAATTTCGGTTTTCGAGAATATCTATTCGAAATAGCTGAAGAAATTTTTTGCAGAAAAAAATTTCCCCCACATAACCATTTACTTATATGCGCATGTGTGACGTCCTTTCCTGCGTATAAGTGCAGGTCGTCTTGTCATGTCGCGTGATAACATATCCTGTGTTTGCGGGACAGTAAAAAAAAATTTTTGGCCAGGAAAAAATTTATTCTGGTTAGAAAAAAATTACAAATTTTTTTATGGCTGTTTAAAAAAAAAAAAGTTATACAAAAATAGCATATTTTTCGATTTTTCCGATGATGGAATTTTCCGACGTTCCGTCGAAAAATTTCAAATAACGGACGCAATTATTTTTTCAAGAATTAATTTCATAGAATTCTTTTTTTTTTTTCTTTCAAAACTTGTTAAAGCTATTTCTAAATTTAACTTTGTAATTTCGGTTTTCGAGAATATCTATTCGAAATAGCTGAAGAAATTTTTTGCAGAAAAAAATTTCCCCCACATAACCATTTACTTATATGCGCATGTGTGACGTCCTTTCCTGCGTATAAGTGCTGGTCGTCTTGTCATGTCGCGTGATAACATATCCTGTGTTTGCGGGACAGTAAAAAAAAAATTTTTGGCCAGGAAACAATGTATTCTGGTTAGAAAAATTTTTTTTAAATTTTTATGGCTGTTTAAAAAAAAATAAGTTATACAAAAATAGCATATTTTTCGATTTTTCCGATGTTAGAATTTTCCGACGTTCCGTCGAAAAATTTCAAATAACGGACACATAATTATTTTTTCAAGAATTAATTTCACAGAAACAAAGTTTTTTTTTTTTCAAAGTTAAAGCTATTTCTAAATTCAACTTTGCAATTTCGGTTTTCGAGAATATCTATTCGAAATAGATGAAGACATTTTTTGCAAAAAAAATGTAATCTCTTCGAAGAATTTTTTTATTATTAAATTTTTTATTCCTTTTGTTAAGAATTAAAAAAAATGATACAAGAATAGCATATTTTTCGATTTTTCTGATGTTGGAATTTTCTGACGTTCCGTTGAAAAATTTCGAATAGCGGACCTATAATTATTTTTTTCAAACATTAATTCCACAGAAAAAACGTTTGAAAATATTCGGAATAGCTAAAAAATTTATTTGGCAAGAAAAAAAAAACAAATCTTAGAAGAGGGAAAAGAGACAGATTTTAGACTCTTTTTTTTCGTCCTTTAAGGTTGAATTTTGCATACCAAAGGCATGCGAGTGAGGATATTTGCACATCGACAGTTTTGAGACATGTTACGGAATGACACATATATGCATGTTTGCGAGATGAAACATAAATGAGTTAAGCGTCTCAAGGAAAAACTCAATTTCCGTCTCGACGTGGAGAGGAGCAGGAAGGAAGGCATAGGAGAGGAACTACTGCAGCCACAGCTTTCTGTGCTTCCTGGAAACCGAGAAATTACTGCGAGAAACGAGCCCTTTCAACTCAACAAATCCGACCGAGAAGCGGTTGTAAATTATCTTAATCATTCAAAACATGGGAATTATTAAAATTTTGGTAAAATAGGTACTATCCAAATTTTTGTAAAATAGGTACTATCAAAATTTTGGTAATATAGGAACTACCCAAATTTTGGTAAAATAGGAACTAACCAAATTTTTGTAAAATGGGAACAATTTAAATTTTTGTAAAATGAAGATCATTAAAATTTTTGTGAAATGGGAACAATTTAAGTTTGTGTAAAATGAAGATTATTAAAATTTTTGTAAAATGGGAACAATTAAAATTTTTGTAAAATGAAGATCATTAAAATTTTTGTGAAATGGGAACAATTTAAATTTTTGTAAAATGAAGATTACTAAAATTTTTATAAAATGGGAACAATTTAAATTTTTGTAAAATGAATCTTATTGAAATTTTTGTAAAATGGGAACTATTCAAATTTCCACAAAGTACGAATTATTCAACTTTTCGCAAAATACGAAGTATTTAAATTTTTACATACTACTAATTATTTTAACTTTTAAATTTCGCAAACTACAAATTACTTCAATCCTCGCAAAAAAACGAATGATTTCAATTTATACAAAATTCGAATTATTTAAAATTATGCAAAATCCAAGTTATTTCATTATTCAAAAAAATACGAATTATTCCAATTTTCTCAAAAAGTATATACTATTCCAATTTTCATCAAACTCCTGATAGTGAATATCGATAAAAAGTATCCTCTCGTATTTTATCCTGTCGGTTAAAATAATAGCCTATCGACTGTATTAATTTCCCCTTCATTATTATGAAGGAGAAATTAATGGAGAAAGTTATTACTTCCACCAAAAAATGCATCAAAATTTAATTAATTTGAAACCAGACAAAAAAAATTGTCGTTAAATTTAATAATAAGCATTGGTATACTTATAAACAAATCATAGACGACATAGAAGAGAAATTGCTGAGAGGCAAAGCCGCACGAAACTCTCTGCGCTCGTTCGAAAGCGAGAAAGTACAGACTGCGAGAAACGAGCCCTTACGACTCAACGAATCCGAGCAAGAGGTGGTTGCGAGGTTCCATCGCAGCCGCTGCTGTTGCCTGTGCTAGCCCACGCATTCAGAACAACCAGAGAGCAAACTGAAGCCGAGTAGTACTACATGCGGACCAGTTCAACCCTTCCCGTCGTCATAGCGACGAGGCTTTCGCAAGATGTGTCACGATATGCTAAATCCTAGCGTCTATACGTGGCTTTTCAACCAGTTGAACGGCGGAATTTAATTACACATGAAGTCGCTGAGAATCGAAAGGATCCGAACGCAAAATCGACTCTCATAGGAATAAATTTGTTAAAAATAACAAAAATGTAAATAACAGCGATAATAATCAATTTTAATAAGCAGAGGCCAAAAGAAAAACTGGCTAAATAATTACAACAATTTATTCAGTACTCGCAGTCTCTTAAAATACAAAAATCTCGAAAATTAAAACACTGCATTTTACAAAAAAAAATCATAAATTAGTAATTCGTAAAATTCTCTCAAATACATAATTAATCAGCTTAAAGTTAATTTATTTTTCGTCCGACTACAAATTTCGAAATACTCGTCTGCATCATTGAGGAACGCAATATAATGAATCGTAGATAATTAATTCTCGTAATTTCTTAAGGTGATGTGCTACACGCTTTTATCGTTCTCTCTCGCTTTACTGTCACGGCCAATGGCGTTTTCTCTGTCACACTCATGACGATTCAATGGGTATAGCGGATCACCTTGAATCTCATAATTACATAAAACACATAATCAACTTGAGGCTGATTTTTTTTTGCCTTGACTATAAAAATCGAACGACTTTTTTCCACAATTGAGTAATACTAAATAAAAAATGTTAAACACAGATAATTAATTAACTTACGTATTAGATATTGTTGCAAATATGGATATTGCGTTGGTTAATCGACCAAATCAGACCAGATTCGATAAGAGTTAACCAGACCTAACCTGATAACGTCCCGACTAGACCAAACTACACTATGCTAGATCACACAACGCCAGACCTCACGAAACCAGATCAGAGTACACCATACTAGTCCAGATAACATCAAACTAGACCAGACCAGACCATACAACACCAGACTAGACCATACCATACAACACCAGACCAGACCACTCGACCATACCATACAACACCAGACCAGACCAGACTAGACCATACCATACCATACAACACCAGACCAGACCAGACCAGACCAGACCAGACCAGACCAGACCAGACCAGACCAGACCAGACCAGACCAGACCAGACCAGACCAGACCAGACCAGACCAGACCAGACCAGACCAGACCAGACCAGACCAGACCAGACCAGACCGGACCAGACCAGACCAGACCAGACCAGACCAGACCAGACTCAGGCATGAGCACACGCACGCACACGTGCATAAATGGTCTTCCAATCTAAAACGAATAGACAGTATAGAAACAAAAAATCTCAAAAAAGTTCTTTGTTTTGACCTGGCAGATTCTCTGGAGAGTAAAAAAAGTCATATTCTGACTTGAAAAAAAAAAACATGGCGAACATCTTGACACCGTTATTTTGGATTCTGAACATTTTTGTGGTCTCCCCCCTTGAATCCTAAAGGTTTCATTATACACAATATTTGATCGGAGTAATGTTTTTTTTTTTTATAAATGAGATTCAAGATAAAAATGGGACACCCTGTATATGTTCGTTTTAGTTATCGACGGTCATCAGATAAGGTCTGTGGGTCAATGTTGCAAACGCCGCATTGAACGTTTGCCAACATTCCGCGGGTGACCCACTAAAGCTGCGTCTCTGCTTCTCGCGATGCATTGGATAGAATACACGAGGTACAGATCGGCGCTTCACTGCGTCAGCCTCTTCCATCCTGTGTAGTATCTGCAACCCACCAACCATGAACGAGAGAGAAACCGAGTTAAATTTACTATCGTATATTTTAGTTTGCCTACAAACTTCCTGTCTCGATCTAGCTTGTGTTAATCTATGGAGCTTGCTAATCTATCGATACAAATAAAGGACTATTTCTGTTGCAGGTGCAAAATAATCTCCGATAACCCGCATTTATATACAGGATTATAAATTACGATGGATTTCGAAAATGTCTGATGGTTATTATTTCGTCAAAATTTTCAGTCGTTATCTGAAAAAGATGTTAAAATTTTGATATATATTTTATTTTTACAAAATGAAAAAATTATTCGAATATCATCTAATATATATTTTTGAAAACTGTGCGTGTGTGTGTGTCTGTCCCAACCTTGAAAATTAGAAGGGCGTATGCTTGTTTCTTTGAAGGATTTTGGAAATTTCCAAATTTCCAAACTTAATAAAATTGTTTGAATGTCTAAAAAATTTTAATTTCCAAAATTTTTTAAATTTTCTACATTCATTTTTTTTCCCAACATTTTTTAATAAACGACATTATTTCGATATCCAAAGATTTTAGATTTTCAGATTTTTTTTAATTTCTGAAAATTTGAAATTTTTGGAAATTTTTTCGATTTCTGATATTTTTAGAATTCTTGAAATTTTCTCAATTTCAATTACTTAGTCATGTTTTGATCATCCATAAAAAAGAAAAAAAATGCAATCATTGATATAGTTATTAAGACACACGTTATGTGTCTATCAGCTGTTATCGATACCGAAGATACAATCATTAATTATGGGAGAAATTGACGAGTCATTCTCGAGTCCTTACAGCTGTGAGTTTTTGTACTGCTTACGAACGCCGTTCGAGAGATAGAAGGGAAAATTCTACATCGAGAATTTCACCGCTCTTGTAGATTATATATAAGGGGCATTCCACGTGAAATCAGCAGGCCATGGTCCTCACCATCACCGATTTTGTTTATTTTTCAATATGATGTTATCACCGACCCATAGAGGCCTCGAAATTTTTTTCAGATTTTTTTACCACCGGTAACATTTTTAAATCCTCGAAAAAACCAATTTCAAAAACGCCCTTTTTTAAAATCTGAAAAAATTCACACTGATTCTACGATTTAAAATATGATTTTCAAGCGCCATGCGATAATGTGATCTCAATATTTACTATTTTTTCTTTTTTTTTCATGTCGCAATTTGATTTTTTATTTTTGAAAGGATAACTTACTTAAACATCAATGGATCCCAATTTCTTTAAAGATGGTAGAATTATCAGAATGCTCGAAAACAATTAATACAATTTAAAAAAATTTCGCAAATGCATTTGGCAATCCAAACGATATTGTATTGCGAAATGCATTTACGAATTTTTTAAAAACAATATCAATTGTTTTCGGACATTCTGCTAATTCTACTATCTTCAGAGAAATTGAGATCCATTGATATTTAAGAAAGTTATCCTGATTCAAAAAATTAAAAATCAAATTGCCCCATGAAAAATAAAAAATAAACTGTGGAAAAAAAAGTAAATATCAATATGAGATCACATTATCGCATGGCGCTCAAATATCATATTTCAATCATAGAATCAGTATGAATTTCTACGGATTTTTAAAAACGCCGTTTTTGAAATTGGTTTTTTTTCGAGGATTTGAAAATGTTACTGGTGGTAAAAAAATCTGAAAAAAATTCCGAGGCCTTTATGGGTCGGTAATAACATCATATTAAAAAATGAACAAAATCGATGAGGGTGAGGGTCATCGCCTGCTGATTTGACGTGGGATGCCCCATATAAAATCGTCCATAGGTGTATATACATATATATATATACCTATGGATGTCCATTCGAACGCTTGGCTGCAATGCACCCCTCGTGCTCTCTGTTGGATAGTTGGGGTGGGGGGAATGGTATGGGGGGTTGGGAGAGGGGAGGGGGGTCGACTGGGAGCACGAGGGTGGACAGCTTTACGCTGTGCGTGCAGACATATTACCCATATATGTCTATGGTGTGTACGACTATAAACATTACCGTGCTTATTTCTTTTTCACTTAAGGATACGTAGATTAGCAATAAAACATTCGCTTCGATTTTAAAATTACACACATACGACATAGAAAACATGCGCGTAAATATTTCCCGTCGTTGAAGACACAGAAATATTAATTTTGTATAATATTATTATTTTTATTAGCATCTAAAACTGTTATTAGTAATATTTGAGTATTATTATTGTTATTACTATTTTTACTATAAAATTTTATGGTATTTTTATTTTTTATTCTAATATCCCATAATATGTGCAATGCAATAGTTTTTCCTATGTTCGATAAACAATTAATCATTATTTTTTTAAATCCCATTTGTCACATTGAAGAAAAATAATTATAATGATGACAACAAGAACAACATCAGCAATGATAATAATAATAATAATAATAATAATGAAGTATTAATAGGTTAATAACAAACAGTTGATTGATTCTATAGACCTTTTCACTGATATATTATTATTGTTATTGTGATTTAAAAAATTGTGTAAATACATTTCTTTTTTAATTGCTATAAATTGATATTTTTCGTGACATTAAATATGTATGACTTAAAAATTCTCGGCGGCGAGAGTTGCTATTGGAAATAATCGTATAAAAAATCTAGAAAAATTTAGTTAGATGCCTTTTCTCACTCTTTACAACATATGTTCAATCGAAAAATAGGACATCGATTTTTTAGCACTGTCTATTTTTAGAATAGCCAGAAAAAAACTATATGATAAATCTGCCACGCTTAATAGTATGCGAAACACGAAAAAAAATTGGTAAGTCAGAATATTAAAAATTGTAGGAGTAGATGCATTTATTCGAATCGAGGGCGAAACATTAAAAAAATTTCAAAATGTCACTTACATTACGAAAAAAAAGCGGCACTTAAAAATAAAGAAAAATGTATCGCCCTCGGTTCGAAAAAAAATGTATCGCTCTCGATCCGAAAAAGTGTATCTTCTCCTACAATTTTTGAAATTCTGACCTGCCAATTTTTTTTCGACATTTGCATACTTTACTTAAGCCCGAAAAACGATGATTATTCGGATTCTACTTCAAATGATTTAAATTTTTAAAAACTGTTAGTTCAGTTGCAAAGGGTTAAAATATTCGAGATATTTAAATATCTCGTAATCATCTCAAAAACTTTCAATGTGCAAAAAGGTTCACTCGTGCATGCCTTTGGAATTTAAAGGTACAGACTGAGGGACGAAATAGAGAGAGAGACAAAAAATGTCAGTCACGCACCTTCAAAGTTAAGCGCATCGGAAAGTGAGTACGCGGGGACACGTAAAGTCCTTGCTTACGGAACACATTCGCCGTGAACCTGCGTATGGTGAACGGGAGACCATCGTCCGCTCTTTGCACTCGTTTTACCGGTGGAATTATTGATCCGGCCACAAAGGCCCTTCGTCTGTACGCTTGCCGCTCGTTTTATTGTCTCACTCTTGAATTCTCTCGGTCGCTATGCACAAGAATATATATATGTATATATATATATATATATGTATATGTATATATAGATTTGTCTCGTTCACTTCACAACTCGTTTTCACTCTAATTCTTTGCGCGATATCGACAACGGTCGTTGTATCACTGGCCAGACAAACTCGACACTTTTATTGTGAATTTTAGACCATAGACAAATTGGACAACGATCACTGGTTAATTAATGTAGCAATAAAATCGTTTACGATTTCCAAGTTTTCAGTGTTTATGCGATTTGCGATACGATATTGAGCTTTGTATATTTGAAAAAAAATTCTAAACTTTTTTGTGATTCAAAATTAATTATTATTGAAGTATTTTGATCATGGGGAAAATGTTATTACTAATTTGTAAATTGTTTTTGCTCTATGCAGAAAGATATACATTTGTTGGATTTGTTTCGTTTACTTTGCAACTCGTTTTCACTCTAATTCTTTGCGCGATATCGACAACGATTGTATCGCTGGCCAGACGAACTCGAAACTTTTATTCTGAATTTTATACTGAAGACAAATTGGACAACGATCACTGGTTATTCAATATAGCAATAAAATCCTTCACAGTTTCCCTGTTTCCAGTCTTTATCAAATTTGCGATACGATATTGAGCTCTATACACTTGAAAAAAAATTCGATCGTTTTCATTCGTTGCAGTTTCTCATCGCCAATTATTTTTGAAGTATGGCTAAAAATCTGTTATCAATTTTTACTTTTTTTGTTATTGCAGTTTTCCCTCAATGAATATTCAGTTAATAATTATTCGAGCATATCAATCATGGACATTTTTTTATTTTCAATGTGTACATTTTTTTTGTTCCTTGTGATTTAAATTTTTTATTTACAATTTCAATATTAATTAATTAATTATACATAAATTGCGAATGGGACTGTTTAATATTTCCTGAATATGACTTTGTATACGAGGAACTTTTATTATATAGAGGTTAGGATTTGTAAATAAATTGTAGTTACGAATTTGACATGGCAATTAGACTCCGTGAGGGTTGCACAAATTTACCACGAAAAATCCTTAGTTATAACGGTGCTTGTAACGCGATTTCGAGTAACGATAGACTCGACTGATTGGTAGAACTCCCACTCGAGTAATTACCGAATGGCGAATGGGGAGCAGAGAAAAAAAATACTGGGATGTTGGAGAAGTGCATGGCGCGTGTAAAAAAACACAGAATGCCATCCAACCGGCATCAGCACGTGCCTCGTGCACGCAACTTTGCGTGTCAACAACACAGTAGCTGGAATTCTGGTATTATTGATCCTCCATATTAAAAAAAAAAAAAAAATTGCAATGAAAAATTATTTTTGGATCGTCAAAAAATACTGCGCATTGAAATTTGCAAAAATGCTTATTAATTTTTTTATCATTCATCGCGGTGATTATTTTTATTTTTTCATTTTTCAAGTTTGAAAACAAAAAAATTATTTATTTATTTTTCTACCTGGAGAAATTGCGACAACTTTCTATTAATTAGTATTCAACTACTTGACATTTTGTATGAATTATAAAAATTGATAAATTAACGAAAAATAGTCAAACAAAAGCATCTGTACTTTGAAGCATTAATGGTAAACTTTCGGATACTATGACAATTGCCAATGAATTGATTTCTGAATTCTTAATTTTTTATATTAAGAAAATTGATTATTTAATTGCGGGTGGAATCATTCGTTATTTTAATACCGTTGCAATTTATGGCTAATCAATCTTTAAAAATTCTTGACACTCTATAAAATAAAATATAATAAACGAATTATTGTAATGTCATGATCAATGTAATTTGCATTTTTTAATTTTAACATATAATCCGAATGAATAATAAATCGTCTAAAAAAATATACAAATAATTCTTTAAAAAAAAAAAATCAACAACATAGTCATATTATTATCTTGAAAAAAAGGCAATTTACAGTTGTCCAATTTTTTAATACTTTTAACTTTTTCTCAACTCGAAAAAAAGTCTCTCGAAATTCCATTTTTTTTTTTAAATGAAAACAATTATTATATCATAATCAATATAATTTGTATATTTTTATTTCAATATCTAATGCTATTTAAAAATAAATCAACTCACAAAACATGTCAATAACCAAAAAAAACTTGGCCATGTTTTTATCATCCAAAAAAAAAAGTTTATAACCTATTTCGTAATTTCGACATTTTACTCTATAAAATTGATAAGGCCTGATAAACTGTATTCCAAAATTCGAAAGTGAGTCTCTCATCATCACGAGAGATAATGATAATAACGAAAAGTGTGGACGATGGCACGCGATTGATAAATATAACGCGGCAGCTGTTTGAATTATCTCGTAAAATTCACTGTAGTGAGTTGAAAATGGTGGAGGGGGAGGAAAGGGGAGGGGGAAGCACACTTGCGCCACGCGCGCTTCAGTGTTATTAGCAATTGTCACGTGGCGAGTGAACTGATTCAACCGGTTCATACACATGGTTATTATTATTATTATTTTACATAATTTCACTAACGAGCCTGAATTTTTAACCATCTTACAAAAATACTTTACAAATAAACTTTATTATTTTCAATTCGTTCACGCGAGTTCATTAAAATCTGCAATTCTTATTAACTGCAAAGAACTGCAACAATAAACAAAGGTTCATTGAAATCTGCAGCTTTTATGATGTGAAAATAAATTGCATCGCCAGGTTATTAGTTAAGAAATTCAATTTAGCGACCAACGCAGTCAATTTAAATTGTGGAAAAAATATGAAGCTTTTGTGGACGAGAACAAAAAGAGTAAAATGTAAACAAATAAGTACGCGACTATTTCGTATTCATATTGTTTTATCGGCGACGCCTGAAAAGAGCTGTAAAAAACATTGAAAAAATGTGAAACTGCTACAGAATTTTTTAAAATAAATATCTTAATATTTTCATGCATATATAAGCGATAAAAATTTCCATGGCATATTTTTTAATGGATTCGTGAAGAGAAAATAAAAAAGATTAATCACTTTTTAACGGAACAGAATTAATTAAACAAAATATGTGGAATGGTTTTGTTTATCGAATCGATGAAAATGTTTTTGGCGTATTTTCGGATGAATTTATATTTTCACTACAAAGATTTTTGGAAATTCATTCTGATGTAAAATTATCCAAAGCATTGAGCACTCGATTTGCCGTGGAATACCCTATATATAAATGCCTTATAGACGTCGATTCACGCAGTATTCATCAAGTATAACAACACAACTGTTGGCGAATGAATCGACACCCGGAAAGCGTCATATGTCAACGCACCCTCACAATTCACCCCAGCACAAAGTCGATCAGTTCGTCTCTATAATTTCCCATTCTTCACATTTTTCCTATAAATATTATTATCGATTCCTATGGCAAAAACATTTTTTTTTTTATTTTTCATAGTGCAGTTTTTGTTCTCTTGTAATTTTATCGTTATATTGGTATTGAAATATTTATGCCATTTGAGAAACTTCAGATAATTTTCTGCTTCATCATAGAAAAAGCGTAGTCTGTCTGAAAATTTTTTTTTTCCAGATTTCTATGTCAGAAAAATTCAAAATGGTCCAAAACGTCGAAAAAATGGTTTAAAAAAATTGATGTATGTGTGTAATAAAAGACTAGAAATTAATATGACTGTAACTTGTAAAATATTCGACCGAATCAGTTTAAATTTGAACAGCATGCACAGTATTGGCTAATCTTTGATTGGAATGAATTTTATGAAAATCGTCTAACGCATTTTATTTTTTTAGGAACTTTAAGATTTTGAAAAAAGTACGAAAACGATCTAGCTCGAACGAATTTTTAGCTATCGCGTGGTTGCTTTGTATTATGAATAAATAGAGTGATTTGACCTTCGGTATTGAATTTGGGTTAAATCGGTAAAGCGGATTAATTTTTATGACATTTTGAAATTTTCGAAAAAAATTATTTTTGCTCCAGTTCACGTAAAATTTGAAAAAAATCGACTGAAATTTTTCACACAGGAAAAATAATATTCAACCCTGTTACGTACCAAATTTGGCGAAGATCGGTAAAGCGGTTCGAATTTGACGTGATTTTGAATTTTTCAAAAAACTTTTGTTTTGCTCTAATTCAGATAAAATTTGAGCAAATCGGCTCAAATTTTTCTACGCAGGGAAAATAATATTCAGTCCTGCTACATACCAAATTTGGCGAAGATCGGTAAAGCGGTTCGAATTTGACGTGATTTTGAATTTTTCAAAAAACTTTTGTTTTGCTCTAATTCAGACAAAATTTGAGCAAATCGGCTCAAATTTTTCTACGCAGGAAAAATAATATTCAGTCCGGCTACATACCAATTTTGGTGATGATCGGCAAAGCGGTTCGAATAAAATATATAATCATGCGACTTACATTGCTATAAAATGTAAATTTTTAAATGTATGCAAAATAAGGATGCAAAGTGAACTTTGCACATTATTTTATCAATAATTATGATCTTTCGAAAAATTTCCTCTATTATGAAGCAATATGTCAAGTTCTACTTTGAATCCTTTTTTTTTTAATATTCATGAATTCCAAAAAACTCAATTAATTCTTCAAAATGGCTCACACAATAAGGATTAAAATAATGCATTCGACTCGAACTTCTGCACAAGTGCTTGAGACATCTCTTGGAATAAATTTTCCTTTATGTCTGGTAAAAATGCTCTCGAGGCCTTTTTCCCTCACAAAATTTCTCGAACTCACTTGATTTGTACTTTGTGCCGAATAATTTATTCAAAGAGCATTTGGATATTCTATACATTTTTGATTGTATGAAATAGACGTATAAACTGTCTCAAAAATATTGTCGATATCTCCAAACAACGTAAGTTTCATTTTATGCAAATATATTTCATAATCTAATTCGAAATCACCAAAAATACTGCTCAGGGAATTTATGAATAAATATTTCTCAAATTTTTACTGTTGGCTTTAAATCCAAATAGTAAAAAAACAGCATTTTGAAGAAAGCATTTAAAAAATACACCTCCTTGATTATCTATGACAAAAAATATTAAAACATTTTTTAAGTGATTTACGATACATATTTTTACGTAATTTAAATGTTGGACATTTCTCCAAATCGTAATAGTAGGAAAATAGCGTCTTGAAAAAAATTGTCCACTTAAAAAAAAAAAAAAAAAAAAAACGTATGTATTCCTAATAAATAAAATTCCCAATTCCCAATATTTTTCTAACAATCTTAACACGCTGTTATCAATCGTTCCCATCTTTTTGGAAAAAGAATTTTTGATAAAAATTTCGGACGTCATTATTTTATTTTTCGTTGCATAATTTACTCTCAAACAATTTCATTAACTCGCCCCTAAATATACTACTTTTCCTAAACCTGAATATCAGAAGCTGAAAAAAAAAATCCGGATGCCCTAAATCCTATTGTGTCTTCAGAACTTCTATATTAAGCCAGCGTCAATTATTTCGAATGCCAGGAATTTGGATCAATTTCTATCGAAGATTGGAACACGTGCCAGAAGTGAAGATACGAGGGAAGCAAAAAAAAAAAAAAAAAAAGAAAAGGAAACGGAATTGGCGTATCCTAGTCGAGGGCTGAATAGAATGGAGCGAGAGAATCGTTCGTGTTTCACCCCCCGACGACTCAACCCCCGGGATTTCGTGTACGTACAACCGGGATTTGGATTTGGAAGAGTAGAGCGAGAGCCAAACGACAAAACATGTGCAGAACGTAGCTACGTCGACGCAGGACTGCTGAACGTATGTACATCTTCAAAAGAGATGGCGAAACAAAGCGAAGAGAGGATCGTTAGGCGATTGGGTGAGAAAAATGGGGAATGAAAGCTCTTTTCCATTCGTTCGAAACAAAGCAATTTATTCTACGTCGAGTCGAGTACACGCGCGGGTTGCGTCACCATTTCCCCCACCATCACCACCTCAACCACCAGCGCCGCACTGACTTTGGAACAAAGGCGGAACCGGAGAGGAAGAACAACGGGTGAACCGCACAACGGATGATAGAATAAAGCAACTCAGAACGGAGCTTGTTTGCGGCATCACCGACGATCGCTGACGATCTTAATCACTGTCGTGTTTCACCTGAAACGAGCTTTTCGACTGTCAGACACTGGCTTTGATTTTTCGAGAGTGTTTTCGCACGGGTTTTAGTTGATGATATTAACAGAGAGACATTCTGGTGTTTTCTGGCGTTGGGATTGTGAGGAAATAGTAGAGTGTGTAACAAGTGCGTAAAGTAAGCCATTTCCGCACGAGTTTTATTTACAATTTTTTGGTATAGTGAAGCGTAAAGCGAGGTTTTTGGACGGAGTGTGTAAAGTATGACTTTACGCACCCGAGTGCGTAAAGTATAACTTTATACTTTATATTCGCTCGGGGTGAATCGCACAACGGAAGATTGAATAAAGCAACTCAGAACGGAGCTTGTTTGCGGCATCACCGACGATCGCTGACGATCTTAATCACTGTCGTGTTTCACCTGAAACGAGCTTTTCGACTGTCAGACACTGGCTTTGATTTTTCGAGAGTGTTTTCGCACGGGTTTTAGTTGATGATATTAACAGAGAGACATTCTGGTGTTTTCTGGGGTTGGGATTGTGAGGAAATAGTAGAATGTGTAACAAGTGCGTAAAGTAAGCCATTTCCGCACGAGTTTTATTTACAGTTTTTTGGTATAGTGAAGCGTAAAGCGAGGTTTCCTCGGGGAGGTTGAAGGAAGTGAAAACGCGAGTTTTCTGGACGGAGTGTGTAAAGTATGACTTTGCGCACCCGAGTGTGTAAAGTATGACTTTACGCACCCGAGTGCGTAAAGTATAACTTTATACTTTATATTCGCTCGGGGTGAACCGCACAACGGATGATAGAATAACGCAACTCAGAACGGAGCTTGTTTGCGGCATCACCGACGATCGCTGACGATCTTAATCACTGTCGTGTTTCACCTGAAACGAGCTTTTCGACTGTCAGACACTGGCTTTGATTTTTCGAGAGTGTTTTCGCACGGGTTTTAGATGATGATATTAACAGAGAGACATTCTGGTGTTTTCTGGGGTTGGGATTGTGAGGAAATAGTAGAATGTGTAACAAGTGCGTAAAGTGAGCCATTTCCGCACGAGTTTTATTTACAATTTTTTGGTATAGTGAAGCGTAAAGCGAGGTTTCCTCGGGGAGGTTAAAGGAAGTGAAAGCGCGAGTTTTCTGAACGGAGTGTGTAAAGTATGATTTTACGCACCCGAGTGCGTAAAGTATAACTTTATACTTTATATTCGCTCGGGGTGAATCGCACAACGGATGATAGAATAAAGCAACTGAGAACGGAGCTTGTTTGCGGCATCACCGACGATCGCTGACGATTTTAATCACTGTCGTGTTTCACCTGAAACGAGCTTTTCGACTGTCAGACACTGGCTTTGATTTTTCGAGAGTGTTTTCGCACGGGTTTTAGTTGATGATATTAACAGAGAGACATTCTGGTGTTTTCTGGGGTTGAGATTGTGAGGAAATAGTAGAATGTGTAACAAGTGCGTAAAGTAAGCCATTTCCGCACGAGTTTTATTTACAATTTTTTGGTATAGTGAAACGTAAAGCGAGGTTTACTCGGGGAGGTTAAAGGAAGCGAAAGCGCGAGGTTTCTGAACGGAGTGTGTAAAGTATGACTTTACATACTCCGAAATTATTTAACAAGTACGTAAATTTCCGCACGAGTTACACATATGCAATATGTTGCAACACTGGTGTGTAAAGCACCTCTTTTAGGAAGGTTGAACGAAGTAAATGCGGGTCTCCTGATCAGAAGGCGTAAAGCGTCACTTTACGCACGACGTTCGCGCACAGTACCGTATGACATTTGGAAAACGAGCACTTTACGTACGCGAAACGCCCCGGAAAGACGAGCACGCACGCTGTCACGAAAAATCGTCCTTTCCGATACTAGTGCGGAAAAGTGGACTTTTTGATGAAGTTGGCAGCACGTGTTGCCAATTTTCCAAAAGGTTTTTACTTTTTTCTTTTGGGTCGACCGGCTTTTTATCTTATTGTATAGAATGTTCTATATCTTTCATTGATCCAAAAAAGGGTTATTTTTCGCATGTTCTGTATTTGTATTATTATGAAAACGAAAAATTGTCTTCTTCCACTATTTTTTTTTATCAGCAAATAAATGCGTGACTTACTTACAATAATTTTTCGAGACTTCCAGCTTGAAAATTAATAGAATTCCATAAAATTTCGTCAAACTAATTTAATAAATTAGTTGTCTTTTTTAGAACCTCTAATATTTTTCATTCGACGACCTAACAGTTATTTTGAAAAGTGTAAAAAAAATAATTTGACAGCGGTGGGATTCGAACCCACGCCCTTTCGGACTGGTGCCTAAAACCAGCGCCTTAGACCGCTCGGCCACGCTGCCTACACATGATCGCCACGAGAATTAGACGTATATAATCTTATCGTCGCCTATCGTCACTAGTCTACGATAAAATGATGAGTAATTCGATAATTTCATCGAACAAATAATGAATTACTTACAATAATTGAACTGTTTTTGTTGTGTATCCAAAATTTATTAAAATTAACGCTTCTACAAGTTTAGAATAATTAAATACATTAATAAAAATATTTTGCTTAAATCAGAGTCAATTAAAAAAAAATAAGCAGACAATAAATAAGATACATGAATTTTCATATTTGTGGCGCCATCTATCAGATTCTGTAATCAACCATAACATCTATTTGTGATAAGATGTCCACCAGTTGTATCTGTTCAAATTCTAATTTTTTGTTGAACAAAATAAAAATATGTTCGCCTAATTAGCAATTTAACAAAGTCAAGCTTTTCTAATTTTGTAAGCAACAAATTCTAGATTTTTGATAATACAACTAACCTGATAAAGTAAAATGACCGCAACGCAAATTTATCGTTAAGTTACCGTAAAAAATATCTTCTTACATAATTGCAAAACGTGCATTGACGATGATTGCTATTTGTTCAATTGACTGCCGCATTTTACGGAAAAAAATTAAAATTATTGTTCATACTATTTTCAATTGAATTAACAAAACAATCAATAAATAAAAACCTCACTCAACTTAGCAATAAATAAACCAAAAGCCAAAAAACAATAGATTAACAGTTATTTCCAACGATCTTAAAATTTGTTTATTTTACCGACTGCCGCATTTGGCGGTAAAAAATAAAAATTATTATTCATACTATTTTCAATTGAATTAACTAAACAAAATAAAATAAAAAAGTCTTACTTAATTTAATAATAAATAAACAAAAAACAAAAAAAACGATAGATTAACAGTCATTTCCAAAGATCCTGAAATTAGTTTATTTTACTGACTGCCTCATTTGACGGTAAAGAATTAAAATTATTGTTCATACTTTTTTCAATTGAATTAACTGAACAAAAAAAAATAAATGGCTAACTTAATTTAATAATAAATAAACAAAAAACAAAAAAACGATAGATTATGACTCTTAAGTCATTTCCAAAGTCCCTGAAATTTGTTTATTGAATACAAGCAAAAAAAAAAAAAGAATAACGCCGTGAATTAATTCCCGTGGGAATGGCTTTTGATTTCCGAAAATATGCGAAGGGAATTCGGTTGTCTGGGCTCGCGAGCCCCTCCTTCGACAAACTGTCAAACGCGCCCCCAGTGGACTAATGCGAAATAAATGTTATAGTGCTCGGTGGCTCCCCCGCGACGCATTAGACGCGCCGTCAAGGTCATGGAGCGTATAGACCAGCAGCTGCACGTGTCAATGATACACCCTGATTTTATCCTCGCGTTTTCTACGGCACACAACGAAATTACGCCCTCTGGGACTATTCACAAACTGCTCCATAACTTCCCGGAAAAATTCTTCAGCCCGCATATACACTGGCCAACGACCTGCACTCTTTTAGTGCAACACATTTCGCTGCAAAGTAGAACTCGGCTGTAATAAATCTGAATTTATGTGCCATCACAATAGATCATAAAAAAAAATTCCTATTTAATTATAGACAATAAAATAACCGAATCAACTGTCTTAAATCCACTATTGAAATTATTGTATTTTATGACGAAAAAAATTGCTTGGATATAAAATATATTAGGTATTAATGATTTTGGTGAAAATTAATTTTTTTTAACTATGATTTAGCTGAGTAAAAAAAATTAGAGACAAAATCATTTATATTTTTAATTTCGGAAAAATTGTTTTGAAGAAATGAAAGTGGATCAAGGCCGTCAATTAATAACCCGGATACGCTGCTTATTTCTGCCTCACTAAAAGTGAAAAATCAGTATTATTTTGGGTCGGCCGAAAGCGAATATATTTAAAAGAGAAAAAGTATGACTTTTCACTGCAAAATCGCATTCGAAGTCTGTATTTATACGATGAATGACGTAAGCTATGAATTTAGAAATTTTTTAGCTTGAACGCAGACACACAAACATTTCGTACGAATAATTTTTCTCGAAGATTCAGAACATTTTAAGTATTATGACATGACAATCCAGAGAAATTTTTTTTTTTACGAAAACAAAGGTTTGTTTATGAGGAAGCAAAAATGTGAAGGTAAATAAGAAGCGATCGAGTACCGTGCTGTATTTGAAATTACGGTTCAATCTGAAAGGTAAACAAAGAGAAGGGGCATGAGAAAAGCCGATTTGCTCAGCCGCCGGAAAAATCAGCTTCTGTCAGACGCTAAGCAGGATGAGTTCAGTGAAAGGCAAACGTCAGACGGCGAATATCGATCGTCGAAGAAGCACAAAACAATGGCATCGACAAGGTCGTGTTTGTTGTCGGTATATCGATTGTCCTTAACGACCTGCAGATTAAAGGCGGGAGAAAAATGCGCGTTTCTGGCAAACTTCACAATGTTATCATTACGTATAGAATCTGACAGACGTTCGGAAGTTAAAAAAAAGAACTCTGTACAAAAATATAGTAAATATCAATAGTGTCTTAGTGATTCGTAAGATTTGTACACATATGGCGAATTCCGCGTCAAATCAGCTGTCTTTGATTTTTACTATTTTTTTGTCTGATATTTTCTCCGACCCAAAAGTCGTTGGATTTTTTAAAAATATATTTTGAAACGCAGGTAAAATTAGAACAAAGGTGAAAAACGGATTTCGAAAAAAATTAGTTTTTTTTTTCCGAGAAAATTGAACTCATTCTATGATACAAAATATGATTTGGAATGGTAAGATCATTTTTGCAATATTCTGGGATCAAAACACACTTCGAAATAAAGAAGATTAGCATATAAATGTTTCTCAATATTCAACGTGTCCTAAAAAAATTATGAGCATCGGAATTTTATTTTCTCTTCTTACAAATTCGTGAAAATTTTGGTGAAAATTATTCAAAAAATGATTACGCTCCATTTATTCTGATGTAAAAATTTTGGTAAAAAATATTCAAAAAATGTTTATGCTCCATTTATTCTGATGTAAAAATTTTGGTAAAAAATATTCAAAAAATTTTTATGCTCCATTTATTCTGATATAAAAATTTTGGTAAAAAATATTCAAAAAATGATTATGCTCCATTTATTCTGCTGTAAAAATTTTGGTAAAAAATATTTAAAAAATAATTACGCTCCATTCATTTTGATATAAAAATTTTGGTAAAAAATATTCAAAAAATTTTTATGCTCTATTTACTCTGATGTAAAAATTTTGGTAAAAAATATTCAAAAAATGGTTATGCTCCATTTATTCAGATATAAAAATTTTGGTAAAAAATATTCAAAAAATGATTATTCTCCATTCACTGTGATGAAAGACGAAATAATAAAAAATCTGGTCGACAATAATCACGATCGGATGCTGGGCAAGTTGGTACGGAATGCCCCATATGTATATATGTATAGATCCATTTATATACACCTATAAAAACTATACAGGTATACAGAGCGTTATGAGGCTTATACAATTCGTTGTCGAGGGGCTGAACCAAAAGGGCGAAAGTTCTCGGAGTCTTTCATTGTGAAAGTCTGGCGTATAAAAAAAAAAAAAAAAAAAAAAAAAAATACGGGAGAAAGAAGCGTAAGGAAGTCTGGCTGTGCGTATTTATTGCTGTGCATTACATACAATTGTGTAGAAGCCTTTTTCCTGGGGTGAATATAATAGTAGACAATTTTCCAGAAATTTATGTATCTTTTCTCCTTGCATCATTTAGTATTAAGGGAGTTTTAGAATTCCAAGCGAGAGATAAAAATTTTCAAAAATTGATAACTTCTTCAGCCTCTCGATGGCGAATATAAAAAGCAGTTTAATTCTCTTAAGCTAGAGAATTAATTAGTTAACACAAGTTGTATAATTCACCGTTGACAATTTTCCAGAAATTTATGTATCTTTTCTCCTTGCATCATTTAGTATTAAGGGAGTTTTAGGATTCCAAGCGAGAGATAAAAATTTTCAAAAATTGATAACTTCTTCAGCCTCTCGAAGGCGAATATAAAAAGCAGTTTAATTCTTTTAAGCTAGAGAATTAATTAGTTAACACAAGTTGTATAATTCACCGTTACATGACGTATTTTTATTTTTGTTCTTACGATAATGTGATCTCAATATTTAATATTTATTCCAATTTTTTTTTTTTCATGTCGCAATTTCATTATTAATTTTTTAAATCAGGATAACTTTCTCAAATATCAATGGATTTCAATTTCTCTGAACATGGTGGAATTACCAGAATTTTTTTTCTCTATTGATAGTGAAAGGAGCCTTTCATTTATCTTTCCGTTGAGTGTACTTTGTTTTATTGTTTTGTTTGCGGACAAGTTAGAGCGATACGTGAGTGGAAATCCCACATGACAGGAAAAAATAATAATTTTCAAAGCAATTTGTAACGAATGCTTTGTTACGTGAAATTTTAACGTCAATATTTATATTGATATTAATAATATCAATTTTATTAATATTATAAATTGACTTTCAATAACTTCAAATAAATCATATTACCTTTTAGATTCATAGAGTAACTAAATTAAATTGTTAGTTGACGCTCTTACCTCAATTTTTATCACAATAACGAATTATTCTCTAATTGTTCTAGAAAAACGTAAGAAGGAAGTTCAGAAAAACAAACTCGCGGATTTAATGGATTCTGTACCGAATTCTTTGTGCGTAAAATTTTTTTTATTGAAATAGATTTCTTCGAAATGCGCAGTGCAGTGAATAATTTTTTTTTCTACTGCTGGTAATAAAAATAAAAAAAAAAACAAAACGAATTTGGAAGCCTTCATTCATCTTTCTGTTGGGTGTACTTTTTTTATAGCCTTTTTTTTGCGGACGAGTTAGAACGATACGCGAGTGGAAAACCCACATGACAGGAAAAAATAATAATTTCAAAGCAATTTGTAACGAATGCTTTGTTACATGAAATTTTAACGTCAATATTTATATTGATATTAATAATATCAATTTTATTAATATTATAAATGTACTTTCAATAACTTCAAATAAATTATATTACTTTTTAGAAGGAAGTTCAGAAAAACAAACTCGCGGATTTAATGGATTCTGTACCGAATTCTTTGTGCGTAAAATTTTTTTTATTGAAATAGATTTCTTCGAAATGCGCAGTGCAGTGAATAATTTTTTTTTTCTACTGCTGGTAATAAAAATAAAATAAAAAAAACAAAAAGAATTTGGAAGCCTTCATTCATCTTTCTGTTGGGTGTACTTTTTTTATAGCCTTTTTTTTGCGGACGAGTTAGAACGATACGCGAGTGGAAAACCCACGGGGCAGGAAATGACGTGGAAGCGAAAAGCGCATAGTGCGCTTCCCTTGGGAAACCGACGAGCGAGTGAGAGATTGGGAAAGGGAAGCGAACAAAAATTGGTTGACTACGACGGTATATGAAGGAAATGGTGAGGGAGTCCAACCAGATCCAACATACTGGGTTAGACAATGGCCGTTATACTGGCCAGCGTCGAGTGTCACGTGGTCACGTGAAAATTGGAAAACTTTTTGAATTATTTTATGACGCGTGAACATGTGCGTCGCGATATTTGTGAAAATGCGATATTCGCTCATTTTTCGGCATATATATTACTCATTGGATTTTTCTGTGATCGAAATCTGGCATTTGAATCATTATTTTTACCTTAAACCAAGTTAAAAAATAATTGTTCACTTTGAATATCAAACCATTCATAATAATTTTTCCCTCCAACAAGAAGTCAATCATAATAATTTTTTTTAAACTGAAGTATAAATCGATGACAATCATTATATCCATTTAAATACGAAGCATTCATAAAAAAAATTTTTTCAAACATAAAACCTTGCACTTAAAATTTTGCTCGAATAATAATATTTTCATATGGCCTATTTATTAAAATAAGAAAATTTCACGGATAAAAAAAATTTGTTTCATCTAACAAGTTTATTGTCATAAAATAAAAATAAGGGTAATTGCAATAACAGTGTCTTTAAAAAATAACCACAATTTTGCACCGCTAAATATTGAAAGATTAAAAAGAAATAAATTTATTGGCCGTAACAAATTAGACGAATGCAAAAAATGGGGTCAAAACTTTTCGAGTAATCGCGCAAAATTATACACGAAGAGTCAAATGCCCAATAAAATTTAATTAAATTAATTTTTCTCGGATGAATTGTTAGTCAAATTTTAAGGAGGAGTTAGCATGCGGACTCTAAACGTTATTCGATAATCGTCAATTATCGAGGATGAAGGAAGTCGCCGGTTGAATTGACGAGATTTAACGCAGTCCCGCGACGCTCACTTCCGGTCTGGAGTCGTTTAGCCGAAGCCCGTTAGATCCGGCGGACGGTAATTCGCGTCCGTCGTTCATCGGATGATCGATAGAGGTAAAGGAAAAGGATTAAAAGGATAAGAAGCTTCGGGAGGATGGTGAAAGGTTTTATGGAGTTGCAGAGCTTTAGCGATGGAAATGGTGATGGTTCATCATCTGATGCTGTTCGGAATCAAATGAGAAAGGGAGAAAGAGAGAGAGAGAGAGAGAGAATAGCTGGAGCTTCATCCTCTCCGGTTGAGCGTTCTGTGCGCAGTGTTCGCCACAAATCAGTCAGGACGGAAATTGATGTTTGCCTGCGTGCAATTGGGAGTGCCCGCCACAAGCGGAAGGCGCGGCACGTCGCTAACCCATATCCAAGGATCGATCTTTACTAGAGTCTCGTGAGTTTACTTCCAGGCCATCGCACCCAGCTGAATGTCAAGCTGATACGTGCTGGAAAGACAAAGATATGTTATGAAGAAAGGAAGTGTCACGGCATATACCGTACGCGGTATGTGATATCATTTTGAAAAACTGTAATTATATGCCACGCGGTATAACTGGTTTAAAATATTATTATACCGTACATGGTATTATTGGTTTAAATTTAGATTATACCGTACATGGTATTATTGGTTTAAATTTAGATTATACCGTACATGGTATTATTGGTTGAAATTTAGATTATACCGTACATGGTATTATTGGTTTAAGATTGAATTATACCGCACGCAGTATAACAGGCTGTTTCACCCAGCGGAATGTCAGGCTGATACGTGCTGGGAAGACAAAGATATGTTATGAAGAAAGGAATTGTCACGGCATATACCGTACGCGGTATGTGATATCATTTTAAGAAAATGTAATTATATGCCACGCGGTATAACTGGTTTGCAATATAATTATACCGTGCACGGTATTAATGGTTTATAATTAAATTATACCGTACATGGTATTATTGGTTTGAGATTGAGTTATACCGCACGCAGTATAACAGGCTATTTCACCCAGCGGAATGTCAGGCTGATACGTGCTGGGAAGACAAAGATATGTTATGAAGAAAGGAAATGTCACGGCATATACCGTACGCGGTATATGGTATAATTTTGAGAAAATGTAATTATATGCAACGCGGTATAACTGGTTTAAAATATAATTATACCGTGCACGGTATTAATGGTTTATAATTAAATTATACCGTACATGGTATTATTGGTTTGAGATTGAATTATACCGCACGCAGTATAACAGGCTATTTCACCCAGCGGAATGTCAGGCTGATACGTGCTGGGAAGACAAAGATATGTTATGAAGAAAGGAAATGTCACGGCATATACCGTACGCGGTATATGGTATAATTTTGAGAAAATGTAATTATATGCAACGCGGTATAACTGGTTTAAAATATAATTATACCGTGCACGGTATTAATGGTTTATAATTAAATTATACCGTACATGGCATTATTGGTTTAAATTTAGATTATACCGTACATGGTATTATTGGTTTAAATTTAGATTATACGGCGGGCAGTATAACAGGCCACCGCATCCAGCGTAATGTCAAGCTGATACGTGCTGGGAAGACAAAGATTTGTGATGAAAAAAAGGAGTATCACGATGTACACCGTACGTTGTATGTGTACGCGGTATAACTGTTTTGAAATATAATTATACCGTATACGGTATTATTGGTTTACAATTGAATTATACTGCATCCGGTATAATCAGTAAAAAATGCAATCAGAGCGGACGCAGTATAATAGACCATGGTACTCAGCGGAAGATATGTGATGAAAAGAAGTGTCACGGCATATACCGTACGCGGTATGTAGTATAATTATAAAAAAATGTAATTATGAGGCGAGCGGTATAACTGGTTTGAAATATAATTATGACGTACACGGTATTAATGGCTTAAAATTATATTATACCGCACACGGTATAATCAGTAAGAAATGCAATTATACTGCACGCAGTATGCGGTATCATTTAACAAAAAAATTAATTATATCGCACAATGGTATTATCGGCTTAAAATGTAATAACACCGTACACGGCGTAAATGTTTTAAGATGTAATTATACCGTCGCCGGTATATTATACCGTCCCGGTACTGTCCGTCTCGGGTAGATCGAACTGAAAAATCGTTCAACCGAATATTTATAACCTATATAACGAATTGAATTTTCAAAAATCTTTTTTTTTATAAAACTCGGTGAAAAATAAATGTTAAACCGGAAAAATGATGTTTTTTAAGCACCGACTATTAAGCTTGGAAAATATTAACCCCAAAAAAATTTCCAAAGGCCTTTCCAAAAAAATTTAGCCCAAAGTGGTACGTAAAAATGATAAAAAAAAAATCTTGAAATCTACATTACCGTTCACTCGAAGACTTTTTAATTGCTGCAGATTTTTTTGGCTGAATTAAATCTGGAAAAAAAATCGGCTATGAGTATCGTAAAATCGTCTGTTGCATGTCATAGCAAGAAAATTAGTGCAGCGTCAGACTGTGGCACTATCGAGTGTCCCAGGTGACCATAACATGGGTGTTCGCTTCCACGTATGGGGAGAAATGCATCGAGCGTTATTCTCGCCATAATCGATGGTGACGCGCCCGCATCGTAACAGCTTGTGCATAGAACGAGGCATATACACTGCAGCACGCGTGTTGCATCGCGACCCCTCGAAATCCGCTTCAGTTTCGCCACACGCGCTGTCCACCGAATCATCAATTTTATTCTACACCAAAGTATCGTTATATCGTGATGGTCACGAAATTATCGAGAGCTCTTGCACTCAATCAAACTATTCAATTTTTTTGTGAACATTATATATCCGCAAAACCTCGCTTTTTTCACTCACTCTTAATCACAATTTAAATGCCACATTTTGCTGCGTTTTAGAAAATCATTTTGCGCCCGTTTTCATTTTTTTTCAATGTCACTGGATCACAGAATTCGTTGATTCATTTTTCATAGGCTGAAAAACAAGCATTTTTGTCTTGCAATTTATATTGAATTTTTTAGATTTTTTTGAAGTAAGTTATTGGAATTTTTATTTATTTCATATTTTGGTTACAAAATTGTTAGTAAGGAATTGTTAAACATGAGTTGACCATTTTTTCCTTCTAATGGATGCAGTTGAATTTCGTCCGAAAAAGATAATGGTTTATCATGAAATTTATTGTGAAAATTTGAGAAAAAAAATAAAGAATAAAATGAGGTTTTCTTGTAAATGAAATTGATGGTGAAAATTTAAAAAAAAATTAAGAACAAAATGCGATTTTCCCGGAAAATTCGGTACAGTCACGGAATTTTTAGAATCAGATCATAGAAAACCGTGAAAAATCTGATTGTCATAAAAACTATTACTATTAAATTTGTATCCATGGAATAATGACATTTTCATCACTTTTATCGCAACGATTCAATGTGTTTTCTATTTTTTATTTATTTATTTTTTAGAATAAAAAAAGCATTTTCATTTTACTCTTCAAATTGAATTTATTACATTTATTTACATAAGTAATGAGAATATTTAAAAAAATTTATATTCTAGTTACATAATCGTAAATAAATAATGATTAAACACAAGCATAATTTTTCTTTCGAATCCATGCAGTTGAATATTGTCCTAAAAATATGATGTCTTATCAGAAAATTTATGATTAAAATTTAAGAAAAACTTTTTTTTTTTAAATAAGTTTTTCCCATAAAATCCGATACAGTCGCGAACTTTTTAAGAATGAGATAATAAAAAACTGGGAAAAAACGTAATTATCATAAAAATAATTATTATTGATTTTGTATCCATGGAATAATTACATCTTCACCACTTTGTATCGCACCGATTTAATGGGTTTCCTTTTTATTTTATTTTTTCAGATTCTACGAGGTACTTCGACATGGTGAGCGGACAATAGCCGAGTGAATACTCGAGGAGGAGAAGAGGAGGAGTAAAAGAGGTACGTGAATCTTATACGACGTGTGGATGCAAATATCAGCGAAACTTTATCATCTTTTCCACTCTCACATATAACGATATTCTAGACGAGAAAAAGCAGAAGAGCGAGCAGTAAAGACCGAAGTCTTGACGGAAAAGTAAAGGCACCTGTACGAGGAATAAATATGCGCATGAAAAGTCAGCAAAAAGTAATAAAAAAAAATAAAAAAATAGAAAATAAAACTTTCCACGAGTTTTCTTCAAATTGTACAAACGCTGTGAATAGAAAAGGCGGGAGAGGTTGAAAAAACTTGTTGACCTATGCAAACAAAACTCATGAGCGCTCTTTTGCTCTGCTCTTTTTTTCACAGTCAACAAAAAAACCTGCCTCATTTTTTATTTAACCGCGTACACTTTATATATGAATATATAAATATATATATATGTATATGTGTATATATACAGTCTGTGGGTATTTTCTTGTGGACTACAAGCAGCTTTTTCGCAGCAAATCTCGTGGTTGCATTAGAAGAAACCTAATTTATATTCAGACTTTTAATTATGAGTATATTCTGGAGTTTTGTCAAAAAAATACTTAACAATTTTCTCAATATTTCTTTGCAATACATTTTTGATTAATCATATTGTGGTAAAGTCTCTTAAAATAAAAAATGCTAACACAAAAATGGCATTTGAGTTTTTCACTTAAATTTTTAAAGGTAACTTTTGTGAATCTTCTTTTCAATTATTTTTCATTTAATTTGGTTTCGTTTATAATTAAGAAACAATCAAATTACATTAGGAATGTCTCCTAAATATCTACACTTTTATTTCATTAGAATAAAAAAAATAATAATTTCAACGTTATAATTCAAAATCGAATTTCTTAAACTTTTGAAACCGTATCACAATTTCAAAAAACTGAAAGACGTTTGTAAATCCATTCATTATTTTCATTCAGAAGAATGTACAATTTTTTTCCGGAATAATAACTAATTTTTAAACCGGAATTTTTTTAAATAATTTTTTTTCTTCAATTTTGAATTTTTTATCATAATATTTATGTCGAATCCTGCGATTATAAATTTTCTATCGAGCTTATGAATGAGTGTTAATCAAATATTAATTTGCTAAAAAAAAAAGCTTCCACTTAATATCACTTTGTGAAATAATTGAGTCATCTGTTAATTATTTTTTTGGCATTTCATATCAGCAAACTCTTCACCCTGTGTACTTTTTTTTGTCAATTGTTTGTTTTCTGAAGCAGCATATGTCACAAGAGAAATCGAGGGTGGAAGAAAGACGCCGCAGGAAACGGCGGTTGCAAAAGGTTCAAGTAGAGAGGCAAAGAAGTAGTAGTGACTCAATCTACACTTGATGGAACACTTGATTTTCGCAATGAAGTGCTGTTAGCTCCGAGATAAAAAGTGGTGGGTGCACCGTGGTATTTGAATGGGTGTTGCAGGGGGTAGTGAATCAAGGGTCGCTGTTGCAGGAGTGAATACATACCCACAAAATATACAGGGCATTCGTTGTCAATTGAACCCCGTTTTCCATTTAATTTTTTTTCACCAATTCTGACATTGTCAATTTTTCGCTCAATTTTATATTATATATATTGGTATGTGCAGGACCTACAGAAAAATTGGTGGGGTGACCAAAAAATATTTGGAGTAGAAATCTTTTTTTTCAATCTTTCGGTGACCAGTCGTTATTAAATTTTTTAAATCCGTCTTGAAATTTTCTAATTTTTCCGTTAAATTTATATGACCGGCAGAAATATATACAGAACCTATGCGAAAATTGGCGGCGTGGAAAAAAAACTTTTAAAGGGAAAAAAATATTGTCAAACGTTGCAGTGAGTGGACTGTCAAATCAGTTAATTTGTTATTGCATTTTTTCGCCCATTCGGAATTGTTGTATTTTTCTTTTGATGTAACATATCCTACAGTAACATATGCAGAACTGATATGAAAATTGGCAGAGGGCAGAAAAAATTTCGACTGTAAAAAAAAATGTTTTAAAGTTACAGTGGCTGAATTATTAAAACAGTCACTTTTTTTATTCAATTTTTTCCCCCTCTTGGAATTGCTATATTTACCTCTTGAATTTACATTTTCCACAGTAACATATGCAGAACCAACATCAAAGTTGGGAGAGGGCACAAAAAAAAATTTAGACCGCAAAAAAATATTCCAAAAGTTACAGTGGCTAAATTATGAAATCAGTCACTTTTTCGTTCATTTTTTTTTTTCACCCAATCAGCATTGTTCAATTTTCTCCTCAATTTTACATATTCCACCGTAACATATGCAGAACCAACATAAAAATTGGCAGATGGCACAAAAAAAATTTAGACCGCAAAAAAATATTCCAAAAGTCACTGTGTCTGAATTATTAAATCAGTAACTATTTTATTCAATTTTTTTTTTCACCCATTCACAATTTTTCTACTGTCCTCTCAATTTTACATAACCTGCACTAATGTATACAGAACGTTAATGAAAATTAGCACGGAGAAAAAAAAGAAATTGGACGGTGAAAAATAGTTTCAAAAGTTACAGTGGCTAAATTGACGGCGAATGCCTTCTATGTAAGCATATATATATATATATATATATATATATGGATGTGCGTATACACACATATACACACATACGTGCCTTTAGGGGGTAGTAGTCTCGTTTTAATTGCTGCGGAAAAAGTAATGGGCCGGCAGCGGGACAGGGGGTAAGAAAAAGAGTGCATTACGAGTGTTGGGGTTGCTTTCTCCTGGAGGTACAAGCACCAGGGGGTGAAAATGCGCCAAGTCGATAACAACTTACAAACGAGTACCGCGTATACACGTTCTACTGGTACTTTTGCTATTCCCTACCAGCGAAAGGTTAGTGCCAGTTAGTTCACGTATTTCTACTTAGCCCGGAAACACTAATTGCTACAGCTTCACCATTTCTCTGACCGAACTCCGATTCGTTTTCTCCATTGCTCTTTCTCAAATCTCGTTACTTCCCATTCCGAGTCTCTGATTTTCCCTTTATTGTTTTTCTCGATCAACATTTACACTCTCACTTTATCTTCGTGAGATTGCTAATTTTTTTTTTCCTGTTTTTTTTTAAATATAAATTTTATTGATAATACTCGATTTTATCACATTCATCTAACGATTTTCTTTCTAAAATATATTATAATCTAAATCATTTAACCTGTCAATGGCTGAGCTTAGAAAATTGTAAATTTTTTGCACGTTTAATAATCAAAATAATGAGAAATTTGGTTTAAAAAAAAAACACTTTTTCCAATATCACGTCAAAACGTACTTTTGTTTCATGAAAGGAATTATTGGATACCAGATCGATGGAAATAATCACCTATTGGACTTTTATTGGATTGGATCTCCATTTAGACTCTCACTTTATCCTTGTGAGTTTGCGAATTTTTTTTTTTCCTGTTTTTTTTTAAATATAAATTTTATTGATAACACTCGATTTTATCAGAATCATATAACTATTCTCTTTCTAAAATATATTATAATCTAAATCATTTAACCTTTCAATGGCTGTGCTTAGAAAATTGTAAATTTTTTGCACGTTTAATAATCAAAATAATGAGAAATTTGGTTTAAAAAAAAACACTTTTTCCAATATCACGTCAAAACGAATTTTTGTTTCATGAAATAAAATTATTGGATATGATGATTTTTTTCATCTATCACCATTTAGTCTCTCACTTTATCCTCGTGAGTTTAGGAATTTTTTTTATTGTTTAACCTGTTTTTTTTAAAATTAATATGAATTTTATTGTTAACACTCGATTATATCAGATTCATGCGACGATTTTTTAAAAATATCCAATAGTGATCTAAATCATTTAACTTTTTATTGGCTAAGCTCAAAAAATTATAAATTTTTTGCACGTTTGATAAGTAAGAAATTTGGATCTAAAAAAAATATACTTTTTCGAATATTACGTTGAAATGCATTTTCGTTTCATGAAATGCAACGAAATTTTCTCTCATGAATCTTACTAACTTTCGTTGCGAGTCTCTGATTTTCCCTTCATTGTACAGGACAAGAATTTTTTAAGGATGGAAAATTCGTGTTGAGGGCAAACTCAACATACTCAACAAAAACTTTTATTTTATTTAAGGACACATTTGTGGATGCGAGTATTGTCCAAGATCAGTTGCAGAGTTTCATTGGCTTTGGGCCAAGGCAAGATATACGATGTCTGCACCGACGTTAAGCACCAGGAGCTTGCACTCTCTTCCGTGCAAGATCTATAACCTGCGATAGAGATTCAACTTCACGAACCATTTCAAATTAGGCGCAGGCTCAGCCAGATTCTCTCTGGTGATGATTATGCTGTTCGGATCTATTGCCACAGTTCTTTCTACTTTGCCTTTTTTTTCCTACTCTACAAACCTTGACGGTGGAATTAAAAATTGCGATTAAAGATTTAACAAAAAAAAAAAAATCGAACCGATTTAAAAAAATACTTTCAAAATATTTCTTATTATTTCAACAATAAATCACTCGCACGCACGGCAATATCATTTTGTAATAATCCTTAAAAAAAAAATCTACATTAAAAAAATTAATGTAATTTCAAAACTACAATTTTTTTGTCGCCAAGAATGAAAATTTTTGTCGGTTCGAAACTCTAGTCAGAAATCTTGAAGGAGATATTCTTTAATAAATCAGAAATAATTTTCATTTTTATCATCTCATTTAACGAAAAAAAAATTTGAATAGATTTGAAGAAAATATCATCGAAATATTTATTTCCATTGCACCAATAAAACGAACGCAATGCAACATAATTTTGTGACAATGCAAAAAAAAAAACATAACGAAATTAATAAAATGTCAATACGATAATTTTTTTTATGCCATAGATAAAAATTTGAGTCTCCTCGACATTTCAGAAAATATAAAAGGAGATATTCTTGAATGAATCATAAATATTGAATGCATGGATAACCTTGTATTTTAATCTGTATCGTCTACGGAAAGTTTTCTATTATCTCATCCTTGGGAATATATTTTCGAGAGGAATTACGTACACTTCCATGAATTAATACATTTTCGGTGAAGAAAATTATACAATTTTCCGTTGAGTTAACGATATAGTTGCGGGGCTTTTGTTTTCTGAGGTTTGCTTGAGTATTTTGCGGGTGGTCGGCTCACAATCATCCAGTCTTATTATTCGTGGGTTACGATGGTCGAAGAGGCAGAGAGTAGCGCCCTCTATTCTCTACCGTTGTTATGGTAATCAAAGATTTAATTAATCCTACTAGGGAGAGGATGCGGCTTCCTTGATATCACGAATTCGTTCCGAGTATCCGAACTTGAGATATCCATGGGGCATTCCATGTCAATTCAACCATCGATACCGATAATCGTGAATCGGATTGATTTATTTTTTCATCGTTCACAAGAGTAAATGAAGCACGCTTAATTTTCTTCACATTTCTTATAATAATTTTTGCGGCCTTATGTCTGATAAAGAGGTAAAACAAATTATTTTCGAATTCTCATATTTTTAAGGATCTTAAGAATATTGAAAAAAATTTATACACGATATCACGAATTTGTTCCGAGTATCCGAACTTGAGATATGCATGGGGCATTCCATGTCAATTCAACCATCGATCCCGATAATCGTGAATCGGATTGATTTATTTTTTTCATCGTTCACCAGAGTAAATGAAGCACGATTAATTTTCTTCACATTTCTTATAATCATTTTTGCGGACTTATGGCTGATAAAGACGTAAAACTAATTATTTTCGAATTCTCATATTCTTAAGGATTTTAAGAATATTGAAAAAAATTCATACGCGATATCACGAGTTCTTTGTAACTTTCCGAACTTGAGATATGCATGGGGCATTCCATGTCAATTTAACCATCGATCCCGATAATCGTGAATCGGATTGATTAATTTTTTTCATCGTTCACCAGAGTAAATGAAGCACGATTAATTTTCTTCACATTTCTTATAATCATTTTTGCGGACTTATGGCTGATAAAGAGGTAAAACAAATTATTTTCGAATGCTTATATTCTTAAGGATCTTAAGAATATTAAAAAAAATTCGGACACGATATCACGAGTTCCAGTAAAACCGGATTTTTTTAGAATTTTTCCCGAACTATGCACATTTTTTTCATATTTTTTTAAATTAGCACATTAAAAGCCATCATTAAAAAATCTACAATAATTCTGCAAAATGCTTTGTTGAATATAAAAAGTTCCTAGCTTATTGCTAAAGTAAGCAAGATTTTCCTCACAATTTTTAATTTAAAAAAAAAAAAATATCATTATCTTTACTTAAATCCAAAATTCAAATATTATAATCCTTCTTATGTATTTAACGACGTTCAATAAAAGATTTTTCAAAATAAGTGTATCATCTACAGAATTTTTTTTCGGTCAACTTAAGCATACTAAAAATATTTTACACTTCAATAACTTCAAGAAAATTCGATAAATGTGCAAGACATTTTTAGAAATTCGTAGAAAAGTAACTTTTTATGTCAACGAAATAAAAACGAAATTAATTTTTTTTTTTTAAATATTCTTTTGCTAAAAATTAATATTTTCGCGAACAATACCGATTTTTTTTTACCAGTTCGTGTAGGGAAATTGAAAATCGAAAATGTAAATGCATCGAAAGAGATTTTCTATTTCCCAATTGCACTTGTTGGTGCAATGTACCAATTTGTCGTTACCTCGTAATAATGAATGAATGCCTAGTGAAACAGAACGTTTTTTCTTATGATTTTTTTTCGGTGAACTTAAGCATACTAAAAATATTCTACACATTAATAACTTCCAGATAATTCGATAAATGTGCAAGACATTTTTAGAAATTTAAAAATTAATATTTTCCCGAACAATACCGATTATTTTTTTTTACCGGTTCGTGTAGGGAAATTGAAAATCGAAAATGTAAATGCATCGAAGGAGATTTTCTATTTCCCAATTGCACTTGTTGGTGCAATGTACCAATTTGTCGTTACCTCGTAATAATGAATGAATGCCTAGTGAAACAGAACGTTTTTTCTTATAATTTTTTTTCGGTGAACTTAAGCATACTAAAAATATTTTACACATTAATAACTTCAAGATACTTCGATAAATGTGCAGGACATTTTTAGAAATTCAAAAATTAATATTTTCACGAACATTACCGATTTTTTTTTACCGGTTCGTGTAGGGAAATTGAAAATCGAAAATGTAAATGCATCGAAGGAGATTTTCTATTTCCCAATTGCACTTGTTGGTGCAATGTACCAATTTGTCGTTACCTCGTAATAATGAATGAATGCCTAGTGAAACAGAACGTTTTTTCTTATAATTTTTTTTCGGTGAACTTAAGCATACTAAAAATATTTTACACATTAATAACTTCAAGATACTTCGATAAATGTGCAGGACATTTTTAGAAATTCAAAAATTAATATTTTCACGAACATTACCGATTTTTTTTTACCGGTTCGTGTAGGGAAATGGAAAATCGAAAATGTAAATGCATCGAAGGAGATTTTCTATTTCCCAATTGCACTTGGTGCAATGTACCAATTTGTCGTTACCTCGTAATAATGAATGAATGCCTAGTGAAACAGAACGTTTTTTCTTATAATTTTTTTTCGGTGAACTTAAGCATACTAAAAATATTTTACACATTAATAACTTCAAGATACTTCGATAAATGTGCAGGACATTTTTAGAAATTCAAAAATTAATATTTTCACGAACATTACCGATTTTTTTTTACCGGTTCGTGTAGGGAAATTGAAAATCGAAAATGTAAATGCATCGAAGGAGATTTTCTATTTCCCAATTGCACTTGTTGGTGCAATGTACCAATTTGTCGTTACCTCGTAATAATGAATGAATGCCTAGTGAAACCGTACCGTCGGGATCCTCCCCTATGGGATTTGGAATCTAATGGAGGCCCCGCACACAGCTTTACTCTCACAGACTCGTCACTCCGGATGCGCAGGTTATAAACGTATACCAGTTTATAGGAAGTACAGGGAGAGCCAGAGCAAAATGACAGTGGCCTGAATTAATGACATCGTTCGAACTTCTCTAATGAGACACTACTCGCTCGTTCGTAATACTCTATGTGCTTAACGACGGAAAATTGCGAGGTGTTATTCACTAATTCAACATTGCATACCTCGCATCTATCTCCGTCAGTCAATCTCGTACAATGTATGTTTATTTACGAATTGGCAATGCATTTAAAAATATACAGCATTTCATTAATTATTCAATTATTTTCACGTATGGGGTTTTAAAAAAAAGCTGCAAAGTTCAACTTTGCAAGTGGTTTCCCTATTATTTTCGGTTTTTGACTTCCTCATAGAGGAAGATTTTTTGGAGAAACCAAAAATAATGAGAATACAATTTGCAAAGTTGTACTTTGCAGCTTTATTTTTTATCGGAGTTAAATTTCGGAAAAATTTAAACCACATAATAAATTATGACAAAACTGTGTACCTGTTATCGCTAAATAGTAATGAATTTATGACTAAAGTTTGACTTTGCTATTTTATGTTTTGTTAATTGCAAAAACATCGTTTTGCCAAAAGTCAAATTTTTTAGGAATTTAAAGCACATAACAAATTATTTCTGTATACATTTCGAAAAAAATACATTTCGAAAAAAATACATTTCGAAGAAAATACATTTCGAAATAAATACATTTCGAAAAAAATATATTTCGAAAAAAATATATTTCGAAAAAAATACATTTCGAAAAAAATACGTTCAGAAAAAAATACATTTCGAAAAAAATGTATTTAAAAAAAAATATATTTCGAAATAAATACATTTCCAAATAAATACATTTCGAAAAAAATACATTTCGAAAAAAATACATTTCGAAAAAAATACACTTCGAAAAAAATTAATTAAAAAAAATACATTTAAAAAAAAATATATTTGGATTGCAACAATCAAAGACGAACTGCTGGTTAACATGTGTGCTGAATTTTAGGTCAATCGGTTGAACCTTTCATGACTTACAGGTTAAAACACTTTTTCTAAACCACTTTTTCGATGTTTCAGACAATTCCTATTGTTCCGACATACAAAGCCCAAAATTCTTCAATAAAAAAAAATAAAAACAAAGCTATCTCAATAAGGAAGCAAAAATATGTTGATAATAATGTATATTTAAAAAAATCATAATAATAGTACTTACCGTCATTACATTAATGGGACGCTATACTAATTGTAAATAAAAAATTCATGAAGCCTCGATGCGAGACGCAGTTACGCTGCGAAATATTTTCCGCTGCTTTAGAAACGTCAGATGATTCGCTGTCATTTAAAGGGAAAGTAGTATAACTGCACGTGTGGGCAGCCGGTGAATCGTTAGAATCATTGAGTCTGGGTGTAAGCATTTCTGGTGTAGTCTGCCGGTTTATCGAAGCGAAATAACGAGAGAACTGAAAACTCTGTCGTTAAGGACGTTGAGAGGAGAGGAGAAGCCGAGGTGGCCAGCCAGGAGGTTTCCTCTCTTCAGCAACGTCGCCGGTTAATTCTCGACCAGCAGCGACCCTGCCGAGAGTCTCGACGTTAATCGTGTGCACTCCAACGCGTGCCTTGCGTAATTCATGTGTTGCTTACAACCCTTTGCCCCTTCCGAACCTCCTTTTAAGCCTCTCCGCATTATCCTCTGTCTGCCACCCTCTATTTTATAGCGGGTGGCTAAAAACTCATAATACTGAAAAATTGTCTGTTGTAACAAGCAATTTTTTTGAGAATTAAACATGGATATAACATTTTTTTTTAATGAGTTGTCTATTCTAATTCATTGGCTTTATTTGTCATTGCGTTGGTAATATTTATTTTGTAACAGATTTTTTTTTAATTAATAAATTAAGCAATAAATTTTGTATTTACAATTAATGTTGGATAGAAAATAGCCTTTGTCTCTTCTGAACCTCCTTTTAAGCCTCTACCGTACTTTTCTGTCTGCCACCCTTAGTTTTATAAAAGGTGGCTGAAAATTAATAATACTGAAAAATTTTCTGTTATAATAACCACTTTTGTTGAATGGGAAAACCTAAAGCTTATTTTTTATTGACCCTATTTGTCGTTGAGTTGGTTAGAATTTTTTTTTAAATTATATAAAAAAACTATATATACTATTATTGTTGTATAGAAAATGGCAAAAAAGTAATGCTAAAATAAGCTTCTTGTATGAAAGAACAAAAATTACTGTACACATAGAAAATTATCTTTTATACCACAGTGTGCGTGAAGTGCCTACTTCACGCACGCAAGCAAAGCGAAGTGAGAAGGGCACTTATCGCACTAGTGGCATAAAATTGTATACGATACTCGTGCGAGAAACTTTTTCTGATCTCGTGTGATTACAACACTCGCATTCAGCTCGTGCTGTAAGCTCACACTCGTCGCGAAAACGTTTCATCGCACTAGTATCGTAATGTACTATTATGCAACTCCGTGCGAGAAGTGTCTAATTCTCACACGCTTCGCTTCCCGTCGTACTTCTCACACTCGTGAAATAAAATTGTATACGAAACTCATGCAAGAAACTTTTTCTCAACTCATTTCATTGCAACACTCACCCTCGTCAGAAAAAGTTTCATCGCACTCGTATCGTAATATACTATTATGGAGCTGGAGCTCTCGTGACTAATAACAATGTATATTTTGACTTCTCAGCATGGAAAAGTCGAAAGGGGAGGAACGAAGAGAAATTAGAAACGTCGGATCGAGTGTTGCTTGGCGTGTTAACGCACCCTCCATTCCAGAACTTCGGTTAGTCTCTCTACGTCATCTGCGATACAGTCTGAGAGAAATTTATCCCCTCTCTTTCCCCCTCCACCTTCTGATAGAGAGAGAAAAACCCATTTTGGCGGTAGATCATTTTGTCGCTTAAAAAAAAAGTTTTCCTTAAATTTTTTTCACGCATTCAAACACTTTTCAATTTCATTATAATATTATATAAGGTTCATTCGTATGTACAGAATCTATATTAAACATTCATGAGTTGTCCAATAATATTCGCCAGGCTGAAATTTTAATATTCAAAATTTGTAAATGCTTAACTGAAGGCGAACACGTCAGGAACAATTAATAAACTAATAAAATAAATACCGATCTTAAGTAGTCAATGAAAATAATTTTCTTACCCCTTAAAATAATAAAGTAACTTTATTACATTTTTGCACTTATTCGGACACTTAATCCCCCTCAATTTTATTCAACATATGCCAAGAGCCCATAAAAAAATTGACAAACTGGTCAATAATATTTTGAGGGCTGACAAAATCTTTTCAATCTTCTTAACGAAAAGTGAATTTGTAGTTCAATTTTTAAATAAAATAATGCATGTCTTAACTTTTCAGCGTAGAAAAAAAAAACCCCCGGTTTCCTAAATTTTTTGTTCCACAAAACATTTAAGTGACTACTTCCATTTTTCGCACTTATCGGACACTTAACATATTGCTCTTAATTTTATCTAACGTAAAATACTATGTATAGAACCTATAAAAAAAATTGACGAATTAGTCAATAATATTTTAAGGGGTAAAAAAAAGGTCTTTAATCTCCTTGACAAGAAATGAAATTTTTTTAAATTTTAAATAAAATAATAATGTATGTTTTGACTTTTCAGCATGGCAAAGTCAAAAGGGGAGGGGCGAAGAGAAATTAGAAATGTCGGCTCGAGTGTTCCTTAGCGTGTTAGCGCACCCTCCGATCTAGAAAGTCGCTTCTTCTCTCTATATCAACTGCGATTCAGTCTGAGAGACTTCTACCCCCTCTTTTCCCCCCTCCCCCTTCCACCAATACCTCTGCGAGACTTCTGGGACGTTTCCCCAGGGTTTGCTGATCCTATATACCAGTTCGGTTTCCGAGGGTCGTGCCACGCACACACGAAATGCTTTCTCGTAATTCCAATGTTGTAGGGTGAACCGCTGGCTCGTTTCTTCAGCATTGTTCTAACGTCGATGGCTCCTCGGTAATTGAGGAGCGAATGAGGGGCCTTTTTCCCTCCTATATCTATACCGGCGACATGATATACTATGTATGACGCAGCTTTTCCATCGACCACTAATTTCTATGCAGCCGAGCACGCGACTCTGTACCACCTTAATTTCGTTAATTGCACTGATTACCTGTGTATCCTCTCGTTATATCAAAATTATACCAAGCCCCGCATTTCCGCCTCGGGAAATTCTATTTCCGGAATAGTCACAGCGTCATCAGCGTTTCGGGTCAATGAACTCTTCGGGGTTAGTGTCACTGACCTATAAGATCCTTCTTAAGCTTTTCATCCCCCTTACGAAGATGATGCATTGCTTTCATGCTATACTGAAATAAGAAAAAAAATCTGTGTTCCGATTCGTCTGAGAAATTCATCGTCAGTTTTTTTTTAAAAAGGTAAGGATACGTAATGAGGATAAATTCAATCATAATTTTGTCTTCAAGAGAAGAAAAATTACGAATTTTTTGTTTATTTTTTTCGGGGGTTAGAGTAGTGGAAAATAGATTTTTTTTTACTTGGGGCGTAAAGTACATTTTTCCGCACGCCCCACGTGCATAAAAGCCCGATTTACACCTTGTGAAATAAAATCAAGAATTTATTTATACTTCGGTGGTTAGAGCAGTGAAAAATACATTTTTTTTCACTTGAGGCGTAAAGTGAATTTTTCTGCACGCCTCGAGGGCATAAAACGCCCGTTCCTGATCTTGTGAAATAAAATTGTGCACGGTAGTCGTACGTTCTTAATTCGTATAATTACAGTGGCATGAAGGCTTGTGTTTACACTGGTCAGTAAAGTTTCATCGCACTAGTATCGTAATGTACTATTTTGCAGTACATGCACAACAATCCTTATTTTCTGTATCTGCAGCGCAGCGAAATAGCCGTTATTTTCGTAGGTATGAGAATAACTATCCCTCGAAATTTTCACAGACTAGTGTGTAAAAGCTATTTTCTCGCACACACGGCATAAAATGAGGATATTCTCTCGCACTTGTTTACAAGAGCAGTATGAGATACTCTTACAAAAAACAAAAAAAAACCCACTACCGACGACGCTTAAAACGGAGCAGCTAACCTTCTGCGAAAAGTCCGCTTTTCCGCCCTAGTGTCAAAAGTACTATTTTCATACTTTTTTACCGACGTTTTTTTATAAAAATTTGCTTACATTTTTCAACAAACTTTTAAAAATACAAATTTGTTTACTTTTTTTATAGAAATTTAAAAAAAATCGTTTACTTCTTTATATAATGAATAATTGTGGAAATTGTGCAATATCGACGGTCAATTTCGGGTGATGGAAAATCGTGACGTGTATGAATTTCGTGGATTTCTGAGCATATTGAGCCTGCGGATGAACAAAGAACCGAGAAATCGTGTTTATGGACGGATAACTGATAAAAGGTATGTGCGCGAGCGCTTTGCCCGCTTCCATACACTACTACACTGAACTGTATTTACGATAATATGGAACGTTCCTAATAGTCAATGTAGCGGAAATTTATTCGTAACGGAAGAAACCCCGCAGAGATATGTGCCGAGTCGTAAATAAAAAGGAATATAAGGTGTAGTCTATACGTACAGCAACACACAATATAAATATAGCCAATGTGGAAGTCGTTTGGACGTCGTTAATGGCTGCGATACACGAGATGGCCTCGACCTCAATGGCTCCCATATTCATCAATAAAAGAAAACAAACAAAAAAAACAGACATTAATTTTTAGACATCACAAACTTTTAACTTTCGACGCAGCGCATTTTTCACATAAAAATAATGTTTCTGAATTTTTTAGATATATTTTTATTTATTAAATAATTTTTTTTGTGACATTTTTTTCTAACAATTTCTTCAGTGATATTTTGTGAAGAATGCAACATACATTTTAAAAAATCTGCTTCCAAAAATGGACATTTAAAACATTTCAATTTACCACAAAAATTGCACTATTTTGGTTCAGAGAAATACCGAACATTCAGGAAATTTTTTTTTTAAATAATTTCCATTAGAAAAAAATTGATTCTTTTATTGCGAAAAATCGATTGACATTGATTTAAAAAAATTTGTTTATAATGCTCTGAACTTTCTTAAAAAATGTATGTTGTAACATAAACATACCAAACTGTTAATATAATCTTATTACACTTTTATAAAATTAAATTGCCAATTTTGAATTTTTCATATTTCATTATTTATTATTTCCAGTAAATAAATATCTAACAGTTGTCTCTCTAATCAGCGACAGTGAAAGATCGTTTTACCTTTTTAAAAAAATTACTGTCAATCGTGAGATATCAGTCGCTGATATTTTATTTTTCCGACGATGTTTTAATTTTTTTTATTTTACCGGAAGAATCGTGTATGAGCTTTCAGCTTCGCGTGTAATCTCGCATTTTTTTTTGTGGCAGTTATCATCCGTATAGGATCGTTGAGGAATTTCGTCAGACTTCCGAGAGGTCGTAAAAACTATTCAGTCGTTGGGCGACACGTCAATGAACAAACACGGACAGACTGGAGGGCATTGAACCCCGTCGCCATTGTGTATTTTTATTTTATCATTGTTCAGCTATTGCAACATGATTTCTCGAGGGAATTCTCAGACCTCAAGCACAATCGGCTTTATAATTTATTTACAGTAATTCTGTGTAATGAATTCCATGCATTCATTAAAGTGATACTTTTGTGGCAGTTATTGATTGGCAATTTTTCTACCATAATCACTAGCTTTTTTTTTCAGAATTAACATCGTGCTTTATGTTTCGAAATTATCAAGTGGCTTTTATTTAAAAAATTCGCTGCTTGATATATTTCTAGAAATTAACGGTTAGCTATATTTTGAAAAATTACTCGCTCCCTATATTTATCGGAATTAGCAGATCTAAATCTTACGGTCTAGTCACTTGTTTTTTTTTATCAATAACAAAATGATCGTTGCCTTGTCAACGAGCTTATACATGGTAAATGTAATATTATAAATAATCATCTTTATATATATTTTCCAAAATTATCAATTCGCTATAAATTTAAAAAAATAAACAGCTATATAAACACCTGGTTATATTTCTGAAAAATAATAAATCTCTATATTTAAAAAAATTTGCAATCCGCAATTTTTTCTAAAAATCGTTAACTCACAATATTTTTCTAAATTTGTAGCTTGCTATTTTTTTTCAAATTGGCAATTCGCAGTATTTTTAAAAATTAGCAACTCGCTATCATTTTCAAAATTAGCAACTCGCTATAATTTTCAAAAATAGCACCTCGCCATATTTTTCAAAATTACCATCTCGAAATATTGACAAAAATTGGCAATCTGTAATATTTCAAAATATCAGGAATACGAAATACTAAAAAAAAATTAGCATCAAAGTGAATTTGAGGTAAACTGCTAAACCTCAATTTTCCCACATTTGAGGCACGATCGAAAGTATTAAATTCTCCAACATGAATGCAAACAGAGTGAAAATAGAGAGAATGGATTTTGGAGGTGATGAAACTGAAATTCTCATATCCGTATAATACATACGACTAACTGTAAATATCTGATATAGCACGAATATTTCGATCGGCTAGATTCCAATTGGAGAATGCGTGGGTGAGTATTATCCAGCGGTGCATCAGTGATGACTGGCGGAGGTATCAAGGAGGGAAAGAGTTGGGAGAGGGAGGGGGTATGTTGGATATCCCATCGAATGACCATAGCTCTCCTAGTAATTCCAATGAAATTGGTATCGAAACGAGGCCGAACGCCAGCCACTCGCTGGCTCATCCAGCTCGACTCTCTGCGTTATAACCGAGAGTCCGAGGTAACACGCTGCTCGATCATTCGAAAGTGCGAAACGTTGACGCCTCACTCGCACACCCTCACTCTCCCAAATTTCCATATTCACAAATTCCCTCGGGCATACAGCTGACTGTGACGCTTCACGAGACTGGCATAGCCCAACTGAGCCTACGTACACTGCATTCGCAGTGTTATATAGGACCTTTACCCTCAGTACAATGACTTTTCAAAATAATTGTATTTTTTTTCGCCCATGCTGATACTTTTTTATTTACTGACTTTGTATTATTACGGTATTAAAGTGAATGACCCAGTTTGTGACCTTCTAAGCCCAGCGCAATGTTGTTAAGGCAAGAACATTGACGCTTCACGAAACTGGCATAGCCCAACTGAGCCTACGTTCAGTGTTATATAGGACCTTTACCCTCAGTACAATCACTTTTCAAAATAATTGTTTTTTTTTTTCGCCCCGCCTGACACTTTTTCATTTACTGACTTTGTATTACGGTATTAAAGTGAATGACCCAGTTTGTGACCTTCTAAGCCCAGCGCAATGTTGTTGAGGCAAGAAAGTGGAAACTGACTGTGACGCTTCACGAGACTGGCATAGCCCAACTGAGCCTACGTACAGTGTTATATAGGACCTTTACCCTCAGTACAATCACTTTTCAAAATAATTGTTTTTTTTTTCTTCCTGTCTGACATTTTTTTATTTACTGACTTTGTATTATAGTATTATACGGGCAATTAGTGTAAATTCAAAAATTTCTTGATAAAATCGTTTTTTATTCTCTTGCGCTCATTATGACACTTTTGAATTTGATGACTGTGTTATATAGGACCTTTACCCTCAGTACAATGACTTTTCAAAATAATTGTTTTTTTTTTTTCGCCCCGCCTGACACTTTTTCATTTACTGACTTTGTATTACGGTATCAAAGTGAAAGACCCAGTTTGTGACCTTCTAAACCTAGCGCAATGTTGTTAAGGCAAGAAAGTGGAAGCTGACTGTGACGCTTCACGAAACTGGCATAGCCCAACTGAGCCTACGTACAGTGTTATATAGGACCTTTACCCTCAGTACAATGACTTTTCAAAATAATTGTTTTTTTTTTTCTTCCTGTCTGACATTTTTTTATTTACTGACTTTGTAATATAGTATTATACGGGCAATTAGTGTAAATTCAAAATTTTGTTGATAAAATCGTTTTTTATTTTCTTGCACTCATTATGACACTTTTGAATTTGATGACTGTGACGCTTCACGAAACTGGCATAGCCCAACTGAGCCTACGTACACTGCATTCGCAGTGTTATATAGGACCTTTACCCTCAGTACAATCACTTTTCAAAATAATTGTATTTTTTTTTCTTCCTGTCTGACATTTTTTTATTTACTGACTTTGTAATATAGTATTATACGGGAAATTAGTGTAAATTCAAAAATTTGTTGATAAAATCGTTTTTTATTCTCTTGCGCTCATTATGACACTTTTGAATTTGATGACTGTGACGTTTTACGAGACTGGCATAACCGAGCTAAGCCTCCTTAGCCTACATTCGCAATATTATATAGGACATTTAGCGTCAATATAACAATTTTTGAAATTTTTTTTTTCCATCTTATCATTTCGACACTTTTGAATTTGCTGGCTGTAACGCTTCTCGAAAGTGACGTAACCGAGATGAGTCTCCATAGCCTGCATTCGCAGTATTATATGGGACATTTAGCGTCAATACAACCCCTTTTCAATATATTTGGCATTTTTTTTTTCACTGATTTCGACACTATTTAATTTGGTCATAACATTATTTAATGTGCAGTTGGACGTATGTACAAAATCCATAGAAAGATTAACTAATTAGGCAAAAGAATATTTTAAGGGATAAAAAAATAATTTTAACCCTTATAATAAAACGTGGTTTTTCTTATTCAATATCTTTTAGTGATTCAAATACCTTTTAATTTGCTCTTCATATTATCTAACATACGGTATGTGTAGAACCTATAGAAAAATTGTTAACATGGAGAACAATATTTTATGCGATTTAATTGTTTTTTTTAATGCTCGTAATATAAATTGACTTTTTTATTTGAATTTTTTAATACATCCAGACACATTTTAATTCGCTCACAATTTTATCTAGGGTGCAATGCAGAATTTATTTAAAAAATTAGTAAGTTGGGCAAAAAATATTGCCAACACTAACGTTTTTGTTTAAATTTTTGTTGCTCGACTGACTAAAAATGATGCATATATATGAGTTGGATGGATGATTAGTGTAGGACGGACTCGAACACAACTAAAAAAAATGCTGAACTGAAGTAGTCGTTGTAGATGGAATCAGCGAGCGGCCCGAAATGTGCGGTATACGGGACGACAAACTGTCGCGACTGCAGCCAAAATGCTTTGCCCGCATAAAATCAAATCGAAATGGAGAAAAATTGCGTTCGCGCGATTCATCGGATTCTCTCGGGCGGAATTAAAAAACATTGAAGGTAAGGGGAAGGAATAAAAAAAAGGGTTTTGTACGGTTTGGCTGGCGAAATTGCCAAAGCAATTTAAAGATGTATTACACATGACATTCCATTGAAACAGCAAAAAAAATATTCCAAAAAACTAACTAATAATTTATTACAAAAAAATGTGCTGAAAAATTATGAAGAAAATATTGATTGGTTTTGTTGTCTAAATATTAAATCCGTTTTCCATTTGCTTTTTCAATATAACTGTACATTTTAAAAAAAATATTTCAACAATTTCTCCTTACTTCGTTTCATTTTTTTTTGTGTTTTGAAAAAATTTAAACTGTTTGTTAAATAAATTTAAAACTTCGTGGACTGAATGTGAAATATTTCACCGTGAAAACATCCAAAATTCGCTTTTATATTTAATATTTGATATTTTTTACGATCGTAAAACAATTTTCGGAATTTGAAAAAAAATCTCAAAACATAAAAAACCAATTTTTTTCATCAGTTTGCAAAAAAAAATCCAGAATTATTACTACTATTGACGAAATAAATATTTATTATAATTGCAACATCGTTGATTATTTTTAGAATAAAATGAGCGTTTTGTTAAAATTTTCCTCATAAAATTTTTTTATTCGTTGAAAATATTGAATGAACGATTTCGCGGGAGATTTTTTGAATTGAAGAAGCCAGAGGTCGCCACAACTGCAGTAGATTCTTGTGTTATAAAGTGGTAACTTTGATCTGGAGTATAAAAGGAAAGTTACGGATGGAAAATTTCGTGATGTTGAAATTTGGCTCTCGGGCCTTTGGTATTAAATGCAATATGTACAGACGAGCTATAAGCGCTTCTGGCAGCAAATGCTTCCGAGCGATGAAGCTCGTTGGAAAATAATTAATATTGAGTACACTCGCCTTAATATTGGAACAACAACATCAGCTTTCTCTCGTGGCTATTCACGTCCCCAAATTTTCACGATGATATATCGAGTTACTCAAATTCTGAATATGATATCGATTTAAATTTGCTTGCGTGCGTTCACGCGTATTTAATGAAGACTGTGAAAAGCGGCTGCGGTTAACCGACTAGTGGTCGCAACCCGAGCACGATCAGACATCTGAGTCGGAAATACCAGCAAGGCAAAATATTTCAATAATTTTTATTAAAAATTCAACTTAATAATAGATTTATAAAAAATTACTTTGAATTACTTCGCCAATGATAAACAATAATTTTGATATAGGTTTGTTCATAAATAAATCAACGTGTAAAACAATTTTTTTTTTCAGAATTCTTGAAAAAGTAAAAAGCCATTTTTTAATTTTTTTTTCTTAAAAAAAGTCAAGGCAAAATATTTCAATAATTTCTATGAAAAATTAAATGTAATTATGTGTTTATAAATAATTACTTTAAATTACTTCACCAACGATAAACACAAACAATAATTTTGATATGGGTTTGTTCATAAATAAATTAACATGAAGAACAATTTTTTTTTCAGAATTCATGAAAAAGTGAAAGCCATTTTTTAATTTTTGTTCCTTACAAAAAGGTCGAGGCAAAATATTGCAATAATTTCTATGAAAAATTGAATTTAATAATGTATTCATGAAAATGATAATTTTCAATGATCAGTAATAGACATGAATATTTATTTTGATATGCGGTTATTCATAAGTGAATAAATTTAAAAAACAACACATATTTCAAAATAAAAATAAAAAATAGCCATTTTTCAATTTTTGTTATTAGAAAAAAATACGTATTTTTTATGGATCTTTTCATGAAATCAATCTTATCAATCTTTTCATGAAAACAATATGAAAAATTAGACAACATTTAAAAATACTCGTTTTGACAAAACGTACTTCTTTGGGAGATAAATATTAATTCTTTACTTTACAATATTTCAAGCGCGAATTTTCACTTAAGCCTCAAATGATGGTAGAAAGTGACGGCTGCGGTTAACCGACTAGTGGTCGTAACCCGAGTACGATCAGACATCTGCGTCCGATATTCCAGCAAGGCAAAATATTTCATAAATTTTTATCAAAAATTTAACTAAATACTATATTTATGAAGTTAAATTACCTTACATTACATCATCACTAAAAAAACATAAATATTAATTTCGATATAATATATTAATTCATAAATAAATAAATTTAATGAACAAAATGTATTTCAAAGTTTTTTTGAAAAAAGAAACAGACGAATCCTTTAACTTTTTTTTGGAAAACATCTCTCCAAAGTTTTCAATTATACTTTTTTTTGCCACAAATAAAAAACAAAGCTTCCTCTATGAGGAAGCAAAAATTAAGTAATATTTGGGTATAACAAAAACTTGCTTTTTTAACAAAACTGAATATTTTTTAAAACATCTTCAATATTTGATCCCACACATTTGACTATAAATTGCACATACACAAAGCATCCAGCTTTCATCGTGAATAAAAACCACATAAGAAGAAAGAGAAGTGAAAAGTCAAGTAAAAAACGGTACACCCGGTATGTGGTTTAGGTTTGTGGTGCAGCCGTAAGGCGGACGGAGAAAAATTAAGGGCGAGCTGCTTCCACGAGCCGCTGCTTCGGTGGTAAACATTGTTAGTGCAAGGACGTGAAATTTATTCTCGTATATAATACGTGCAACACGTGCATATACATATATGGGCCGTTCCATCCCAACTCGACCTCAGTCTGACTTTCGCCCTCTGGAATTTCATCCCCGATTTTTTATGTTATTGTTCCATCTCTAAAAAGCAACATCAATTTTTATTATTTTTATAATTTTTATTTTGTGATTATTTATGAATAACATATTGACGGCTGTAATAAATAAATCTGACAAAATTCTCATAAATCCTGTCAGACATCAATATTTTTGGGCTTCGACCTAAATGACACTTCCATTTTTTTACGAATTTTTTTCAAAACGAAATTTGAAAAACGTTACATGTGTCACAATTCCCTTACCGCACAGTATTGCTTGAACATTTCTTTGCAGGTCAGAAATTCAGACATTGATTTCAATTTTTTTTTTCTATTTATTTTATAAATTTTAATTTACAAAAATCGCTATGAAAAAAATTTGAAATAATTTTCCGGATTTCTAACGTGTATAGAAATTTTCAAGCAATAGCATGCAGTAAAGGGGTTGTTTTTTCAAATTTTGTTTATGAAGAGGAAGAAGTATTTGTAAAAAAAATAGTTCAAATATATTGACAGAGGACTTTTGAGAATTTCGTCAGATTTTTAAATTCCGGTCCTCGATATGTTAGTTATAAATAATCATAAGTATATAAATTGTTTAAAAAAAAATCTAATATAAATTGTGGTTGCTTTTTAGAGATGGACCAATAACATAATAAATCGGGGATGCAATCCAAGATGGTGAGAGTCAGACTCAGGCCGAATTGGTACGGAAAATGCCCCATATACAAATATATATATATATAAATACGGTTCTCGCAAAATCGTATATCAGGGAAAAATGTCGTGCGCAAGGTACACCATGAGAAACGTCCTATTAGGGCTCTAAAGAACCTCTCGGTCTCCAACACTAAAAAAAAAAAAAAAAAAAAAAAAAAAAAATCCTACGTGTGGAATGTAAAAGGCGCACACATGATGCATTTACCTATATTACACACGTGCTACAATCTCTAAGATCTATGTATCCATATTATATATACAAATATAAATATATAGATGCAAATGCTACTCTGCCTTTTAATTATTCATAACAAATTTCTAGCTGCCTCTGTTTATCATTGAGTTTGCATATTTGATGTATATTACGAATGTAATATCAAAAGCTCTATGATATCACAGTACGAGAGTTGAAAACTTTAGTTCGACGACGAGTTTTCACTAATTTGTCGAATGATCTCGAAAGTCAGAAGCAACTTCAGAAAGCAACTTTAATTTCTCGTCTTGTCCACACTCTATTTTTTTTCTACGATAAGTCTTTTTACCTGTGGACGTTAGAAGGTAATTTTCTAAATTCGAAGTTCGAATCTCGCTCGATGAAAATTAAAAAAAAAATTTCACAAATTTATTTATTGATCTTGGAGATTAATCAAGGTTTTTGTAAGTCCAGTGGTTTTACAAATATTTATCTGCAAAATTGGGAGAGACAATACAATTTTGCAATTCCTACGAATTTAAGAGAAGGTTAATTTAGATTTTTTTTTTATAACTGGATATTTACTAAATTTTTAAATCGACAAAAAATAAGTTTCTATTCTTATTTCTGCTTGTAATTTTTTTTTGAGTGAAAACATACTAAAATAATTTTGATTGTGTAAGAAAAATATTGTTTGGCTCATGATCAATTACAATTATTAAAATTCGAAAAAAGATTCTGCTGAAATATCTGGAGTATGGAAACCACATTTTTCATTATTTTTCGGGGGAAAAAAAAAGGAAAATCTTGAAAAAATTATTTCGTATGGTTGAAACTCAGTAATGGTGAAATTTTAGAAAATTTATAGTTTAACATATTAGACGAATATTTTTCCTTCAAATGGAAAGTTACTCGAGAATAAAGAGAAACGAATGAGAGGAGGGAGAAAAAGGGTAGTATGTGCATAGCAGAATGCTTTTATAACGGTACCACGTTTCACTCTTGGGAAATGGATTACATATACCTCAACCATACTGAGAAATCACAAAGAGAAAATAGAGACTGTAGTGTAACGTCTCCTTTTATTTCTTCCTTCCTCTTGTTCTTCAAGTTTGCTCTTTGTTCGCCACTTCTTTGATTCGCTACAATATCTATGACCTTCTGCCGTAGCACGAATCCGAACCGAGATTCCGTTTGTGATATGGAGTTATCAAAACTTATTTTTAAAAGCATTGAAAGAAGAATAAATTTTCAAGTATATCTAATTATTCTTACAAAAGTGCAGAAGGGTTTTACATATAAGAAATACCTTTAAAAAAAGAATATTATATGGAAGATTCGGGGAAAAAACCTTAAAATTTCCATTTTTTAATTCCAGGAATATTCTATTTTCAATTCGAAGCATATTTAATGTCTTAATTCCGAAAATATCGAATTTTTCGATTCCAAAAATATTCAATTTTTCAGTTCCAAAAATAATTCATTTTTCAATGCATATTCAATTCATAAATTCTAAAAACAATTAATTCTTCAATTCCAAAGATATTCATTCTTTCAATTCCAAGCATATTCAATTCCGCAATCCCAAAAATATTCTAAATTAAAAATATATTAAAGTTTTCAATTCCGTACATATTCAATTCTTTGATTTCAAGAAGATTCAATTTTTCAATTTCCGTAATATTCAATTTCACCTACGAAAATTTAGAGAGTTTTTACATATATTCAGAAAAAAATCATTTAAAAAATCAACTAAAATAGTCTAAAAAAATTTGAATTTTTTCGTTGCATATGTAACAAATTGTAAATTACTCAATTATTTCGAAAATACAAAATTTATATATAGCGTGTCAAAAATCGAGGGACTCAAAATAATTCAGGCTGACCGAATCAGCTTCACTAAACTGTACTGTGAAGCCGGATAGTACAGTTTAGTGAAGCTGACCCGCTTGACTCCTATTTTCCAAGTCCTTAAATAGTCTCCCAAGCCTGAATTTTTTTTAAGTCCCTCCATCAACCTTTACACTGAGAGAAAAATCTGTTAATTTCAAAAATAATATAGTTGGACTGACAATAATCTAACTATAAACTATAATTCCCAGGAGGAACGTCTATATTTCATGGTTATAGCAAATATGAGAAATTAGTTGGATCAACCACTGATATAATTCCCAGGAAGAACGTTTATACTCTATAGTTATAGCAAATATAATTATAGTAGCAATTATTAAAATGATAATTGTTCCAAAAATTATCCTAATAGTTTAAAATATGCTGTTTTGTTGCGATTTTTACGTTTGTTTCCAATAACCTTACAAGTACCGTTTATTGAACCATATTATCATCGCTTCGACCATAAAACATTGCAAGCCATAGCAAACCATTACAGAGAAACCGTAAACCAAAACATCCTACACTCACATTACACCAAATCCTAGAAAGACTAGCTTGAGACAACGATCACATACAATAGACATATTTTATTACTCATAACCATATAAACCGCAAAAAACGTATATCTATCTTCGAAAAAAAAAAAAAAAAAACAACAACAACGACACTATAGACACGGCTACTCATGGGCTGAAGGACTCCGGTCGATGGCCTGTTGCCATTATACGATTCTGCGACCAAGATATTAAATGTACAGTTTTGTTTTGTGAAATGTAATACAATATATATGTATGATGTCAATAAAACCATTTTACTACTACTACTATTGCAAGCCTATATTCGTTTTACCATGTGAAATCGTTAAATAAACGATGTGCTTTTCTCTCAGTGTAAGCTCCAATTTTACTAAGTCCCTCAATTTTACTTGCCGGTTTTGCGAGCGTTGTCACAATTGCATTCTAGTATATATATATTTATATATTGCCTCAGGAATTTAAACGTGCAACATACATCGAGGGATAGCTGCCATAAGGGTCGCCTGCAATTTCTTAAGGGAATGTCAGAGACTGGAGCTCGGGTTTTGTCGCCCCGGGCGAGAGAAACACTAGTCGCGAAATAATGCAGCGAGAGCTCGAGACCCTGTCTCGTATAGTATATAGCAACGGTGAGGATCAACGGAAACGACTGCGGCCTGCAATATCATCCACATATTGTGTGGGAGAACATGGAGTTTCCTATCCGCGATTTTCTCCCATCATTCGTTCTGCACACTTGATCAGGATCTTCATTTTTCTATAAAAGTATTCAACATTTCAGTCCACCAGAATTTAACAATTTTTGTGACATGAGCAAAAAAAAATTTAAATAAAAATTTCAAGCCATCAGAATTTTACTGATTCGTCGCAGAAAAAAAAAAGTATAATCATCAGATTTTGTATTTTTGCAACGAGAAAAGAAAACTGCAATATCAATTATTTAGGTTATCAGAATTTCAATTTTTTGTGACAGGAAAAAGAACTTTGAGAAATACGAATTTTGTTCTTCAATTTTACTATTTTGTTGTAGGAGAAATAAATTTTTTTAATCAAATTTCTAGTCCATCAGAATTGTATTTTCTGTGAGAGTAATTTTTTTTTTAATTAAAATTCTAGTATATCTGCGATTTTAATATAATGTACAGAAATTGCTATATACTATATAATGTTATTCATCTATATGATACATAAAATCTTTTTAGAAAAATCGGTTGTTATATAATTAAAAAATTGTTAATGATTTTTTTTTTTTTTATACAAGATGTAAGAATGAACGTAGACGAATGTGGACTACGATGTCGTTTACATATCTTCTGAGAAAACCCAGATGTTTGTATCTGAGCTTTTCTTTCGGCATTGGATGTGTAAACTCGCTCAGAATCTCCATTTCTTTCGGTACGTATAGAAACTCCTGAGGGAATAAGTGAGAGAGGAAGGAAATGGCAAGAAAAAGCCTCGATGGCGGAGGGTCAGAAGTTTACGATACGGACACTGTACAGCTATCCAAGAAAACTCGCCGTATTCTTTCAACTCGGTTACAGAGAATGTCAAACAAAAATTACAGTCTGTTTATTTCCTATATTTATAGAGGAAATAAAATAAGTTATTAATGTTACACTTCTTGATACCCTGTAGAAAAAAAATTGTCGTGATATATGATAAAAACTTTTACAGTAATTTTTCTAACGGGTACAAAGAAAATTTTGGTGAGAAAAACCTAAAGCCATTTCTCATATTCGGTCTTGCGGATTATTGCAAATGTTCTTTTTTTTTAAAAGAAAATAAGTTTCGATTTTTGTGAATAAATATGATTTGAAAGAAAAATGAAAATAAATAATCTCTGGTTATGAAATAACAATGAGTTTTCAAAGTACTTTTGTAAATAGGTTATAAAAAAATTGTATTGAGAAAAATCAAAAGTCATTCCTTATACTCGAATCAGCAGATTTTTTTGAGTGACCGCTTGTTTTAGTAAATTGAGTTTTGCATCGTTTTTATTACTTATAATTTTTGGAAGAACTAAGGAAGTATTGCGAATTTCAGAAATTTTTGTAGAAACGTTCAAATCCCGATCGAAAAAAAATTTAAATTTTTTTTCTTTCCGAATAATTAAGTTCATTTAATTATAAACATTGACAAATTAGTTCGCTTTTAGCTGGGGTATTCAGTAAAGGCATGATTTGAGCGACACTGCCTGTTCTTGTCTCTTTAAACAAGTAGTAATAGTTCGACAAAAAAATCCAAAATAATATTTGTCTTTGAATAAATTTTTTAATCCTAACATTTTTATAAAATGTTTTATTCCAAAGAAATTTTTTTGTTTTAAATATAATGTTGACGTTAATTTCTTTCAAAATATCAGAACGTCGTTCGAAAAAAAGTTCAGCTTGATTTTGTATCTTTTCGAATAATTAAGCTCATTTAATTATAGACATTGACAAATTAGTTCACTTTTAGCTGGTGTTTTCAGTAAAGGAACGATTTGAGCGACACTGTGTGTTCCTGCCTCTTTAAACAAGTAGTAAAGCCCCGGCGAAACATCCGAAATGATATTTTCCATTTGATAAATTTTTTAATCCCAAATAAATTAAAAAAAAATTTCATTTCAGAGAATTTAATTTTTTCAAATATAATGTTGACGTTAATTTCTTTCAATATACCAGAACGTCGATCGAAAAAAAAAATGTAAGCTTGATTTTTTTTTCTTCCCAAATAATGAAGTTCATTTAATTATAGACATTGACAAATTAGTTCGCTTTTAGCTAATGTTTTCAGTAAAGGAACGATTTGAGCGACACTGTCTGTTCTTGTCTCTTTAAACAAGTAGTAATAGTTCGACAAAAAAATCCAAAATAATATTTGTCATCGAATAAATTTTTGTAATCCCAACATTTATAAAAAATGTTTCATTCCAAAGAATTTTTTTTTTTAAATATAATGTCGACATTTATTCACTTCTAAAGTACCAGAACGTCGATCGAAAAAAAAATTCAAGCTCGATTTTTTTTTCTTCCCAAATAATGAAGTTTATTTAATTATAGACATTGACAAATTAGTTCGCTTTTAGCTGGTGTTTTCAGTAAAGGAACGATTTGAGCGACACTGTGTGTTCCTGCCTCTTTAAACAAGTAGTAATAGTTCGACAAAAAAATCCAAAATAATATTTGTCTTTGAATAAATTTTTTAATCCTAACATTTCTAAAAAATGTTTCATTCCAAAGAAATTTATCTGTTTTATATATAATGTTGACGTTAATTTTTTATAAAAATACCAGAACGTCAATCCAAAAAAACTTAAGCTTGATTTTTTTTTCTTCCCAAATAATGAAGTTCATTTAATTATACACATTGACAAATTAGTTCGCTTTTAGCTGGTGTTTTGAGTAAAGGAACGATTTGAGCGACACTGTGTGTTCCTGCCTCTTTAAACAAGTAGTAATGGTCCGCCGAAACGACCTGCGTCGGCTCAAGGGCTGCCAGGAATACTGGAGTACGAGAGTTGTACGTCGGGCCAAAATACAAGACAGCAGTACTACTGGTTATTCGCACCCAGTGGCAGCGCTTCTAGTGGCAGTCTTGGCTGGATCGAATCGAGCCACACGCACCTACCAGACGTCGCTTTACCCTGGCCAACATCCCCCGTCGCTTTTATGGCTACCCGACGAAATTAGTTTCCCCCGGAGTAATTTTCTTTCAGCCCCGCGATTTACTTCCGAAAACTTCCAATGCCTTTTGCTCTTTCCTCTGTTCGTCGCCCGCGTCTACACTTCGCGTGTATAACAACCATTCTGCCTGCTATGATTTTGCATTTTTCGATAACCTGCTAAATTCGATGGCATTATCGTTTTATGTCAATGCAATAATTCATACCGATGAACAAATAAATTGCTACTATTTTATGATAGCACTTATGGCTGATTGCAACAATTCCAGTTGAGTATTATTGGCTTTGGTGTTGAATCGTGGAGTATAATGATTTTTTCTCTACAAGTAATAGCAGAAAATACATTTTTCAGCATGCCCTACATTTTTTCCTTTTTTTTCTAAGTCGCTTATATAAAGTCTTTTTCGAGACTTGAGTATTAAAAAAAGTATTAAATAGTATTAAGTATCAGAAAAAGTATCAAATAGTATTTTTGGACAAGAATTTAATATTGATACTTTTTTATATACTTAAATCTCCGACCGAAAGTATCAACCGAGTATTAAATACTTTTCCAAAAATACGATTCAATACTTTTTTTGATACTCGAGTCTCGAAAAAAAAGTATTAAACTGAGTTTTAAAAAGTCCAATACGCGAGACTCTTAATACTTTTTTTTGAATACTTTTTTGCGTGGGTTGAGGTCAGAATACATACTTTTGCCGTAAAAAAACAAAAAACAAAAATTATGATGTTTTTTTGACACACCCTAATCTATATATCAAGATATATAGTGGAGCTTAGAAGTGTCTAGGACAATAGAGACATGCACGATGTATTATGTAGCATGTACTACAACGTATTTGCGAGGCGTTCTATCGGTTCGGTCGCATAGTTCACCCGCAGCAAGAAGGAATATCAGGATATATTTTTCAAATTTTGTTTTGGAAAAGAAAAAAGAATTTGTGAAAAAAAATAGTTCAAAGATATTGACAGAGGACTTTTGAGAATTTTGTCAGATTTTTAAATTCCGGTCCTCGATATGTTAGTTATAAATAATCATAAGTATATAAATTGTTTTAAAAAAAATCTAATATAAATTGTGGTTGCTTTTTAGAGATGGACCAATAACATAAAAAAAAGTATTAAACTGAGTTCAATACTTTTTGTTTTGTTTTACTGAGTCCAATACGCGAGACTCTTAATACTTTTTTTTAAATACTTTTTTGCGTGGGTTGAGGTCAGAATACATACTTTTGCCGTAAAAAAACAAAAAACAAAAGTCATGATGTTTTTTTGACACACCCTAATCTATATATCAAAATATATAGTGGAGCTTAGGAGTGTCTAGGACAATAGAGACATGCATGATGTATTATGTAGCATGTACTACAACGTATTTGCGAGGCGTTCTATCGGTTCGGTCGCATAGTTCACCCGCAGCAAGAAGGAATATCAGGATATAGCAACGACCCGATGGCGCGCACAGTCCTTTCCATAGTGGCCAGAGTTTCGCCCCTTTGTGTTCGTTGGTCCCTTACTCACCTTCTGTGTGCCATAGACTCTGACTGGGAACTCCAGGAATTTCCACGTTGTAGAAACCATGCACGGGCTACTCCCGTTTCTCCTAATTCCTCAAACTACATACACGACCAAGATACAGTCTCCCGAGTTACTCCGAGTTTCCTTCTACCCTCACCAGGTGGCTCGCTGCAGTAACACCAGGTTCCACACGACGAATGAGACGACTAACGGAAGCTCAACACTGCTAGTCTACTATTTCGAAGCGCAGTTTAATCTCATTGAAGTTTAATGAGCGGTTTGCTCACTCACTCACTCTGTATATTCAGCTACTTTCTAACGTCCGACATCTTTGTTTCACTTACTCTACTATTAAAAATACAAGTACATTCAATGGACAGAGAGATATGAGACTTACGAGTCGGGTAAATATGAATTCCATATTAATATACTTCTGGTGTCAATTTATAATTATATGAATACAATGATACTGATATTTAAAAATTTCAGGAAGTGTGTATCGATTGAAATATTGATAGATCCGTGAACGATACTTGATATACGGTTTAACACTTTTTATAAACAGGTTAGAATAATGCATAATAATACAGTAAATATTTCATATCACAATTGTACATCAAATGCAACTGGCGAGCTTATGCATAAAAACGTCTAGTCTTTGGTACCAGAGTAAAAAAAATCTACTTTAAATTCTACCTACCGGAATTTTCAATGTATTAAACATTTCACTAAATTTTATATACAAGCGCATCTTGAAAATAATGTATGGTGTAGCAATTTTTATTGTTTACTTTAATTTTTGTATTATGCTCAAAAAAAAGTATATTTTTCTTCAAATGACAACAAGAAAATATTGGTATCGGTTAATATACAGTCATCAATTTTTATACGATTAAAAAAAAAAAAATTATGCTTATTGAAAATTTATCTGAAAAATGTACTTTGTAATTATAATTTTAAAAAAAATTATAACGTTCAATGTCTCATCAAATATTAGGAGCAATCTGTATCTGGAAAAAAAACTATTACGTTAATAGGTTCCAGAATTTTGAAAATTAAATTTGTAATTGGGTCTCGTTAAATGGCGATTGTCATTAAAGGATTATCGATGCAAACGATCGATTGAGCTTAATTTGTTTCCCACAAAATACCGAGATAGAGAATAACAAGGTAACTTAGGGTTGTTAGCATTCGTACAATATAGGTTCACATGTATACATGCGGTTGGACTCCCGAGTAGATACGCGACGTAATGGAAATCGCATTGGTAACTATCGAAATCCACGGGTGGTGCTCTTCGAGTGGAACGGGAAATCCGAGTTCAAGTACTTAAGTCGAAAGTACACTTTCGACTAAATCGAATTAAGTGATCTCTACGACTCTTCAATTGGCCTATAAATACGTCTGTATTCAAGTAGGCGAAAAGTGGAGTTTTTTTAAATCGCAATTTCATTTCTCATTGAAATATCCTTAAAGTGTGAAAAAAAAGCATTTATGTGCTATTGCAGGACCATAAAAATTCGATGGTTCATATAAAAAGGGGTGAAAAAATTGATTTCGCATAATAATCATTCCGAAATGTTATTAACAAATTGGGGAAAAAACAATTGTTCAACAATCAGTTAACCTACATTTTTTCTAATGCAAATGATATGTTAATTTATATGAATGCATACGAATTTTTTCAGATTTTTTTCTTTATTTTGATTTAGATTTTTTTTATTTTTAAAAATGTGCGCGAAATACCGAATTTTGGATATGTTTTCGGCATAAAACCATTTACTACACTCAAGATTTTTTAAGATATTTAGATATATCTATATTAGATCATTATAAACTTTGTGCATTCCCATTAATTATTTCTAAATTCCTAAATCAGAGTTCGAGACTTGATTAATAATTCGTAAATCACCCGAAAATTTTTTTCTAATGAAATAAAAATAATTGAGCATTTTGCTCAAAATTAGAATGTTTGGTTACTCTTGGATAACCGAATTTTTAGTTTAGCTGAGTAATCATACGGTTGATCATTCATTCGATTAATCAATGAATTCCGCTCGAGCTTGAACGTCCTTGCGAATTTATATCGGACTTTGACGAGCATCAGCTCGAAAGACACAAACATTAGGATTTAGAGGAAGCAGCTTTGGATAGAATAATTTTGCCCAGCGGCGACCAAAGCGTTGATCAACGAGGCACTGCGCAATTATACACCGGATGGCCGAAGCTTTCGAGCAAGGAAACGAGGAAGAGAGCAAACGAGTGTTTACGTAATCCATGCGGGTCAATGGATCGACCGGCTTCGCATCTATTTATAAAAGCTCGGACAACCTGCGAGTTGTGTGGGTGCGGTGCAAATCAAAACAAGCTTTCGTCTGCTATTGGTATCTTTTAAGGGCGGGTTTAGGGTTTTCACTTTCGAAAAATCTAATTTTGTTTGTCTTATCTTATTGTTTAACATTTCCAGAATATGTTCTTAAAATTTTAAGCCGATCTAAGCCGTATTCTTGCAGTTATTGTCTTATTAATCTCCTGTCCTTTAACGCTATAACTCTAACAGCTGCGGCCGGTCGGAATAGCAGTGCAGCTGTCAAACAGGTATTTTATTCACTTCCACAAGATGTCATACAAATGATCAGACCGATTTATGAAGATTTGAGTAGAGAAGAACTTCTAGAAAAGTGTCTTGGAGGCTTTACTCAAAATGCCAACAAAAGTTCGAACCAACTGATTTGGAGAATTGCACCGAAAAAATTATCTTATTAATCTCCTGTCCTTCAACGCTATAACTCTAACAGCTTCGGGCGGTCGGAATAACAGTGCAGCTGTCGAACAGGTATTTTATTCACTTCCACAAGATGTCATACAAGTGATCAGACCGATTTATGAAGATTTGAGTAGAGACGAACTTCTTGAAAGGTGTCTTGGAGGCTTTACTCAAAATGCCAACGAAAGTTCGAACCAATTGATTTGGAGGATTGCACCGAAAAAATGATCTTATTAATCTCCTGTCCTTTAACGCTATAACTCTAACAGCTGCGGGCGGTCGGAATAGCAGTGCAGCTGTCGAACAGGGATTTTATTCACTTCCACAAGATGTCATACAAGTGATCAGACCGATTTATGAAGATTTGAGTAGAGACGAACATCTAGAAAGGTGTCTTGGAGGCTTTACTCAAAATGCCAACAAAAGTTCGAACCAACTGATTTGGAGAATTGCACCGAAAAAATTATCTTATTAATCTCCTGTCCTTCAACGCTATAACTCTAACAGCTTCGAGCGGTCGGAATAGCAGTGCAGCTGTCGAACAGGTATTTTATTCACTTCCACAAGATGTCATACAAGTGATCAGACCGATTTATGAAGATTTAAGTAGAGACGAACTTCTAGAAAGGTGTCTTGGAGGCTTTACTCAAAATGCTAACGAAAGTTCGAACCAACTGATTTAGAGAATTGCACCGAAAAAATTATCTTATTAATCTCCTGTCCTTTAACGCTATAACTCTAACAGCTGCGGGCGGTCGGAATAGCAGTGCAACTGTCGAACAGGTATTTTATTCACTTCCACAAGATGTCATACAAGTGATCAGACCGATTTATGAAGATTTGAGTAGAGACGAACTTCTAGAAAGGTGTATTGAAGGCTTTACTCAAAATGCCAACGACAGTTCGAACCAACTGATTTGGAGAATTGCACCGAAAAAATTATCTTATTAATCTCCCGTCCTTTAACGCTATAACTCTAACAGCTGCGGGCGGTCGGAATAACAGTGCAGCTGTCGAACAGGGATTTTATTCACTTCCACAAGATGTCATACAAGTGATCAGACCGATTTATGAAGATTTGAGTAGAGATGAACTTCTAGAAAGGTGTCTTGGAGGCTTTACTCAAAATGCCAACGAAAGTTCGAACCAATTGATTTGGAGAATTGCACCGAAAAAATTATCTGGCATACCGAGAGAAATCGCCATAGTACAGTTAACTATAAAGTGACAACTATTGGTTTTTAGTCCTTTTATAGTTACGGTGTCTATGAAAATAGTTGTGACGAATAATTAAGTGGAAACATCTATGTTTGTACCAATTACAAATGAATAGTTGTCACTTTATGGTAATTTTTTCTCAGTGCAGCAGACAAATTGTTGAATTTGCATCTTATGTAGCTGCATGCACTTTCAATGAAGGTGCTGGTGCTTTTCTAACTTTTCTGTCTGACATGAACGTCAGCGTCGGCTCAAGCGCTCATGATTATGCAACATTCGCGGACAGCAATCGCATTGACAGGGCCGAGATTCAAGCTGAGCAGCAGAGCAAAGAATCCAGAATAAAACAAAGATTTGAGAGAGAAGAGGCTGAAGACATCGACAATGCCGCAGGAAGTCTGCTGTATGGAGCTGGAATCGATGATTCTGTGTAAATTGGAAAAAACATTTTTTTTCTTCACTTTTTTAGTTCACTAACTTTAGACGCGTTTTTCTCAAAACTACTTTTTCAAAGTCCGTGTTCACTGCCATTTAAAAACTACTTGACCGATTCATTTCAAACTTTGTACACATTTTCTACATATAAAATACCTTCCCTCGACGTTTAGTTAATTTTTTTTCTACATTAAGTGTGTTTCTCACCAACAAAATGCCGGAATTTTTTGTGGAAAATAACAGTTCACACTTTAGATGACCGCTAAAAAATTTTAAATGAAAAAGAAAATGAAAAAGAAAATGAAAAAAAAAAAAAAAATTCTTTCGATTTTCATGTCAGAATACTTAAAATGGTCTGAAACGTCGATAAAAATGGTTTGTACGAAATGTTTGTATGTGTGTGTATGTGCACAACGGCAAAACCCAAGTAGAAAAAAGAATTTTTTTTTCTACAAAAACAAAGCTTTCTCTGTAAGGAATAAAAAAAAATAATGAGAGACCCCCAATGCAAAAAGACAATTTCTCATAGAAATAAAATAAACAAATATTGACACTTTTGCTTACGAATTGGAAGCAACTTTCATCTGTCTCTAAATTGGGTTATAGGTGAATCGTGAAAATGGTAAAAGTTGGATAGAATGGAGGCGCAGCTGCAAAGCCGTCGATCAAATTTTCTCAGGCTTTTCTCTCTTTCGCTTCTGTTCGGGCTCTACGTACTCGCAATCCCGAATGCTTTACAGTCGAGGGATTTGCAGGTTACGGCGAACATACACCGTAGCACCGAAGTGGCATAGTGGGATAAAGGGAACAATAGCTACAGTATATAATCTATACATATAGATTATACTGTGGCATAATATACCACAGCACATACATACTCGATATGTATATATACAAATATAAATATGGTGCATCACACGACGACGAACGACCGTCAGAAATTGCACAACGCGTAAAATGTACAAATATCCGTCTACTGAGAATATCCATCCTCATGATGTTTATATTGCAAACACATGTACATAGTTTACCATAACGCATTTCATAACTTTGTATGCCAGGCTGGAAATTATGGAAGTTTGTCTCGTAATTGTTGAATTAGTATTACTGTTTCTCGTAAAATAAGCGAATACATTCTCTACCATCGGATATTTCCTGTAGTAACAGTAGTTACTCGATAAGTACGTAGATAATAGCCTCGAGTTGATGCTGTAACAGCACATACGTGTAATGTAACGTTTTTGGAACATGGAGGTTAATTTATTTGCACAATAGAAAATGGAACATCGGTCTCGTAACATAGAATTTTATTTACGTGTATATGGGCTATTCCGAATCGACAATATCGCGTTCTGCTAATTTAAAATTTTTGTTTTATCAAAAAAAAAACATCATGATAATTTCTTCAGGTGTGATTAAAAAAATAACTTTTAAAAAAAGCAGATAATTAAAGAAAACGCGTTTTTTAAATTTATTTTGGGATGTTTTAATTACCTTTAATAAATAGTAACTTTCTTGCCGATAACGACTGAATTAATTATCGAAACAATATGAAAATTAGTTTACATTTTTCTTGTGTGGTAGTAAAAGCGGGGAATAATAATATGTTTTCGTTTGTAATTCTTGTCTCGGTTAATTTGACCTGAAAGGAGCCATATAATAGGAATATTATCCTTCGATAGTACTCGGCGATTTATTGGAAAAACGATTATCGCCTCCCGAGCGTCGATAATATTCCGTTACAATGTAAATGCTATAGGATACGTTCTCGTTCAGGTCTCTATTCGATTCTATGGAATTCCATTGAATTTCATTGAATTCCAATCTTCGAGAATTGGTGCCTACTTTAGCGCAGACTCTGCTATCTTCGCTTGGAAGAAAAGCTGCAAGTGTATTTCGCACAAGTAATTCAGCCGAATGGCTATTACACATATATATATATTTATATATTTATGAAAGTCCTACATACTAATATATGTATGTCTATATATTTTTGCAAGAGATTTTCTTAGCAAGGATTTTTTTGTTCGCAAGAGATTTCATAACAAGGAATTTTACGTCCGCATGAAATTTTTAAGAAACGAATTTTTCATCTGCAAGATATTTTTGGCAACGAAATTCTCATTTGCAAGAGATTTTTTCCATCGAATGGCAACACTCTTTATATTTTCACTGTTACACATTTTTCCAAGAAAATTAATATAAAGTACAAGGCTCTGTAATAAATCAAATATTGAAGATAGAAATTCGACTCAATGAGATTTTTTGTTCGAAATTCAATGATCCATAAGATGTAGTCATTGATTTTATGAAAAAAAAATTTCTTCTTAGGTTGCAGGGAGAAAGAATGAAAAAAAATCACTTTCCTGTGTTATTTGAATGGGAAAACTTAAAACGCGATGATGGACCTCTAAGAATTAAAATTATGAGCTCCACTTTTGATAGGATCTTTACTTAGACGTATTCAACGATATTTTGGTCGGAGAGCAAAGAAAAAAAATATGTTTTACTATATAAAAAAAAACATAATATATAAAAATTATATTATACACCCTAATGTATAATATATAGTTTATAGTTATATAGTATATGGTATCACCTATAGTAGTACCTATGAGACATCCGGTTAACTGCAGAGCTGCACTAGAACACCTTCCTTCAAGATAATGGATTTTCCTGGTTGCACTGTTGCAGACGCCTTAAATTTCTCCGTCATGCACTGGTCCCAAGCATCACTAACATCCTGAGTCTTCTCCTAGACAGCGCAGTTCCTGTTACGGGTTTCACAGTATCCTGGGCCTTCAATCATGCTCCTTACAACCGAGGCGTGATTATTAGTCACGGTGTCATCTCACTCGCGACATAATTACCAGAGTTTTCCTCAACATTGTTAACGAGACTGTGAATATAGTATTAACGTAAATGAGAAATGTGCAAATTAAAATCCCTAGTCCCGTAATATTCTTGAAAAATCTATATATAGCGCATCCCACGAGAATTGAGACACTAAAAAAAATTTGTTGATTTATTTTCGAAAACCATTCCATATAAAAAAATATGAACCAAGTTTTAATTGTTTGCATATTTCTAACAAGTAAAACGATAAAAAATTGTAAGCCTCGAAAAGAAAAATGCTAAAATAATTGGAGTTCCATTTTATAATGAATTTAATTAATTAAAGTTCACAAATAGGTAAGAATGATTTTTTGAAAATCAAAGTAAAATTTAAAAAATTCATAGCTCGGTAAGATCTGATCTGCTATCCCGATTTTGCCTAAATTCAATCCCAAATAAATTCATGAAAGGTATTTTAAAAAATTCACAGACTTTAATGAAGTAATATTTTTGATTGGGAGTGGACGTATAAAATTTTCCCAGTGATGAAACGATTCTTTTAGACTTTTATTATTGGCCTGATGAGCTATTTTCTATATGGTGTAAAAATGGATCGAGTAATTGAAAAAAGCTAGCAATCAGTGAGAAAGTTGCGTTTCACTTTGTATTTTATTCCATCTGCATTGAATTTCGCCTCGGCGAATAGCAATATAAGAATTTGGAATTAAGGCGGAAATAAAGAGACCATTTGTAGGGAGATAACGAGGAGATAGTAAGAGTCGGGAAAGCTCAGGGATAAAGCCTCGGGGGGAATAAGTAATACAGCTTTATTTTTGCCTACTGCTCTCGAGTTCACCGTTGTAACGAGAATTTGTACATAGATATACATGCAAGTCCTGTGCACGTGAAACGAACGGTGCTGTAGGCATTACATATAACACGGTTAGTGGAGCTTGCGGACGGTTTAGCGTCTGAAACACTTGTTCTCTTGCATTCTCCTGCACGAACTCCACGATTCACAGAAATTGCGAAACGTCATGTATATTTATTTTCAGAGAACAGACTTCATTGCTATATTTCTCCAGGCTAGAATTTCAAGCATTTCTGCTTTCCCGCAGGGATAGTTTTCTTCATATTCTATTTTTAATTACAAGATTTTATTATCTTAAAATAGTCTGACACTTTCAGAAAATTAGGTGTAAAAAAGGCAACTTGCCAACATGGCCATTTTTTCAGTATATTTTCATTGGTCGGTATCCGTAACTTTTTTGCAACTGCATGAGATTTTTCAGGGATTCGCACAGCTTTGTCGAGCAAATGGTCTTATTGATTGTTGGCCACAGTTAAATTCGAGAATACCCGATTGCGTTTGATGTACTTGTGGTTGAGAGGCGAATTTGTGATGCTCGGTAATGTAGTTCACAAGGTATTGGCGGTACTCTGGAAGCTGCATCGCCAGGGTGTAGAGCTTTGAATCGCTCTCAATGAAGCAGTTGAGCCTTGGCCGCACACGTGATGCCTTTCCATGTTCTCTACCCGTGTGTTCCTTCCCTTACTCCCCATTATCCTTGCCATCGAGCTTACTCACTTGAATTACAACGAGCTGGTAGCATCTGGACGCCAGGTATAGTTCCACTTGGTTATGGTCAAGAGCAGCCTGGACATTATTTTTAATGTATTCCAAACGCATCGCAGCAACGGGCATATTAATATCACATAAAATACAAAAACTGCGATTTTGTGGAAGCTGGCACATGATTTCAACTTCAACCAGTTTGACGCGGCACTGCGTACAAAATGTGTCCAGAATCAAATCTCGATGGAAGAGATGGAAACCTCTTTCACTCGTATTTTCCTGAATCAGATTGTCCTGCAACATATTGTTGTGAATCAGATTGTCTTAGACCAGATTGTCTCCCGGACAAAACTTCCTTAGATCAGATTTTCCTAAACTAGATTGTCCTGGACCGGATTGTCCTGTCATGGACTTTGTCATGGACCAGATTGTCCTGGACCAGATTGTCCTGAATCAATAGATTGACCTGGACAAGATCGTATGGACCAGACTGTCCTAGACCACATTGTCCTGCACCAGATTTTCCTGAACCAGCTTTTCATGGACCACGTTGTCCCAAATGTGTCTAAAAGTGTTTTAAGGATAATTGTAAACCATGAACGAGAACAAAAGCAACATTAATAAAAAATATCAATTACATTGCAATTTTTTAGTAATCAACACAAACAGATTATTAAATAGAATTTGAAACCATAGGAGATTCCGTGACCAATGTTCCCCGGACTAAGCACATGCATCCTCTGTATTCATCTAGAATTCTTTCTGTAAGTATAGATAGGTCTGATCTTCAATAGGATCGCATCCGATTACGAAGTGGACATTATGCGTTAACTTCCGTAGCCAGCTGGAGTATGTGCTGCTTGAAATCCACGATTACCTCTATATGATAAGCCTCTAGCACGTGCGTTACGGTTCCAAGCCTCCGAATAATGACATCCGCTTTCCGAACCAGGATATTAGCGGTAGATACCTATTCCCATAGATTGGGAAACCCCGTACATAAAGTAGTTACGTCGGAGGATGCAATCTACCACAGCGAACTTACTCCACGCAGTGAGCATCGAGAATTACATAAATCTTACTGTGCATTTCGCATTAGTGTCATACCGAAGGTTTATAATTAATGAGCATCCCTTAATAACATTTCCTGTAGTTTCTTTCATTGCTAGCCCGTCCATTTTGAATAGCTACGATTAATGATACGAATGATTCACGATTTCTCAAATCAATAGCGAAGCAATCGATTTCGTTTCAATTTCTTCTAAATCTAATTTTTGTCTTTTGAGGACTAATTTTTGCAAATGCGTATTCTTCAAGGCGATTTTCCCGAAATGAAGCTCTGTGATGGATATTCAGGAACTCTGTCTTCAAGGTGTTTGTCAATGATTCGGAGACGCACACAGAATCGTATTTGCGAAGAGACCCAATACATCGGCTTGAACTCTCCAAGTAAATTAGCAACCAGTTCGCACGTTCCCTGTTTCAACTGAACGGAGAATCAACATTGGCGACGCGGTTGCCATTCACCTCTGTTCGTGTACAGGCCAAAGTTCACACCATATATTGCAGTGGCGGTCTATTCCCGACTAGCAAATTTACACTCGATATACGCTTTATGAAATGTTCGACCGGCGAATAAATAATCTGAGATCGATTGAGGGATTCCGTATCGATGAAACTGGAAGCCAACTTGTATTTTCAATACCGGTGTCCGTATCAAAGTTATTGGGGTTGAAACTATAGTGAAGTTTCTATATACTTTTCAGTGAAAATGTTTTACCGGTCATTTATGTGCCCGCTTTACGAATCAATTTAGTTTCTCTTTGTGGACTAAATTGGTTATTCAATATCAACATCGTCGTATAGAAAAAAGATAAGTCCAGGATGGAATTTGAAACATTTCTAAGGAGTGCCTTAAATTTGATACTTTGGAACGGTTGTAAGCTGAACTGATTTTTTCTACGTGAGAATTTGGGTTGGGAGAACCTGATTCAAGAAGATGTGGTTCAGAAAAATTTATCTCAGGAAGATCTGGTTCCGGAAGATCTAGCACAAGAAAATCAGGCTTAGGAAGATCTGATACAGGAAGATCAGGTTCAGGAAATTCTGGTTCCTGAAGATCTGGTACCAAAATATCTGGTTTAGGAAGATTTGTTGTGAGAAGATCTGGTTTAGAGAGGTTTGGTCTAGGAAGATCTGACTTAGGAAGATCTGGTTTAGGACGATCTGGTTTAGGAAGATCTGGTTCAGGAAGACATGATTCAGAAAGATCTTGTTGAGGAAGTCCTGAAGCAGGTCGATACTGTAATAATGTCAAATTCATAAGTTTTTTTTTCCCGAAACTAAATTGAGAAAAAAAAGCAAACTGGGAAACTTAAATGTCTTGTAAATCTACCGTGTATGTAACGTACACTCAAGTTCAGTACAAATACGTAGCTGGTTCGTTAAATTCGAGAAACGGTCAGGAGAATGGGCGATGATGTTTGACCCTCGACTCTCGAGTCTCACTGTATATTCCGCTGTTTCAAGATAAAGGGAAATGGCTCAGCTGCGGGTCCAGGAGAAACCGGATATCGATAGTAGCGTTTGCCCGACGCTGCTCTATAAATGTATCGCTTCCGGTTTACACGGACATCCGTGAGCTTGCGGATTGCGCGTGGAGACACTTTACGAAGTAAGTTCTCGAGTTGCGCCGAGGGAAACGGCTCTTTCGCCATTCCCCAACGTCCGCTGGATCTGGGCTCTATCCACACACTCGAAAGATCCAGTGGGCGACGACCCTGTGGGTTGATAGTGGCGAACCGTGTACCCACATCGTATAGCGAAGTACTTGCTTAGTGTAGTCCAGTGAAAACGTTTTGAGCTTGCCATATAGTCACTAAAATTGAATTCTTTCACGCAATGAATCTATTACGGCCCTAAAAATGATTCCACTGAATCAATAGATCTATAAATGATCACTAAGAAATCATTCTGTTGAATCAATTTACCGATGCGCTGAAATTCATAATTACTCTAAGAATAATTACTTCATATTGAATCTTTCAAAATAATAACCTATCTTTTTATGTTTTTTTTGCAGAGGCTGTCTGAGAAGTGTGTACCGATGACGCATTGGACATGAATTGGTCGTCCAGATGGTCGCCGTTGCGGGTTCTGATTTTCATTTTTCTCAGATGCGGTAAGTTCCCATTTCGATGAGTCATTTTATAGTTCTACTTTTTTTAAATTATATTCAACAAGCTTATATAGGTACATTGAATAATTTAAAATATTTTTCAAACTGTCGACTAGAAACCACATTTTCGAAAAGGGCCGCCACGCTCTTTAAGGAGAATTTGGTTCCTTTCATGAATTTTTTTTCATAATATTGATACATGTTAAGTGTCATTGTTGACTTAAATGACTTTAATTGAAGTCATTGCCCTTTTTGAGGATACCGGACTCAAGTTAACTGCAAACAGTTTTGAGTACAAAACAGTCGTTAAAGACGTTCTTGCATCAATAAGATTTCTCAAGGGTTGAAGTAAAACGTTAAGTTCCCAAAGCGTAGCGTAGTTGCTGAGTAAACTTCTCGTATTGGAATGTGGAGGGAATGAAGAGAGACAGCTTCACTGATGCAACTGGAGGGGAAAAGGCTACTTGAAAACCACGACAAACAAGCACGACATGCCCTGAGTTTGTTGCGAATGTAAGGAACGATATTTACTTTAAGATTTACCAGTTTTCTTCAATTTTTCTACGTTATCCCATGGAAATTTTGGATTATCACCAGAAAGATTGCCATATTCGTAATCAGCGGGAAATTTCCGATCGGATAGCTTTTTAAAAACTTGAAAAATATTAAATTAATTTTTTGTACTTTGGCCCCTCTGAAATCAGGCTTACCAAAATTGGTAATTTTCAATTGGCCGTAACTTTTTTTTGCGTCGGCCGATTTTCGATTTTCTTTTTGCCTTAGAAAGAGTTTGCAAAAAAGAAAAGGATAGCATCAATATAATCATGCTTCGATTTCATAATCAGTCCAGTATGACTGTTTAACGGTTGAAGTGAAAGAGGATAAGGTTAAGTTTCCAAAGCGTAGAGTGAAGTTCTTGTACCAACACAGAACATCCATCTGTGTGAGTACTTTCTATCCCTTTATAGGATGTTTACACTTAAAGGCAATCGGAGGAACGTTCGAAGCTCGTGAATCGGTCGGAAAGTGAAGGGAATGAGAAGAGACAGTTCCAGGGTTGGAAGAGGAGAGGAGAGAGCCGCTTGAAAACCTCGACGAATAAGCACGACATGCCCTGAGTCTGTTGCAAATGTAAGGAAGGGTATTTACTTTGGGATATACGGTGCAAGGCCGCGAGGCTCTCACGATCGATCGACGTCTATTATCTCGCTCGTCCCTTTCAAATTTCTTATAACTCTCGCTCACTCGCTCGACCGGATTGGACCCCACGAGTCTCTTGGCCTATTCGTGCACCACTCGTCGTATATACCCTGAATTTCACGCCCACTTTAGTGGAAACATGAACACACATACTTCTCAACATATCTACGCTCGGTCTCCGTGTTCAGTGAGACAAACTTTCTCGCGGTTAGTCGCCGTTGAGAGGCCATGGTTCAACTGGGAAAACAAGAGTTTTGGCAAGCGGCAACGACAGACTCGTGGATTAATTAATCGAAACGATGAGACCCCGACCATTATCGAGGAAACATTTATAAGCCGGAAAACGTAGGTATTGGATAATTGATGCTGAGTTTCTCGTGACATCGGATGCTAAGACATATATGAATCGAATCCGCTGGGATTTGGAGCGGAAAAAGAAAACTGTGTCAATTGGAGGGGATTAAGTGACGACTTTTCAACAGAAGATATCTGATTTTTTAAAGTGCAGAAATTAACATTATTTATTTTGATTATTACTCGTATGAATAATGAGATATTATCATTGCTACAAAAGGTATAGTTCTAAATTGAATTGTCACAATTATAGGTCAGCTTAAACCGGATTTATTTATTTTGATTTATTTATTTGTTTTTTTTTTCGCTTTTTGTTAGTTAAAGAAATAAAATATTTAAAAGAAAGGAAAACCAATGCTGCCGGCTCCATTCCCTTCACTTTCCAACCGATTCACGAGCTTCGATCGTTCTCCGAATTGCTTTCAACTATAAGCGCTCTATAAGCTTCAGGCTGAGTGAAAGGAATAAAAAAGAAGATAGAAGAAGAAGAAATCGTGGGATAAAGGAGATGGAGAGTATAGGTACCCATACAGACGGATGCTCAGTGGCGTTACAAGAACTTCACTCAACATCAACTCCATTCTCTCGGACCTTTGCCTCACCCCCCTTAAATCAACCCTAGGAAAGTCTTCCGCAGTGTTATTTATTTTTCTCTTATTTATCCTTGACTCGAATCGAACAGACGACGAAGGGGATAAAAATGAAAATAAATTACTCGATATCGGCTTTTGGTCAGAGTTCATCCACGAGCTCTGAACAAAATGGAAAAGCCAAAACGGAAGGAACAATGAAAAAGTTTTTCAAATCCCTGGCGACGGAAAATCCTCCCAATATACAAACTTTAGATAGATCAAGAGGGTCAGTAGCCACTTCGTGATCTTCCCTCGAAAAACAAATATTTATGAGTGCGTTACGTGTCCACAAAGGATATTTTCCAACCCTCGTCACCATCCTTACCGTCATTGCAATGTTTTTTGTCCCTTACTGTCTTATAAGAGATAAACGGGTTGAATTATAGGTGGGGAAAAAGCTAGAGAGGAGATAGTCTTCTTTTCTTTATAAAGAATGGATTACAGATGCTAAACTTCAGGTGTTGGCGAAAAAAATAGCTTAGAAATAACAAACTTTCTCAAAAACCACGATAAACTGAGTTTTCTCAAAGTTTTTTCACGTTAACTTATTGAAATTTCTAATTATGAACGGAAATTTTGGTAGATTCGTAATCAGCGGGAAATTTCCTATCAGATAGCCTTTAAAAATTCAATGAAAGTCGAAATTTATCTTTTTTAGATTGGACCCCCTGAAATCAGGATTACCAAAATTTAGAATTTTCAACTGCCTATAACTTTTTTTTGGCTCGACCGATTTTCAATTTTCTTCGTTTCTTCAAAAGAGCTTGCAAAAGTGAACAGGCTAGCACTAATAATATTAAGCCTTGATTTTTGTGGTCGTGACTTTTTTTCGAAAAATGCTAATAAATAAGAAAAAAGGCAAAAAATTCCATTTTTGATCGCTTCAACTTTAAAAATCTGTGAAAAATTTGAAACTCAACCAATCCTCATTCTTCATATGTTATCCTGAAGCTTAATTCACCAAGAAAAATATAAACTCAAGCGGAATTCATTACATTATTATTTTTCAAGCATACAGCCATTAAAAAAAAAAATCTCCGTGGTTTTTTGTTCTCCAGTCACATCTTTTGCTATCTCCCATTCGCTAAACAAATATTTATGAGAGCGTCACGTCTTTACTAGGACATTTCCTAACCCTCGACAGCGGCGTTACAGTCATTTTAATGTTTTTTCTCTTCTTCCCTACGCATTCGCTGTCTCAGAAGAGATAAAGGAGTCGAGCTGTAGACGTTGTCGGTGAGAAAAAAAGCGAGAGAGAGAAAAAAAAAATGTTAAGGGAACGAGGGTTGGATGAACTGCGTGAAGACGTGCTATTTGCCCTGTGTTTTCTTCGCAACAACATTTTTCGAGGATATATTTGGGGAGATTTATTCGAGTTCTGTGGTAATAAGGAGACATCGTGTCCATTTTTTTCCGCTGTTTCATCCACGAACCAACGGGTCTTCGACGGTTTCTTTATGGATTTAGCATCGACCGGCTTAAATCACTTTTACGATTGTATGGAGACCATATATGTCACGATTTGAAGGGAAAGGGAGAGAGAAAGTGTTCGAGAGTGGAACGAGGTTTGCGCGTAATGATTCCGTGTCGATGAGCTGCGCGCTACTACGAGAATTAACCGTTATGTAAGTTTTCTTTTGAGTTATAGATATGGATTCTCTTTCGAGAGCTTTTTGGCAAGCAATCGAAGAAGATTCGTTTTCAATCTACTTGGTAATTGGATATTAGGTCGGAAATAGGTTGCAAGCTTCTTTCTCACCTAATTTTACAATTTTCATGATCTTTCGTTCACCGTATTCATGTCGATGTGGACAAAAAAAAGTAAAGGGTTATCAAATTTGCCAATTTAGTGGACCTATAATAAAATTGGTTATATCCTTAAACAAGAAGAAAAATATTGGCTGCGAAAATCAACATGGTTCAATGCGTTTCAAAAATTCGATATAATTACGACCGTACAATGAGCTGATTGTCCCGGGCAACAAGCTGGTTGTCCCGGGCAATGAGCTGGTTGTCCCGGACAATAAGCTGGTTATCCCGGACAATAAGTTGGTTGTCTCGGATAATGAGTTTGTTGTTCCGGACCAGAAGTTGGTTGTCGCGAATAATAAGTTGCCGATAATAAGCTGGTCGTCCCAGACAATACGCTGCTTATACTGGACAATAGGTTGGTTGTCCCGGACAATAAGTTGGTTGTCCCGGACAATAAGTTAGTTGTCCCGGACAATAAGTTGGTTGTCCCGGACAATAAGTTGGTTGTCCCGGACAATAAGTTGGTTGTCCCGGACAATAAGTTGGTTGTCCCGGACAATAAGTTGGTTGTCCCGGACAATAAGTTGGTTGTCTCGGATAATCAGTTGGTTATCCCGGATAATCAGTTGGTTATCCCGTATAATGAGTTGGTTATCCCGGACAATGAGGTGGTTATCCCGGATAATGACTTGATTGTATGCATCTTTAAAACGTTATTCTCACAACAAGAAAGTAATTTTCACGTTCTTGTACATATTTTACATTACAATTGAATTTGATGATTAATAAATCATGTCTCGAAAATTCCTTGAGAAGTAACCAATTTTCTTACACAATCTGTATCAACCTCTGTCCTTTCTTGTCCATGTCTGATTTGTTGTATCCCCCAAAGACCCTGGCGCCGAACTCACTTTGCTGGAAAACTTCTCAAGCTAGATCGCTTCGGTGCAAACTACTCGAAGAATTACAACGAAAACCCACATTAATCTCCTTCTTCTGGCCCCTCTAGCCTTTCCACTCAACCTTATATTCTGTTGCCAGATTATATATATATATATATATATATGTATTTCAGAAGATATGTTCGCAGATCTCCAGAAAAGTGGAGACTGGCCATGTCCTCTTCTAATACAGTAGCACTTTAATCTCAAAAGTGGTATTGATCATTTTTTGCCAATACCATTTTTGAACACAATAGACAAAACTGTACACTTTATTGATCATATGTTGGTTTTATTATTTGGCATTCTGTTTTAATATTCTATGCAATAAAATGACTTTTCGAAATTTTGACCTTGAAATTTTTTTTTGCTCAAAACAGTTGTAACACAATCAGACAAGTTTTGACATTTGTTTTCAAAACTTTGACGTTTTATATTTTTTGGCCAGAAACGTTGAACCTTTTTTTTTATCTTCTTTGAGAGTTTTTATTTTATAAGATTTTAAAAATATTAGACGTTTGTAAAAATGTCCATATTGAAATTTTAGAAGTTAATTTTCGAAATTTAGGCCTTTGAATTTTTTCTTTTTGTCTGGATCTGTTTTTGCTCTTTTCATCTGCATTAAGTGCAGCATAAGAGTTTCCTTAGGACTATAAAGTTCCTTTTTTGCCACGTGTATTCCATTGGCTTTTTTTTTGTCTTGAAATTTTCCTTCTCCTTTTTTTCCACTCTTGGCTTCTTCGCATTTCCGCTTTTTTCACTCCGTGGCCTTTCTCGAACGACCTCGTCATTTTTCCACGAGTTTCACCGCAGTTAAGGAAGAGAGAAAACGACTGGGAAGGGACGTAGTACAGCTCCACAAGTGCATGTAACAAAGGGAACAAAGGGCCAAAGTTTTAATGGTTTTTGCCATCATGCGGATCGCAACCACAACTAAAGTCAACCTCTGTGGTGAATATTATGACTAAAAAATGTGCTAGAAAAAAAAAATTGTTTGGTGATTGGCCAGCTGTTGTAAGTAAACCGCTAAATTAGGTTAGAAATTTACCAATTTCCTTCATTATTCGGTTTTGTTACTAATACTCATTTTTATATTATTATTTCTATTATTTCATCATTTTTGCAATATTCATTTCTTTATAAAAAAAAAAAAAAAACTCTGCAGTAATTAAATAGAGAAAGACTTTCTTCCGTAACTAATATATGGTAGCTTTTTATTTATTGTACTTGATGTTTATATTTCTTACTAGTTGAAAAAAATTCTTTAATATTACACACCATTAAAATATTTAAAAAAACTTTCAAGAAATTGTTTTTTTTTGTTAATGAGTTTTTTTGACAATATCAGGATTAAGAATACATTTATAACAAGATTCTATGGTTAACAATTTTTTTTCGAAAATTTTTGGATTTCATTTAAAAAATATGTGGTGACAAATATCCATTTTTTTAAGCGTAATGTTAAGTTTACAGTTACAAGGATAAATAAAAATAATTGCTGTTCTTGATTTGACATTGCCAATGGGTAAAAAATGCCATTTCTTTTGGTAAAAAAACTGTAATACTATGATTTTTTAAAATGACTAGAAAGGTGCCCTTTTGGTGACCTCAGTTTGTGCCCTACAGAACTCTCGTTCTCCACTTTCTTCCGCTTTCATACGCGGTATAACGCAACTCGGGCCACGCTCGTTAGCACTCTCTAAAGTTCTTGAAAAACGGAGTCAACAGTCCCAGAGCCGATCGATAGACGACATGGCTGCACGAATTTCTCGTTCTTTTTATTCCCACACCACTGCAAAATGACGAGTGCCCAAAGGGACAAAGTAAAAGTTTCATAAATAGCTTCAAAAACCTATTTAACAAAGTTTTTATTCTCTGAATTGACATCAGATTATTTTTTTCACTGGTCAATATAACCAAAAACAAAATAGAAACATTTTTCTAACCTGTTAAGACTGATTTTTATGAAAAGGGATACGAAATTTGAACATTGACAATGGCGGTTCAAAATGGCGGCACATTCTCATAATTTCTGTATTTTGAGCTTGCTTCTGTAACGCAAACTTTATACTATGAATTTTATTTTTTTATTTTTTAGTAAAACTTTGATTATGAATTTTCCGATTTTTTTTCTATTCCGGTCCTTCAGACGATCGGTTCGAGAGGAATTTTTACAAGAGGGGTTGAAGATCAGGAAAGACAACGGGTTGTAAGTCCTCTTCATGTGTCCGAAAAAAAGAGCGAACGGTGAAAGGGTTGAGCTTATTGTATTGAGTGAAAAAAAGTGGTGGAGGCTTCAGCCGAAGCCAAGCAAAACGAGTGGGATATTGTGAAGAGAAAGGGCAGCGACATAAGGGTCCTCGCTTATTAAGTATGCTTCACACATACATTCTCAACTAAAAGTTCGATGTCAACTTTTCAAGAATTTGGAAATTCTTTGACTAAAAAATCATTCCTAAATAATCAACGTCATCGAAAACCCATTTTTTTCCAGTTTTTTAAGGTGATCTCATGGAAATTGTTGGTTATCAACAAAAATTTTGCCAAATTCGTAATCAGCGAGAAATTTCCGATCAGATAGCCTTTTCAACGGTATTGAAAGCCAAAATTTATTTATTTGATTTTGGCCATCCTGATATCAGGCTTACCAAAACTCGGAATTTTCAACTGGCCGTAACTTTTTTTTGGATCGACGGATTTCCAATATTCTTTTTTCCTTCTAAAGAGTTTGCAAAAGCGAAGACACTGATGCCAGCACCATTATGATCCCTACATTTTTTTCGGTGTCATATCGTTAAAAAAAATCATCCAAAATATTTTTTTTTTTTTCTTCTTGTCAGACGCTATTTCGAAGCGTTTTAACACCCTGTATGTGCATTCTCAATGATTTAACTGAAAAATTCTAATTTTTCACGGAGAGATCCAAAAAAAAAGTTCCTACTTTGACATTTTGTTTCTATCAAACTTTCCATCCGACTTTTGGTAGGGATTGTCCGTAACCTCTTATAAGCGCGTGCTCACCTCTACACTTGACACTGTTCAGCTCGCTGCGTGTAAGATAAGACACGTGAAGGGTGCCGTCCTCGCAAATCACAAAACTAAACCCTCCGTGATAATAGAACCCCGTATGCGAAGTGACTTTCATATTTTTATTTCCTTTCCATATTTCCACACATTTCATTCCACAGTAGAAAGACTTAAGTCGTTATATATGCTATTTTTCCGAGAGTCCATATCACTTTTCAGACGGAATGTTCATTTTTTTTTTTTTTTTTTTCCCCCCAAGAAGTACAGTACCATCTCACCGAAAATGTGCATTTCGCAAGCTTCATATAGGCTCACGGTTAATCCACCGACGAGGAAACGAGGGGCGACGAGCGAAAAGAGTGCTCCGGATGGTTGTAAATTTTTTTTTTCTTTTTCATCCACAGTCGGTAGCCTCCAAGAGCGTTAATAACGTCTACTATGTAGTCCGCATGCATGTGCTATATAAGAATATCCGAGTAAAGAGGAAAGTGCGAATTAATTTGAGCTGTAGAAATATATACGGTTGGTAGATGGGACACGGTGAGTCGTCTCCGCGAACCTGGAGCAACCATTTGCCGGTAATTGTCACCGTAGCAAAATTCGTGGCGCGTAACAATGATTGCATTTGAAACAAAAAAACTCTTCTTCTTTCCTTCATTCCCGAATGTAAAAAACTGGAACTCGGAACGTAATCAAATTAAAAGTGTATAAATCTCAATTAATCGTGAGACAAAATGCAAGAAAATACTTTAACATCATATTAGAATCTTAAAAATGAGATGCCGCAAATTCCCTAAGAAATTTGCGATCAGCTTCAAAAAAAGAATAACATTTTTTGGTATATGAAAATATCACTTTAGCAAATATCTACGTCATGAATTTGAATTTTAAAAAAAAATCGAAAAAGTCTAAGTAGAGTCGATGCAGAGTCGACGTAAAATCCAAGTAGAATAGATGTAGAATCGAGGTAGAATGGAGGTAGAATCGAGGTAGAATCGACATAGGGTAGACGTAGAGTTGATGTAGAGTTAATGTATGGTTGATGTAGAGTTGACGTAGAGTTGACGTAGAGTTGACGTAGAGTTGACGTAGAGTTGACGTAGAGTTGATGTAGAGTTGACGTAGAGTTGATGTAGAGTTGATGTAGAGTTGATGTAGAGTTGATGTAGAATTGAAGTAAAATCAAAGTAGAGTTGAGATAGAGTTAAGGCAGAGTCGATGTAGCGTCCATGTAGAGTCGACGAAGAGTCGAAATGGGGAAGAAAATATTTTTTTTAGAAAAAAAGGTCAAATAAAATGCCTAAATATGCCTAAATGTTTATATTATTATTATTGCAGCAGTGGCAACGACATCTTGAACATAAATCACTTGACAGGTTATTTATCCTAAATTGCAGAAAAAAAAATACACCACCATACGTCTAGTATGACGGATCGAATTGTTGGAGCACCTGCTTCGATTCGGACAATTCGCGAAAATCTAGCCCTTCTCATCCTTCATCGTATTGCTCGCTCTATCGTATAGCTACTCATAGTTATCCAATACCCTTGGCAACAACACACTTCCTCCCACAATTGGATCGCTTCTAGCCAATCACTCTGGTAGCCCTCAATCCCACATCATTTGTTTCCTTCCTTCTAGCGATGCGAACATCGCTACTCGGACAATTCATTCACTTCTCGTTGTCCTAATATCCTCTTCCCGAAAGGTGTAGCATTGAAGCACTCTCGAGTACCTCGATGTTCATATGCAAAGCATCATCGACCCCTCTACACTTTTGTACTCGACCTTCTTTCCATTTTTTACGTACTAGGGTTTTTTCCACTTATTTTCCAAAATTGGATGAGAAATTACATCGAGGGGACAAAAATATGAATTGAGTAAAAATGGAGATATTTTATTGATGCTCAGTAATTTATTCTGAATAAAAGACAATTCTGAGGATAAAATTCATAAATAAATATGATTCAATAAAATTAATTTCTGAGCTCTATTTATTTATTTTATTTTATTCTATTTTATTTTTTGAATTTGTTCTTGTAAGATGGATGCAAAACAGAAACGTGTAAATTACGTAATTACGACCTTGTCGTTTTGCATTTTAACACCGCATTGTTTAACTCCATTAAATAATTGTGGGAATTTATAGAAATCATGTGGAAGCTATGGAAAAGATTCCCTTTGCATTTTTTTCCCCTCTTACGCTCATAACTTGACGCTATGTCCTATTTTACACGCATTTCAACTGATTTATGGTCACGTTTATGGCAGTTAATTAGAGCACGAACAAAAAGTTCACAATTATAAGCTTCGATATTCTCGATATTGCAAAATTCTTTTATTTTTTAATATCGGATAACATCGACTATAGAACGAAACAACAATATAATTTTCTTTTGGCTCGTTTTTTGATAATTAACACAATTTAATAAATAATGACATATTTTCAATTATTGATCTCATCTTGGATAATTATAAATCCTCGGTAAAATTGTCTGTGATTTTTTTAAGTATGAAAATAATATATTGTACGTCACCCGAAATTGTTTTTTTCAGGATAATTTTTTTTATTTTATTATTATTCATTTTCACGTAATTTATTTTTGAATTTTTTTTTTTTTTTTTTAACATAGAAATACAAATTTTGTACTTACGTTAATTTTATCTTGGATAATTATTACGTCTTAAAAATTGACTGAAATTTTTTTTTTTCGGTAAGAGAATAATTGAAGGATCAACGTCGTACGACAACGTAAAATCGATTCGTCAGCTCACCTGTGAACCCGTGAAAGTGTTGCGAGGGAGCGAAAGAGGACCCTGAAGAACTTGTCTGGAAGCTCGTTGCCAAAAAAAGTGTCTACTTGGAAGGGAAAGCCCGAGGCGACCGGTCTTAATCACTGAGCGTCCTTCATCGCGCTTACCGTAAAGTAGTAGAAAGTGCTCGAGGCTCGAAAGAACTTTCCATCGTCTATGAAGAGGTCCAAAATGTTCCGGAGGCTAAACTTCCCGAAAAGTCTTAGTCTTGCTCGAGAAAGACTCGACAGCTGTAGGAGCAATTTTTTTGACACAACAAAGCTTAACGAACGAGCTTTCAACCTGACACTTTTATCGACAGTAATTTGCATATATATTTCTTCATTGAAGAACTTTGTTCTTCAGTTGATGCAAATTTTTTTCGTTGCCAAGTTAAAATTAACTTTCAAATTCCTAAATATACAAACAATTGTAATTTGCCAAGAAAAGATAATCCAGAATTTGAAAATGCCGAAGAATTATAATTTATGATATTAAAATGCCTAAAAATTACGATTTGCAATAAGATAATGCAAAAAATGTATAATTTGAACAATTAAATTTGAGTTATTAATCCGCCCATTTTTCATGCATGTTTATGAGCTTAAATCGAAATAAAAATTTTATTTATAGAAATAAAATAATTCTTCCGAATTTAACAAAGTAAGCCAATAGAAAAAAAAGTCGAAGTAGAGTTAAGTAAAATTAAAGTGCTTTTATTTATTTAGTAGTACTAATTGGGATTTATTGACAATTCAAACATTAGTTACAATCCTTAGAATATATATTTATTCCCTAATTTTTATACATTGCCTTTATTTATTTATTAGTCACTTTACCGATATTCAATTGAACGAGAAAAAAATTGCCTCGAATAAACCAAATGGTGTTTATCATAAATGAAATTAATTCGTATTTTAATCGAAATATTGTACAGGTTTATAAAACAATGCTCATAAAAAAAGTCTTTTTCTATAGAATAAATAAATCCATCATAGGATGACTTAATTAATTGAATACACAAGCAAACAATTACTGAATGTTCCAGCAAGAGTAATATTATTTATTTATTAAAACATTTATCGCCATTAAAATGAACAAAAAAACATTTTCCTCCAAAACACCAAATGGTCTTTTCCATAAATAAATTTTTCTTTATTTCAATCAGAGTATTGCGAAGATTTATAAAAACATGCTAGAAAAAAAAAAAAATTCTATACAATAAATAAATCCATCATAGGATGACTTAATTAATTGAATACACAAGCAAACAATTACTGAATGTTCCAGCAAGAGTAATATTATTTATTTATTAAAACATTTAACGCCATTAAAATAAACAAAAAAACATTTTCCTCCAAAACACCAAATGGTCTTTTCCATAAATAAAATTTTTCTCCATTTCAATCAGAGTATTGCGAAGATTTATAAAAACATGGTAGAAAAAAAAAAAAATTCTATACAATAAATAAATCCATCATAGGATGACTTAATTAATTGAATACACAAGCAAACGATTACTGAATGTTCCAGAAAGAGTTATATTATTTATTTATTAAAACATTTAACGCCATTAAAATAAACAAAAAAACATTTTCCTCCAAAACACCAAATTACTTTATTTTCCAAATTACCTTATTTTCCATAAATAAATTTTTTCTTCATTTCAATCAGAGTATTGCGAAGATTTATAAAAACATGCTAGAAAAAAAAAAAAATTCTATACAATAAATAAATGCATCATAGGATGACTTAATTAATTGAATACACAAGCAAACAATCAGTGAATGTTCCAACTTGAGTAAGTTTCACCTTCGCAGTCGTTATTACGGTTGGGAATAAACTCTCAGGTTGTAGGAAATCAATTAGCAGAGTTTTGCTCCATTCTCATTTGTTCTCTCTTCGCTGGCGCTGGTTTAGTCGCCGCCGCTCTCTGTTGGCCCGGGGAATTGCTAACTCCTGGAAACACGATACGCGCTTCGTGGTTTTCGATGGGCCATGCAAATTCCGATCTCTCCATTCTCCACAATTGTTGTCTTTTTTTTCTCCCTCATTTCCATATCGTAGTCATCTTTTATCTTTTGTAAATGACAATAAAAAAAACTTCGGCTCGTGTTTCGTTGACATGTTGCGTGCATACGTCAGCTTTTTACGCGCGCACTTTATTCTGTACTCTGCATTTTTTGCTGTAGGGATCAGAACGGGGCGAAATGGCACAGGAAAAAACTTTGCACGTTGCTTCTTAATTGTTTTTCGCTTTTTGCAAAAATACTACGAATATGTGGAGTTATATTTTGCATTTATGTTTTAAATTGATTAATTTCGCTAAAGTTTTAGAGAAATTTTAATTGAGAAATAATAAAGGAAAAATCAAGGGCTTGTAAAATTCAAATCCTTCTACAGATATTCCTTAAATTAAATATGTAGTCTCACTGAACATTATTTTGCTTGGCTACAATTTTTGGCTCACTAAAAAAAAAAGTGTTACAAAATTTTATGCAATGCCATACATTTTTTACATATTTTGCTTCAATATTTTGCTTAGATTTTATTTAATTAATACCAATTAAAAATTGACCCGCACTCGATGTGTTATTAAATTATCAGCTGATTTCGTCGAGTAGTTCACGAGTTTCAATATAATGAATTTTAGGCACTAGAAAAATTAGGAACTTTTTTTAACAGTTTTAAATTTTTCTATTTTTAAATATTTACTGAATAATTAAAAAAATAAATACCTTCTAAACTAGAGACTTTTAGTTTCGAAAATATAATAAGTAATTTTTCCGGTGCTTTAAAAGAAGAAGAAAAAAAATTACTATAATTGTGTATTGACTTTCATGGTTGTGTGCCAATTTACCCCGGTCACTTTTATAGATAAACGGCCCGTTCTGTTTTCCACTATCGCATTCTGAATGATTCACTGCCCCTTCCTAACAATTCTGCAGTCTCGTTGTTTTTATTATTTTCGTCGTCGTTGACAAAAAAAAGAAAAAAATTCGATATCCACTGGAGATTTTTTTGGCTCTTTCAACCTTACGTAAATAAATCATACGGCGATAAAATATGCACCGAAACGTTTAGCCTCGGCTGTCGTATAATTGAGAGAACTCTCCACACGCCGTGAACACGTTGACGTTCCTGATGATTTTTATGGACTCTCACGAATGAACAACTAATAAATTAACGAAACTTAAACTATCGCAGGTTATCGATTAATTTAATGGCCCAAATGATTCACAATTTTTTTTAACGCTGCAATTTATATACTAGATTTATTGTTTGCCGTTTGCATTGGCGAAGAAAAATCATAAAAAGAATCTCAAGAAAAACTTAAATTAAGTAAAACCATTTGAAAAATAGTAATTTGTTATATTAAATTTTTATTATTTCCTTCATTAATTTTTATCTATTTATAGATAATGAATCACGTATATAGTGATTTAATAATTGATTAATACATTTTTGTTATTATCATTACTAGACGAAATTAAGGTTATTATTATTAATAACTTTCAGTGAAAGTGTCTTCGATGAAATTAATTTTTTATACTCATAGAGAAAGCTTTGTTGTCGTGAAAAAAATTTTGTTCGGGATTTCCATGTCAAAATACTTGAAATGGTCTGAAAAGTAAAAAAAAAAAGGTTTTGCACAATTTTTTTTAGCACGATAGGCGTTGCAATTTTTAAGATATCGGGCTCATATTTGAACCACGAGTAAACTGTCGTTTATCAAGTTATGGGATTGAATTTGGAGTTGATCTGTCAAGGTGTTCAAAATTTATGGCATTTTTAATTTTTTTGAGAATGTCAGCTTGGATCCTAACTTTCGCAATTTTTATAATATTCGGCTCAAATTTGGACCAAAAGTGGATTGTTATCGAACAATCTTTGGGATTTAATTTTGTGTCAATTCGTTGAGGGGTTCACAAATGATGTCATTTTTAAATTTTTGGAAATTTTTTCTTCGCGCTCTTACATTCGCAATTTTTAAGATATCGTGCTCAAAATTGGTCCACAAGTAGACGAAATTTGAGCAAATTAGTTAAACAAGGTATGGGATTAAATTTCAAGTAAATCCGTTGAGAGGCTTTAAATTTATGGCATTTTGAATTTTTTTTTGAAAATTTTTCCTTCCTGCTCTAATTTCCGCAATTTTTAATATATCAGGCTCAAATTTGATACACATATTAAGTGTCGGTGAACAAAGGATAAATGAAAAAGTAGTGCGAATCCGCCAAGGTATTAAAAATTAGGACATTTTGAATTTTTCGAAAAATTAGTTTCAGCGTTCCAACTTTCATAATTTTCAAAATCTGAGGCTTAAATTTGGTACTCAAATAAAGTGTGTTCAAACTAAACATCAGTTCGAATTTGGCGAGAATCTGTCAAGGGGTTCAAGAATAATCCAACTAAACATTTTTTTAAATAACTCTGCAAAGTAGAATTTTGGAAATTGCTTCCCCATTATTGTTGAATATTCACAAAGCTTCTTCTATGAGGAAGCCAAAATAAATTAACATACTTCCTCATAGAGGGAGCTTTGTAAAAATCCAACAATGAGGAAGCAATTTGCAAAGTTCTTCTTTTTCTGCTATTTTAAAATTCTTCACACAAACACATTCAAAATTATAATAGAATTATCTATACTTGAAGTACAGTCTATATTTGCGGAGCTGTTTGCGTGAGTAAGAAGGTTTCTTGTGTCGTAAGTTCACTTGCACTTAACTTGTCAGTGTCTTAGTCGTCTGTCGCTCATGGGGTCTTCGAAAGGGTTGAACGAAGGCTTGACTCTTGACCTCTGACTTAAGGGGAATATCGATACCGACACTTCGTTTTTTCAAAGGATTTATTTACACTTTCAGGTTTAAAGTATCGATACATTTTTTTAACCGTATATTTTTTATTGAAATTGCCCAAATTTATTCAAAAGCCCAGACATTTTGAAACTATCTACTAAAATTTGAACGAAAAATTATGGAACATATTGAGGACATTTTTTTCATATGCTAAAGGATGGAATTTTTTAATAAAATAAAAATATCGTACAACTTAAAAAAATCTTATGTATATTTTCACAAAATTAAGATTCGAAATAATAATAAAAAAGAGGCTCAAAAAACATCTTTGTAAAAAAAAATTAGAGATTAAATTTTATGGCATTTGGATTTATTAATATTCAGGGCTAAAAATTAGAAATAATATTTTTTTTCCATGTTGTAAAATAGTTTAACAAATTCTTAAAATTTTTATATTTATTATAACTCATTTGGACTCTACGAAGGGTTAATAATTACGAGTGAAAATAACTGTCCACAAAATAGTCCGTTTTCTGGAAACATACAAGGAAACGAGCATGTTTTGTCCACTCAAATTTGGAACGTAACTTGTACATAACGAGTTTTTCACTTGCCGCTGGCAATGCGTATGTATTTAAACCAGAAACGAGATATATTTTGATGCGTATTTATATAACGAGTAAAATACTTTGCCACGAGAGAAAGAAAAAATAAAAAAATTTCGATGGATATCCAGAGGAATGATTTATGACTTCAAAAGAAAACAGTACAGTAAAATTTTGTTGACAAATTTCGTTTAATCGTTTTTATTCAAGTGAAAAAAAAAAAATCCATTGAATTTTATCTATTCATTTTTATTCAAAATTTAATTCAGATAACGAATAAACGATATAAATTCAATATTCGAGTGAAATATTACTTCAAATCAAATATTCATGATACTATAATTAAATTAAATACTAGTGGACTTCCAGTCAAATTAGCAAATAAATAAATTTCAATTAAAATTCATTTAAATCTAATAAATATTTTTCTTACATGCATTCTGTAATTTGCAGAAAAATTGTAATACCGAAAAATAAAATGTATTAGATTTTATCTATGAGCGTTATTTATATCAATCAAATGATTCTAATTGTAATAATTCGAGTCAATCTATTCAGATAACAAAAAAAAACATATTCAAAAGCAATATTCGAGTTAAATATTGCTTCAAATAAAATATCTATGATACTTCAATAAATAAATAAAATAAAATATTAGTGGACTTCTAGACAAATGATAAAATGTATTTATTTTAATTAAATTTCATTAAAATTTAATAAATATTTTTCCCGTATGCATTTTGTAATTTTCCGAGAAATTGTAATATCATTCAATTTGAGATTGAGTCACTAATTAACAGAGAAATATTATCACTGTTATTTCCATGCTCCAGACTGTAGAATTTTGAGAGAAATAGTATCTCTGTCATTGTTTCGATGTTGTAGGTGTTGAATGGCTTCTCTCGTTCTTGGCAAGTACATATTACAGTAATTAAGCGAGCGAATGTTGGCCTCAGGTATATTTATGTCGAAAGGATAGTAATTAACTAGTTTGGAAGTTGCACAGGTGTTTCGGTAGTGAAAGTTCCTGTGACAGCAGATGGTCGAACAATGAGAAGCACCTATTTTTTTTTAACGTAGCGCATGATCAATAAAAGTGAATAATCGTGTAAGAAGAGAAATACTCAGTTCGACCCGTAATTTAATTATCAGCTTTAAATTATCGCACCCCTAAAAAGTCTCATATTTACCATACTTACATATTTTGGCCAAATCGATTTTATAATAGTCATATAAAAATCCATAGCCATTAAAAGTTAAACGGTCATTTAAAGTATAAAATTTAGGGAGAGATCTATTTAAAAATTGAGTTAGCTCAGGATCTCGATTATTCGATTGTGATTCCCGATTTTTAACAATTTTCAACTGAATGTTCAAATTGGTCAAGTATCTGATTTAATTATTCAACTAATTGACTTGAAAATCCAACTAATTGACTTGAATATCCAACGAGTTGACTTGAAAATCTAGTTAATTAACTTGACAATCTAACTGATCGACTTAAAAATCCGTTTGATCGACTTGAAAATCTATTTGATTGACTCGAAAACCCAACGAATTGATTTAAAAATCTAGCTACTTGACTTAACCAACCAGTGGATGGTTTGGATCGTCGTGACAATTTAACGGATGGACTTGAAAGTACAACTGATTGACTTGAAACTTGAACTGATTGACTTGAAATTCCGACTGGTTGACTTGAAATTCTGAATGGCTGACTTAAAATTCTGAATGGCTGACTTGACAATCCAACTGATTATCTTGGTAATCCAACTTATTGACTTAACAATCCAACTGATTAACTTGGCAATCCAACTTATTCACTTGGCAGTCCAACTTATTGACTTGACAACCTAAGTAATTTAATTGACAATCCAACTGGTTGACATGACAATCCAACTGATTCATATGACAATTTAACTGATTGACATGATAATCCAACTGATTGACATGACGATCCAACTGATTCATATGACAATCCAATTCATTCATATGACAATCCAATTCATTCATATGACAATCCAATTCATTCATATGACAATCCAACTGATTGACATGAAAATACAACTGATTGACTCGTCAATACCATGCATGAAGATCATAGTTTATAAATGTGTTTTACAGTGGATAAAGTTACAGAAATTTTCTCCTTGGGATCATTTTAATGTCGGGACAATAATAAAGATGAATCTAACTCACCGCCGAGAATAATACCCAGTTATGGTCGGATTCTCTTGGAAAGTTACAACTTTGATTTGTTCGAGAACTAGAATTGGGTTGGGACCGTCATAGAGAAGAGACGCCGCAGGTGTGACGTTAAGCCTCGAACGAAGAGCTTTAGGTTATCGAGAGTAAGTTGAATCTCGAAGGATAGCTACCTATTGGAGTACCCTGCAGATATATATATATATATATATATATATCACTGAGTCTCTCGACAAATTGCTGCTTGAGATTGATGCGTTGCTTAGCCCACAGAGACTCGATAACGATTAAATGGCACAGGTGAAAATTAAGCTCTCTTGGATAATGAAATTCCTTGGGAATGACGAGAAGTTTGAGTTTCCAGAGGATTATTTCATCGCTGGTAGACCACGATAACACACTTCTCGAAAGGCTTAACTTTTCTACGATACAAACTTGAAATTCTCGCTGTCACTTCTATTTTTTTTCTAACCTTATTCTTATTTTTTAGTCAAACATTCAATTTTTTTTTAACGTACTTGTTTAATAATATAAAAATATAAAATATAATAATTCTTTACCGAAACAAAATTTTGTCTTTTGGTTAGAAGCATGTAATTGAGCACGATTTTTTTACAATTTTTTTTGTAAATTTTTTTTAAAAAGTTAGAATTTTTCTAAATTATTTTCTTTTATGCTTGAAACCTTCGGAAAAAAATTTAGTATTAAAATATCGAAATATATATCATTTCGTGGGCTGAAGAATCGATAAAAAAATGTAATAAATTAATGTCGTTTCTAATTCCTTAACAAAATAAAATTCGTAGTAGGCGGAATTTTTCGTTTTATAGTCTTTAAATTTTTTGATGAAGGAAATAATATTTTTTATTTCAAAAAAGCATAAGAACTATAAGAATAACAATCGTGTCCACTTTGGCAATAAGCTAGAAAATTTTCATATTGAACAGAGTATTTTGCAGAATTTCCGCAGATTTTAAAATTACGCCATTGGATATGACACTTCAAAAAAATATTTTAAAAAATGTCCATAGTTCGGAAAAATCTGAAAGAATTCCTAAAGCTCTAAAAAAATTCTAAAAAAATCCGGTTTTACATAAATAAAGATTCGATTAATCGCCGAAAGTCGATTAATTTTTTTTCTATCTTTAAATAATTTTTTTAATAAAAATACCTTCAAAACTATAGCAAGAAAATTTTATTCACTTTAGCAATAAGCTAGAGAATTTTCATATTAAACGAAGTACTTTTCAGATTCTTAAATTATGCCGTTCGATATGTCACTTCAAAAAAATATCAAAAAATTTAGCTAAAAATTGCCGTAGAAAAAAAAAGAATCTGGTCCATTTGTGAGTGTCTAACCAAGCCTACGAAAAATTACGAGTCAAATCGGAGAGGTCGAGGTCAAATCCTGGTCAAAAACGGGTAAATTGCCTGTCAACGAGCCAATGGATAGACGGGGACCAGCGAATGGACACTGGCCATAAGAGCACGTGCGTAATAAACGTCAGTTCACTAGATTTTTCCGACTGCTTAACTGTCCATTCACTGGGAGGCTTACTCTGTGATAGGTCGTGGGGCAAAAAATTGAAAAAAAATGCAATCAATTAAGGCGAAAAATGAGAGCATCTTCTTAGCGAACTTTTCCTACTTCCTGTTGGACGGTGCAACGGTACAACGAACTCTCGTACTCCCATTGTTGTGGGATTACGGCCTAGGACAGCATGAGACCAGCTCCAGTCTTTCTCGGGGCTTCGCCGACCTCAGAGTGAGATAGTATGACAAAACTCGATGACCTCCGAATGCTCGATCATTCGTCGACGAGCTTGAGAGGCTCGTATTATACAGATCCGAATGAAAGACTATCCGAGCTTTCATTTACTTTCTCTTTCGCTTCTCTTTTTCATTTTTTCATTATTAAATTAAAAAAATTCATTGCAAAACAAAACAAATTATAGCAGTGACCTTTTCAAGACAATGAAAAATTCGTAAATTGAAAAATAAAATTTTGATTAAATTTCAATAATTTAATCTCAAATAGAAAATTGGCTTTTTCGTATAGAGTTATTATTGTAATTTTTTTTCAATGGTTTTTTTCTTTTTTTTTCTGAGAATTATTTATAACAAGATGTACAATTTATACGTTTTCATTTTTTACCATTTTTTACTATTTTTAAGGCTGTGCCAATAAAAATGCTCGTTCAGAATCCTCTAAATTGATTATACGTGAGTTTTTAAATTTATGGTAAAAACTTTCTGGGAAAAAAATTCAATGTACATGACTTTTTGATTTTTCTGTTAATAAATAAAAAAGAATTTCGAAATTCGTTAGAAGATTTTTAAATATATGAAAAAAATGGATTCAATATTTTTTTTACGTGATGTGAAAAAAACAGAACTTTATTTATTGAAAATGTGAAATTTTATCAAGTTTCTTAAACAACTCGGAAAACTAACATGTCGATAACTTGTTGGCATTATCATTTTGCCGAAATAAATATTCTTAATATTTACAACAATAAAGTTATATACATTGTTTTATTGAAAACGAATTTTCAAAAAATCTCAAATTTGATTGTTTTGAAAATAAATATAATATACTTTAAAGAACATGGAAAAAAAAATTCCAGTAACCCAAAAAAAAAAATTGATTAAAAAACCGAAAAAATTTCATTAAAAATAAAAATTCTATCAAATTTACATGCAAATAAACAATTCAAAAAATTAATGTGCCAACATTTTTTCGACATTGTTATTGAACTCAAATAAATATTTTCAATATCTGCAAGAATGATTTTTGATATACATCGTTTTAGTGACAATGTATTTTCAAAAAATGCCCAAATTGTTTGTTTTTTTAATATATAGAACTTAATCCAAAGGGAAAAATAAGGAAAAATATTAGAAAATATTTTCAGTACTCCGAAAAATTTCGTTAAAAAAAAAAGAACACTTTCTTCATTGAAAATAAAAATGCTATAAAATTTATATTTTTTTCTAGGTAATTTATTTGCAAAAACAAATTAATTTGTTTGTCTGGGATCTCTGACATGGCATGGATATCGAATTCTCTGGTGGAATCCCTTCACCGAAAGTAGATTCGTACATGTGCGTGCAGACTTTGCTCGAGGAGTGCAACGAGTAGATATAGCTTATCTGGGCAGACGAAACGGTGAAAATACTGGGATTTGTGACAGGAGAAGCAACGGGGATCTCCTCAGAAGCCATGTGCGCCTAATGGAGTCGCTACGATGAAGCCTTAGGATTTAACGCTCGTAATCCGAGACAGGGAACGAGACTCGTTTGGAAATATACCATGGATGAGTCTATAGAGCCTATGGAGGACCTCTGATTATGGGATGAAGAGAGTAAAAGAGACAGCGACTAAGTAATTGACACCCTGTTAACCCCTTAAGCGTCATGGGGGTTCCAGAACTTGACACTCTAAACCGCAACCATAAATGAATTTATTTTTCCCTTAATCTCTTTTTTTTTTTCGAGAACATCCAAACCAGTGAATTTTTTATGGGATCAATACGACTCAAAATCCCGTGAATTTGATATGAAAATTGATTTTCGTATCAAATTCTCATAGCAAAATTAATTTTTGCATCACTCATAAAAATCGCTGGCATTTAAAAAAAAGTTCGATCATTTTTCAAGATGTTCATATTCAGGATTTTTTGTTTGAGAATTATTAATTAGGGGTTTCGGAAATTGACACTTCGAATCGCAACTGTAAATCAATTCATTTTTTTGGGTCCAAATCAGTGATTTTTTTATGGGATCGATACGACTCAAAATCCCGAAAATTTGACATGAAAATTGATTTTCGTATCAAATTCTCATAGCAAAATGAATTTTTGCATCACTCATAAAAATCGGTGGCATTTAAAAAAAAGTTCGATCATTTTTTAAGATGTTTATAGTCAGGATTTTTTGTTTGAGAATTATTAATTAGGGGTTTTGGAAGTTGTCACTACTTCTTGGTATGAATTTCTTTTTGTCTTCGAAACATCGACATTACTTAAAATTTTGTAAATCTGATTTCAAGAAAAAAAGACAACATTTTTTAAATTATCATAAAAAATTCATTTTCATATTTTTGTTTAAAACTAAGAATGTTTTTTCATTTATTTTTTTCGATGAGCTTTGATGAGCTACAATTCATAATCATCTTTTTCAAATCCATAAATTATAAACTACGATATGCATAATTTTTTTAAATACAGCAGGGCCCAAAAATATTGGTTTCGATAGATAGAAAAAAATCTCAAAAAAAACCAAGTTGATCAAAAATAATCGTTTATGTATTACGGAAATTATGCGAATTAAAAATTAAAGAACAGCTGCAAAGTTCAACGAAACATTTGAAAAAATGAAAATAAAGATTCTTCTATAAAGAATCAAAAACAAAATTAGATTTTAAAAAATCCTCCGCACGAAAGCGCGCTTTTATCTATCTTTAAATAACACGTCCCTTCCTCATTATTTTATTTCATGTTTCATAAAGCTTTCTCTGTTTTTGCGGAATCCGATTAACGAACTTTTGAACTTTTATACCGAGCTTAAAAAATGTGACTTATTTCTCCGCTTATAAACTCCAATTCTCATTTAAAAATATAAACAAAAACACCGTTAAAATCGTGCGAATTAATAAAAGTAATAAAAAATAAAATAAATAAAATTAGCCGGAACTGGAAAAGTGAAAAGCTCGCGGTCAAAAAGTTTCATCTGTCGTGGCATGTGCGCTGAATGCGAATTACTTTTTCCTTTTACAGCTGCAACTTTTATCGCTGCCAGAGATCGAAACGAATCTCCGGAGATCATCCGGTTTAACACATTTATTTTCTCTCTCCTTATGTCACAGCGTCGCACGTTTTTCTTTCGCTCTTATATTCCTCAGGGTGCACCAACAGTGGCGACCTCGAGTTCTTCAATTTTCCGGTTGCTCACATCCGCCCCCTAAATCAACCCCCTAACGCATTTCATCTTTCATTACTCGGATAATTTCATCATGTGAAGAATTTACTACCATATAAATACTCTGTGGAATCGTTTCATTTATTTACCATCACTGCTCGTAATTTTTATCATAATCACCGCACTTTTTAAAGCACTTTTTGTAATTGAATCATTTGTCGACTTTTTAAAGTCTCGAGTAATATTCATTTCTATTTTCCCCGTCGATGAAAAAAAAATTCTCTTATTTATTGAATTCTTTATTATGAAGTTTCAAGAGCCTAATGCAAAATAAAAAATTTGTAACATGCAAGATTCAAGGTTTTTTAAATACGAGATTCAACATAGCCAAGATATTATTTATAATATCAGGAAAAATAGAATGAAATATGACATTTTATTTGTAACTTTTTAAAGCACTGTTTAAGAAAAAATTTATTGGAATTTTGAAAAATTAAATTAGCTGTAGAACAATTCTTTTTTTTTCGTCATTATCAAAATAAAAATGTTAAGTTATTTGCCCCCAAAATATGCTCCCGAAATCAATCCCCAACACATTTCATCTTTCTTACTCGGATAATTTCATCATGTGAAGAATTTACAACCATATAAATACTCTGTGGATGGTTTCGTTTATTAACTATCACTGCTCGTGATTTTTATCATAATCACCGCACTTTTTAAAGCACTTTTTATAATTGAATCATTTACCGACTTTTTACAGTCTCAAATATTTTTCATTTTTATTTTTCGCGTCAATAAAAAAAAGATAACTTATATGTTTACTCATTTATTATTAAGTTCCAAGAGCCTAACACAAAATAAACAATTTTTCATATGCAAGATTAAAGATTTTTCAAATACGAGATTCAAAACGGCCCGGAATCAATCTTATCAGGAAAAATGAAATGAAATTTCATAATTCCTCATAAAATGCTTCTTGAAGCACTGTTGAACATTTTTTTTTGAATTTTGAAAAATACAAATTGCTATACGACAGTTCTTAACTTTTGTCATTATCAAAATTGAAATATGATGTTATTTGGTAAGAAATCAATGACAAAATGATAAATGTGTCAAGCAGAAAGTCGATAAGAAAATGCAATAACTTATCGCCATTCATAAGTGTATTCCGCTTTCTTCTGCGAGATGTTGCATGAATTTTTTTTTCTCGTGTAAACAAAAGAAAGTAATGTTTTTTTTTTGCGTCGTCTAGGAACAATACTGAGCGTCGAAGGATTTTGCCGCGGATTTACGATCTCGGCTGCTGTACACGACAGTAAATCTTTTGACGACAAGGGCGTATAACAATAAGCAGTAACCGGAAACGAGAGTCGATAGAAGCGAGGAAATCGTTCTCGGTCTTCCAACTTCTTCACGCTTCGTTTCTGCTCGTACCCTATCGACGTGCCTATATCTTTTCGCAACTATGACTTTATGAGTTATGGCTATGAAATGTTGTTAACCGTAATTCCGCTATAAAAATGCGACTCCATGATCTATGGAATTGTCCATCGTATCAGAAGATGATCAGAGCTAACACTTCCAATTTTTTTTCGAGAAATCGAGACGTAATTCGGTTCTTTAAATATTTTATTAACGCTTTAAATACTCTTGGTTAAATTTTTTTTTCAATCTTGCTCAATTTGCTGCCAATTCATTATCCAAAATGCCAATAATTTAATGCTAAACACGAAATTTCTTTCCCAAAAAAAAAAAACCTTCTAATTTTCATACTTTAATAGGTTACACATTAATAGATGTTGTGATATTGTTTATAACGTTATAATATTATTAATAACACTACTTCAGTATTATTGTTCGATAATCCATGAAATTTTCCATTGCATCTGAAGACAACAAGATTACAAACACCTTCAGTTGTTTGAGTTTTAAGGGGGGACAGTTAGCTATTGGAAATAATCGTATAAAAAATGTGAAAAAATTTTGTTAGACGCCTTTTCTCACTCCTTACAATATTTTTTGAACTGAAAAAAGAACATTGATTTTTGGACACTGTCGATTTTTAAAAATAGTAAAAAAAAAAATTATGTAAGAATTTCTTTCATTTGTAAGTGCCACTATTTTTTTTTTTCATAATGTGAAGTTAATTTCTTATTAATCCTTCGATTACTGTTAATTAAGATTTGAAAAATTTGCCAAATTTACTACCAATTCAATCACCAAAATTCAAATAATTTCCTGGTAATTACGATTTTTTTAATGATTATCAAATGATACTTTGGAATTGTAACACTTTAATTATTTACATATTATTATATAAATATTATATCATTGTTGATAATTCTATTGTATTACTAATTTAATGATATTACTTCATTTCTATTATAAATTTTTTTTTCTTGTTACTTCAGAATCTCGTTGGAAAGTCGATATCAGAAAAATAAATACGAGAGTTGCTTTTTGTTTGAGTGAGGCACTCAGGATATTTTCCAACGCCCTGAATTTACAAGTTTTTTTCCAAGTATTTATATTTCAATGAAGTGGCCTAAAAAGAACTCCAATTCGTGTGTATATGTTTGTGTTCAACCCAATAAGTCAACGGACCAGAGAAAATAGTTTTCAACTGTGCCAATTAAACAAGTTGATAAACTAAACTACTACAAACTAATTTCCTATGAGACTAATTGCACAATCCACCAACACAAATTTTTTAATCTTTCATGCAAGTCAGAAACGAATTCTCCCAAATTCTCATTATGTTTTTTTAATTTAAATTGCGGTTATGTTATTGAATATATTTATGAGTGTTAGGTACTTTGAACTTTCAAGTCAATTGAATTTAGAAAAAAAAACATCATGGACTCAAAAAAGTGTAATCTTAATTTTTTTTTTCATATGCAATGAAATATTGCTTTTTTACCCGGACACATGATTTCATCGTGAATTTTTTAACAACTTATGATATAAACAAAGTAAACATTTCACCATTTTTATTCAATCTCTTTATATTAAATTATTTTATTAACTGGATATTTCGTCAATTTTAAGAAAATTGATAGAAACAAGGAAAAATAATCAAACGAAACAATTTAAAAAAATGGATGCTTGTTATCGTCTTATGAGAGTAAAAATATTATCATTAATATTTAATTAAATTCCGTTTTTCGAATATTTTTCATCCTATTCTTTAAAAATTTTTTAATAATTCTGAAGTTTTATAAATTTTCATACCGTAAAAAAAATTCAATTCCTTGTTTTAGATTTTACAGAAGTAAATTGAAATAATAAAATCTAAAACAAGGAGTCTTATCGTTTGGTCAGGGTTGAAAAAAGGCGTGGAGAAATTTTTTTAAAGGAGGCTCAGTTGTCTCAAATTGGGATTTATGTGTATCCTTATTAAGATGAGGAGTTCAAGTAGAACAAGACAAACTGGTCAGACGGAAACACCTGCTAGCTTCAGGCGTTGTAATCCTCGGTTGGTTTAATTGACGACACTCGTAAATCCCGATTAGCAGATAATCGGTCTATTTATTGGTCGTCCTTGCACAGGACGTAGAGTCCTTCAGGCTGTTCTACATATCTCTCAATCACTGGGACATCATTTCCGCTGAATTAATAGCTCCACTCCATTAATATCAAAGATATAATTTTCTGGATTACCAATACAATCACACCTAAAAAAAAACACAAAAATAGGTCGTAATAATTATTTCTTGTTGCACAAAAAAAAAGTTCATCACAGTGAAAATCTGTGCTACGTAAATCATCTACTGTTGCAGGTTCAAAACAATATTTTCTAAGTTAATAAAGACACAAAAAATACACAGACAACTGCAGATAATTATCTCTCATTTCATCAAAATTTTTTGAAAAATTATCTATGTGACAAGTCGTGCTAAATTAATAATCTTCTCTATTAGGTCGAACATATAATTTTCTGGCTTAAAGATGTAGTGACACTTTTGAAAAACATAAATAAATAGGTCCAAAAAATTGTTTCTGATTGTACAGAAATTTTTTTTCTACCAAAATAGAAAATCGTGATTAATTAGGAATCTGTTTTTGTAGGCTGAACATATTATTTTCTAAGCCAATGAAGATACCTGAAAAAAAATCAAAAATAATTCCAAATAATTATTTCTTATTTCACGACCATTTAAAAAAAATTATCTATTTGAAAATTCGTGCTAAATTAATAATCTTGTCTACTAGCTCAAACAATTTGTTTCCTAGGTTGGAACTTTAATTTGTTCTAGCGGAAACACGAATAGCTTTACGAAATTATTTCTTATAGAATAAAATTCTATCCAAAAATGGAAAAGTCTGTTTTTGACAGAAAGATTGATGAACAACAGAAACACATTTGCACATTCGAATCCATTAAGCATGAAATTTTTTGGAAAGTCATGGACAGACAATTACAATTTGTCATTAGCAGAATAAACTTCAGCCTATATATTTTATATACATATATATATATATATATATATATACAAGAATTGACTATACTTTCTATTCTCCGACTCACTCTTTATATATTTCCTGATACTAAACCATCTGTCTTCGACAACCATGTAAAAAATCACAATCTCATGGAGCTACATTTGTGATATATATATGGAAGAAAAGGTGAAACGAGTTACAGCGGAAGTAATTGGCACAGCTGTGAGTATTTCACCCTATCCTCCAATTGTAATAACACACCTAACGGCAAAAAAAAAACAAAAATCGACTTTTTTTTCTTTTTTCTTTTAGAGAAACCTTTCTTTGCATAGAAATTTAATAAAAACACTTAAAACGGTCCAAAACATCAAAAATAGTCGTTTGGAAAAAATGTCCGAATATTTTAAATTCAATAAAGATCCGTAAAACGTTTCATATTTCACAACAATTAAATTTAATTAAAGTAGAAGCTTGTTCATCGCTTTCTCACAATTTTTCCCTTTTTTTTCATCACTCCGAAATTGTTAAAAACCATGAAATTAATAATCCCAATTTTGGAATGCAATAATAAAAAATAATAAATATCTATGAGACGTAATTAAAGGAACATTGACTTTATTAATATTCCATAACTTTACCTTCGGATTTTCCGTCGTAGGTTCAATCGTCAAATTAAATATTGCATTTAGTTGATAATTTCCATCTCAAGATTAAACTCAATACTCAAAATTAAGGGCTAAGTTTCCTTGAACTTAAGGATGAATTAGACTCGCACGATAAGAGGAATGAAATGGAAGAGTCATCCAGTGGAAAATCAAAGTTTGAGCGTAGAACGTAACCTCGGGTTACCTACTCTGTTATACGAAAGAAGGAAAGCCATTTCGGACCTTATACCTAGTAGCAATTTGGAAAATAAGCCAGCCCAGCATATATCGTGTAAGCCCTATTCGTATAGTGGACGTCGCTGGGGTCAGAGGTCATCTTCCTCGGCTCTCCGTCCGTATGAACCATGGAGTAGATTGTATGTACAGTCCTAAAGGGTCCACGCGTGTGATCGAGGCTATACACATTTTATGGCTTTGGTATGGAGCCTTTTCGTCTCCGACGTCTCGTAAGACGTGGAGATCCTTCGGCGTTGCGTGACGTCACAGGTGTAATACCACCCTAGAGAGTAAAGAGGGTGAAGGGTCGGCTGAGGTCGTACTTATATATATATATGGGGCATTCCACGTCAAATCAGCAGGCCATGACCTTCACCCTCATCGATTTTGTTCATTTTTCAATATGATGTCATTACCGACCAATAAAGGCCTCGGATTTTTTTTTCACATTTTTAAATCCTCGAAAATTTCAAAAACGCTGTTTTTGAAAATCTGAAAAATTTCACACTTATTTTATGATTAAAATATGATTTTTGAACGCCATTCGATAATGTGATCTCAATATTTACTATTTTTTACACATTTTTTCTTGTTTTTTTTCATGTCGCTATTTGATTTTTGATTTTTTAAATCGGGATAACTTTCTTAAAAATCAATGGACCTCAATACTTTGTACACGTATATATGTATAAGAACGAAAGTATAATCTCTTCTCGGAAAAAAAAATATCGAAATTGTGAAAAAGTAAAGAGGGTGAAGGGTCGGCTGAGGTGGTACTTATATATATATGGGGCATTCCACGTCAAATCAGCAGGCCATGACCTTCACCCTCATCGATTTTGTTCATTTTTCAATATGATGTTATTACTGACCAATAAAGGCCTCGGATATTTCTTTCACATTTTTAAATCCCCGAAAATTTCAAAAACGCCGTTTTTGAAAAACTGAAAAATTTTACACATATTTTATGATTTAAAATATGATTTTTGAACGCCATTCGATAATATTTAGTATTTTTTACACATTTTTTCTTGTTTTTTTTTCATGTCGCAATTTGATTTTTGATTTTTTTAATTGAGATAACTTTCTTAAAAATCAATGGACCTCAATACTTTGTATCCGTATATACTATGTATAAGAACGAAAGTATAATCTCTCGGAAAAGAAAATATCGAAATTGTGAAAAAATTCTTAAAGAATTCTCATCATATTTTAAGAAAAAAAAAAAATTCTCTAATAGGCGATATTCTTGCAAAAATTTATTCGCCATATATATCGCATTATTAAACACCTTCTTAGCGAAAGTATAATAAAATAATTTTAAAAAATAAGAATTCTTACATTTGCACGCATTAAGAAAACATCCGTCCAAGTACCAAACAAATTTTTTTTTTTTAATTAAAAAAAAACTCCAAATCGCGTCTCGTGCGTAAACGTGCACTTTGCGCACCGAGAGTAAGATAAATACATTATCCCAAAAAAAAAAAATAATGAAGAATCAATCACATTACCATCTTGACAATCATTCTTTTTTAAATTTCGACATTATTATTATCCAAAAAATGTTATTAATAGTTATTCAATATCGTTTATTTTCTTTCAGATATTTTTTTTGTCACAAAATACTTGGTTGTGAATGTAATGCGACCTTCAACATCACCCTAGAGACTGGGGTGAAGGGGGGGGAGGGGGTGTAGTGGCTACTTCTCTATATATGAGACTCTGTGCCTTATTTCTAAGTATTTACACACCTATATATCGTATTGGACCCTCACGCGTTTTTTTTCGATGTGTGATGGTTTTTCTTTTTCTCAAGGGTCCTTCTTATCGTCTCGTATCTACCACGAAACGAAAATGTAAGAAGGTTCCACTCGAGCAAGCAAGATATACACAGCTATTGAGTCTGTCTGCTGCATTTTTAAAGCTTTCGACCCACGAACCGTGTTTCCTTTCTTCAGCTTCGTGCCAGAAATGGGAAAAGTGGGCAAGATATTGATGGCCTTACGTTAACCGCATATTAGGTACAGCGATACACTTGTAGTAATATCAGAGAAGGTTGTACCGAATATTACTTTTTCTTTCCGTATACTATACAAAATATTTTTTAACCTTTTTGTATGATGTAAAGTTATAAGGAACTTTGTAACTTTATACTATGTATCTTAACTTCGTAAATTTATGCTATTGACATTTGTTAAGATGCTATAAAATTGGAAATAAAATGGAATGGTTTTTTTCGTGCAAAGGAACCAAAGAAAACTGGGATTCAGACTTTGTTCTGAGTGCCTATCAGACTTTTTTCTAATTGCCTATCAGACTATTTTCTGAGTGTCTATCAGACTTTTCTCTGAGTGTCTATCAGACTTTTCTCTGAGTGTCTATCATATTTTTCTCAGACTCATTGACAGACTCTTTAAGAGTTTGTCAGATTATTCACTGGGTTTTTATCAGACTATTTTCTGAGTATTTATCAGACTCTTTTCTGAGTATTTATCGGACTCTTTTCTGAGTATTTATCAGACTCTTTTCTGAGTATTTATCAGACTCATATCTAAGTATTTATCAGATCTTTCTCTGACCATTAATCAGACTCTTTTCCGAGTATTTATCAGACTTCTTTCTGAATATTCATCAAACTTTTCTTTGAGTATTGATCAGATTTATCTCTGAGTTTTTATCAGACTCTTTTCTGAGTACTTATCAGACTCATATCTACGTATTTATCAGACCTTTCTTGACCATTAATCAGACTCTTCTCCGAGTATTTATCAGACTTCTTCCTAAATAATCCTTAAACTTTTCTTCGATCATCGATCAGACTTTTCTCTGAAAGTTTATCAGATTTCTCTTTGAGTACTCACCTGATTCCTCTCAAATATCCTCACCAGTTGATTCAACAATATCAGAAATTACCACTTCCGGTGTCCAATCAAATGGACCAATTTAGCAATCCCTCTGTATCTTTGTTTACCAATTCAAGATCGATTGCTCATACAAGAAGGTGAGATTAGGTCCTGAGGCGATCAGCTTCAACCTGGCAAAGTGCCAAACCCGAAGGGCATACATAATGGCCCTTGCAATGCTTCAACCGCGAATGGCCATTGTTCCCACACGTTCGTATTTAGTTGGACTCCCCATAAGCAGCGTGGTCGACGTTGCCGGTGATAGATAGCAGCACCGGCGGTGAAAGCCTGCTCAGGATCATCCAAACCTGTTCACGAACCATTCTCAACTGGGTTTATGGTCGCGAGTCACACACATTGGCCACGTCCGCACAGATCATCTTCCTTTATGCTACAATCTATAGAATATATGCTTGCCTATATATATATGTCTACCTATATATATGGGCAATTCTATACCAAATCAACCATTTTCCGACCCTGACCAACGTTAATCGGGTTCATATATTTTTTCCTTTATTCACCAGACTGAATAGATCACTCACAATTTTTTTCAAATTTTTCCTCAAAATTTTCACGGTTTTTTGCTAATATAGAGGAAACCAAAAAAACTCGAATCCTCATATTTTTTTGAATATGTACAATATCAAAAAATGTTGCATAGAAATATTTCGTAATTTGAAGTGTAATTTTATGTGAGAATATTTAAAAAATTATCTAACCATTTCAGATAATATTTTTTGTACCCATAAACCCAAAAAATGAATTTTCCAAGTGTTGGACCATTCTTATTATTTGGTATTAAAATAATACGTATTTATTCGTATTAAAATTCTCAAGAATACTAGATGCAAATACAAATGTTTTAAGCCCAATTAGGAACTGCAATGAATTGTTGGTATTTTTTAATGAATTTTTTGGCGTTCTCCAAATTTTTTTTTTACATTTACATTGGCCACGTCCGCACAGATCATCTTCCTTTATGCTACAATCTATAGAATATATGCTTACCTATATATATATATGCTACAGCATATATGTCTACCTATATATATGGGCAATTCTATACCAAATCAACCAGTTTCCGACCCTGACCAACGTTGATCGGGTTCGTATATTTTTTCCTTTATTCACCAGACTGAATAGATCACTCACAATTTTTTTCAAATTTTTCCTCAATATTTTCACGGTTTTTTGGTAATAGAGAGGAAACCAAAAAAATCTCGAATCCTTATATTTTTTTGAATATGCACAATATCAACAAATGTTGCATAGAAATATTTCGTAATTTAAAGTTTACTTCTATGTGAGAATATTTAAAAAATTATCTAACCATTTCAGATAATATTTTTTGTACCCATAAACCCAAAAAATGAATTTTCCAAATGTTGGACCATTCGTATTATTTGGTATTCAAATAATACGTATTTATTCGTATTAAAATTTTCAAGAATACTAGATGCAAATACAAATGTTTTAAGCCCAATTAGGAAGTGCAATTCATTGTTGGTATTTTTTAATGAATTTTTTGGCGTTCTCCAAATTTTTTTTTTTAACATTATTACGTAATTTAGGTTATTACTAGTATTTTTTATCATGTTTATTTTATTTTATTTATTGGGATGTTTGAGCGGGGAACAAATGGGAAAGAAAAATATGGCAATCGTTACCATCCGATTGTAATTGTTATGGAATGCCCCATATATATATGCTCTGCAATGTTCACTTAGTGTCTTCTCACTCCTGACAGTCTATGTCCTTACAATCTATTCAGCGTTAGATCCGAGAATAGCCGTTTATCGCATTTGCCGAGAACGTGCTGCTTCCTCTCCCCCTTAAGAGGGAACGACGAGCGGAGATGATGCGAATCCTCGTTGAAATCGAGGGTGACGTCGACGCGCTTTTTTATCTTCGTTTTTTTTTACCCACTCGGTATCCACGTCCATATAGATCTTGTCGTTTCTCATATAGATCTTGTCTTTTCCCATAAGCTGATAGCTGATGGAAAATAATAAGCCCTTTTTCTCATCCTCTTGATACATCTACGCATTATTTATCCAGGAGACAAATAACACCTCGTTTTCGAGTGATTGTTATTTTTGGGTCTTTTGCTCAGTGAAATATGGAGAAAATATGAATGTGTCCATGATGGTCGAAATGGTCATAAATCCATGGTGTATCATTATTATTTACATTCTTCTTTGTCAGAATGAAAATAATAATAATCATCATTGAATTCTGGAAATTTTTTTCGAATTTCCTATGATTTGAATTTTTCGAATTTTAATACGAACAAGATTCAAAAAATTTGACAGCAAATGGTGTTTTTGCCATTTTATGACAAAAAAATGAATAGCATCTCATTTTCGAATAATTACGATTGTTTGAATTTGTTGTTTAGTCAAACATGGAGAAAATGTGAATTTGTCGATAATGGACAAAATGGTCATAAATTTATGTTACATCATTGTTATTTTTATTCTTATTTATAAATATAGTATAAATGAAAATAATTTGAAACAAATTCATCGAAGAAACTAAATTGTCTACCGACAAGAATTTTCCGAATTCCAAGGAAAATGAAAAAAAAAAAAGAAATTTTATTCCGAGTACCAATTAATTATTTTTCTATTTTATTTAAAAAAAAGTAATCTTTGAATAAATCATGAAATAAAAGTTTTCACGAAATATGACTAAATTGGCTAGAAAAAAATATGTGATGAATAATTAAAAAATTATTTGCAAGCTTCTTATTTATGAATTTTTTTTCTTTTTCAGGTACGATGGGCCCTGTTTCGGGCATGGAAGACTCATACTTCTCCAGGATCATCGTCGCAGCCTCCCACACGGCTCTGTCCGGCGATCTCGCCGTTCTCATCCTCGAATTGCCGCCTCAAGATCGACAAACGAAGCTATCGACGTCTACACCATCGACGACGACGACAACAACGACGATGGCAACGTCAACGACATCGTTAAGCACGACTACGGATGACATAGATTTTGTAATGGAGGAGGAAGACGATAATATTTCCAAAAAAAACGAAAAACACCTGCCAGATCCTTTAGTCCTCAGGTACTTAACAAAATCTAATTATTCAATTGGTGATTGAATTCTAAAAAAATTGAAACATTGTCAAAAAAATATATCAAATCATTTTATTTTTATTCTTCAATTTCAGTTAAAATTCTTCTATCTATTATCGAACGCATCTCAGAATTCTACAATAATTCTGGGATTTTGTAATACGTACACCAACGAATTTAAAAACACACACAATCTTCAAATCACACAAACAATCCAAACCCTGTACATCGATCTTATGAAATTAATTGACAATTTCCCATTTTTTTGTTGTAACGAGTGCAATAGTGCACAAGTCTTTTAATTTTTTAATGCATGGTATACGAATCGTTATTTTGTACATGGGTTTTGTAAACTTGTTGTTACTTAGCATTGTAAATTTACCATCATTTTTAACAGCGCACACACACTCACCCACACATTTTTTGTGAATCACTTTTCTCCTCATTTTTTACCATTCTGAGTGTACTGACATGAAAATCTGAATTTAAAAAAAGTAACTAAAACAAAGTTTCCTCTAAGAGGAAAGAAAAATGTAAAATCGTACTACACTTGCTCACTTAATTCACTATATAACTTGGAGAATAAAATTGTCAAATTTAATACATAAGTTAAAAAATAAAATAGCCGAATAACAAATACGATGTTAATTTATAAGGAAATTATTTTCCAGAGTAATGCACTTGGACGGGTTCACATTAGAATCGGTGATGTTCCAGTGACAAAACCTCCAAATACATCTGGCAAAATTTCTCTAACCTTGCGCACACTCACACACACATTTTTTGTAGATCACTTTTCTCCTCATTTTTCACCATTCTGAGTGTACGAACATGTAAATCTGAATTTAAAAAATGTAACTAAAACAAAGTTTCCTCTAAGAGGAAAGAAAAATGTGAAATCGTACTACACTTGCTCACTTAATTTACTATATAACTTCTAGGATAAAATTGTCAAATTTAATACATAAGTTAAAAACTAAAATAGCCGAATAACAAATACGATGTTAATTTGAAAAAAAAATTATTTTCCAGAGTAATGCACTTGGACGGGTTCACATCAGAATTGGTCGGTGATGTGCCAGTGACAAGACCTCCAAATACATCTGGCAACATTTCTCTAACCGTTCCTTGCGGTTTCTTTTCACGAGGTGGTGTTTACGCTCTCCAATTGCAGCGGAAATCTTCGTCACCGGTTACGAAGTTTACCGACATTTCGGACCTTTCGGGGATTCAGGTGATTCTACAGAGTCTATATCTAGTCGGAAAGAGCCACGGAAATTCTCGTCTAATCAAGCAAAGTACCCGAGGAATGAAATTACGGAAACCTCCACGATCTCTTGAATAAATGTGATGGAATTAACATTTCCAGATGAGAACCACACTCGACGTACGGTGGCCGACACCATCGCTCACCCTTGAGCCTCAGCACTTCAACACCTATCCCGGTCAGCCGGTTCTAGCCACTCTCGAGTACACGGGAATATCATGCGCACCAGCAAAAGGAATTCCCGTCACGACGTATTCCCTTCAGCTCATATATTGCGGTGCCAGCGTATTGTCCTGTGATCCTCGCAATAGGAGCCACGTACAGGTCGGTCTTGAAGCTTCCTTTACACTCGCATGGGAATATGATGGTAACGCGGGTCACGTAGCGAACAATTTGTTACTTTTTTAAAATAATTCGTCGAGCTTTTCATCAGCTTTCAAATTTAGCAATTCCTTTTACTCCTTTCTATTGCTCACTTTGAAAATCTGGAGATTTTCATTTATTTTTGTTCAGCTTAAAAATTTATAGACATTTTCCCAGCTTTAAAATTTATAGATTTTTGTCGATTTAAGAATCTATAAATTTCTATTCTTTTTTATACCTCTAACTCGAAATTAATGGATTTGTGGATTTTTTCATTTCTTAGCTTGAAAATCTACAGATTTTGCATCAACTTAAGAGTGTAGATTTTTTCTCAACTTAGAAATGTATAGATATTTTCTTGGCTTGAAATTCTACAAATTTATCTTCAGATAAAAAATATATAGATTTTCCAGGTTAAATATTTATCGATTTTTTGTCAGTTTAAGAATGTATATATTTTTCGTCGATTTAAGAATCTATAGATTTTTATCCTTTTTTTATACCTCTATATCGAAATCTATAGATTTTTTTATTTTTTATTTCTTAGCTTGAAAATCTACTGAATTTTCATCAGATTGAAAATGTTTAGATAGTTTCTCGACTTAAAAATCTAAGGATTTTTCCTCAGCTTAAAAATCTATAGATTCTTTTTCAGCTTGAAAATCTATAGATTCTTTTTCAGCTTGAAAAAGGTTCCACTTCAAATACCTTTAAAAATGTATTATGATAATTTTCCGATAAGCATTTTTTCGGCGCCCTATAACAAATAGTCCATTTTCCTTTTTTCTCCGTTTTCCAACCAACAAAACGCCTCATAAAAACGCCATCAGTAAAACTCCACATTTTTTTACTGAGACAATAATAAAACTCAGTGATCCGATTTACCTACTGGCTCTCTTTGCCCGGAATTTCTCTTTTGCGGTGTAAAAACACGAAAAAAGATACAGCGGGAGTGTTTTACGAGGGCGATAATCCAAGCGGATTGAAGATCCTATACGAAATATAGTGTACACGCGTCTTGTAAGCCCTCGAAGATCCTCTCCCGGCGTATCGTCGTGAACGCTCGAATTCGTTTTGCCCGACAGTCACTGGAACGTGAACCATTTGATTTTTCTCCGCTGCCTCGACACACCAAGTATTTTTCATACTCTTCTCTTCTCCACATACGTTATATACGTAAAAGCACGTTCCATTATTCATTCGTCTATTCGTCGTCTTCTTATTCCTTTGCTACAACTTTCGATGTGATGTTAGTACAAGGAAAATAAAAAATAAACAAGGAGAAAGTTTGAAAAGAATCTTTTGGAATATTTCGCAATGACGTTTTCTCACTTTTTCAAAGGCTTTACTGTTGAATTTTATAAGATGAGAATCTTAATCAAGAAATTAATTTCATGAATTCAGACAATCTTGGCCTTTGAGATGATACATTTAATTAATTAATAATTTGATGAATGTCATTTTTACAGATGTTGTACTCCGAGGAAGTCGAAGGATTTCCGGAACAGAGAATTCTCACTTTGAGATGCGAATTCTTCGGACTTGCTGGTCATTATGCTCTCAGACTTAAACCTGCGAATGCCAATTCCAGTGCACCAACGACCAGCGCTTATATTAAGGTAATATTCATTTATTTTCTTTGTCATAGAGGCCATTTTGTAGAAGATAAAAAATTATGAAAAAGTATTTTGCAAAGTTCTACTTCGCAGTATTTTTCAGATAAAAATTACAATTCTCAAAATTCTGAACGACATAATAAACTATGACCCAACTGTTTAGGAAAATGCAAGCGATTCTTTCTACTTTTTTTTCTTCATTATTTTATAAAAGAATGTATTTATTTACGCCTCTAAAATTGTAATAACTTGGTGAATTTCTCGAAACTTTGATGCAAAAAAAACGTAACATTTCAGGCTATAAGAAAATTGATTTTTCACCATTTATCCCTTATGGTAGTTCCTTAAGCCTACTATTAACTGTGACATATTAAGCGTTTTATACGAGACAACGAGAGGCGGAGCTTTTAGACACATGGGACATTCAGTATCCGACTTTGACCGTGCAAAGTTTGTTAATCGACTAGGACGAGTTTGGCTTGACGATCCCTACGGTATTTTATACGAGAGATAGTTCGCTGTCAGCCGAGTTCGAAACGTCGGTTATATTGGTCCAAACTCTTGGGAATTAGGTGAACAATACCAGAGAAATATACTATAAATTTTACGGTTCAACCCATTTTCCTTGCTTAGCGTTTTTCTTTTAATTGAACCAACTATTTTGCTGTGATAAACGGCCCTTAGCTTTTCGCTGATCTTTTCTGGAATTTTGAAAACAATTTTCAAGAGCAAAAAAAAATCTTCAGATACATTTTCAGACGTATACTTTTTAAAAACGTTACCAATTTTTAAATATACTACAAAATAGCAGAAGATCTCGATAGAAGCTGAATTAAAATAAAGTGAATAAATCCACAGAGTGAAAATTTCGCACAATACCAATAAATTTGTTGTCACTTTTATTTCTATTTTGCGATTAAATGCATCCAAAAACACAAAATCCAGCTTATTTCGATAATTAAAAACCTCTTTAAAAACCAATTTTTTTGTTTAAACAAAAAAATCGTGTGCGGCCAGTTGAAGGAGAATAAAAGATAAATTGCTGCGCGCACAATCAGAGGTTGGTGAGGCTCGTAAAAAAATTGAAGGTCCTCATATGGCGGAGAGCGTATAAAAATGGAATAAATAAATAGAAATTACGCCAGTAGAGCGTCCTTCAGAATTCCGAATGCGGATGCGTCGTTATATATTTTTTTACGATCCCATAGCTATAAAAGAATAAATCAGTCAGTACTGATTTATCAAAATAAAACGAATATCGATGTTATTGCGTTAAAAAATATTCTTTGACAAACCAGTGAATCAATAAAAACGGGAGCGCCTCGTAATATTCGTTTTAGCGATACCAAAGCAATAAAAGAATAAATTAGTCCATAGACAAAATTGATGTCGATGTTGTGGCGTTTACATTTTTTTATTAAATAAACAGTATAAATCAATAAAAAAGCGAATGTCTCGTAATATTTTTTTTAACGTCACTAAATCAATCGAATTATAAATTAGTACATAGAAAAAATTGATGTCGATGTTGTTGTGCTTGAAAAAATTACTTAGTAAATCTTATAAAAAAATAAAGCTACAAAGTAGAACTTTGCAAATTCCTCATTATTTTTGGATTTTTATCAAAGTTATCAAGTTGTGGCTTATCAAAGTTACATTTCCGAAAAATTCAAACGACATAACAAATTATAACGAAACTGTGTACCTATTATTGCTAAATACCACCGAATTCATGTCTAAAGTTCGACTTCGCTGTTTATGTTTTGTTAGAGTTCACGCAATAACATAATTTCAAAAAATCTTAAAATTCTGACAACCTTGAAGCATACTGCATATTATTCCGAGACTATGAACTAATCATTGCTAGATAGTGTCGATTTCACGTATAAAATTTGAGTTTGTTGTCTCATATTTTATTGCCAAAGTTAGGGCAAAAACGTGATTTTTTAGAAAATTTCAAAACTCCATAAAATCCGAACCACTTTACCGAGAACAGTCAAATTCAATACCAAACAACATTAAGAGTACATACACTTATGAAGAATTATTTGGGTGGCGGTCAAAATAGCGAATGCCCAAAATACTGAATGATAAAAATAGCGAATTTCGAAATTAAAAACGTCCGAATCTAAATTGGTCATCATTATGGAATTCATTATTTGAGCCATTCGCTATTTTCACCTTCATCTCATTAAAATGCAACCAAAATAGCCAATGGCTGAAAAAGGGAATTTCATAATTATGGCCATTCTACATTCAGACGTTTCTTATTTTCAAATTCGCTATTTTAGCCATTCCCTATTTTGGTCTTCCGCTATTTTGACACACTTACATACGGACATTTTTTCTAAACCACTTTCTCGATATTTTGGACAATTCTGAGTTTTCGGACGTCTCGATTCATTTTTTTTTTTTTATGAACTCAAAGCTTTCTTTATGAGGAAGCAAAAAACAGTAAAAATCAATAAAAAGGTGAATAATATCGTAATATATTTTTTAATGATACCACAGCAATGAAGGAATAAATTAGTGCGTAGATAAGATAAATGTTAATGTTGCCTTTCAGGTGGAATGGTCGAATCAATACGTCTTCAACGTTCACGCGAGATCGGTCTATCCTTGCGACGGTGCTTCTGGCGGGCTGTCCGTTCTCTTCGAGTATCCATCCTGTCGTCTTCAGGGTGATCGCGTGCGGGTCTACGGACGTCTAAGAGCTGACGTCGCGTCCCTCGCGCCTCCTTCCACCCTCAGTTACGTCGCTGAACTCAAAGCACCGCCGGGCAAACACACCCTGACCTTCGATTGTGACATATTCACCGAGAAATTCGTCGAGTATTGCTTTGTCTACGTCAGTCAGGCGATCACCAACGCAATGGCAGAAGTCAGAGTCGATTGTATACCTACATTTCCAATTCAAGGTATTTTCATTATTACTTATTACATTTGTCATTCGAAATATATTTTTGTTTTTGTTTTTTTTTATATATTGGTAATTTCTATAAACTTCACGTCACTCTATTTTTATAATTATGGGTTTCTATCGATAAAAAGTGATTATGTCGTTTTCTTTAAATGAATTTTTAATTCGAGGTATTTTTATCTTTACTAATTACAATTGTCATTCGAAATGTATTTTTGTTTTTGTTTTTTTTTTATATATTGGTAATTTCTGTAAACTTCACGCCACTCTATTTTTATAATTATAGGTTTCTATCGATAAAAAGTGATTATGTCGTTTTCTTTAAATGAATTTTTAATTCGAGGTATTTTTATCTTTACTAATTACAATTGTCATTCGAAATATATTTTTGTTTTTGTTTTTTTTTTATATATTGGTAATTTCTATAAACTTCACGTCACTCTATTTTTATAATTATAGGTTTCTATCGATAAAAAGTGATTATGTCGTTTTCTTTAAATGAATTTTTAATTCGAGGTATTTTTATTTTTACTAATTACAATTGTCATTTGAAATGTATTTTTGGTTCTTTTTGATATTGGTAATTTCTATACACTTTACGTTACTCTATTTTTATGATTATAGGTTTTTATGAATAGAGCGTGATGGTGATAAAAGATGACGAAAATTTGGTACTTTAATGGTCGAGTCTTTTTTTTCAGCGACAAACAAAATTTTAATCAATGTGAGCATTTTCATGGTTGAATGTAGCGGAAACATGACAATTTTGAAAAGCGCGCTTTTTAAATTTTTGCTTTTGAATACCTTTTTTTTTTTTTTTTTTTTTAGTTAAATAAAGGTTAAGTTTGACTGCCAATTAAACTTGACATTTAGGCTTTTTAAGTGTGGCAACTATCGCAAAAAATGTATTACATTCATTTTTTTCCAATTCATATCTTATGATGAAGAATCCTCTTATTCGGTAAAAGAAGTTAACAAAATTGCGCATTTTTATGATTAGATTTTGCAGCATAATGACACTGTCAAAATTTTTACTCTAAAAGACATTTTTCACTGAGAAAATATAAATGTGGTTAAATCTTTGCCTAAAATATGTTTTTCTTTAATGAAATAAAAAAACATAAAGTAATCCTACTAACATTCCACTATTTGTCTAGATTTTTTAAAATCATTTTCTGATAAATATCACAAAACATCAAATTCAATTTGATTCAATTTGTAACGTTGGTATTAAATAATTAACGAAAGCACAGCTTATGAGTATTCTGATGCCTTCAAAGCAAACGATAAGGGCAGTAAATAGCAATTTGAGCCAGCTTAACAAATAACAAGCTGTTTCCATTGATTGGTACCGAGCATTAATACCATTGGGAAAAAAAAGTATTGAAATTTCGTAATTATGCATGTAATTATCTCTGGCGCTTTGACGAATCGACAGCCCGTACGAATTCGATCTCTCGACTCGCGTAAATTTGGAATTGGCTGTCTCCGGGCTTGTGCAGGCCACACGATTTATTCCCCTTAAAACGAACCGCTATTGATTAAATGTTGCACCACGAATTATCTCTGACGCTTCGAAAATGCTGCTGTTACCCTCCTCTCGGTAATCCGTCACTCGAAACACTCGTTGGAACCTTTTTCAACGGTAAAACCCAGAATTCATTTACACGCCAATGGAATACAATGCAACGTTTCCACTCAGAATCCCGCGTATGTATATATCAACACCAGAAGTTACGTATTTCGTAAATCAATTACGTTCCACGTCCATTTAAACTCGATAAGCCGTCAGTTTCGATGGGTAAAAATGTTGTAAATGTCGAATGAGAACACTGCGATTCTTCTCCAAAAGAGAGCGTGAAAAAAGCGTGTTTCCGCTTTCACGTTCGGTTATATTAACGCTATTCATTTACTGGATCATTGCATATATACAATTACATTTTTGGTGGATTGAAAATTGAGAAATTTTCCAACGACGAGAATAATTGTGAAAAAAAAAATCAACGTCACGGAAGATCCGAATAAACCGGAATTTTGGGGGATTATTGGAGAAATGTTCGTCATATTTCATTGCAGTTTCAATATTGTTATGAAATCCTGGTCGAATATTGAAAACATTCAACTACAAAATTGATCTGCTGAAAAAAATTAACAACTTTATACAAGAATATAATTTTGAGAACATAATTTTTTATAAAAACGGTTTTCCGAGTTTAACTCTTTATAATATTTCAAAGAATTCTTTTATAATGTCAACATTTTTTTAGTTAAGATGGAAAGACATTGCAATTTTTTTAAATGGTGCATAAAGAATCTCAATTGTTCACGTATGGCGTTGACTTTTTTAGATTTTGCTTATCAACAAGTACTTTAATCCTGATCAAAATACTCGTTTGCATGTCTATGTGTGGTCCACTTTTAGAAAACTATTAAAAGAGTTTGGTCCAAAATACAGATCAATCTTCAACACTTTTCCATACATTATGAATAAGCCAGATATCTCGAAAATTGTGAAAGTTCGAGCACCAACGAAAAAATTTTAATTCCATAAATTTTCTAAAAATGCAGACATTTTCTACAAACTATTTTTCTCGATGTCTTAGACCATTTCAAGTATTCTATCATAAAAATCCAAAAAAAAATTCCTTTACGCTGTTTTCGTAAAGAAAGTTTTCCGAAAGAAACGCTTCCGCTGTAAGAAAGCTAAAAATATTTTAAAAATCGATTTTTAAAACTATTCTTTCTACTTAAATATAAACCCTTGAAAGACTTTCATACAAACTATTTTTCTCGATGTTTTAGACCATTTCAGGTATTCTGACATGGAAATCTAAAAAAATAATTTCTTTACGATGTTTTCGTAAAGAAATTTTTTCGAAAGAAACGCTTCCTCTGTAAGGAAGCAAAAAAATATTCAAAAAAACGATTTTTAAAATTATTCTTTTTACTTAAATATAAACCCTTGAAAGATTAAATAAAACCTTTTTGATTAAATAAAACCGGCGTAATGAGCCCTAAAAGTACTATTTTTGGTACTATTTTTGGCACCACAATTTCTTCTCGTTTTCTGCCAGAAACGAAGAAAAGACAAGAAATGTATAAACGTTAAAAGCAGAAGCAGAAGTAAAATCAATTGATCGTTCTCGTGCAACGTGATATCACTCGTGCAATAGTAAACGACGAACGTGATAGAGCGTCCGTATTTCCGCGTGCAAACGTGAGTTAATGGGTCCGTCATAAATCCTGATAAGTCAGCAATAGCTTCGTTCTGTCTCTCTCACTTTGTCTCTTTGAACGAAAGCTCGGTTATCACTGACCCGTGGGACATTTGCCCTCTGCGTGTCACTACAGATTCGAATGGCATTAATCAATGCAGCCTCCAATCGTTGGACACAAAGATACCGATTATGTGTCTAATGGATTTTGAATTTGCGTCATCGTGGATGAGAGAAACGCAATTAAATAAACTTGATCACCGATTCTGCTTACATTTGTGCAAACGATGTTGATTAAAACTTCGCTGCTATGTTTTAATCTTTTTAATCACGGAGAATTTCAATCGTCCCTTTTTAATCCCTTAATTATGAAAAAATTTTAAAGCTATCAGATTAGAAAAATCCCTAAAATTAAAAGACGAAAAACTTCTTTACAATACATTAAAATACCTCATATATTTTCAGAAAAAAAACAATTTAACCAAATATACACATTTTTTAATTCGTTTTACTAACGTACCAAAAATGTAATTGAAGGTACTTTTCATCATTCGCTTTGAGACAATTAAACTGATTATAGAAATTGGAATGAATTACCATATGATTCACGAATTATATATAAATGATGGATAATGATGAATTGATTAAAATCACTGTTGTTTGTAATTTAGGAGTGCCGTTTTAGTTTTAATCGTCCTGAATACGAAATTGGACTAATATTGGAGTATTCATATGATAGATATCTACGTACGTGTACTAGAGAACCGAATAATTGTACCGAACATCGTGGAAAACTCAATTATTGATTTTACAAGCATTATTCGTCGGTGAATGCTCCCCTGAAGGCTGGAGTGTATTACGGAACTCCTAGAAGTGAAGCTGCAGAAGCGTAGGAGAATATTGGTCCATCACGGTTAAACGAGCATCGAAGGGACTCGTACGCTTCGCTGAACGCCGTCAAACGAGTTTCCCTTCCGCGTTGTGCCAAGAAGATTCTAAAGCACCCTTTGGACCTGAACGCCTCGCTGTCGACTGAAAGTCCATCAACTTTATGCCGTGTGACGTGACCAAGACAAGCGAAGATGGGAAAAAAACATAAATACCACATATTAACGAGTGCTCCACTTCCGGTTGTGAAAACTTTGGGAAAAGAGGCGAGAAAACTGCGAAAAGAAGAGGAATAAAAAAACCTCCATCCGGAAAATAATTCGTACATCGCGGAATGGAGAGAATTAAAGGGTCGTCTAAAAAAAAAATCATGAAAAAAATTCTGATTGCCTTCTTTAGAAAAATCTTACATTTAACCCTCATCAAATAAATGTAATTTCTTAGAAATATACAGAAGTCCAAAATGATGTGATGTGAAAAGTTGAATTTTTAATTAGATGAAATCGTTGAATAAATTTTAGTTCTAGTGTGATTGTAAGTACTTTCGTAAGTACTTACAATGACTTTCGGTTATGAGAACTTTGGGTAAATAGGGGAAAAAACTATGGAAAAAAAGGAAAGGAGAAAGCTCTACCCGGTAAATAATTCGGGGTTTGAGGAGAAAAGAGGATTAAGGGGTTACCTAAAAAAGTTATATGAAAAAAATTCTGTAGACCTTTATTGAAATATAGCCTTCGTTAAAAAATCTTTCATTTAAACCTTATCAAATACATATCAGACCTGATAATTGTAAAATTTCTTGAGGTCATACAATGGACCAAAATTATGTGCGGTGAAATGTAGAATTTTTGACTTTTTATTGTTTTCAGATCGAATTGGTGAATAAATTTTAGTGATCGAAGGCTTATTTTATTCGTCGAAGGACGAATCATCAACTTCCATTAAAAACAACAAGTAAATAACATAACGATAACACTTTAATGACTGCAACACTTGTAGTCGAGAAAAGTTTGTGGAAAAGAGGCGAGAAAACTGCGAAAAGAAGAAGAACTAAGAAAGCTCCTTCCGAAAAGTAATTCAGGCATCGACTCGAGGCGAGAATTAACAAAACAACGAGCAGAACGAGGTTCAACTACTTTGTGAGTCGGCTAGAAGCGCTTCGTTATTAACGCCCGATCGAGGATAATGCTTTCCCAACGACTTTTCAAGTGCTAAGTTTTTCTTTCTTCTTCTTTACTTCCTTCCATTGGAATTACGAAACTGGCATCTTCAGAGAAATTATCATTGTAGAAATTACAGTTACTGGAATTTTCAGTTAGTATAACTCAAAATACGATCACATTGTTTTTTATCTTCGGGCAACTGATTTTTTTAAGTACTAAAAGTTGCATTTGTAAGAATACCAAAAAATTTTTGAAAAAATTTGTGTAACACATTTTGATATAAATCACTTCTATCTTTAACTGTGTTTCATTTTTTGACAACTTTTTTTATGATAAATATAAACTTTGTCATACTTCACAAAAAATTTGCCCAGTTAAACAATTATATTTCTCTCTCAAAATATCGTGAGAATATTAATTTCTATCTTAGCGAAACTTTGCTGCAACGTCCAAGTTTAACTCTTTTGTCAAGCAGAAGTTTCTTCTCGATGCGGCCAATGAACTTTTCAGTATTCCCAACAATAAATAATTTATTATCAAGTACAATCGACTATCGGGAAGACAGAAGAGATTCGCAGTCGCTTGACATTGGTTTCGCAAAATCCGAAGCTATTTTATATTAACTTGCAGCATTTATCAAACCACAGCGACAACATCGATCGATCAATTTTATTGAGATAGCAGCAAATCTGAAGTTGAATTATAAAAAAGTTTTTTAATTGGCTTAACTGAAGGTGAATAATTCAGCGAGAAAATCTTACTCAGCCTCCGATAAATTCTGGGTCAGACTTTTTATCGTGTCAATGCATCGTATGACATCGATGATGAAAAATCAGAAGCTATTTTTCCTGAGTAAAACACGTGCCAGTTTTTTTATATTTTATCCTCGCTGGAATATCTCAATCATCTTTTTTTTTTCACTTCCATCGACGAGCTCACAAGAGACTCTTTTTACATAGTTTATAACTGATCGACAATGCATGTAACGTCTTTGAAATTGATGCGTTCTCATACGTATTACATAGTAAACCTTGATTTTTTTTATCAAAAGGTAAAATGTGCAAACAAAAAAAATTTCTTCTGGTAGCTTAAATTCTTTTCCCTTGTTTTCATTGATTATCGGATTGCATAATCTTTTGAAAATGTATTTTCAAATTCGTATGAAACTGCAGGGATTTTTTTTCTCCGTCTATAAAGTTCTTACACTAATCAGTGGAATTTGCTGAAAAATTCGTTAGCGACAAAATGTGCTTGTTATTAATGAGCAAAAAATTCCTGCAAATTTTTGTAACTCGCTCGTTGAATACTATTTTTTTCATTTCAATAGCGATTATCAGATTCCACAAACGCTTAAAAATGGAATTAATATAAATCGCTAGAAATTTTATTCGCATGTACGAAGCTTTTACAATAATTAATACAATTTGTTGAAAAAAATTCCCACTGAAACAAAGTCCTTTTCATGAATTGGTTATAAAATTCCTACAAAAAGTTCATTTTCGCTCGTGAAATGCAAATTTCTTTCCTTTTTTTTTCGTTGATTATTTGATTGCATAAGCGCTTAAAAATGTATGTCGAAATTGATATAAAAGTATAATGAATTTTTTCTCATATACAAGCGTTTGCAATAATCCATCTAATATTTGTTAAAAAATTCCTACAAAAAGTTATTTTTCGCGCGTGAAATACAAATTTCTTTCCTTTTTTTCCGTTGTTTATTTGATTGCATAAGCGCTTAAAAATGTATGTAAAAATTGATATAAAAATGTGATAAAATTTTTGCTCACATTCAAGCTTTCATAATGATTAATCCAATTCGTTGAAAACAAAAATTCAAACTGGAAGATTGTACTCATGATGAATAAATAAAAAATTTCCACAAAAACTGTTATTCGCTCGTAGAATACAAAGCGCAGAGCTCGACTTAATTCCCGTAATTCATATAAAATTGAGGTAGCGAACGACAAGAGCAAAATAGAGAGAAATTGCTTTGGAGAGCTGTTCCGGACCTGCACAATAGCGTCCAGACTCGGATCAATGCATTCCAGAGCTTCTATCTCAACCACGAGAAATAACAATGTCTTTAGAAGAAAAAAAACCGAGCGCAATAACATTCTTCATCCTCGCTACCCTCTTCAATTCCACTACAACAGATGTTTAATTAAAGAACGAGGATTCGTAGATCTTTCGTCTCTATTACACGCTTAAGAAATTTTCTGGGCCACTTCCTTAACCCAAAACAAAAAAAACAAAAAGAAAACAAAAAAATTCATTCCATTTATCTCTATTTTTACAACATTATCTTTATTCTTTGAGAGGAATTCTTGGAGGATGTGAATTAAATGGCGAGTAGAAAGCTCCATTGTTAAAAATACAGTATAGATATATGAAAAACCAGAGGCGAATTTCTTTGGGAGAAATCCTAGCAGAGATTTCACGAATCTGGAGTAAAGTCTCATTCAGAGTCGCTTCTCTCTTCATCTTAATATCAGAGATTATTGCGGACTGGTCTACGAACGTCTGGCGACCTCGAGACCCCCTTAATTCGCTTACAGTGTGTACGTGCTTCCGGTCTGCGAGTTTTCTGAATCGAGAGATTATCGGAGACCCGTTAATCCACCTTCAGAGTCTTCTCAAAGCCAAACTACTCCATTTCGAGTTCAAATCTTACTTTTTCGCCTCCTGATATTCGCTCTCTCACTTTATTCATCTTTTTCAGAAGGCGACGCCGGCGGCTGGGGACATTGGAGCGAGTGGAGCCCTTGCAGCAGCTCCTGCGTCGGAGGGGTGCAAAATCGTTACAGGTTTTGCGACACACCACCGCCTCGATACGGAGCTAAGTTTTGCCAGGTAAAAACCTAGACACAATATAAAATCCATTTATTTCTTGTCGTTCACAGATTTTTCTCTCGCAATCTCACTTTTGTACGCGTCTCTCGCAATCCTCGCTTCTTATTCCACGGAGCTTTCTTTTTACTTTGATGAATTTAAAGAATTCTTTAAAGTAAAATAGAATTTTTGAGCTTAATAAAATTTCAATGTATGAAAGATTTAAGTAACATGAAAATTTTGAATAACATGCAAATTTTAAATATACTACATTTTTCCAATAGAAATGAATTAGTTTTTCGTAAAATGCAATAAGACTATCGATGGAAATGGAGTTTTTCAGTTAAATCAAATTTTATTTTGTATAAAGTATGAAAAATTTAAGTTCAATCTTTAAATACAAAAAAAAACGATATTGTTCTTCGTACCTTTTTGTTATTTTTTTGTCGATGATCTGGTTAAACAAAACCTCAAAAATGTATGCTGAAATTAATATAAAACTTTTTTTTTAATTCCGCATTTTCGAAGCTTTTACAATAATAAATACAATTGGTTGAAAGAAGTTTTGCCAGGTACGAACCTAGACACAATATAAAATGTATTTATTTCTTATAGTTCACAGATTATTCTATCGCAATCTCACGTTTCTACGCGGCTCTTACAATCCTCGCTTCTTATTCTACGGAGTTTTCTTTTTACTTTAACGAATTTAAAGAATTCTTAAAAGTAAAATAGAATTTTTTAGTAAAATGAAATATCAATGCATGAAAGCTTCAAGTAACACGAAAATTCAATCCATATAGGCTAAAATTCCCATCAGATTACATGGGATTTGCAAGGAAAGACTATAAAATATACTGAATGTATTATTTTCATAAGTAGAAAAACGTCTTTCAACGCCTTCTTCTCATTACAAAACGATCAATATAAAAATAAATAGACCCCAAAAGTATATTTCACAAAGTAATTACACTCTTACACCTCTAAATGTAAAACATTAAAGATAAAAAGCAATGAAAAAAACTATTGAAATCTGTGCAAAGTAATCGCAAATCGATATTAATATCCTGTGGATTTGTCAAAGGGCAAAGCGGTTGAGACGAGATCGTGCGGAGGAGCGGGAGAGTTGGATCTCCGTGGAAATTGGAAACCCGGAGACTGGGAATGCAGTCATGGCAAAGGACTTGCGGCTGAGAGACCGGAAGTGACGGCGGAAGTCGGTACGAAATGCCGATGCGGTTGCCTCGTGAATCTCGTGAATCAGACCTCGAGGAGGATTCTCGCTGCTAGCACACAAGCCTGTCCAGGTCGTTCCTTCTGGCTCATACAAGCGGAACCCGAATCAGTCGTCAGACTTCATCTCGACCAAACGAAATTTCCATGTCCCGGTCAATATGTTCGCGCGAGAGACGGCGATTCCCTCAGCGCGCAACTTCTCGCCGACGTCGCGTGTGACAAAAGTGCTCCGGAATCCGGTACCGTTATCTCCACCGAGCAGAGCCTTCTTCTCGAGTTTTTCAGCGACGAAATGACCGCCGCTGGCGAATCTTGCATCGGAGGCTTTCTCGCACACGCTTCGACTATACGTAAGCTAAAATTATCATATCTGCAATCCAATTTACGCCAATTTCATTTAAAACGCAATAAGCACATTCAAGTATAGGAAAATAAGGAATTTAAATGTAAATCCATCGTGAAGTTGATTGGATTTTGATTCTGAGTATATTTATATGTAATATTGAAGCCTCAAAACAAAACATATCGTAAATGCGTGTTTTTTCAAATGGACTTTTTTTCAAGACATCAGAAAAGATTTGATAGAAAAAATAATCAAGTTTTTTTTTAGCTTATCGAATTCCTTTTTTTTTACCGATGTATTGATGCATTTTTGGCGCTGTTATTGTTTGAGTTCGATGTTCTTAGAATTTATGATCGCTCCGATATTTTTCAATGTTATATAATATTATATTTATATAAATCGCGAAGTTTCTAAATTCTAATGCAGAATCTTGACACGGAATTTTTCTTGAATACGCCTCGACTCGAGTAAGCAAAAACTTTGATTGCGGCGATCCAATTCCCGCAACTTTAATTTGAAACGCAATAAATATGTTTCCATAGAGGAAAAAGAAATATCTAAATATCAATCAATCGTAAAGTTTATGGAAGAGTTCAAGCGGTTCATTTCACGCTTTTGAGTATTTTTATATATAATATGAAAGCCTTATACGAACGCTCGTTCTTTCGATTTTACACAATTTAATTATTAATTCAGAGCGACAAATTTTTACATTGCTATAGAAGCGCCGTTTATTATTAAACAAAAACATACTAATGTTTACAAAACCATTATATCAATTAGTGCCAACGAAATTTCATTTATGCATTGTTTTTGGTTCTGTCAATAGCCAAACCTCGATTAGAGAACGGAACAGATCCCTCAACCATTCTCCTTCATCCGGAAGTCGTCGCTGCGGCCGGGAGGTGGGCGCTTTGGTTGTCACCAGCACATTTGGCAGCTGCGACGCTTCTGCTGCTGATGTTTCTCGTCTCCGTTTTCCTGGCACTTCAGTACGCTGTCAAATACAGGAAATACCAGATTGCCGAGGACCTGGACAGCTTGACGGACAATTCCGGTAAATACATAGCACTGATTTTACAACAACTTTCCAAAAAAATCCACAATAGAGAAAACTCAAAAGCTCCAAACCGTAAAACATAAAAATCTTTCTCAACTCCGTGGCAACCAACAAATTAACGTAAAAAGGCTACGAACACAAAATCCTAGATGAGAAATAAACGTTCAAACCGTTTAAAAGTTAGTCTAATTTAGAAAAATTATTCCTAACTATATTTATTCATAATAATTAGTTATACTCCGAATTTCATAAATTAATCTGAACCGATTTCTAAGCTGTTAAATTCATATTGTCTGTAAAAGTAGCAATTACGACGACTGCCAAAGAGACAACAAAAAATAATGCTGCACAAACCTTAGTTTTTTGCACAAAAAAGAATTTCTGGTAATTATTTTAAAAGTGACCTTCGAAATAACGAAACGAAAAAATGTGATGGTTGCTTTTCCGTCGTTGGAACCAATGAGTCACATTCATAACGATCTTCAATAAAATTAACTCATTCTGTTTGTTTAATTGTTTAGAAAGTCATTCTAACAATTTTGTACATTTTTTTGGTGAAAAAAACGACTTTTACGCAATGTATTTTTTCTTGTCATTTTGACAGTCGCTTTTAAAAGGCAGAATTCGTTCATTTATTTATTATTTTCATTGAGTTATTCATTAAAATTTAGTTATTTAGTTAGATAATAAAACCCAATTCCACAATGTCAGGACATTAATACATGATCGATTGACAATGATTAAGCTCTAGAAGTAATTAACATGTATAAAATTGTTAGGTAACTCTCAAGAAGTAATTAAAGCTCATGAGAAGCTGCACAATACGAAGTTTTCGTGATGTTAAGGTATTAATTGCGGCAATTAACGACGTAAAAACAAAAAGTAAACCCTACATTGCGATCAATGGATCGATTAATTTGTCGCAGCTTGCAGTGGGTCCATGCAAGGTTTGGCCAGACGAGCACGAGCAATGTCCTCGTCGACTCTAATATCCGAAGTGGTATCACTGGTCAGATTGCCAAGACGAGGTTCGCCACGACACGCCAGACTCGAGCAAACGCCAACGGATCTCGAGGATGGCTACGAAAGCACGGAAACTCAAACAGAGTGAGAAATCAAATAATATTATACAAATATCACTCGTTAGCATCAACACGCAGAGTCTGCACTCATCAATTATTAAATAAAAGTTTTATTCGATCAAAACTTCAAAAAATGTTTATCGCAAAGTATTATTGAAAATCAATCCTATTAATGATGTTTAGAACATTGATTTTGAAATGAAACAAAAATATTAGAAACTTTTGAATAGATTTGCTTTCAAAAATACGTTATTTATAAATAAAATGAAATATACAATTGTTATGTAATCTGAAAACGCTGAATGAAGTTTTATTTGCATAATTTTGCTCCAATTTAACTGTAAAGTACACAATTTAACATCGCAATTGTAGATTAAACTTAATTCACCGGTTCAAGCATAAAAATGCCAAATCATTTTTATCCTCAATTCAAATACCAATAAATGTGGTTAAAAACGTGAAAAGAGTATCACTTGTTCAAACATTTTTTATAAATTAGCCTTTCAAAATGAACAACAGAAACAAAATTTAATATCAAAGTACTTTGTAAAATCAATGTATCCTGTAGTGAAAACGCATGAAATAGTTTATTTGGTAAGTTAAAACTCACATCACAATTCTACATTTAATTGAATTCATAAATTCATGAAAATTCCCGAACATTTTTGTTGTCAATTCAAGAACAAAAAATTGTTGTAAAAGAAATTAAAAGCTCAAAAAAATTTCAATCAATTGGCTTTTCAAAATACATAAACCAAAAGACGAAATGTGATACAAAAGTTGCAAAATCCAACAGTAAAAACGCTGAAAGTCGCTTATTTCGAAGTTATCTAAAATTGACATCACAATTTTTCGTGAAAATATAAAATTTGACCAATTTATGCATTGAAAACTCTAAACATTTTTATCGTCAATTACAGAAAAAAAAATTCTCTAAAAAAAAGACAATAAGCGTATCGCTTGTTTCGATCCAGAAAACGTCATTCCACGTTTTCAGCAGGTTAATACGACAATTAGAATGCTAATTGTAATGTTCTCAGGGTGGAAGATGAGCACACCGCAGACTCGGGAACTTTAAAGCAAAAAGAAGTCGACGAGAGTGGATCTCAGCGTACGATAGTCGCGAGTGCTTTAAGCACACCTTCGAAGCGTTCTTCAGGTTCCGGTTCATCGACGGGTGGACTTCCCGAGGTCAAATACGCGCGGCCAGTTAAGTAAGTTCGCCAAATTGTTTTCCACCTTTAATTACTCAATTCACATTCAACACATTAAAAAAAAAAAAAAAAAAGATGTATATAAAAAAACCAAAAACACATATTGAATATAACTAAAAAGAGTTAAAAAAGGACCTGAACCAACGACATTTCATTGTTCATTCCAAACAGTCCACACGTGATTCTTTGGTTCGACGAAGATTCTCGTAAAGTAAAATGGCGAACAAAGGCACGAGTAGAATTTAGACAACAGATATGAATATATATATATATATTATGTGAATTATGTACATGTTTATTGATATATATTATACATTATTATATACATAAATATATATAATTGAAAATTAGAGTTCGATGCCAATGTTGCATTTAGAATGCGCATGAATATTGTTGACGAAATGAGTGTTATTTTTGTTATAGATTTGAATATTGTCTCAATAGATTATAATGCTCCATATTTATTGTCTATCTTTATTAATTTTTTTTTTTTTCTTTTTTTCGAGACCATTAATTTATCTTTTTTTTCTTTAATGCTACGATCGCAGGCTACGTACGGTTGGGCCTATAACACCAGTGTCAGAGGAAACATCGATGTCGGAGGAAAGCCGACGCTTCAGCACAACGAGCGCCTCGACCAGCGTGAATAACGTAAGCGTCACACATCCAAAAACATCTAAACTCCTACAGGCCAAGGTACACGCCTCATTGTACGCTTTTATTAGCGCGTATTTATTGCGATGCTTACAAAGGCTCTTTGGCTAAGTTGAAACTTTTTATATACATATGTATATGGTGTAATTAGCACGAATTCGACATGAGTCTAAACCTCGATTTCTCGAATCCTTTCGGGGATTTTTTATGTTCTTTTTTCGACTCTAAAAAATTAGCAGAATTTTTTTTAGATTTTATAAAAAGATTTTTCGCCTGGTATTAATTTCGCAAAAGTTCGGGAAAAAATAAGGGAAATTCAAACACTTATCGATGCTATAAGAATCTCAAGAATTTATGCACATCTAAGGTACTGAAAAGATTAAATTTGCATAATAGTTTTCCCGAAATGTTATTAACAAATTTAAAAAAAATGTTCGACAAATTTCACGAAAACGAAGATTTTTTGAAAATGGAAATGGTCCATTAATTTTTGTTAATACGTATAATTTTTTTCAGATTTTTTTAATTCACTTTGAATTTAATGTTTTATTTTCACATATTTTTTCCGCATAAAGAAGAACAAAATTTGAAGTGAATTTAAAGATCTGAAAAAAATCATGCGTGTTCAGAAAAATTACCGAATCATTTTCATCAGTTTGTTAATAACATTTTAGGATAATTATAATGCAAAATTAATGTTTTCAGAACCCTTAATGTGCATGAATTTTTTTAGGTTTTTGTATCATTGAGAAGTACTTAAAATTCTCTCACATTTTTCTCGTAGTTATGCGAAATGATTACCAGATGCAAGGATTACCGTTAAAAAAACAGTTAGACCTAATGTAAAAATTTGAATATTTTTTTAAAAATCGTTTGCCTGATTTCGAAATTTTTAAGCCTAGATCAACATTTTTTCAAATATTTTAATTACCGCCAACACCGTTTTGTTTACGAGTGGAACGCCAGGAAAATAAACTAAAAAATATTCTTTTAGAGTCAAGACAATGAAATAAATAATCGCGGACCAGATTCGGGAGGTCGAGGGTCAAATTCCGATCGAATTCGCGTGAATTGCCCCATATGTAGCTGCTGGTGTAGAAATTTCTTTCTGGAGATCCCGAAATTATTGAAGGATACTCGATACTCACGCATATGCTTTGAAATCGCACTTGAAATATTTTACAAAAATCAAAAATGTTATTCTCAATGTTTTGCTTATTATTTTATAAACATCGAAAAAAAATTTACGCGTACCGGAAAAAAAATCAATGCTTTTTATCCAATTTAATAGCGGATTATCGTTTATTCCATTGGAAAATTTCTGCTGATTACTAATGTGAAAATCTTGAAAAAAAAAAATTAAGAAAAACACTTTTTTGGATCTTTTTCAATTCTAAAATTCTCCATTTTCTCTGTACCAACTTTATAAAATCAGTTATAAAATTCGAATCTTCATGAATCCTAATTTCCCACAAGATATTTTGAAGCTTAATTGATAACGAAGAAAACAACCGGAAAACGCAATCGTTTTCCATTTCCTTCAATACTTATCCTCATTTTAGTAAAATCCTTCATTTTATCGCAATTTTCTTTAAAATCAATCTATTTTGAACTTCATTTTTCGCTCTTTTCGACAAAATATATCACATTTAAAAAATAATTATTCCACATTCGTAAAGACCGAAGACCATCGCATAAAAAATTCCAAGTGTGATAAAAACAGCAGAGTATTGAGTATGAAAAAAACGCTTCCAAAGACAATTGAAAAATGACCAAACTCTCGTCTTGTTTCTCAGGGATTTTCGCCAGCGAGTACATCGTCAAATTTCTCGGCCTTGCGTTGCGGTAAAGAGACGAAGGATCGAAGGAATCGCGAGCGTTTGCTTCAGGGTCCGGGCTCAGAATTTAGTCTCGCGAATCCGGATATGGATTTGGAGTTGGATTATTACGACTACAATGTGGTGAACGCTGGAGCGGCTCCAGGTTCGTATTTGGGAATGGATCCAGCGTTTTTGGTGTGGATTCCGCCGCTCGATCCCGGCGAGTCTGAAATTTTGGGGTCGATCGAGGAGGATCATCATTACGAGGAAATCGGCGAGGTTCGAAGGGCCGAAAATGGGCAATCGATCGACACAGAAGGCGCGGCGTTGACGCCAGCGGAATACAAAAAAATTCGAGGCGCTAAGCTCGAAGAAAAGCCAAACAATTCCTCGTCGTCTTCGCCGCGCGACGACGAAATTTTTCCGCGAAGATTAGATCCAGGAGAAAGCAGACTTCACGACGAAATAATAACCGAATACCGAGCGCGACTTAACGAAGGAATGCTGCCGATTCACCGAATTCTCGAGGAATCGCGAGTCCGCGTCAGCGAAGAATCGCTTTCCAGACACTCGCAAGACGAGAATTCATCGCAAAACGATCCGATCCCAAATCGGTTGACCGATAGGGACTTGAGAGAAAAATCGGAAGGCAAATTCACTCCTAGAATAACGAGAAATCGGTTGATCGAGGAACAGGAGAGAAGCAGAAGCGCGAGCTTACCGAGAAATCGGCACGACTCGAAAAGCTCTGATTCCTCGACGGTTTCCGTCGATAATCCTGCGAAAAGTTGCGCAGGTGCTTCGGTTATCGGCAGCAGCGGAAAAATCGGCAGCGATAACGATCGGCGACGATCGGCGGCCAATGTCAGAAGCCGATTGCAGGAAAACGCCGAAAGTTCGTCGCCGATTTATTCGAGAAACAATCAAAATACGCCGGAATCGGCGAGGAGATCGAGAGACGCTACGCCGACGAAAAAGAATTCTCAAGACAGTCCGAAAAGCAGAAGGGAAGCGAGAATTCAACCGATTCGCGACTTGGATCGTGATTTGTGCGAATCCAAAGACGATTTTATTCTGCCGAAAGTCAAAACGCCGATCGTTCAACGAAAATACAGCGATATTACCGATCTTAATGCGATCGCTGAGAATAAAACGATTTTTAATCCCGAAAATATTCCTCTTAAGGAATTTTCCAGAGCGAGGAACGAATCGCCGGTCAAAGTTCATAGGGCCAAAGATACGAGGAAAGATGCACTTCCGGAAAAGGAAATTCAAAGTCCCGATTATGGCGTTGAAGCCGATATCAGGGATGAATCCAGGGAATCGTTCTACGATTTTATTGGCGAGGATGAAGATGGCTTCAAATTTGCCGATGATGACGATGAGTATATCGATAATAAAATTGGCGCGTGAAATCAATTTTCGGAAAACGAACTGTAAATGTTTCGTTAGCTTTGAACTTTGTTTATTTTTTCCATTAATAATATGTTTGTTCGTTTTCGTTAAAGCGTTTTCTACCATAAAGAAAATTTTATCAAAAACAAAAAAAGAGATTATCCTATGTAAATTTATAAAAAATATCGGAAATTATGCGCAATATTTTTTCGATATGAAATATTTTTTGGTATCTGACAGTTGACAAAAGTTTTATTTACTCATGACTTATTCCAAAAATTTTTAAAAATAAATACCGCAAAACGTGAATTTTCGAAAAATATGAAATTTCCATGAAGATTCATAAAAAATTCAGCCGAAAGTCAAAATAATGAAAAAAGTGATGCATCATTTTGAAAAAAAAATATATTAGGTTTTCTTTTATAAATTTTTGAGACCAAATTTGACTGACTGTTATGTTAATGTCAGTAATTTTACTTCGAGATAAAAAAAATGCAGCAAAATCCAAAATTAAAAAGATTAATAGATACCAAATTATGTGTGGAATAAATAAACAAAGTGAGGCTAAAAAAATGGGATGTCTACAAAACTAGTGTGAATTTTGCATAATATTTTATCTGACGATGAAAATACAATGCGAAATTAATGGACGAAAAATCGAAAGAAAATTCTCTGGAGAATTCTCGAGAATTGGATTTTTGTAAATAATGTTTAACGTTTCCGTTTCGTAGTTCGAAGCGGAAATAAACGGGAATTGTCAAATCCTTCGTTCGAACGAATTTCGATAATATAATGTGTATAAAATGGGACAAATCACCTACCGGAAATATCTAGTCACCGGATAACTACAACAATTGAATTGTACTGTAAAAACTCGAAGGATTGTATCTCATATCAGGCTCGAAACACTTAAAAACTCTGTAATCCGCTGATGCCGATCAACGAGATGTTCTAGGATATCAAAAGACTGTATTTTCGAGGTAATCTTCAAGGACTTAGTAGGACTGCGAGAGTGATATGTATAGAAAGAAAAGAAGCGAGAATGAAGGTGTGAAATGAAGGAAATACGTTTTTCTCTTTTATTTTTAAAGAAGACAGAACAAACAAAATAAGCTTTACTGATTATTTCAGCAATTGTTGATAATCGTTGCTAGTTATTTGCCATTTTGCCATTTTAGCTGTAACTTTGCCAATGTTAAATATACAGTGAAAGATAGTTTCTTGAATTTTTTCAATTTTTTTTCGGTAGTGCCTTAATTTTTTTTTTAAGGAATTAAATTATCGCGATTTTTTCATTACTTGTTCTAAATTATTTTAATCAAGGGTTCATTGTCTCCAAAAACTAGTCAAGACGTTTTCCTACGTGAAAACGTTTTAACTTTCCAAAGAAATACTGACTTTCGACTGATAACTTAAAAAACAAGTTTTTGAAACGATTCTCATTTCTTAATTGTTTATTGTGTATTTTTACGGTTTCGGATCCGAATGACAGTATTTTTTAGAAAGCTGAGACTTTTATTCGTGGGAATACGTTTTGACTTTTTTTTAGAGATCATTAATGATATTAAAATAATTTTAAGGTGATTTTAAAAAATCACAATAACTTGACACCCTTAAGAAATCTTCAAAGCATCCCCGAAAAATTCTGAAAATATTCAAGCAAGTGTCTCTCATGTTATATTTAACATTAGGAAAGTTGCAGTCAATTTGACGAGGCGAATTTCAAAACGTTTGTCAATAATTGTCGAAATGACTCTTAATTATTCGAGGCGAACTTAATCATTCCGAAACTCATTGTACGTAATCACTGTTACTCGTCTAGGATAGCGAAAAAAACTGGGAGGATGTTCGGATGAAAGTCAAGAAATTCTCGATCCTTCTGCTATAATTTCAGTTTTCACGATTCTAAAAATAACCTTTAAAATCTGAAAAACCTCAAAATTCCGGCCGTTGCCGAGTTTTCAATTTTCATCCGTAAATCCCCTTAAAGAAGTTGGAGTGTCTTAAACTATTTGAATCACTGCTAGATTTTTGGATGATTTTATTTTATCCTCAAAAACAGAAAAATCAAACAAAACTGATGTCAATGATCAATAAAAAAAAAAATTAGCGCTGATTCAACTGGTATAAAAAACTTCAACCTCCTAAAGCTGAAATGGTATACGACTTAAAGTTTGACTGTGAATGCAAACGGAGTCGGATTAAGTTGCCATTTTATCTTCAAATTAATTCGAGTCGAATGCAATCAAAAAGTTCTCGCCGCTGTTTCAGGCAAATGATGGACAACATTCGAAAAAAAGTGTTTCAAATACTCAAATACAAAATAACGACGCCTACCAAATATTTTCAATAATTGTAAAAAGGAATTACCGCAAATTATTCTTAATTATTCAACACTCCGATTTTTTTTACTCCTACACAATATCCATAATTTATTGAAAATGTTTTTGCATTGAAATATCGGCTATCTCATAATTCATTGATGTAATAATGACATTTAATGTTCAAATCAATTTCAATCGGCTGAAATTAAAGGCAAAAATAAAAATTTAAACACATTTGAAAAACTCATTCGGTTGAATAATGTCTGCAAATTTATTTGCATTTATTTTGACAGCGTAATTACACAAAATACTTTTTATCTATTGTTATTTTTTTAATTTCTGCACAACAAATAGTTATAATTTATTTAAAACAAAATTTTAACAAGGAAAAACGCTTTTTTAATGAAATGACGCCCATCTTTGCTTCAGGCTGAGGAATTGCCGTGCAATCGGTAACAAAATACGTTATAAATAATGGCATTAACCACATAATCACGTGTAATAGCATAGATTTCATATGTATGTTACATCGTTCCTAAATGAGTAATGAAACAAAGCAAGCAAAAAAAAAAGAGTAATTGAAAATATATATGCGGAATCACGATATCTACCTGGCGAGGCTAAACAAATCACTGTAAAATAAGTGTATTTATTTACATCTCTACGTTTCTTTCTAGTCAATTATTCATTGTAAAGAACGAAAACGACAACAAAAGTACCAAATTATATATATACATACACGATATGATAAATGTTACCAAAGCGGCGTAGATGATAAGCATAACTCGATAAGTTTCGTTTGTATACGGGTCATTCCATGCCAAATTGATCAACGCCCGAAAAATTGCCATAAATTGTTGTCGATTTTTTTCATGCTATTTTTCCGCATAAAAAATGCATGAGGAATTTATTCCGGATTTTTTTTCAACGATATTCGTAAATTATACATTTTTAAATCGCAAAAAATTGCACTATTTGAAAATCCGAGAAAAAATTGAAAACAAGTGCAATAAATGACAAATTGAAAAAAAGTGCAATTCTTCTTTTCTCTTTATTGCGACATCCACAAAAAATCTTAAAAATTTTTGAAAATTTCGAAAAAATTATTATAAAAATTACCGAATAGCTAAAAAAATCGCGAAATATATTTGGCAAGATGAAATTCAGATGATGGTCGAGTTGGCATCGAATGGCCGATACGTTTCAAAGAGAAATTTTCATCTCTTCGGGCAGATTCTCTTTTTACTTATTTATTTATTTATTTATTTACCAAACTTAGCATATTTATCACGGCATTCGTTGAAGTCGACAAAGAACTGATAAACGATCGACTCTCGAGATAAAAGATCGACCTCAGCATCACCGATTTTATATTCGCTCAATGTTTTTTCATCTTTCTATGTTCGCGAAAAACATATTGTTTTTTTTTTTGTTTATATGACTCATCGCTTGAACATATTACAATTAAGTCTGATTATATTATTACCACAGTGTATTTTGTAGTTGTTGATTAATAAAATATTTACTAGAAAACAAAAAACTGACGATTTCGGCGTGAAAATAAAAATAATTTATTCAATTACATTATTGAAAAATATTTTATTGTACATTTCTTTCGTAGATCATCATATTTCTAACTAAAAAATAATTTTTTAGTCTAGAATTAGATAAAAACGTGGTTATATTGTACAGAAGAGATTAGGTTCGGATATAGATTAATAATTAATTCTCGACGTTAATAACCATCGGATTTTAATGAATAACTAACGATCTATAGTTTTGTAAATAATATAAATGTATATTTTATATTTACTCGTTGTATACATGTCAAAAATTAATGGATTAATAATTAGGCACGTTTAGGCGAAATGGCCTATAGTTTTTTTTGTTTTCTTGAGAATTTCGAGTTCCAGCGACGATCGACGTCGCAAGTAGCACCGAAAATCCGCTAATACAGTATTAGATTTTTTGCAAATATATTATAATCTCAGTTTTTCATAATTTTATCGTGAATACCAGTATTTTCGTTTTTTTAAATATATAAACGGATTATTTAAGTATTTTCGTTTCCAGCGCTCAGAATCACGTATTTATATAAACACAACAACTATTTCTCTTTCACTTTCATCGTATTCAACTCGACATTCAGATCACAAACACAAATGATTATAAAAAAGCAGAACTCCTGTTCTTGATGAATAAATACGGTTTTTACTTAGAAGCCTTCGTCCAAAGCCTCAAGATCAATGCCCGAATCTGTAATATTCACACAAATTAGAAAATAGTTTAAGATTAAGGAGGTTATTCAGTTTTGTTCTGATTAGTAACATTGCTTTTTTTTTTCATTTTCCTGGATTTTACGAATTGCATTATTTTGACGTACACACTTTTTTTTGCAATTGGTTCCATGAAAAACATATCTAAAAAGGAAGTAAGTTTAATTTGAAAATTAATTTTTTTAATTTTTCAAAATTTTAGCATTTCATATTATTTATCTAATTCATAAAAATGTCTGTAAAGCTCGGTATAAATTTACTAATAATTTTACTAGAATTAAACCTTTCAACCTCCTTAATTAAAAAAAGGATACATAAGTAAAATATTTTTCTCTTTTTTAATATAAATATGAGAAAAATGATTTGTAATTTTCGGAATTTTAAAAATTCCGCTAATTCAATAAAACACTTTTTGTTCATCTTATAGTATTATTTTGCAATTATTTCTATAAACAAAAAACTGAAAATCGAATAGTTGATTTTTGAAAATCTATCTGTGAATAAAGTATTCATTCAGTCGTCACTATTAATCTTTCTCTGGGTTAACTATCTTTATAGTTTGATACAAATTATTCTCCAGTATTGATATTTAATACATTAAACTTTAATGAATCGATTACGACCATTTTGAACAGATTTGACCTCGTGAGTCGTTACCGATCCTCCTTAGAAATCCTTAGTTGAAAAAAAAATGGCTAAATGATAACTAAAATATTCTGCTCTACTTTTCGTAAAATAAAGATGTTGAAAAAATGCCTTGAGATGATCTTAGGTATCATTTATCCTAAAAATAGAAAGCTCCTCTTTAGAGTATTAGTTCTAAACCATGATTCAAGCTTAAATATCCGTTTACCGAATTTTTTTTCGATCCCAAATGGTCAATTTTGTTTTACGAGTACAATGTTTTTTCCACCCATTCCTCCATGGTGAAAGTTGCGGAGTTAGTATGGTCGGGATCACGTTCGCGAAAGATGTCTGGAACATTGAGTTAGTGCGTCGTGTGAGAAGCTATTTAAAGAATCTGTGAGCGAAAGAGTTAGAAATACGAGAGAAGTCATTAATTTTCAGTTTTTTTACTCACCGATCATAGTTTTCAAACGAACCGCGCACATAATGTAGTCGTCGAACTTTATCAAACCATCTTTCGTTCCGTATCTGTGCACGAGAATGTTCAGAATGTGATTGTTCAGTCGATAGCCTGCGCTGTTCAACGCTTGACGCAATTCAAATGCGCTCAAATGACCCGAACCATCTCTGTCGTAAAGCTTGAAAACTGCCTGCAAATACGAATGTTTTACATCAGGATTTAAGGGGAAAATAAGTTTGGAGAGTTTCAAAGAGAGCGGAAGATGATGAGGAAGCAATGTGCAAGGTTTTATTTTGCATCTTATTTTGAATAAATGAGCTATTTCGCCAAATATCAGGCGAAAATCTGGTCCTTAAATTTTTTATGACTTTTTTTTATAATTGCAGTTATTGAACGTAAATGAAGAGAAAGCCCAAATTTAAGATTTTTTGATGATCGTTATCAAAGGGAATCGTTTACTTTAGTTTTCGACTGAAAATTTGAACTTTGGATTTCAACGTCTTGGCGAATTCGATCGGGAAAATCCAAAGTACTATTTTCTGACGAAAATATTCGGGATTTTTCGAAAAAAAAATTATGTTCACAGTCGACGACATTTTCAGGTTCACAAAGTTAACAAAAAGGATTTAAAAAACTCTTTTCGATAGTTAACCTACTTTTTTTCGAAATTAGATTTTATCTTTAGATTTTCCTGATCACATTTAGTAAGACCTTCAAATATTAATAACCCGAATAAATCTTTTAAAAAAAACAGAATTTTAGTTCTATTTTAGTCATCGAGAAATAATAAAGAAAAAATCCTATTTCAGTATAATCCAAAATTATTGTGCTTACATCAAAATTTTGCCACATCGTAGACTTTATTTTCAAATCGTCCATTTTCAAAATAACCAATTTTTTATTATTTCTTTTTTATCTTCGTTAAAGCTTAAATTAATAATATATTTTGTAAAATTAATTATTTTCCAGTGTTACGATTAAGAAAAAAAAAAACTCCTAAAGAAAATTTCAAACGTCGAAAAATTTGACCAAAGAAGCAAAATATTACCCTCCAATTCCTGATGTCGTTCCACAGAGTTTTGAACTCTTCGAATCCAAGTTTACCGGAATGATCGACGTCCAACATAGCGACCATGCTGCGACAAATGTCTTTGCTGAAACCTTCGTTGTTCATTTCTGAAAGAAACATTTCGCAAAAACCATTGCTACGTATTTTTTATATTTCCGAAAAGAGGAGAAATATACAAGTTTCTAAAATATTCAAGTTTTCTCTCTACTCTACATTGAATTAGACGTGAGGTCCTCCTATTATTAAGAATTATTATTATCATTGAAAAGAATAAGTTTAATGATTCACTTAGATTATTACCACTATTATCACTTATTATTCGATTGTTTTCTCGGGTTTCTGTAAACAGTCATGAGTTTGTCACAGTCTGAACAATCAGTAATTAGTAGAAGCATGAGTAATCTATTTTTCAACACAAAACCACGAAATAAACACGTACCTCGTTTTCACAGGGACATTTTGCGCCTCTTAAGACGACTAACGATACATTTTGACGAATAATTATTTCAAAAACTAGTCTAATACCAACACCTTGTGCAGCGATTAGAGACGATTGTATGATCTAATTAATGAAGGGACGAATGATTGCAATTTAAAGCACTATCATAGCGAATTTATTTCTTTGTTTCAATTAAGTATCGGTTTTTGACACATTTTTATAATGAAATATTCAGTTTCATTAACGACCAAGTTTTCACGCTTTCGAAAGAAAATATTTCAAACGCCTTGCTGCGTTTTCGTCAGGTGAATAGAATATAAAATATACACTGAAAGTGTCATACGAAAAATATTTTTTTTTGCATTTTTTTAAAAACTATATTTTTGAAAAGGTGAACATAGTATCTCAAAATTCATTTGTCCAATTGATTTTGAACATATCTTCGAATATAACATTTTACAACCCATGGCCTCATGATTTTTAAAAAATATTCATTTATTTGTTAAAAACAAACGACTGAGATCATTTCTTTTGCCGAAAATCGATTTTTTTTACCCTCTCACAATTTTCCCAATTTAAAAAATTCGTAAAAACTATCCAGTCATCCGAAAGATTAATCGTTTTTCTGAAAGCACGATTTCAATTTTGTTTATTCAAAATTCCTGCAACGACTGAAACGATGTTTAATCGTTGGACAAAATCGCTACTAAAACTTTTCGGTGTATTGACGATAAGTCCGTTGTTAATTGATATTTTTCATTGAAAAAAAAACTGAAACTTCGTAACATCTTGCACTAAGTGTGTGTAAAAACTGGACCTTATCCTTTTGATGAACGCGTTATAAAAAAAAAAATTAAATTAGGAATGATCGGTATTTTGTAACGAGTCTTTATGATAGTGCATTAATGCGATTTTTTCTAGTGACAGAAACATAAAAATAGCCCATCAGAACGATGACGATGGCCTTTACGATCGGGTCTTACCTACGGGCTTATTGTATTGTTCATTATTACAAACAATGCCGCACAGCAGAGAGATGATAGTGTCGACGATAGAGCCATTTTCTTGCGGCGTATCGGGAGTATGAGCCTCGCTACGTCGAGCTGACGGTGGTAGCTCTACTCGTAACATACACTACATGTTAGCTATATTCATTGGCATATATGCATTCGGGTTTTAAAAAGTTGAAATTTTCAAAAAAAAAAGATGCAATTAAATCTGCTAAGAACCCAAATGTATCTATGAACCAATTACATACATGGTTTTTGTATTTTTTTCGTAACATTCTATCGAATAAAAATGTCTTCATGCAGAAAAATCAGCTTTTATTTTTTTTTATGGCATGATTTTTACTTCCAAATCTAAGGATGATTTACGAACGCAGATATTTGATGTGGTTATCCATAATTTAATGCCTTGAATTTGTTAACACGATAAGAAAATAAATTTGAAACAATTAGTCATTTTTAAAACGATTGGAACATTGATATTAGAAAAATAATGACTTTCTGACGTTATTTATTTTATCCGAAAAAAAATATTCTTAATAACTCATTTATTTTACGATTCATGTTATCGCGATTTGCAAATTCTGATTTGGTTTCATTCATGAAAATGTACGTAAATCATCAGCGAAATATAAAATCAATTATTTTTATCTATTTTTAAGGTTCGTTCGAGATAAATAATGGAAGTTCAATTTTTTTAATCGTCTTTCTAGTGTGGACAGATTATGAAGCCATTTATATTTTCAATCGAGCTTGAAAAACATCCAAAAATAGTTTTATCTTTATATGACTTATTTTGATAGAAAGTAATAATCTTGGAGATAGAAAGTAAGATAAAGTGGCCAGAAAACTAAGTAGAATTCAGAAGCTAAAATAGATTATACAGGCAACGAATATTACCACCGATGAGCGAAAAGACTCTGAATAAACTCTCTTTTACGTGTGATTAACCATGTATGTAAGAAAGTTAGAAATAGCAACGTTACAGGCGAGGATTTAAGCAAAGCAGAAAGAAAAGTGCATACAAAAGAAAATAGCGAACATTGCAGTATTTTACAAAAAAAAAAAACGGAGCCGTCACCTTGATGAAATGTAGGTAAAAAAATAAATAAATAAATAATATACACTTTAAATGCTGTCGATACGAAACAAAATTAACAATGTACATGTCAAATGTTTAAATGTTTGTTGACGAGTGTCGATTACTTGAGTGTTAAAAAAAAAATCGAAATCTTACCTTTGCGCATCGCGTAATCCAGGATTTCCTTCAATTCCATCCAATCGACTTCCATATCATCGCCGGCGAGTTTTCTGAAGAATTCGCGAACCTTTTCTTCATTACGATCGGGTTCCGGTTGATCGCGAACCTAAAACACGACGTCAACGTTTTTCAGACATTCTGACGCGACTTTTTCATTATAATAAGTGTTTGGAAGCAAAGCACAGGCATTTTTTGTAATTTATTATTTTTATACCTCTCAGAGACTCTATATTAATTTGATTAAGTGTTAATTACTTACGCTGTCTTCGGGATCTCCCGGTTTATCGTCGTGCTGGTTAATTACCTAAAAGCCAAGCACCATTTATCATGCAGCGTTAATCTTAGGTTGGGCTTTTTATCCCATTTAGTGACCCTGAGGATTATTTGATTAAACGGATTTTTTTAAACCATTCATGCTTATTATTTTTTGAATGAATTCCCAAAAACGAGGTTTAAGTTAGTAGATGCATTAAAGAGGTCGTATTCTTTTTCTTTTTACTAAGTTTAATTTTTTTTTCTAATATTGGAAAGTAAAAGGTCCATTAAATTATTTTAAATACATTGAAAAAGAGAGAAAAAAAAACCAAAAAACGTAGAGGATTTTTTAATATCTAGAACATAATTTTGTGCACTTTTTTGTCGAAAGAATGTCATTTTTTATATCAATTTCACGGATGTTAGCCAATCAATTCGTTATCTATTCCTATGAGTTTTCTTAATCTTGAATTTGAAAAAAAAGTTAATTTTATTCCAGAAATATGAAAATTGTATATTTTTTAAAAATATGATAAAGTTCTATCCAATTATTTTGGTTATACTTTGATCTTTCGATACGTAAAGCAGAGTTTTGTGCACTTATTTTTATCTCTCAATTTTTAAGAGAATATGAATTCTTATATTTTGACCTTGACTTAATATTTAATAAATGTTATTATAATCCCTTTTCGCAGGAAATTGCGTGCTCAGTGCTCGCATTATTAACTACGTGTTAACACAGCGTTTACGTGTTAATGATATTCAGCGTTTTGTGTATTATATTTCAGGTTAATTATAATTACCCTATCGTCAACTTCGCCGATTCCGACTTCGTCGTCATTTTCTCTGCGGATTAAGTCATTTTATTTAGCGAAACAAAAAAATGGCATTTTTTTCGTAGAATACGAAAATACTCACTCCATATTATTCTGATTTTCGGAGAAGATTCGCAACAAAAATTCTCCTTCTTCGTTCGGATCAAATGTGCTTGGAACTATGGCATATGTTCCCGGCGGCAATTTAAATCGACAACTCACTTCTCGGAGATTAATAAACGAAGGCGAACGCGCTACGGATGCGTTGTATTTGAAAAAATTTATGTCTAGAGGTTTTGGCAATCTGTCCGGATAATCCAACTGTTAAAGAGAAATTAATTCCTCGAAATTAAGAAGTTTTCACTATTTTACTATGTACATTGTCAAGAAAGACTATAAACATTTTTATGCTTAAAGATATAAAATTAAGATACTTTTCCAATGATTAAAGCAAATTGAAAAAATTCAAGTACTTTTATAGAAAAGTTAAATCAAAATTGGTGAAAAATTCCTGCATGAAAAAATTAGATATTTGATTTTGCACTTGGATAGTAAATTTGGTGAACCATTTTATGCATAAAAACTTCTTGTAAATATGGGGCAATTAACCGCGTTTCGAGCATAATTTGATCTTGACCTCTTCGATTTGACGCGTAATTATTTGTAGGCTTAGTTCGACCCTCAAATGCAACATATATATTTTTGTGTTGTATGGCAGTTTCTTTTTCAGTATTTTTTCAAAGTGACAAATCGAACGCCATAATTTAAAAATCTGCAAAAATTCCGAAAAACACTCTGTCGAATATAAAAATTTAGTAGAAAGGATTTTTCTTCTTATACTTCTTAAGATTTTTTTATTAAAAAAAATAGTTTTCTTTTATCAAATAGATAATAGAAAGAAATAGAAATAGAAAAAATAATAGAAAAGAGCTTAAAAACCATAGGAAGAAAAATGTTGTTCACTTTGGCAATCAGCTAGAAAATTTTGTTAGTCTACAGCATTGTTCAGGATTTTTGCAGATTTTAAAAAATGATTTAAAAAAAAATTGTCATAGAAAAAAAAATCTGATGCATTTAAGGGTCCAACTAAGCCTACAAAATAATTATGAGCTAAATCGGAGAGGTCGAAGTTAAATCCTGGTCGCAACGATTTAGACAACGCCATATAGATTTAATTTCAAGCAGATTTTTTCCACAGTTTACTTTTGAATATTAGAGACGGCACAATTTTTATTCATGTTCATTTGAATAAATACATACGTGATAAATGGCGAAACCGATCGTAAGGCAATCGGCGCCCATTCGCCGCTGGGCTCGTCTGTTTTTCTGCATAAGTGCAACGATAACCGTACATTTGTCATCGCCATCGTCAGGATATTCCAACGTGATCCGATATTGCGGATTGTGCCAGAAAGTTTCTGCAAAACAGATAAAAATTCGCGATTCTATTAAAGCCAAAGGCCAACGAATTATTCAAACTATTTTTCTCAACTTATTTCATTATTTCGGATATTAATAATTAATCAATTGTTACAAAAATTGCTTTATCAGTCACTAATTGTTTTGAATTTTGTGATTACCCGAAAATTTTCTACCAAACAGAACGAAATTCCCGATTTTATTAGATGTAAATATTTTTTTTTAATTTCGAATATTGATAGACCATCAATTTTTTTGCTAAGATTTGTTATCGATCATAAATTGCTCGATATTTCTGATTATCCAAAAAGTTCCTGCAAAAGGGACAAAATTTTACGATTCTATTGAATCTAAATGTTAAAAAATTATTTAAACTTATATTATTTCGAATATTGATGCACAATTTAAAAAAAAAATGATTGCTATAATATTGTGAATTGTTTTTCAATTTGTAATTACCCAAAAAGTTTCTGCAACCTCCGGCAGTGACGCCGCGTACCCATTCGCCCTCAAAAACGCTCATTTCCCACTTTTTCTTTCCCGCGTTGAGATCATCCTCGGTCAGCGAGTCGGGATTCAAATTACAGATCTCCAGCCTCGTGAAATACCTCTTAAAGTCTTGGAAAGACATCCAAAATTCTCCGTCGATATCGAACGTCAAACCGAGTTCTTCTTTTTCATCATCGGGGATGAATCTCCATTCTGGTGACCTATTTGCAAAAAATAGTTGCAATTCAATTTTTTTAAAATGTAATTGATAATGTCGAAATTATTCGAAAAACAAATTAATGAAGTTTCCATTGTTTTCCTAAAATTTTCTAGCTTGTTAAACAAACATAGGAAATTTGGGAGTATAATTTCATAGTTAACAGAGTTTCTGCTATTTTCTTCATAGAAATTATATTTTTTGTCTTTGACTAGTTTCATAACGGACTCGAAGGAGAATTTTTTCTCAATCGCCAGAATTCTGATTTTTTTGGGACAGTTTTTTTCATGGGAAAAAGTATAATTTCGCTAGAATACCTAAAAATTGCGAATTATATTTTACAGCTGATTGAATTTAGAAATATAGTTATTGTTACCCGTCACTCCAGGGACCATTCCACTCTGCCTCGTTTCCCCAAGGATTTCTCAGTCGCAACAGAGGAATTTTTCCTGTTGAGTTAGGCGTGGCAATGTCTACGTATTTAACACGTGTGATACTGTAAGCGTGTCCTCTGATGAGGCCCTGCGGCGTTTCTGCTTCGAGCACGTTTGGATCAGGCTGAAAGAAAAAGAAAAATAATCATTCTAGGTCATACAGTAAATATTTCATATCAAAAAGTTGATAAAAAATAGCATTTCAACTCCCCAAATAATATAAAAAACATCGTACAAATATTCGTCAGCATTAAAAGATTTCCAGAATTAAAACTCAAAATTAATCAAATAAAACAAAAGTTGGTAAGAAAATTGAGAATTCATTTTAAAAATTTGACTCAACATTCTTTAACTAAATAATAATTTCACTTGACGAATGAATCCAAATCTAATAATTTGAAAATCGACCAATCTGAAAATCTTTGAATCGACGAATCGGAAAATCTTGGAATCTGAAAATCTAAAAATAAAAAAATCTGAAAACCCTAAATTCTCAAAATCTCAAAATAAAAACAACTGAAAATTTACAGAGCCAAAAATCTGAAAATCTAAAAACCAAAAAATCTGCAAATTTACAGAGCCAAAAATCTCAAAATAAAAAAAAAATCAAAGAGAATCTATAAATCAAAAAATCTCAATCTAAAATATAGAGCGGGTATGATTATCTAATTTACCTCTAGTGAACAGCCCATCAACGAATTTCTTTCAAACGCTTTCAGCAAAATACTGAATAAATTCGGTGGAGTTTCCTCCATCTCGTACATCTCAGTAACTCCTCCTGTGAAGTCTTCCATGGCTTCGCAAGTTGTACCGCCTTTGAGAGCCTCGTAAGAGCCGTGCAATTTTGCATACGCCTTTTCGAGAAGCGCGCTCCAAAATTCGCTAGGTTCGGCTGAGCTCAAATACAGAAGTTTTCCATGATAAGTCGGTAAGCGATCGTCGATAACAACGTCAACCCATCTTCCGTACTGCCAAAATCTGAAAATATCAATTGAAAAAAAAAAAAAAAAAAAAAAAAAAAAAAAAAAAAAAAAAAAAAAAAAAACGAATAAGTTAAAAAACAGAACAAAAATATCATCAGCTTGTGAAATATATTTCATAGTAAAAACAAAGAATAATATATCTATAATTTTCCTAAACAAAGTCAGTGTCTTTTTGTAAATATATACCGTTATATTTGAGCTATTGATTTTTCCATTAATTTCATCTATTTATTAAATGATTTCTCCTTTACAATTAATCGTTTTCTTAATATTCATAAGCTAAAATGTTACACAAGATCCGACTAGTAAATTGCTGTTTCACAAACTCATCTGAATTGATTAGTTCAATTTAATTGGAGCAAAAGAAAAATAATTCGAAACGAACCTGAAGTGAAAAATTCCTGCGTAATTTTCCTCGAAACTCTGATCCTCTGGCACGATTTGGAAGAACAAATTCGAGTGCATTGTGAGATTCGCTACTGCAGCTAACAACCAGCAGTCACCGAGTTCACCTTGTTGGACATCGAAACGCGAAAAACCCTCGACGAAAAGTTGTGGATTTTCTGCTATTTCCTATGGAATATCATTTTAAAAAATTAGTAATAAAATGGCCAGTTCTAGAGAATATTCTGCGGTAGAAAAGTGGCCAATGTCTGTACCATTGGACGCCTCCACTCGATGTATCTGTCGGGACGTCTTGAGTAAAATAAGGAAGAATCCTGAGCCGGAAATTCCGGATCCTCGAATAATCGTCCCTCTGAGAGACATTCTTGTCGCAGACGATTAAAATCTTGGACATCACCGCGAGGCCTGATTCCAGAGCCTTTTTCACCGAGCTGCAAAACGGTATTTTTGTGAATATACGTTTTTTTTTAGATTGTTCATCAATGGATGTTGATAAAATCCTACAAGGCAAAATTAATCAGGATAAATTGCATATTGATTCCTTATTATTTTCTTCTTTTAATCATTGAATGTTCTAAAGTTGTAGGTGATTGAAATTAAAATATTCTCAATTCTAAATGTCCTGACATAATCGCAAAAAAAAATTTTAAAACTTCACCAAAAAACCTTTTATCAGAAGCAAAAATATGAATATCAATATCATATATTTCAATAATCTCTCATTCATACTAAAAACTATAAATGTACCAATAATTTATAATTGCTATAATAAACAATGACCTAGTAACTCACTAATCTGAATTCCTGGACTCAATGAATATTTAAAAAATATTTCCAATGTGCAAAAACACAAGTTACGCAACAATTTTTTTTTCTCCAATCAGAATGCTTGCAAATGCTAATCCACAATCAATATTCAGAACATGAACCGCAGAAACAGCTCTAAAAAAAATGCAAGCACTTCTCGCATGGCAATCGAACAGATTAAAAATCAATAACCGAGTCATAAATTTCCTACATTGTACACAGCTTTTCCAATAAAATTTCCTGTCGTTTTTTTCGGCTTGTCGTCATACAGTAATTTTTTCTTTTCCATAACTTTTGGCGGTGTTTTGGGGGCAAAAACATTTTGATTTGCCTCATCGGAGAAAGTACGTTTGTAAGAAGGTTTAATATTCAGACTCGTCTTAAAGACATCACTCGTCTTGAAGCAATCACTCGTTTTTTTCTTAACACCCAAATTAGTTTCCACTTGCGGTAGAGATTCCACTGTGAATATTCGCTGAGTTTTAACATCGCTTGGAGCAAATTTAACTGTCTTTGATATCGTCAGATGCGCTACTCCGTTTTCCAAATAACTTTGATACCGATAATTACTCGTTTTGTACATCTGCGCCTTTTCACACATTTTTGTTGTTGTTTATTTGTTTTGCAACACTGTTTTATTATCAACACTCTACGTGACAGCTTTTTACTCGATAAATATTTTGAAATAGAAACTCGCTGCTTGACCATCCGCAACAAAGCACAAACGCATACTGATGGACCATGAAAAATTTTATCAGCTCAGGAAAGCCACGAGATAACATAGCGGAACATGCTCGACCACTGTGCTGATAAGATTCCCTACGGGAGTTATAATAATTACAAATGCAGGTCTCTCGTTAATTAGAACTAATTGAAAAAAAAAGGCCAGAGAAAGATAATTGCCATTAGCGACATTGTTTAGTAAAAAAAATGTTAATGAATTTTCAACTATTACATTACAATAATAGAATAAACAATAAATTCAAAAAAAAAATTTTTTGAAGAAAAAAAAATTTCTTATCAAACTACATTGATTTATCGATATATCGCTGGAAAACTATTATAATTTATGTGCAAATCTGGTTTTAAAAAAAAATCTAAACCATTTGATCAATTATCAAATTTGAAGAGAAAAAATACCTTTTTTTTTGTACTGAAGAGTTGAAAAAATGATGTGTTTTTATGAATATAATGATTTAAAATAGGAGTAAAAAAGGGAAAATGCAATAGAGTTCGAAGTTTATTATTATCATTATTATCATTATTGTTATTACTATAATCGTTTACGTCTAATCCAATCTATCACGTTTTTCCGTTTTTTTTCCTCTATTGCAAATTTTTATATTAATATTGGGAAAACATATTTTTTATAGCTAGAAAAACTGATATGCAATTAATGAATATCAATTATTAAATTTAACTTCTCCCTTAAAACAGTAAAAATTTTCTTAACAAAAAAACATCTGTTTCCAACATTTATTACTCTATTTAGTTACCAGCGAATAATCAACTTATTTCTAAAAAAAAGACAAGCACAAGATTAAGAATTATTATAGAATATTTGATCTATCGCGTCTTTTATAAAAATACTTAGTCAACAACAATAAAAAACGTATTATTTGTTACTAACAAATCCTCAAGCAGACAGATACTTTTGCAAACCTGCAAAAAAATGTCCTATTTACAAATTAAAAGTCCACATTTTTCAAATACAAAACAAAGTGCCAAAAATTCTGATATTTAATCAACAAACACAACTCACACAAACATTCCCTCCCCCCTCAAAACAATATACCTCATCTCAACAAAAACAATCCATTTCCAACCATTACAACTTTATCTACTTACACCACGAAATAATCAAGATACTCCTCAGAAAAAAAAAAAAAAAAAAAAACGTCACAAGCCTCGAATTCTATGAATCAGAAATCGCTGCTGTACGATTAAAGGTTATGATTCACGTCTGATAAAACACATGATTAATTTTCATTATGTTTTCTCAATTACACACAAATTGCAATAACTAGGTAAACATGAGAAAACTAGTCATAATGAAAACAGTGAAACCTGTCAGTGATAAGACGCGTCTTATCAATTGATAAATCTTGGCATATGTACGAATACACACTTAGACATAATAAATGTTCATATATAAATAGGCGTATATATATATATATATAGCGTACCACTTTGATATTGAAGAGCGACGGCAAAATGCGTTTTATTTCTACAGCTTTTTTGATAAAAACGTCTAATCCTGGTTGTGAAGCTCCGGCGTAAGTGCCATAACCGCCTTCGTAAGGTGGACAACTTCCGTAATATTCGTCGCCCATTATCGCGCCGTTTTTTTATCCTCTTTAACGCGACCTGTCACAACGCTGATAACAATGCTGCGTATTACACGTGTACTAAGTTAAATTAAGCCACGCCTACACAATTTGCAGGCCGAAAAACAAGGCAAACCGGAAGTGGCTATCAGCCGAAATAGTTAAGATACTTTTGCGGCTCTCGATTGGACCGAATTGCGACTCCAGCCGCCGCGAATTATTTCTCAACTACGAAACGCCGTAAGAACGCGCTACTCATCTCGCCGTGAGCATTAAGGGGGAGATCGGAGAATTCCGATTGTTCCGTTAGGCTACACCTTTTACTGATTTCGTCATTGCGATGCGAGCCGCGAGCTCGTCGACTGTAGGCGCTCTTATTGTGTTTACGCATCGTGAAGCTGACCGTTTAATTGTGATGCTGAGCAGCGAGCTTAAGGCGGAAGTTGTGGGTACTGGTCAGCTTCACTTTGCGCCGATTTGAGAGGTTTTTATGTGCGCGCTTTTTTTAAGGTTGCTATTGCAATGGGTTGTACTAAGGCTTTTGAAATTGCTTTTGATAATCGCACGTTCATAAAACTATAGTCTGATTTTATTATAATTCGAGTAGTTTGTGAAAAAAGATTTAATAATTTTCAGATTTTATTTTTCACTTTTTCGATGGTCATTTTTTGTTGATAAATTATTGTTCAAGTTCGCGGAAGAAGTTAAATGTTATTGGAATGGAATGATTTGTTTTATTATTCAAAACGGATAATTTTTTCGGTATTTGTTTTTTAAGTTATTTAAGCGCAATTATGTGAAACCGCCCTCGTACAATAAAAATTACGGGCTGAAGGACTTCGGTCAATGGCCTTGTACAAAAAAAAACTATACATCTTGAATAATGGATTGTAACTTGTTAATTATTTTTGTTGCCAGGGAAAAACGGTATCTAATCATATATAATTGTATGTAATTATATATTCGAAGTGTCTCTGTAGAGACGAAATTCGTATACAATTTTTGAAATGTTCACAATTCTGGAAGTTTGTAAAATTCTGAAAACTTTGAAAATTTTAAAAATTGTAAGAATTCTAGAAATTTAAAAAATTCTAAAAATTTTAAAAAATCTGGACATTTTTAAAATTCCGGGAATTTAAAAAGTTCTGGAAATTTTGATTCTTATGCGCGACAGTGACGGCGGCAGCAAAATCTTTTTATAATGTGGCGAGATATACATTTATATAATCCGTTTTTCCCGAGAGATGTGTCATCATTATAAAAATCAAAGTATTTACTGTAAATATCTTATTACAAAGTTTTAAAGTCAGTTCGACTGTGAATCGGATATAACGCTGCAAATTTACGATTATGCTATATAAATACATAACATTGCGTCTCGTAAATTGTGTGTATGTTCTTTGAGGTCGGGTTTGTAAAGGCTTCGCCGGCAGTTTCCTGTCTCGCCGTGCGACGATGCCGACCGGTGACGGTGAGGAAATGCGCGCGGTTCACGTGCGCATCAAAGCGAAAACTCACGTGGCGCTGCCCGCACGTTTTTCTAACTATATGTATATCTTCAGTCGATGCCTTAGCACTCTTAGCAGCGGAGCAAGTGCATTGTTTTTATTACGGCCAGCTTCACATTTTCAGCCATTTTTAGTTGACCCGTTTTTTTTTAGTGTTCCTTGAATTTTTGTGGTCATAGTTTTCTTCAAGCTATCACCAAACTCATCAGCGTAGCAGCAATGCATGTTTTATTATTATTATCACTATTAATCTCTATTTTTTTTAAGACTAGTTTTTATATCTCTTCACATTTTAAGTCATTTTAAGTTAAGCGGTTTTTTTTTAGTGTTCCTTGAATTTTTGTGGACATTTTGTTCTTCAAGCTATCAACGAAACTCTTCGGCGTAGGGCAACGCATGTTTTATTATTATAATCACTATAAATCTCTATTTTTTTAAGACTAGTTTTTATATCTCTTCACATTTTAAGTCATTTTTAGTTAAGCGGTTTTTTTTTAGTGTTCCTTGAATTTTTGTGGACATTTTGTTCTTCAAGCTATCAACAAAACTCTTCGGCGTAGGGCAACGCGTTTTATTATTATTATCACTATTAATCTCTATTCTTTTTTAAGACTAGTTTTTATATCTCTTCACATTTTCAGTTATTTTTAGTTAAGCGGTTTTTTTTTCAGTGTTCCTTGAATTTTTGTGGACATTTTGTTCTTCAAGCTATCAACAAAACTCTTCGGCGTAGGGCAACGCATGTTTTATTATTATAATCACTATAAATCTCTAGTTTTTTAAGACTAGTTTTAATATCTCCGAAACTTCTTTCGATATATGAGGCAAAGTCATCAAGTGGGCCACTTTTTTTCGACTGTCACAAAATTCCCGCCATAATTCGTGACATTGAAGTAACAATGAAAGACATCATACGTGAATTTTTTCAGATTTGTTTTCCAATATTTCAGAAGACCCATTTTTCTTTTTCATCGTCACATATCTAAAAAATTTTGAATTACGAAAAAAAAATGAGCACAGAAAAGTTGTGGTTTCATGTTAGCTTTCAAACAACATATTTTTTATGATTTTTATTATCGCGGTAACGCTGATTTTCGGAAAATTTTCGGAATAATTACCGCGTTTTAAATCATTAATAACAAACTCACATGAATTTTTTGGGAATTTTCGTCTACATCGTTTACACAAAATTAATTTTTTTATGCATACATTTTAACATGGGCTCTTATCGCATATTTACGAATAAAAGAAAATTGAAAAAAAATTTTACATCGAAAAAAAAAAGAATTAATTCCAACAAATACTTAAAAATTCAACGATGTAAAAAAAAATTTTAATTATTATTTTTTTTTATTCCTAAATATGCCATAAAAGCCCATGTTAAAATGCATCCATAAAAAAATTAATCTTGTGTAAACGATGTAGACGAAAATTCCCAAAAAATTCATGTGAGTTTGTTACAAATTATTCAAAACGCAGTAATTATTTCAGACTTTTCTGTGCATTTTCAATTTTACTGACGAACCTTAACATAAAAATCTCGAAAAAAAAAAATGTTCACGAAAACAAAGGTTTTTCTATGAGAAAGCAAAAAACGTTAGGAAAATAAATAAATAAAAAACTGCGACTTCCCAAAAACCGAGGTCGTAGTGTAATGTATGTTTTGTCTGTTTTACGTAACAATTCCTTTTCCACGCTTAGAAAGATAAAAATAAGCGATCAATCGAACATAACAGAGAAGAAGTCGTCAGCTTAACATAAAAATCTCGAAAAAAAATTTTTTCACGAAAACAAAGGTTTCTCTATGAGAAAGCAAAAAACGTTAGGAAAATAAATAAATAAAAAACTGCAACTTCCCAAAAACCGAGGTCGTAGTGTAATGTATGTTTTGCCTGTTTTACGTAACAATTCCTTTTCCACGCTTATAAAGATAAAAATAAGCGATCAATCGAACATAATAGAGAAGAAGTCGTCAGCTGTTGGGTTTTTTCACTTGTCATTCATTCTGCAGCGATCTTCAACTACATTATCAATAATTCTCGTACGTTTCACTGTCGCGACGAGACAAGCTACGTAACGAATGGATCGTGAATGGCCCGAATGAGTTTAATAATGTTACAAGTCTATATATGAAAGCCATTGAGCGTGCTGCATTTTGCTTCGTTAAACGCAAGGCCGTATATCGCGATTGTACGTAACGCGACTGTAAACCAAATGCATTCAGCCGGTAATTATTTTATTTACCAAAATCTTTTTAAACCGGTTTGACTCGTGAAGGAGATTATTTATAATATTATGGTCACGATATATAAGCTCGACTAATCGTTTTATTTTCAGTTATGTAAAAACCATCGAGCGAAGCACTTCGCAATAAACGTATATTCTTTTCAATAAATAAAAGGAGTTATTTATTTGAATAGAAAAGGACTCAAGAAGAGTTGGAGCAATCAGGGATTGCGACACTCGCTGTTTTCCTTTCATGTTTTTTTTTTTTTTTTAATTATGTAGGAATAAATTAAAAATACTCACTTCTACTTTCTTTGACTCCTTTCTCACGAACTCCGGCTCGGAAATGACGCTCATGTTCCACCCGTAATTATTGTTATGCTTCATTTTCGCTTTGTTTTTATTTTAACACTCTCAGCAGTCACAAAAGTCAATATTCGGCTCTGTATTTTTTCAAGGCCAGTTATTGTTCACTATGGACGGAAATAAATCACTATGTCGAGGATCGGATGCCACAGGAATTTAAGATCATGCCGATAATTATTCTGGAGATGTGAGGACCGATGGTAGAAAATTATGGTAATTTTTAAAAGTTCATGCGATTGATTCTCAAAAAAAAAAATATTCAAGTCCTTATTAAAATTATGTAGGGAAAGATTTCACTTTAAATTACATCTTACTAAACCTTGAATTTTATAATAATAACTTTGAATGAAATAAAATTATTATTTCATTTGCTTTTGTTTTATTTTTAACACTCTTAGCAGTCAGAAAAGTCTATATTCGGCTCTGTATTTTTTCAGGGCCAGTTATTGTTCACTATGGACGGAAATAAATCACTATGTCGAGGATCGGATGCCACAGGAATTTAAGATCATGCCGATAATTATTCTGGAGATGTGAGGACCGATGGTAGAAAATTATGGTAATTTTTAAAAGTTCATGCGATTGATTCTCAAAAAAAAAAAAATATTCAAGTCCTTATTAAAATTATGTAGGGAAAGATTTCACTTTCAATTACATCTTACTGAACCTTGAATTTTATAATAATAACTTTGAATAAAATAAAATCATTATTATCGTCGGGCAGATGTTAAGTATTTTTTATTGAGAATTATAATTACTAATTTTCGAATTACTTTTTCAAGAACGTCGCCTCGTTTTTGTGTGTGTCAAGTGGAGAATTCTGATTGGCTGTCGCGGATTGTCGCTCATTTAAAAAGTACTGCGAATTTGAATCTCAAATATGAGATACAAATGAATTTATTTAACGAATTGTCGAAAAGGTAAAACTGACAGTAAGCAAAAAAAATGATAAAAATGAGTGCTACTTTTGCAGAATAATCGAAAAAAATAAATAAAAAAAAGGCCTCGAGTTAATCAAGAAATAAACAAATCTGTCTTTGCCATAGATTTATTGACCGTAAAGTTAAAAAGTTATGACACAAGTATTTGATTTTGCAAATGCGGAAATCTTCAAGGTAATTTTTTTTTAAACTATTAAATTTTTTTGGATCACTTGATAGATATGAAAATTACATGCTGAAAATGTTCTCGTTACGCTTAATCGCTGTTGCAATTATGCAATAATTTAAACGCGACGAAACAAACGAATTCTCAAGGCTTTAATTATTTTCTATTTTTCTCGTCTGTGAAGTCAAGTGAAATAGCATTTACTTTGTTTCCGGTATTTTTTCCGATGAGATACCAACCGGTACCATTTAATTTGCACTTGGCAGTGGCCATTAGCACTATTTACTTGTGTGAATACTTAGAGTTACGTAAAAAAATACGAAAATTTGAATATTAGCGTTTCGCGAACATAAGACCCTGAACTTTCACTGCATAATTGGCGAGAAGTGAATATACCGGTCGAATAATACCGTATATGGTTACGATACGAATGGGACCAAATTCTGCGGTAGAAAGCACGTGCACTCGTATTGATCCGGAACTTGCAATGCGCCATTTTTCCGCTATTACTAGAAGTAGGAAAAAAGGTGGGGCCGCGGAGACATGATTATTTCCTCATACAATCTTAGCTTTAATTTATGAAATCTTGAAAAATTGGGAAAAGATAAAATTAATTTTCTATTTTTGCTCAGTTGCAATTAATCAATAGTCGAATTTATTGGATATCAACACAAAATCTCTTTTAAATGTAAATTTAAATGTTAAACTTTCACCGGTAAAAATCGAGGATTATTCTTTTAGCTAAGCAATTTGAAAAAAAAATTCTCAGGATTTAACAAATATTGGGTCTTTTTTTTACCTGCATTTAAAAATGCAAAATTAAGGATTTTGACATATAAAGTAGGTTTTGCCACCGTAAATTTTTTTTTGTTTTTTGATATTTGTATTCTTTTGGGAAATATTTTGAAAATTCTACATTGTGGTCTTTTACTGTGATTTCCAAAAAATTGTCCAAAAAATTGTAAAAAAATAACTGAATTTGAATTTGTTGCTCAATCAATATTAATAAATAGTAAAATCTATTCGATATTGACACAAAGCCTCTCTTATTCGTGAATTCAATTGCTAAATTTTCGCCGGTAAAAATCGAGGATTATTCTTCAAGCTGAACAAATTAAAAAATAAAATTTATTTCAAGATATAAATTTTTCTGTTTTTGAAAAATGTTTCAATAATTTCAAACTATGTTCTTTCATTAATTAAAAGGAACGCGATTTCAATTGTATGAAAAGGGCAAAAGAAGACAAATGCTGTGGTTAGCAAATAAAATAATGTTACAACTTTCACATTGAAAAAAAATAAACGAGACTTTTTGTAAGCTTATGCAATATTGAGCAAGAGTCGAAAATTTGGCAGCTGACATTTGACGCTCAGATAAACGCGACTTTTATCACAAACTAACGGTTTGTTTTTGGAGTAACGACAACAGTAACGAGAATATATGGTGAAATTAGGTTTCCCGCAAATCTTGCGCAACTTTTACTAGCAGACTCGAACTGTTGGCATCTGGCAACGAGTTTGCAGCTCACCTATTAAATGCAAGGTCGCGATAAGGCCCGACGAGTGTCATAAACCGCGACAAAGTTACCGGTTACCTATAAAATCCAGAGTTTTAAAAAAAATGTCTCTATTTTCAAAACAAGTCAATGTTAAATTAGCTCTGATATTGCTTCAAGGTGTGAAAAACACTTTTACAACTGCTTTTTACTTCTATAAGTGACTATAAAATCAGAAAAAAAGTGATTGTCAACAAGATTAATGAAAAAAAATTAATTTGTCATCTAATATTGCACAGTATTAAAATTAATTACAATAATTAATATTATTGTATTCTCGCACTGAATAGAATTTAAATAAAAATCCGTATAATAAATAAATAGGCGTTAAAATATGTGTCTGAGATTTAGTCGTGAGAATCGACGAGGCTACGTTTGTTTTCGTTTTCTAAAAATAAATAATTGCTGGACCAGATCGCATTTGTGTCTTCGACCCACAAACTGCGAAAATGTTGGGTAAATATTTATGTCTTCAGTATTTACAACTCACAGCAGCACTGAACCTCACGTGTTGTGCCACTTTGTTCGAAAAACTTGGAAATTTTTTGATGTTTTCGTTGATACAATTTTTTTTTTTTTTTTTTGTGCAGAATACTAAACTGGAAAAGCTTCGCGAGGGATTTGAAATTCCGACGATACGTACGCGCCGGCGGCCGCTCGCTTACTGCCGGCATGGATAACTACTAGTAGCTGAACGTTGTCTGTCTTGTACCACGCGGTCGAAAAAAAAAGACGTTTCTGGTGAGCTGACTCAGCCAAGGATTAATGGAGAGGCTCACAACAAAGAAAAACCCTGGAAGACGCCAGAAATAATGAAAATGTGATGTAAATAATTACTCTAATAATTGGGAACATAGTAAGTATAGTTAAAATGAACACAGAGAAAATAATCGTACATTAGTAACTGTAAAGTGACAACTATTCATTTTTATTTCATGTAACCAATTTTTAAAAAATGGTTTGGACAATTATCAAATAGTAAAAAAAAAGTAATAGTTACTATAATTATCGACTAACTATGGATTTTCATCTTAGGACACTTTGAATGCTCCAAAGCATTGAAAAAAGTGGATTAAAAAAAATCCGTGTGTGAGTTTGTGCAGGGCTTCGAAATTTTAATCACTTGTAAATCGAGAACCGTTCGACCGATTGAGCTATAATTTAGTACATAAGTACTATAATTAGTCTAATAATTGGGAACATAGTAAGTATAGTTAAAATGAACACAGAGAAAAATTCATATTACCCAAAAATGGGTAATATGAATTTTTTCAAATGAATTCAATAAATTTGTATATAAACGCGTACGCGGGAAATATTGTAATTCTTGATAGAATTTATTGCAATAGTTTTCACAAAACTACCAATAATTCAATAGTTTCGACATGCAGTAAATTAGTGACGTTTGTTTAAAATAGCTCGTGTCTAACATCTGCGCTTTGTATGCATATATCCAAGTCCCTGAAAATCGCATTTCTCATTTTAGTAGCTAGAAAGCGATGCAATGTTTGTTTGTACTCCGAATGATTCTGGTTAATGTGTTTTTGGCTCGGTTGTGAGATTGCATCACACTGTGCTTGGAAATCGATTTTAATTTCTCTCACAGTGAACTGCAGTTTCAATTGCCAGCAGAAGATAATACGAATTGCTTCCTATTACCGGATTTCCTGTGAATAGACTGATCGAATAATCTTCTGTGTTCTGCAAATTTAATGCACTATTTCATTCAGAATCAAAGTTGCTCAGTATTTAAATAAATGTGTATTTAAAATATATTTTAGATAGGCTGCAAAGCCTTTTTGAAAGGAGCTTTTTTAAACTACCAAATCTCATATTATTTCTAATCATTAAAAAAGAATCTTCATTGAAGTATAATATATAAATGATTTTTATTCCTTATAGAGAAAAATGTTATCTTTATTTTGTTTGCTCATTTTCTCACTCATTGTCAAGATATTTTGGACAACTTATTTTTTTTAAATTCTTCCTTCTTCATCACCGTGAAATAATAATGAGAATAGATTATTGGCATTGAAATAATAATTTTAAAAAATATAATCATATTTTGAGTAATGGATATCTTATTTTGTAATGAAAATTTATATATTTTGATGCCAACTTTCTGCAAGTTGTTTGTAGGAATTGGGTAAATGTAAAGTGTCTTTATGTAACACTCCATTTATGGTGAGTTGCACGTAATTAATACTGGAGTCTCGTGGTTGTAATTCGAGTAGAATTTGCATGATAAACAAGTCATTAAAACCCATTGAACTCGTGAAATCATTTTTTAATTTATAGTCACGTGTTATTAGTTCTATTATTTTTGAACTAACAAAGCGGAAAAGAAATTTTCAAGTCTGCGTTGGTTGCGAGAGAGTTAATGAACTCCGGGTGCGGCCGAGTATTTAAAAAAAAATCCTCCTCGCTGAGTGTGGCGATCCAGAATTAGAAGAGGGCCGTGCTTTTTTTTTGGTTTTTACATCTGGATGATGTGAAAAAGCTCCGAAAGTTTTTTGCTCCTTTTTCTTGGGAATTCCCCATAATATTTTTCTCTCGAAATAATCTACAATGTACTCTTTCATCATAAAAATACGTATTTATATTTATTAATTACAGTTCCTTGAAAATACCATTGAATGAATATACGCGATTTGAAATTCATATGTTAAGTGTTAAAATAAGCATAACGCTTTTATTCATAGAAGAAGTTTCAAGAGATACTCAAAAGTTTCTTAAATAATGTGAAAAAAATTACATAGTTTCAGGAAGAATGATTCAAATTTGAAAATGTTATTTGGACTTGGTAAAAATTATATAAAATTGGAAAATTTTCTTGGACACAGAAAAAATGGATCAATTTTCAAATATGTTATTTGGACTTTGTTAAATTTATATTAATTTGCAAAATGTTACTTCGACTCAGAAAAATGATATTCAAATCCAGAAAATGTTATTTGAACTTGGAGAAAAATCATGTAGATTAGAAAAAATTGAGATCACTTAGAAAAAAGTAAGATTTTTGAAAATCGTTATATAAATTATTTGGAAAAAAGATTAAATTTTTTATAGAAATCCTATAACGAAGAATTTCAATAGTTTTCTGGGGAATAATAATGAAGACGCAATGTGCAAAGATTCTAAAATGCAGGCTTTCCACATGGATCTTTGTAATGCAGTCCATAAATCTAGTCTCCGGTATATCTTGATTCTAAAATCTATTTCAGAACTCCTTCATTGCTTACACATGCATCTCGTTGCTCTAATAAAGGTCGAATCTTGTTTGTACACCTTGAGCCCCAAATGTACCCATAAAACCCACTTTTATGGCGAACCGTTAAAATTTCTGCACTATAGCTTTTGAAATAGCTCGAAACTAAAAATATTAGTTAGTTAGACATCCGGGCTAGGCTTTTATTTTTGGCAGTGCTCCAGAAGGGACTTGAGAAAAAATTCCTTGTACTCTCATGAACTTTGAACCGTAACTGACCATATGTTTAACCACAGCTGCAAACTCTGTGGAATTTCACTTATATATATTGCTAGGCGTTTCTTAACGAAAAATACCCTAAATTTTTCACTTCATTTTTAGATTTTTCGTGGCTGAAGTCTCAGAAATATTTTTTCGTCACTGCGATTCAACTTTTCCAAGGGAAATTTTTTTTCTTTATGTTGAAATGTACTCCTAACAATATAAATTTATATTAGTCCGTCGAAATATCTTTTTTGCTGGCTCAGCTATGAATCTACCGGAAGTTGATCATTTTACAAAAAAAAAGAAGATAATTGTGATTAGTTTTTTTGTGATAAGCCACATTAAAAAACCAATTTGTACAGAAAACTAAAAAAATTTTGGACCATTTAAAAAAATGTCTGCAATAAGTGAACTTTGTGACATGCCTTATAATTTTTTTTTTTTTTTTCGATCTTTTATCTATAATAATAATTTAATCAATTATGGACTATGTGAATCCAGTAAAATTTGCGTATGGAATAAATACCAACTAAATTGTATTTTTTATTTGATTACTGCGGTAGGAAAAGTAACAACAATAATTGCAAATGTGTTCTCATCCTGGATTATTCATGTAGGTTTTTGGAAAAGAATTTATGTAGAATTCCATAGAGTAAAAAGGATATTTTCCAGTGATTTTTGCTTTCTCTATAGAGGAAGCTCTGTTTTTGTAAAAAATTTTTTTTTCTAATGAGATTTTGAAATTTCCGAAATTTTTTCGTTCAGCTCTAATTTAGGTAAAATTTCAACAAATTGACTGAAATTTTTTAAACAGGAAAAATAACATTCAGCCCTACTACGTACTAAATTTGGTGATGATCGGTATATCGATGCGGATTAGTCGTGATTTTGAAATTTCCGAAAAATTTTCGTTTTGCTCTAATTCAGATAAAATTTTAACAAATTGACTGAAATTTTTTACACAGGAAAAATAACATTCAGTCCTACTACGTACTAAATTTGGTGATGATCGGTAAAGCGGTGCAAATTGGACGTGATTTTGAAATTTCCGAAAAATTTCCCTTTGCTCTAATTCAGTTAAAATTTCACCAAATCGACTGAAATTTTTAACATAAGCAAAATAAAATTCAGCTTTGGTACGTACGAAATTTTCTTCCTAAAAGCTTCCTCGGAAGCCAAAAATAAAATGACTAAACTTCCTCATATGTGTCGGCTTCGCGAAAAACGAAAATTAATGAGGAAGCCCTGCGCAAAGTGCCACTTTCCATCCTCTTATCTTTTGCATTATATTATAGCACTTTTCTTCAGGGCAATAAAGCTGACAGACGTCAAGAAAAATTGCAATCTGTTGACAAGCAAAAAAAAAAAAATTTGACAATTCTTGTTTAGCGACCTTGAAAAGTGCGTTGGCAGGATGATGAACATCACCGGAGCCTGATAGGCCGCCTCTGAGATGTCTCGTGATAAGATTGTACCGACCGTGAGTTCCCCAGACATCTTTCTGATCACCCAGAAGTTTTGGGTCGCTGGAAGCAATAACTCAAATTTATATTTTTCCACAAAGCTATAAAATTCATTTGAGCCGGTGCTTGTACATAAAAATGGGACAACGCATAACAATATTTCACTCGAGTCCACAAAAAATTTGAGTACATAAATCAGTCTACTGTTTCACTGTTTAAAATTTTTTATTTCAAATTTTTCTCTTGATTTTTTAAAATAAAAATTGTGAATTGATGAAAAAGTGGTTTTTGCTCACCCCTTAAAAAATTTATGAGTTTTTACAGTTCCGTCATCTGCGGCTATTGCTTTGACGTAGTAATAAGAGTAGTTTGGCATTTTAAGATCTTCAGAAAAAAATTTATTTGATTTTAATTTTTGGAATTTTTTTTCCAAACGAAATGCTGAAGAGCGCGGCTCGATTTTCGGGCAGGAGACAATGTCTTGTCTCTACCTTCCCGAAAACTAAAACTCGAATTGTCGCAGCCGCTGTGAGACGTCCTGGCAGTGCGTTCGCGTCGACTACTCGTCGCGCTTCTTGGCGTTATATATATTTAGCTGTTGCTCACTAAATAACGCTACATGTACTACAAAGAGTCTCTGAGCAACCGTAACTCGTATTGCTGTTTTTAGAGGCAGAGGGGAGTTGACAGGTGCTCAGCTAATCGCTTCTATTACCGACTAAAAGTTGCTTATTTAGTGACATGGTCAAAATTTTGGTGGTACTTTAGTTCAGCTAATAATTCATAATTAATTTAAAGAATGATTTTCTATTAATTATTTTATAGAGTTCAAATGAGAAGTGATTTTCTAGTTATTTTTTATTTTCCGTTCAAATGATGGTTTTTTTTTTCCAAAATCAATTTCCAATTTATTTCAATTAATGATTTTTTTTCCACTCATCATTTATTTTTTAATAGTTCACATTATTGAATATTGTTAACAGTAACTACGTGTAATATTGTAATATAATATTTTGACGACCCAATAGTTTGTTTCTTTAAAGGGTTTTGTGCTAATTGTTTAAATTTGGGAAAATAATGAGTAGATTTCCACTCGCCATTAATTTTGAGTTGAATGAAGAATGATAAATTATTCACAATATTAATAGTGTGAATAGTTTTCCACTTGAAGAGAAGATTGAATTGGAATTTATTTGAAGAACGGTTTTCTATTTATTATTTTACTGAGCTCAAATACCGAGTGATTTTTCCATTTATTATTTATTTCCAGTCCAAATGCCGATTTTTTTAACGATCAATTTTGATTTCTGTTTAAATGATAAGTTTTCCACTTAATATTTATTTCAATTGTAAATAACGAACGAAAAATCATTCAGTGCCATAGTCAAAATTCTGGTGCTCCTTTAATTACATTAATAATTAATAATTTCGAATTCAAATAACAAATAAAAAATCATTCAAATTTTTCATAGGGTATTTAAATACTTTTCCACTCAAATGTGCGTATCTCATTGTAAAATTAGCTTTTTTCCAAGCGTGAACCAAGAAAGTCTTAATGACTCGATTTGAAAAAATATTCACTAAATAAAATGTATGATTTTGGGAGTGGCTGAAAATGATAAGCGTGCAATCTACAATTGGTTGACAATTTTTTATTATTATTTTCCATTCATATATCTATATACATATATATAGATATATATAGATATAAATATATATGTATATATATACATATATTTATATGTATACGTATGTATCCATATATACATATATAATAATTTATTTATTAATATATCTTCATATAATCATAGTTGGTACCAATCAGCTACGTTAGTAAAATATTTCATTATAATAAAAATAAAAAAGACTTATACATGCTCCTTGCTCGAATACTCATCGGCGATCTTTCTAACGCTGCAATATCTATTAGGAAGTAATTGTTAGGTTTTATCGTTTTTTTTATCTCTTTCATTTTCTCGTTGAAACTTTGCTATTTATCGTTTAACGCAAATTAACTAAATTCGTCTGCGTGTCTGTGTGTGCATTTCCTTTAACTCACTTCTTTTTTCATGATTGAACATCCTTTAGGTCGAGTCACAATGAAATTCGACACACAACACTTCATCCGTACGACAAGATGCAAAATATATAGTTTGGCCACTTCTCGGTTTTTCTCGTCATTGTAATTTTATCAATTATCACCTTTTAATCAATTCGGAGATATCGTCACTGTACACAATACTTCATATCACACATAGCACCAAAATATTCGTAAAATATCGTAGAAATATTCACTTAATTAATGGCAATAGTGACAGAATTTTATGAAATTTTTGCAAATTTTGCAAATTTTCTATAACGGCTTAACTGATTTATTAACAAACTTATGCATGTATCATGTAGTAATTTTGAACTTCCTTTATCTGAGGAAATTTAAGGATTTGGGAGATAAATAATGTTTAAAAAACCAACAAACTTATGCCAATATCACATAGGATTTTTTAACATTGAGAAATCCTAGAATTTCTTCGAGATAAATAAGTTTAAATATCCTATGTTTTATAGGCAATGATAAAAAATCGTATCTTTGAGTTATTACAATTTTTCAACAAATTTCACAAAATTAAAATTCTAATAATGAAATATTAATAACAGAAAACTTGTGAATATTCAAAAATAACCAATCGTTTCGTCATTTCGAAATGTCATCAAAATAGAAAATAAAAAACCGCTAATTTTGAACAGAATCAATTAAAAAAATTTCTGCAGTAATTAAATTTTCGCAATTTTCCACCGGATCTTACGAAATAAAAGTTATTACGTGATGAAGTATTTTGCAATATTTGACCAGGATTTTACACGAATATTTAAATTGCCATTAAAATTTTAGAAAAATTTCTGCAATATTTCTCTGATATTTTGTGCTATGTTAAAGATATATATTTTTTTATCGTTATTCTTAATCTATATTTGTATTTTAGGAGTCACTCTACGACATACACTTGGGATACACGAGGACACATTTCTCTTGTATTTTTTTTCTGCACATAGATTTTTTCCGGGTTGAATTTCCCTTCGTTATCGCATCAATAATTATGTACAAATTACGAGAACTTACGCTCGTGGCGCATCGATGTTGCATCATACCTGTTTTTTTCCTCTTCTCTTCCTCGCCGCTTTTTATTTTTATTTATTTATGTTTCAAATCTTACAAAACTTGAGTTTGCGCTTAGACTAAAACATAGCGACGCTCGTACACTCAGACGTCAGTGTTACACTGCACACGGCGAGAATTTCATGCGATTGAAAAGAAATCACCTGAATGGGAAAAATCTTGCGTAAAAACCGAGTGAAAAAAATTATCAAAATCACCAATACATATTTTGTATTATTTACTGGAATATAAATTCCAGATGCGAAAATTTCTTCAATTAAAATGTCTCTTCTTATTTTTTCAATTCAATTTTTTTTTAGAATTGCTTCTTCAAAAAAAAAAAAAATATTCAGGTAAATAATAAAAAGGATATATCGACCTTAGCAACTTTTTAACAGCATTTATAACTCACTGTGTCATAGGCCTGATTTTTTTGTCTATCAAACATATTTTTCAACGTCAAAACTCTCGTTCATTATTATTAATTTTTTTTTTCGTGATTGCGTCCTTAAAATATTTTTTTCTTCATTTTTTTTCGATTATATTGATGATGAAATAGTAATGATGAAAAAATTAAAAAAGATTGATAGTATTTTACATACATCGCTTGCAGACCTTTCATAGATTTTTCCTATCAATTTATCGCTCTCATTTCGCCTTTTTTCATAAAATTCTTTCATCATATTATCAACTCCAGTAGATAAATAACCAGCAGTTCAAGTGCATCCTGCAATTACGGTGATATTGATAAAGACAATTGATACACGCCAATATCTATTTACAGTCCGTAAAATATTGAACAGTTTATAATTCTGTTTGTTTGTTTTTTCTTGCACAAGGTCAGCAGCTTAATATCAATATAATCAACAGGTCACTCCAATTAAATGGCTAACGACTTAAAAGTTCTGTAATAAATTGTTTTAAAACAACTGATATTTCAGTGTACAACGAATGTCACACAGAATAATATTATTCGGTCAAAACCAACGGTTTAGTTTTACTAAAAAATAATTATAATGTACAATGGTTTTCACATTTAAAAAAAAATAACTTCCTCAATTTCTTATAGAGGTCCGCAAATTTATTATATTTAAGCATTTTTTTTATATGGGCATTTTTTCGAATATCTCTGATTAGCCTCGTAATTGGACATATTTTAGTGCCACTTGGAATTGTTCTATTCTAATTATTTCGATTTTGAAATCCAATGATATGGAAAATAATTTATTTCTTCAGAGTCTATAAATTTTGAAAAATTCTTCTGAAATTGGCGATGAATACTGGATTTGAAAATGTTAAAAAATTAGGAGAAAGTATTTTTAAGTAGTACTAAAATTTTTTCAATTATGAGAATAATCAGAGAAGTTCGGAAAAAATGTGGCCGATGTGGCGATAAGTTCCCCATATTTGAAATTTTTTCCAAAACAAATGTAAAAAAATTACGTACTGAATTAATATCATGATTCGCTGAAATTTACAATCTTCGCAATGGACGCATACAAAATGAAAAATGTAATTATCATGTGAAAAAAAAGTTAACTTCAATTATAAGTCATGCATTTTATTCGGGAAAATAGCACGTATGTATTGCAGTGTTTATACTTGAGAACCAAACATCACAGAATCGCTTCTATCCTCTTGTTTATAATATATTAGTCGCTTTAAAAAAAAAGAAGAGATTATGCACGAAGTGAATTATTGTGAATAAACGTTTATACATCGCGATCGATCGATTTTCTCAGGAAGCGCGTCATAAAAAAATTATATTATTGAGCAATTCATCGGAATAAAGATGAACACGCAAATTTATTTTGCGTGTGGCTAAAAATAGCGTCGGCTTAATATTTTTTTGCATGTCCTGCGCAACTGCATGCGAAAAACGTGGGTTTAAAAAAAAAATGCGAAAAACAGGGTGAAAAAAAATATTCGGAAGAAAATATTTTCAAAATGATTGTATAAAATACAAAGTATACAAAGTAAAATAACGAGTCCTATTTACAGTTGCACAAGCAGAGATTACATCGAGTATTTTCTATTGCTAAGAAAATCTCACACTTTTGTACCAAATTTTTCTCAATTGTTTACAAATTCCATTTTTTCAGTCTACAGTCTTAATGATAAATAAATAAATAAATAACGCTTGCATAGACAAAAGTTAGCGAAATATTGTTGTTGTTAAATAAATCATTCGGTTGAGAAAATTACGACGATGGTTTAATGTTCCAACTCTTTAAACAAATTTATCGATTTTGTGATAAGTCATTTAACCGTTTTTCTTTTTATTACTTTTCCATTCTCAACAAACGCACGATATCATTTTCGCGCGGACATTTTTTGCTGCGTTAAATCTCGCATTTCTTGTTGTTTATTTATTGGACAATGTGATATTTATTGTCAATTTTTTAAACAATTTACGCTGAAAAATGCAGCAAAAAATGGCTCAACTCTGATTCAATATATCGAAGCGACTAAAATATCGTTCACTCTTTCATAACAGTAATAACACTAACGGCGAGCTTACAATGTCATTGATCTAACAGACTAAGGAGCAAATCTTTTGTCTTTTTTTTTGCCTACTCGTAACTGCGTCTACACAGCGATAAGCTAAACGAATCGCGATTCAAGTGAAACATTTTACCTCTTTTTTTCTTTTTTTTTTTTAATTTCATTCACGCCGTTTTAATCTATACTCGAGGTTACACAGTGAGAAACTTTGAGCTATCGAGATCAACTCGATTAATCCGACTGGCTTTTTCGAATCCGAGTCGCTTCCTCTTCGATAACGCAAATTCGACGATATAAATATTAACGTCTTCTTGAAAGGTCCGCAAATGGTAAAAAGATGTTTTTCGATGAACGAGGACAATTCAGAAAAAATTAATTTTCCTTCCCAGGACTTTTCCTTATTCGTAGAGAAAAAAAGTGAATTTTCCTTCTTGGAAAAAAGTATACTTTTCTTCTTGAGAAAAAAGCATACTTTTCTTCTTGAGAAAAAAGCAAACTTTTCTTCTTGAAAAAAAAAGAGTATACTTTTCTTTTTGAGAAAAAAAGCAAACTTTTCTTCTTGAGAAAAAAGTGATTTTTTTTTCCAAGAAAAACTTTTCTTCTTGAGAAAAAGAGAAAATTTTTCTTATCAAGAAACGTGAATTTTTCCTAAGATGAAAATTTTTCTTGAGCAAAAAAACGAATTTTTCCATACAAGAAATTTTGTTTTTTCTTTCTGGAGAAAAATGAATTTTCCGACCTAAGAAAAAAAAGACAATTCTTACATCTTCTTTGCCTTTTTTTCACCATTCACGAACCTCAAAAGCTCCAAATCCATGTCACCTTTTATTTGTGGCAAGACAAAAATTCGATATTACGCGAGATGAGAAATTCAGCTGCCGAATCTAAATTCTTATCTTCACAAAGCGAAACAGCAGTTGTACAAAATATAAGTGTCACCGTGAAAGATCCGTAAATGTTAAGAAAAATCGAGTGATTAAAATTCCTTTAAAAAAATACAATAGAAAAAATGCATTTTTCCTGTTGAAAAAAAAATTAAAAGCGTCAATAGTTTACATCTTCTTCGCCTTGTATTTCAACATCTACGGACCTTACAAACATGCAACTGAAGAATTTGCTCTATCAATAATATCGTTGTCTTCTCTTTTTGTTCTCCAAACTTTGCTTCTCACTCAATAACCCATAATAAGCTCTGGATTTAAAAAGAAATTTAAAAACTGTGATTTCAATCCGTTCTCCAGTTTTTTCAGTGCGACTTGATTGGAAATCGATAAACAATCTTCAATTTCTTACAACTTACGTTGTTGATGACACTTTTTTTTTTCTTTTCTCTTTCATTTTAATTATTATTGAACAGCGCGTTTAACACACTATTTAATACTCCCTGTTATTATGACACATCATATTAGTGTCTCGTCCGAAGAGTTTTGTGAGCGTTGCTGAAGACTTCCGAAAGTTAAGCCCAGCATATTGATCGATGGCATCGTGACTGATCGTTGCATTGTTCTTTTCTTGTTTGGGTGGTAATTTTTTTCAGGGGACGAGAAGAATCGAAATTCTCGTCAGTCCCCCGTTAATGACCCTCAGCAAGAGCATTCCTCTTCTCTCGGCAACTCGTGGCCCAATGAATCCTTCATTAATCACGTGAAAAAAGGCTTTAACGATTTATTCAATTAACACTGTTCTTGGGAATTATTACAAGGAGATTCCAGAAGCACAACATTGTCAAAGGAATACCGATACGATTATCAGATTATGCGGACAACTTGCGTCAAATTTAAATTTCTAATCCATTGTAATTGATAAAATATCTCCACTTTAGTAGATAATTTTTTGAATGTGATTTTCGGACCTTCTATTTTTAGAAATCAAAAGGGAATTAAAAAATACTCCAAAATAACATTTAGTAGGATCGAAGCCGTATTTTTAGGAATCCTTTTTTTTTTGTATGAAAGAAAAGGGAAATTGACATGTGGGACTCTGAATAAAAATCAGTAGGATCTACAATGTAATCTCAGAAAGCGTTTTTTTTTGTTGGGAAAACGAAAGCGAAATTAAAATTTGGGACCCAAAATCAAAATCGGTAATACCTGAAACATCATTTCAGGTCGTCTTTTTTTTCAAAATCAGAAAGGAAATTAAAAAATGTACGACTTACAATAATATTTAGTGGGATTTACAACGGAATTTTCGGAAGCTTTTTTCCTTTATCGACGAACAATCAGTCAACATAACTTTTTTTCTAATGAAAATGATATGTTAATTTTTTTAAATGCATACGAATTTTTTCAGATTTTTTTCATTATTTTGATTTTGATTTTTTTTTTTCAAAAATGTGTGCGAAATAACGAATTTTGGATGTGTTCGGTATAAAACCATCTATTATGCTCAAAAATTTTTTGCAAAACGCACATCTAAAATTTGTTATATCCTGCGTATTTTTCAAAATAAAAAAAAAAAATTCAAAATGCCATCAATTTTGAACTCCTCAACAGATTGATACCAAATTTAATCCCAAACATTATTCGATAAGAGTCCACTTCTCGTCCAAATTTCAGCCTGATATCATAAAAATTGTGGGAGTTAGAGCCCGAGCTAACATTCGCAAAAAAATTCAAAAGGCCATAAGCTAAATTATAAATAATAAATAATACATATAAATAACAACAACAAAAATGAAGGATTGTAAATGTCTTTGTATTTGAGTGAACAAATAGAATTTTAGTCCAAATCTGGCAGAAATTCCCTCTGAAAATGAGGAAAGAAGATATTCTTTGGACATGTCAGCACTGATGGAATCTCCTCAAACAACATACCTTCCGCAATTCCATGCTTCCAGGATTGCTAAGACGCGGCGGAGGTGTCGAAAAAGCGATTTTTTCGTAGGGAATCGTGCCACGATAAAGTGTACTCGGATCGAGACTGAGAGCGGCTTTCAAAGCGCTTTTTCTTATGATACCATTGATGTTGTTGCCGTTATTGATGATGACGTGGCTCGGCGAAGACGTTCGCGTATTTGGCGAAGAAACAACGGTTTCAGGCGGTGAAGTCGACGAGGGAATAGCTAATGAGTCCGAATTCGTATCTGTTGTCGTTGTGCTCTCGCCATTTCCGTTTCGTCGATCTCTACGATTGATGCAACATTCCCTGGAGTTGAGATTTCTCGAGTCCATGTTGTTGCCTTCGATATCCACGAATTCGTGAGAATATTTCTTCTTCGTGTTGTCGTCTTCCATCGAGTGCTGATTATTGTGAATTTCCTACACGAAAGCCATTTTTTTCTTTGTATTTCAATATTTCGTGCATTACGTTATTGCGATTTTTTATATTCAAGATTTCTCTAATTTTAGTGGCGATTTGTGAATAATTTTGTGGGTGCAAAATTGTAATTCGCGAGGTAAATTTTTCTTTAAATTCAGAGGTTTGTTGAAATTTTACATGAATTAGAGCAAAACGGAAATTCCAAATCTCATCAAAATCGAACCGCTCTACCAATTTGGCCCAAATTCTATACGAAAAATCGCAGCACGTTGTGCAATTTCAATACAAAGTTTTATCCCGATAGCTTAAAATTCTTTCAAGTTAGAGCGTTAACGTATTTTTTCAAGAAATTAAAATTCTTACAAAACTGAAATGCGTTAAGCGATTTTCATTGAATTTACACCAATTGAAGATTAGCCAGTACATATTTAAATTCGAGCTGATTCTGTTAACTCCTTTCTTCACATTTTGTATCATTCTCCATAACATAAATTTTTTTATTTCTTATTTTCCACGAAAACAAAGAAACAACTTTATCTATGAGAAAGCAAAATGAATTGAAACAGATTAAATTAAATATTATTATGTTTAAATTCGAGCTAATTGCATTAATTACTTTCTCCACATAACATAAATTTTTTTATTTTATTTTTTTTTCACGAAAGCAAAGAAATAACTTTATCTATGAGAAAGCAGAATAAATTGAAAGAGATAAAATTGAATATTTGTCAAAAGAATATGAGTCAATAGAAAATTGAGCGTTCGTCAAAAAGGTGAACTATTTACAATTATTCATTAATTGCTATTTATTGTACCTCGCTTCGGCAGATATTGTTTGAATCGTGAAGCGAAACTCGCCGCTTCATTAAATTTTCCGATTCGTCTTCGTGCTGCTTTGGCTCCATCAGCGTAGTTTCCTGAACATTTTCTCCTTCGCGTTCTTCGCCGTGACGAAGAGAAGCGTAAACGATTCCGGGAACTGGACCCATTCGATATCCGGAAGGCCAAAAAACTGCGCGCGGCTGCATATATCCAAATCCGTCCAGCTGTGCAATAAATTCATGCAAAACCTCTTAACGAACCTACTACTGCATACCTTCGACCTCCTTTCCTAGACCTAACCAACACCAAAAATAAAATATGCTTGTATCGCATCGGAAATTAAAAGAAAATGCATTCGAATTTTCACATCTTCAATCCTGTTAGTATTCGCTTTCAATAAATGGAGTAAGGAGACATTTTTTATAAGCGATCTAGAGAAGGTTTTAATAATTCCTTTTCTTTCAATAATTTTCTTTGTTTTATGATCAAACTCGGAAAATTAATAAAACAAACGGTAACATAAAAGTAATGCACTTTTACAGTGAAATTATGAAAAAAAGTATTAAAATCGAAGTCAAGTATTAAAACTACAAGAATGTAGGCATTTTTGCATTAAATTTACATTACACTTGTATATTAAATTTACTATACTGATTTATTGGTGTATTTAGCAAATGCACCATAAATTTTATCTTCCGTGTGTAAACTGCGTCTTTTAGGAAACAGTCGAAATTCCGAACTAGAATTTCCAACGAATGATGTGCGGACTTCGACAAAATTATAACACTTTTGGATTTTTTTATAATAAACATTGATTTTGCGCCGGATAATTATACGTTTCAGTGTATTTACAGTGTATAATATGCCTGACTTTGTAAAATATTCCCCATATTCAGGTACTGAAATAATTCAAATTTTTAAAGCCCACCCCAATAACTATGTTTTTCTGAAAGCTCACAGTCTAAGCTACAAAACCCTATAACTTTTTTTTTCAATATTTGTTTATTGGGAAGTTATGAATTTTTTTTAAACAAAAACCTGTTTTTCCCCATTTTCGACCTCAATTCAATTTTTATTAACAATAGTTGTGACAATAAACTTGTGACTACGGCAACTTCTGGGCCGTATAGAAGACACTTCGAAAAGTGTTCTTGAATTTTTTCAGATTTTTTGAAAGCTTAGAACATTTTTTAAACTCGCCTGTTCCCTGAAAAATCCAGCGTTCAGACGGTGTATAATAAAATAGTTTACACATGGAGGGTTAAACGAATTTTTTATGGACAGTGCAAAGTTAAAAAAATTTAAAATCGACGAAATGATTGATTTATGATAGAGATTTAATTATTTTAATAACGGTCACTTACTTCTGTGTGCACGTTGATGCATTCAGTCTCCGGATCTGGTCTCATGATGATCTGGTCTCTTTCCGAAGGCGGTAAAATATCATAGTTTGGCATTGGATAATTTATCACATCAGGATCCTAAAAAAAAATGTAGAAATGGAAATGATTCGAGATTAAAAATTAAAGAGCCTTAAACAATCAGGGAAAAAAATGTAGAAACTTTGCTTTTTGGGATGCATAGCAATTCCGATGTGGATAAGGTTGTATTTTTTGGTGAGAATCTATGCGTAAAGTATTCTTAGCTTTCGATTTTTTTGAAAATTTAAATTACCTGCATGCAGTATCCTATTCTTTCAAGAATTGTAGCGAAACTAGGCCTTTCCTCAGGATTAGGATGCCAACATCGAGTCATCAGGCCATAAATCGGATCAGGACAACCTGCTGGTCTTTCCAAACGTCCGCCCGTCGTTACCATTGACATAACTTCGCGATTAGCACAACCAGTGTACGGCATGTAGCCGAAAGACATTATTTCCCATAGAAGAACTCCAAATGCCCTAAGTATACAAATTTTATAGTTATCAAGAGAATTAGAAGATAAATAATAACATGAAAAAGCTGCTAAGTTGAACTTTGCAAATTGCTTCCTCATTATTTTTGGTTTTTCTTACAAAGCTATGTCTATGAGGAAATATGTTAATCGATTTTGGCTTTTGGAGGAAGTTTTGTAATAAAAACCAAAAATAACGAGGAAGCAATTCGGAAAATTCAACTTCTCCGCTTTATTTTCAATCACAGTTAAATTTCTGAAAAAATTTAAGGCACATAAAAAATAGTAATGAAATAGTGTACATATTATTGTTGAATAGTATGGACTTCATGACTAAAGTTTTTTTTTGAGTCTACAGTTTACTTGTGGACCAAATTTGAGCCCGAAATCTTGACAATTGCAAAAGTTAGAGAATGAGCAAAAAATTCAAAATGCCATAAATTTAAAACCCCTCAACGGATTGACGGCAAATTTACTCCCAAACTTCATTTAATAACAGTCCATTTGTGGACCAAATTTGAGTACGATATCTCAAAAATTGTGAAAGTTAGAGCACCAACGAAAAATTTAAAAAAATTTAAACAAATAAATTGTGGAGTTAAAGCCCGAGCTGACATTTTCAAAAAACTTCAAAATGCCATAAATTTTGAACACCTTAACGGATCAACTACAAATTCAGGCAAGCAAAAAATAAATAAAGTAAATGTATTTATATATTTTGCTCAGCGCGATAAATTCTATATGACAAAAGGGTATAAAAATACTATTCACATTGTTTTTCTTATTTGTTTAGACTCGTACATTTTTATGTACGAACGAAATAGATTAAATTAATTGAATTCTTATATAAGACGTGACTATGCATATTTGTAATTATTTGAAGGAAAAAAGGAAAAAGCAATTTTTTGCTCACCATACGTCAGTTTTCGTGCTGAAAATACCATCAAGGAAACTCTCCGGTGGCATCCACTTAACCGGAAGCATTGCTTTACCACCTTTTTTGTAATAATCGCTCCTGTAAATATCTCTCGCCATTCCAAAATCGGCAATTTTTACAACACGTCCGGGTCCTTTACAAGAAAGGAGACAATTTCGCGCCGCGATATCGCGATGAATGAAACGATGTGTTTCCATGTACTTGCAGCCATTTGCTACGTCGTGAGCGCACATTACTAAATCTAGCATCGTTAACGACGTTGGGCGTTCCTGAAAAGAGTTCATCTCCATTAGCTTATTTTTACGAAAATTTTCTGATTATTAGAAATGGGGAAAAATTATTGGGACATTTTTAATTAATCATCGAGATCGTCGATTTTTTATGAAATTGAAATCGTCAAATTTTTTACTTTTGCTACCACAATATTATAAATCCGAAAAAAAATTCAAAGGTCAATGAAACCGGATAAGTAGCATTTGACATTGCAAAGTTCGATTAATTTCGAAAAATAAAAAAGTATTTTTTCGACTCTAAATAATTTTTAAAAGCTTTCACATTTTTATGAGCTTATCTTAACGAAGATTTTCTGTTGATTACGAATGTGGAACAATTATGAGGGAAATAGTTGATTATTAACATCTTTTTATTCGCTAGTATTTTTTTTTCTACCTCAACTTAACAAATCTGTAAAAAAATTCGAAAATTACCAAAACTGGAAATAGCATTTGGCATTTGTCGAAAAATAAAAAAGGCTATTTCCAACTCTAAATAGCTTCTCGAAGCGAAAAATCTTTACACATTAACAAAAAATTCACTGCTGATTACGAATGCGTAAGAATTGTTAGTTCTTTCTTAATAAATCATTAAATCCGTCCAATTTTAAATTTTTGCTAACGCAACTCTAAAAATCTGTAAAATGATTAAAAACTCACCGAAAAAAAAATAGGGCATTTCAAAGTTCAATGAATTCTCAAGAATAAAAAATACTTTTGCTAGCTCTTAATGATTTCTTTAAACGAAAAACCTTCACTTACCGGTCGAGGTCTTTCCTCCCGCAAAAAATTCTTCAAATCGCCTCCAGCAAGTAATTCCAAAATGATATATCTCGGATGTTTATCGAAAGATATTCCCACAAACAAGACAATATTTGGATGATTGAATTTGCTCATAATTAGAGCTTCCATCATGAAATCGGCGACCGCCTGTTGAGTAGATGCTGAGGGCAGCGTTTTCACTGCAACAGGATGTTCCTCGCCGCGTCTAAATTTGTAGATCCCTTGAAAGACTTCGCCAAAAGCGCCTTGGCCGAGTGGTCTAAACCATAAATTCATTAATCGCAAATTTATCATTTTGCACCCAAAAAAATGATTGATTAGTTTCAAATAAAACAGCATATTCTATCAATTCAAATTCAAAATAGAATTCTATTAAATTGAATTAAAATAAAGTTATTCGAGGGGACAAATGTTTATTAGATTTCATTTATGAGCCCTTCTTACCACGATAACTAAATGATTTTAGTTGCAATAAATCGAGCTAATTTATTGAAATACCAAATACGATATTTGATGTGAAATACACATTCAAATGAAAACATATACTCATTCCAAATAAAATGTTATTAGGTTCTTAGACAAATAACAAAAAATTTGTTCATCTTAATTAAGAAGTTTCGTCAGTAAAATTGAAAATACACAGAACAATCTGAAATTATTACCGCGTTTTGAATAATTCATAACAAACTCACATGAATTTTTTGAGAATTTTCGTCTACATCGTTCACACAAAATTAATTTTTTCATATTTGCAAATTAAAAAAAAAATTATAATTGAAAATTTTTTTTACATCGTTAAATTTTCAAGTATTTAGTGGAATTAATTCTTTTTTTCTTTCGATGGAAAAAATTTTTTCAATTTTTTATTATTCGTAAATATGCGATAAGAGCCCATGTTAAAATGCATGCATAAAAAAATTAATTGTGTGTAAACGATGTAGACGAAAATTCCCAAAAAATTCATGTGAGTTTGTTATGAATTATTAAAAACGCGGTAATTATTTTAGATTTTTCTAAAATAATTTTACTGACGAACCTCCTTAAATGTTATTAACGCGCTTTGAAAATAGACTTTACTCATGCAGGGTTGAAATCTAGTGATTTTTTTTAAGAATTTCGTTGTCGAAACCTCGACAAGAGAAGATGAAGAATATTACTCACTTAACGAAGGAAATACTGTCGCGCGGAATTTGCGGAAGATCTTTGATGCTGCACAAATTGCCAGCGAATTCGTAATTCGGATTGAATTCCGTCATCATCGATTCGCTGACGTGATGCAACGTTATGAGTTCGGTATTGTCGAACATACGATGGCGACGTTCGAGAAGCGCTTTCCGATTCTGGTATCTATTATCTGAAATTAATTATGCGATTCAGTCCATTAGTGACTCGGGAGAAGCTTTTGGATTGTCGTTAATAATTAACTGACGATTTTTTAATGAGCTTGAGCGAAAGCTAGACTTACAAAGTAGGACACATAAAGCTGACAAAGCGAATAACAGAATCACGCTTCCCACTATTAGCAAAATCATGAAGGTCTGATGAGCGACGTTCGATTCATCGGCCACTGAAAAATATCAATTTTTTTACCATTAAAATAATGTAAAATACAGAACATGAAAACGAATGGATTTTCAAAGATCCAAAAAATTAAGAAAAAAAACTGATTACAAAAAATCTGAAAACCTTAATTTTTTTTCAAATTTTTTGAGTATCACAATTATGTGAAAAACGTTGTAAAATACAGAACACGAGAACAAATGGATTTTCAAAAATCCAAAAAATGGAAAACGGATTACAAAAATAATCTGAAAACTAAAGGTATTTTCAATTTTATTGAGGATTAAAATTATGCAAAAAATGTTGTATATAGAATATGAAAAATAAATGGTTTTTTTAAACATCTCAAAAATAAAAAACGGATTACAAAAAGGATCTAAAGACCCAATTTTCTTTAAGAGTCTCAAGATAATCTTAAAATTGTATTAAACAAATAAATGCTTTATTTCATGCACTGAAGATTTTGAGAATTTGCTTTCAACGTGAAAGTACTTAATTGAAATAGTAATTCAATTTAGAAAATTAGAAAATGTTTGTAATGTATTAAAAAAAAAAAAAAAAAAAAAAAATAGTAAAAACATTTACAGAAAATTTTCGATAATTTGAGGAATTAATGGACAATTACCGAGACAAGAACGCGAATCGTTTCCCAATCGCCAACCGGGAGGACAGAGACATTTTGTCTCGCTCAGATGAAGATCCAGGGCGACACAACGAAAATCGCAACCACAACCGCTTATTTCCGGAATAATGGCCACTTCTCCCGGTCCTTGATTGGCTCCCGACCGGAAGTTTATGTGTAGAAGTTCCGAGGATGCGTATGAATAGCCGCCTTGACCATTTCCAGAATTACCGTGACCGGTATTGCCACCTAAATTACATGAAAGAATGAAACAATAAATAAAAAAATAGACGTATATTCTTTTATTTATGTCAGACAGTGAAATCTATTACAAAAAAAAAAGTGTTCGGCTGTAAAACTTTAATACAATGCAGTAGAAACAAACAAGAAATTTAAAACTATGCATAAAACAGGATAAAAATATGAAGAAAAATAAGCAAAGCGATTTTGCAAAATCGCGTCTCACGCGAGGATTATGTTCCAGTTTCTTAAAAAATATTTTAAGATTTTTTTAAATCCATTTTTTATATTTTATGATTTTAAGTAGAAAATATTTAAAACCGCAAAAACGAAAATAAAATGATTTTCTCTGAGTTCAAACTTAAACCGAAAGATTTATTCACTAACTAATAAATTAAAATTACAACACGATTGCAGAAAAAATTGCCAAGTCTTATATTTCATTTCTCAATGTTAACAGAATTTTGCAGGAAATATTTATATAAAATTTGCGTGAAATGTAACATTTCACTTGCGAATCAGATTTTATATACTAGTTTCTCGAAAAAAAAATCTTACTTTACCGATAATATAATTAATACTAAACATTCATAACAGCGCACATTTATAACACTAATTTTCTCAAAATTAAAAAATGCATCACCTAAAAAATAAGAGCGAAAAATCTGTAACTCGAAGACGTCTCAAGGAATTCACTTGAACCTTCTTTCATAAATTATATTGCAACAATTACATTTTACAACAATTAAAAATCGTGTGCTTTGCTGATGGTTAAAACTAAGTTTCAAAAATTTTGAGTAACAAAAAATGTCCTGTTTTTACACGAGCTGACACAGTATTCAAATAACACGGTTTATAACATTCCATAATGAATATCACATGATATTTAGAGATTTTTTTGAATAAATTTTTTTATCATTTTTCTTTTCCGGGTAAAAAATTGAAAATTCATAAAGGAAGTTGCTTTCTACGTTCCCACTCATCAATAATTAAACGAATCAATGTGCAGCTTACCGATAAAACCCCCACCACCGCCACCAGTCGTACAACCTCCACCTCCACCACCAAAACCACCATCACCTTGACCCTGTTCATTTTTGCCACATCCTTGACCACCAATTCCTCCTTTTAGTAATAATGGTAAACCAGGAGATCCTCGTGCATAGCTATTTTGGATAGAACTGTTCCAACCGCCGCCTCCACCACCTTAAAAATTAGCAAAAATTCGCTGATCTTCGACACAAATAGTCGATTTTTTTTTTTGGGACATCGTAAATAAGCTAATGGAAATAATCGTAGAAAAATCCGAAAAAATTCACCAAGATGCCTTTTCTTACTCTTCACAACATATTTTGAAACGAAAAAAAAAGACCGATTTTTCGGCACCGTCGATTTTGTAGAATAGCCAAAAAAAAATTGGGCAAAAAATCTGCCACGCTTGATTGTTGAAAATAGTATGCAGAGCACAAACAAAAATTTGCAGGTCAAAATATTCAAAATTGTAGGAGGAGATCCATTTTTCGGAGGGCGATACTTTTTTTCATTTTTAAGTGCTTTTATTTTTTTTTTTTTTTCGTAATGAGCAGTTAAATTGATACAGATTAGATCCTGTGATATTAATAGTTTTGATGGATATTTTTAGAGGTATGATTTTTTGACAATTTATTTAGTGTTATTTAGAAATTTCAACGAACGAGGCGTTTAATCGAATTAGCGAAAATGAGGCGAGAACACGATTGACAACGGGAATAATGGTCATACGAATGCGGTTGAATTCTGATTATTTAGTAAGTTTCATTCGTATTTTTAGTATATAGGATTTCGAAACTATAATAAACTTTCAAAAAATCATATTTCTGGAAATATCATTCAAATCTATTAATATTATAGAAACTAATTGGTATCAATTCAACTGCACTTCACGAAAAAAAAAATAGTGGCACTTAGAAATATTAAAACAAGTGTAGCCCTAGATTCGAAAAAATATATCTCCTCCTATAATTTTTAATATTCTCACCTGCCAATGTTTTTTCGTGCTTTGTATACTATTTTCAACAATCAAGCGTGGCAGATTTTTTATACAATTTTTTTTTACTAATATCAAAAACCGACAGTGCGAAAAAATCAAAGTTACTTTTTCGGTCCGAAATATATTATAAAGATTAAGAAAAGGCATCTCTTCTCTCCTCTTAATTATTTAAAAAAAAATGTTATGTTAAAACAAATGTATTCACTGTGATTTTCGATACAAATATTTGATGATTTTTAATGAATTTGAAAAAATGTTGTGCTTGAATAAAATATATATTCTGTGACATTCAATAGCTGATCATGTTTTAAAAAATTGTCGTAGATCTTGAATTTCGAAAAATTCAAACAATGACCATTAATTAATTAAATTACCAGCGTCTTCGCGTGTTGAAGAATCTTCATCGTAATTTCTGCCGATTAAAGGGCCACGTCCGTGCTGAGTGCCGTCGTCGTTAAATTTTCCCGTACCTAAACCTCCTCCTCCTGCAGCTACGAGCAGCGGTTGATGTTCGCCGGATTTTTTTACCTAAGTCAGCGACGAATTTTTCGATAAAATATCGTGAAAGTTTGATATAATTAATACAGAAATAGTTATTATATTTATGGTCTCGAATATATTTTATGTTAGGCTTTGTTTGCAGATAAAGTTCATAGTTTATAAAAAATAATTTCAGTTGTGAATTTTATTTAATCACTGAGATTTATTTGTTTATCTTGTTAAATTCTTACTCAATATATTTTCTGCATTTTTAGTTCAATTGTAACTGAAAAGAAGATTAACAGATTTTAACAAAAAATTGGTTTAATACTACGGAAAAACTTCCGCGTTTTTCAAATCGTAATTTTCGATTCGTAAAGTTTGCGGATTTTGTAAAATGCGCGAAAATTTTGGTAATGATTTTGATGATTAAACAGTGATTTTTATACCTTAAATATATAAGTTGCTCCTCCTCCACCTCCGCCTCCATCAGACCACGTGATTTTCTTGACTTCATGAACGAGTGACGTAATTTTCGAATTACCGGAGGTAATACTTGTCTGATTTTTTTGCTGACAGTAATTCTGTTGGAAACCGAGACTTTTTGGACACGCATCCATTCCTGGTTGACCGATTAGGATATGAAGGGTCTCGCCCTTTTCCAGTTCTATCACACCGCGAGCAAGGGCGCCTAAAGTGCTGCCCATTCCCATAGAACCTCGACCGCCTCTTGCTCCGACAGCGATCAATCTTAATTGTAAAAAAACGAATATAATTACTACAATCCAAGTGGTAAATCTGGTGAAAATATTTGTCTAAGAATGTCTGGAAACTCCTGCAAAAATCTCTGATTTTCTTTGAAAAGAATTCTTAATTTCTGTAAAAAGAATTTTGGATTTTTCTTTAAGGAATTCTTAATTTTTGTAAAAAGAATTTTAAATTTATCTTTAAGGAATTCTTAATTTTTGTAAAAAGAATTTTGAATTTATCTTTAAGGAATTCTTAGTTTCTGTGAAAAGAATTTTGAATTTCTGTAAAAAGAATTCTGAATTTTTCTGAAATATATTCTGAACTTCTTTGCAAGGCATTCTGAATTTCTATGATAATACCTCTGAATTTCTCCGAAAGAAGTTCGGAATTTATCTGAAAAGTTCTTTCTCTGAATAGAATTCTGAATTTCGTTAAAAAAAATCGGAAAAAAATCCGAAGTTTGCAAAAAATAAACCGCACTTAAAAAAAAATGTAATATTTGTTCGAATCATTCATGTTCAGCAAATAGCAGAGAAACTTTTATAGAAATATCGAAAAACCACTAAAACGGTTGAGTTAGAATTTTTCAGAGAAATTTTCAGGGAAAATTTTTTTTCCCCGGGAGAAATGTGAAAAAAAAAGTCTTTCGTTATCGAGTAATAATGCTAAAAATAATTCACGTGTAATAGCCTCCACGAGGCGCGGTCCAACGTTGAATTCCCTCTTCAATTTTGATATTCGAAGTCGCATCGCCGAGCTGTAAAGGCGATGAAGTTGAAGGCAGTAATTCTGATTCTGTTTTGTTGTATTCTCGTGCACATTTTTTAGCCGTTGGACCCATTCGACCAGTCATTCCACATGTCGTTAGTCTTACGACTGCAAAAAACAATTTTTTTCGCGTAAAAACATAAATATTCTCTCATAATATTTCTGGTTTTTTTAAACATAAATATTATTTCATAATATTTCTGGTTTTTCTAAACGCAAATATAATTTCATAATTTTTTTTCCGTGCTTAATATTGTCAAATTTATGTGAAATACTCACCAGTTTCATTCGCAAAATCCGCGTGTTGTTCTGATGGACGTTCGGATTCTATAACTGGACTGTAGTAGTTGAAATCTTTGCTGAATTCTGTAGGCACGCCTGTAATAATTTTCGCAGATGTTAGCGAAAATACTGACGTTTTCATTCGGAGGCAATTATTATTTAAATTCCGAATTTTTTAGATTACCATTTTTTTATTTATGGTAATGAAATTTTTTAAAACTTACTAATGCAACAATTTCTATAGCTATCAGCGACTATTTTTGTAAGTTCTCTTTACTCTTAAAAAGTGAAATTTACTAAAATTTATGAACAGTTTGCTTCGTAGTAACGATGCATTTTTAAGTAGCTGTGAGAAAAACCGAATTTTTAATTAAATGTTGGGAGAAATTGTAAGAAAAATTGTCAAGCCCATTTCTCCATTACTTTCGCAAGGCATCAACAGTATTTTTTTTATTTATTCGAGTAAGATGCCCATTAAATTATATTACAATCATTGCAAAAATTACTGTTATAAAGACATAATTATGAATCTAATTTTACCTTCAATTTTGTATCTGAAATAATCAGGCGTTTACACATTTTTTAGCGACAATATTAACGCTTAAATTTTGCTGATTTTTAAAACCACCGTTTTCGGTCGTTTTTATGGTAATGACATTTTTTCATAATTACCAATGCCAAAACATTCGGGACTCAGAGAAAAATCGTCGATGGCCACATCCACTCTTGCATTGTAGCCTTTGCTTGCCTCGAATTGCAAAAAGTATCTGCGAAAAGATAAGAAATTTGTTAAGAAAAATAATCCTTGAGGTTTGGAAATTTCTCTTAATGAAGTCGTACCGATGTCTAATTTCCGGAAGTGGAACAGCCTGATTGTACCAAACGTTACCACTGTCCCCATAACTCCACCATAATCTTACGGTGTCATTGCGATGAGGTTGCACACGGACCAAGTATAAAGCCAAAGAGTTGCTTCGTTTGCCATATTGATGATAAAAGAATCGAACCTGAATGATCAAACATATTTCAGAATATTTTTGAGGCTTCAGATATACTAAAGATTTCTCTAAAAGTAAAAAAATTTGGCACCTTGCAAAAATGTTTGAGATTGCAATTTTTTAAATGCAATCTCAAACACATACACATACACACATTTCGTACAAACGATTGTTCTGGACGTTCTAGATCATCAAAGATCAAGATCTGACATCAAAATCCCGAAATAAAATTTTTTCACGAAAACAGAATTTTCTCTATGACGAAGCAAAATGAGTTTTTTCCAAAACAAAAAAGAAAGAGAAACAAAGTTGATTTCAGGAAAATTTTGGCTGACAGAAAATTGAGTACAGAAAAATTTACGGGATGCAAATTGTGCGTTTCAAAACAATTCCCAAAAAAACAAAAATGTGCAATTTTCACAGAAATTTTGAGATTGAAAAAAAAAAAGTGCTTTCCAGAAAAATTTCCGAAAAACAAAATGTACGTTTCGAAACAATACAAGAAGAAAAAAATGTGTGTGGAAAAAAAAACATTTCCAAGATTGATACAGAAATACTTTTACCACTTACTTGACACGAATGAAAAAATGGATTTTTGCGATCGCTGCTGTACGGAGGCGTCGGATTAAATATCGGACTGTCCATAGTAGCGCGACTTCCGTATTCCACAGCTCTCGCTAACACGACGGAGGCGTAAGTCCCTTAATTCGACAAAAAGAGAAAAATATCATTCTCAAAAATCGCAGATATTACATTTATGGATTTCTGCTGAAAAAAGTTCGATAGAAAGAATGTAAAAAGTGAAGAATTTCCGAAAGAAAATGACGTTAGATATTTTGTTGTAACCATGATTTTCAAATTTGAATTACAAGTTCATATATTAAACTTGCTGGCTATTTTTGAAAGTGTATATTACCATATCAAATAATAATTATTATTATTATAAAGTATTAAAAACACAAAATATTTTCTATTAAGTCATAGAAAAATATAACTTTTTTGTGCTCAATTTTTTTTTGCCTGACCACAATTTTCCATAATACACAGAATTTATAAGAAACAAAAACGGTTTTCGAAACGGGCGATTTAAAAAATGTTAAATAATTCAGAGAAAGTACCTTCAATTAGTATTAATATATGGCCAATCACATGATTAAAAATGATATGACAAAAAAGCAATGAGTTGTGGTCAGGAAAAAAAAAATTAATAAATTGTTATATTAACCCGTTTCATTGTAATATTAAGTGATTATTATGATTAAGTGTTAAAAATACAAAATATATTGTATGAAATATCTCACACAAAAATATAACTTTTATGTGCACATTTTTTGTGTGCATGCACAATTAAAAAGAACATAAAACCAATTTTTAAAACAGGTGATTTAAGAAATCTAACAATGTTTGGAGGGAAAATTCAAGAAATTCTTGCATTAGCATTATTCTATGGCCAATTATACGATGGCGATGGTTTTTCGGTCAAGAAAAAATTATTAATAAATTGTTATATCAACCTGTATCATTGCGATAAGTATGATCATAACTGGGTCCAGTTCCTGCGGATGCTGTTGCGCCTCGATGAAGTGTCCAGTTTAATGGTCTACCAGGAACATTTGTCCAGCCGCACCATCCATGCTCAAAATTGCAACGCGCAGTTTCCGGCATTTTATCTGCAAACAATTTTTTACCATTATTATCATAAAATTTACGCTGTAAAAAGCTGCAAGGTTCTATTTTGCAAATTGCTTCCTTATTATTGGCTTTTCTTTCAAAGCTATTTCTATGAAGAAGTATGTTAATCAATTTTAGTTTCCTTCCGAACATTTTTTCCAAGCCACTTTTCCCGATATTTTGGACCATTTTAAAAGTTCTGACATATAAACTTCAAAATTTTTTTTTTTTCCATGAAAACAAAGCTGTGTGAGAAAGCAAAAAATATCTGGAAAATTCATAGACTGAATAGTGATTTATACTGAACTTGTGTAATGTATTTTTACTAAAAACGTCTATAAAATTCAATTTAATGTTCGAAAGAAAATGAAAATTCCTTATCTTTAAAATTAAAGTTAACTTATGTAAAAATGATTTTCATGACAGATTACAAAAAAAAATTCACGAAAACAAAACTTAGTCTGGAAGCAAAATAGCGTTTTTCATCATTAGCGCGCCTGAAAAAAAATCTCGTTATTAAGTTTATGAGACTTTTTCTTACCGCATTCAGCAGTTTCGTCCTCCCCTTCGGCGCAATCAGGTGTCAAGTCGCAAACTCGAGTTTTGTTCAAGCAAGATCCATTGTTACAACAAAACATATCCGGAGTGCAATTTTTGTTGAAGTCTGGCGGCGCTTCTGTTAAAATAAGGAACAAAAAGAAGAATTGATTCTCTGACAAACAATGAAAGTAATTAATTGCCACAAGCAATTGGAGTAATTCATCATGATAAAAAGTTGAAGCAATTTATTGTGATGAACAATTGAAGTAATTAATTATGAAAAAAAAATTGAAGTTATTAATTATGTTAAAAAATTGAAGTTATTAATTATGTTAAAAAATTGAAGTAATTCATTGTGAAAACCATGAAAGGTAAATAATTGAGACTAACAATCGAAGCAATTAATTGTGACAAAAAATGTAAGTAATTAATTGTTTGTTTTTGACAGATCTTTTACCTGGAAAACAGTCAACCAGGCGAATATTGTCGATGGCAATGCTGGAATTGTAATAAGGTGCTACTATTTCCAAAACGACTCTGTACAATTGTGTGATGACACCCAAATTGAAACCTGTCGTGAACCATCTGAAAAATAAATGGTTTTCTTATTGACGATTTTTTCACAAATAAATAATTTTTTTTTCTAACATAACGATATTGAAGAGGATCATTTATAATATTATGTTTACCATGTATAAGCTCGTTGACAAGGCAACGATCATTTTGTTATTGATAAAAACGAGTAATTAGACTGCTAAACTTAGAGTGTAGTAACGAACGTTGAGTAAAAACCCTTTGAAATATACGTTTTATTTTTTTAAATAAATAGCTTACTTTTAAATTTTTTTTAAAATGACTTACGAAAAGTCTGGGAAATTAAGGATTGCAAAAATATAATTTAAGTACGAACTTTGCGTCGTTGTTGCCAAATCGTTCCTCAGCTACTGTACTCGTCTGATTAATGGTTTCAATGATAAGTTGTATGCTTCCATTGCTCATTTGAACGTGATGCATCACTAACTCCAACCGACATCGAGCACCAGTTTCCGATATCGGTTTAGACCATATTTTGTCGGATGCTGGACCAGATAACCAGAGAAAATGACCTGCAATACATAATAAAATGTATTATAATGTTAGAATTCGATTATTATATGAGGCTTTCTTCATCAATGCGGCCACTTTTTTTGCGGAACTGATAAGTCCTATAATTGGACACATTTTAGTACCACTTAAAAGTATTCTTTTCCAATTTATGCCGATTTTTTAATCCGATATTAAGGGAAATGAGATATTTCTTTAAAGACAATATATTTTGGAAAATTAAGATCGTGGGAAAAATTGTTTCAACATTGAAATTGTAATTCGATGTGAAATTTTGAATGAAATTTGTTTAAATCATTTTTTCGACCCGATTACATTGCTTTTTGGCGTAAAAATATAAAGATTATTTTTGAACCAAAAAAGGGAATTTTTTTACTGAAAAAATTACAGAGTCTTTGTGGCTATGTATTGATAACATAAATAAATTGCCAGAGTGAGAACGATTATCGTTCCGGAGTTGAAAAATAAATTATTTTAAGTAAACAAAATTATGTCGAGATTTTTTAAAAGTCGTTAATGGACTAACTATTTTATTTATTTGTTATCGCATAAGCTACAAGTTTTAAATAAAAGCGTGGTCAACATTTTTTTTTCTCGACAATTTTTTTTTTCAAATTTTTAAATTTTTTCTCCTAAAAAGTTGTTTTTTTTTAAATTATCAATACAAGAGAAATTTCCGTTAGATTCTGTACATTTTTTATTGCTACAATTTTTTTTTAATGGGGAAGAAAATTAATATCATTACTTGGCTGAAAATATCGTAGTATTGGAAAAATTATCTTGGTATTGCATTCAAGTGAAAAAAAATACAGAACATTCACTTTGGCCTCTTTTCTTAATAAATTCTCAATTTCTTAATAATTTTTTTTTTTTAAATGGAATGAACAAAAATATGTTAATAATTTTTTTGGTTTCGTAAATTCATGCTCGAATTTCATGGAAAGAAATTGGAAAAATGTACATTCAATAATTTTAGGTAGTGATAAAATTTGCTTGATTCTGAAAATTATTATAAAATACCTTGTAATATCTGACAATTTATTGTAAAGGTCTGTGTTTTTTCTGTGAAAACCGAGAGAGAAAAGAAACGAATATATAAAGTAAATAATTGGATGCCAAGAGGAAATTGTTCACTACAAAAATATAACACACAATGTGAACTCTGCTGCAATGCTCCATATTAATAATAGACTTAATATAATGAAGCTAAATCCGGGCTAAGAGAATTTCGATCGATAGCCTATTGGTATAGCAGATATAAATATATATTTCATTAATTTAAAATAGGTCAGACTTTTTACTTGAAACTACATTTTGACAGCAAGTCAGAGTTCGTAATTTTTATCCGAATGACTTTTGCAACTTTGACAGAAAATTAGTAAAAAAAAAATTGTCAGAATATTCAAATTGCCCAAAGTTGACTCGTCCCTTTTCCGTTTCATTTATCTTTATCACTCAATCGTTATCATTAGTATTATTCTCTTATCTGGTATATTATTAGTATTAACAATAAGTCCGTTGTTAATCAATATTTTTTTATTAAAAAAATTCCAAAACTTCCATAACATTCCCTTCTAATTATGTATAAAAATTCGCCCTTGTCCTTCGAATAGCAGCGTTTTAAAAAAAGTTTAAAAAATAATCCGTATTTTTTACCAAATCCTTACGATGCTACAAAAAAAATACGTTCAATACAATTTTCTTCACAGAATTCAAAAAAATACTAAACGTTTTAGAAAACACATTGCAATTTTTAAAAAGTAAACTTAACGTTAAATAATTGATAATGAAATGAAATAATTTTTTTTAAATATGCATATTACCATTTTTCGAGCCGTTATAGTCCTCGAATGGTCCCAAAGGACGTTTTGAGGTAAAAGTGGCATTGGTCTTGATAAAACCACCGGTGCGATTCCAGAGCCAATCACAACTATCCTCAAAGTTGCAATTGCCGATAGATGGCGATGGCAATGGTGGCCTCGCAGCGTTTACTGCATTCTTAAGGTCCTTAATGCTTCGAAAAGCATTGGAGTGAGCGCCGCTTATGCAGCAGAGACTCACGATAAGCTTCAGCAGGAATGCGTTTCTTGCGCACTTCCGGCTAACGTTATTTGTCCGGGAATTGGTAATCGAGTTGGAAAACGCGCTGTCCCTCAGCCTCGAGCCCTCACTGGTCATTACTTCAATGTATTTTATCCTTCTTTATCCTTTCAGAACATCGCAACTCAGCAACACCGAATCCCCATTATCAATATTAATCTCTGCGACTTTCAGTGATTTTCCTATTTTTTACCATTTTTTTTGTGCACTTTTTCATGGCTGTTATTCACTACTGTTTTAATCACAACCATTGGTACATCTCTCTTTGGTCAATATTATAATCCTCCTCGATTTTCCTCGTCGGTTTTCCTTAACATCATCTGAAAAAAAGAATTTTTTTTTTTAATCATTTTATTTAAGAGATATATGATTTTTTTTGGAATTGAATTATTATTGTTTAAGTTCAGGGATTTAATGAGTCTTGCTGAAAAGAAAATATTGTTTGAGAGTGTTGTAACGTTTTGAATGAAAATTGAAGAACATAATTTTTATTGGTATTTTATTTAAGTGATTACAAGAAGAGAAGATTTTTTTGTAAGTAGGGGAAAATTATTTTTATTTAATTTAGATATTTAATGACTTTACTGAGAAAAATAAATTTATATTTAATAAATTTTGGATCATTTTATGAAAAAAAATAGTGAAAAGATAAACAATGTAAAAATTTGTCTCTTTTGAAAAAAATCTTATGCAAAAGTGCATTTTTCTGAGAACGCTAAAAAAATAATTAGATTATTTATTTGCATGAAAAATTGAGTCCATAATCGAACAATTTCACTAATCAAATGTTATAGCTAATATTATGAAATAAAATCATTTTATCCGATAATCGTCAACATAATTATCGGACCTAATTTAGACATCAGAATATGAAATAGCATTTTATTCGACATATATCGACATCAGTGCCAATCGAACGAGCAAAAATTGAATGTCAGTGGAAAGCAATTTCGATGGACAACCGGAAGCCGGGAAAAATGATAGATGGAAAACAGGAGGACGAGATTGAAAAACATAAAAGTGGAAAAATGGGGAAAAATGGAATATTGCAAATAAAAATAGCGGTAAAAAGATGTGGAGTGATTGAAATAACCAAGAGTACATATTCAAAGGCTTCGCTTCGATCGATATTGCCAATTGAATGAAAATCGCAAAATACGCCCCCGATTCCTAACTAATGAGCACCGCACATAATCACGTTACTCTGTGCATCCGTCACTCTCACGTAAAAGTCTGTAACGCGCTCAACGTACGTATTACGGCTGCTCTCTAATTCCGTGTCGAATGCCGTAATAGACGTAATTACTTCGCTAAGCGGATATCCGAGATTCTCCAATTCAATGGAACATAACATCGACGCCTTGCACCATCGTAATTAATACCACAGCAGCTGAAGGGATTATTATAATATTAATATTATATCAAGACCGAAGAATTTTTTTTATTAATATTATTGCAAATGTGAGGTATGAATAAAATTTTTTTTTTCAAAAGGCTTTGTTCCCCTCCCCCTCTTTTCTTGCCATTGTTATTTAACTGGTGCACTCGTGAAATATTTATACGTGAAATAAATTTATCTGAATTTTCGGAGGTTCAAGAATTTCTTGAAATATGGTGTTGTTTTACCTAATTATCAAATCAATGTTTTTTTTTGGGTGGGGCTGAAAGTAGCAAATTTCAAAATAATAAAAGTATGAATCGAGGCCATTATTAGGAAAATAGCTGTTTTAGCGATTCACTATTTTGAATCCCACCTCTTTAGAAAAATTTACACAACATTGAAAATTATTACTAAATTAATAAGAAATCTCGATGGACAATCGAATTTTTTTTTAGGAGTAGTAGTTAATGAATATTAATAGACAATACACAAAATGATAAGTTTACATAAATTTGGACTTGAGCATATGATTTTGTACTGTGTAGTATTTAGGCGTTCTTAGATTAGGTGGTTTTTGCTTCTCATAGAAGAAGCTTTGTTTTGATGAAAGCATTTTTGTTTTCGAGGTTTTTATGTCAGGCTTCAAACATCGAAAAAAGTGATTTGGAAAAATTTCCGTATTTATGTATGTGTGCGCATGCGTGTGCGTGTGCGCATGCGAGTGCGGGCGCGTGAGCGTGTGCGCATGCGATTACGTGCGCGTTTACGTGTGCGCATGCGTGTGCATGCGTGCGCATGCGTGTGGATGCGCGTGTGCGTGTGCGTGCAGGACTTCAAAATTTCAATCACGTGTAACTCGAGAACCGTTCAATCGATTGAGCTAAAATTTAATACACATGTGAAGCAGGAATCTGTCTTTATTGATGGATTTTTTTTCGAAATTTATGCCTAAATTTTCAATTTACAGCTTTTTTGTTTAAAAAAAAGAATTTGTTTAAAAAAGTCTGTGCGGGCTCTGATTTCGGAAAAAATAGCGATGTTTTGCCAGATAATACCATGCATTAAAAAACTACAAGACTTGTGCAGAATTGCACTCGTTGCAGAGAAAAAAATTATAAACTTACAATTACATTCATAAAATTAGTTTTCAGCGCTTAGAATTTTGCTAAAAAATTACAAGTCCATTGTCATTAAATTTTCCAATACTCCAATATAAAAAAAAAATAAATTCGTGTGTGTTTTTAAATTCGTTGGTATACGTATTCTAAAATCCCAGAATTATTGTAGAATCCTAAGATGCGTTTCATGGGGAAAAAACTACGCATTTCAATTTATGTTCCGAACGCATATGAAATTTACAATATTTTGATAAACAAAAATATTGTACGTTTGTGGTAAATTTACAGTACTTCGGTCTTCTAACACCACGAATATTAGACACTTTTTTTCGTTACTACGACTTTGAATTTATATTTATATATAATTGAAAAATGAATTGTTTAAACAGTGTTATTAATGGCTGAGCATTTTTTTTTTCTTTTAATGAGAGGAATTTGCGAGTGGAAATAAAACGGCAGTTTTATGAGAAGCGTCGTCGAGCCGCGAGCTCCGAGAGGTTTCTCCGGCACAGAACGCCTTAACTGATGTAAATCCTATAACTATTTCTCCAATATCCCGTAATTTCCGTTGCCTCGCCTCTGCCTGTCACTGAGAATTATTAGATGAGAACTTTTGCGGAACGAGCTAGCCTCGTGATCTCATTCTAGGGACAGAAATGTGCGACTCACGTTTCCGTGCAAATTCTACATCGACTTTTAAGGATGTATGATAGGTACAGTCCCGCCAAAAGTGAGTTTAAGAGACAATTTCGATCACTTCCCGATGGGATAAAAATCGGAAAAAAATAATTCGTATAAAACGTGCTGAAAAGATTGATTTTGAATAATAACCATCCCAAAATGTTATTAACAAATTGGTGAAACAAAACAAACAGTCAACTCAACTTTTTTTCTAATGAAAATGATATGTTAATTTATTTAAATGCATACGAATTTTTTCAGATTTTTTTCTTTATTTTGATTTCGATTTTTTTTATTTTGAAAAATGCGCAGTATATAACAAATTTTTTTCGACGTTTTAGACCATTTTAAGTATACTGACATGAAAATCCAAAAAAAAACCAAACGTTTTGACGAAAACGAAGATTCCTTTATGAGGAATAAAAATTGAGTGGAATTTACAACAACAAAAATACAAGATTATATAAAAATAAGATTACATCCTAAAAATAAAAAATAAAAAATAGGAAAAAAAACATGTCACCTGTTGATTATGAAAAACATCTGAGAATCATGGTTAAAGAAAAGTGTTAATTTGACATAGAATCACTCGTATGAAAGGCAATATTTGATGGAAATTTCCAAAAAGAAAATATTCATATGCTCACGTAAAAAACGGAACAATGTTGTCAATTTGATTTCTTCATTGAAGACATAAGTAATAATTCTTTTTGTCAATTTAATCCTAAAAATAGAAAAATAAACTAGGAAAAATGAATGAAATCCAGTTAAAAAGGTTTTTCTGTAAAATAAAAAATGGACATAAAAATCTAAAATAATTACCGCGTTTTTAATAATTCACAACAAATTCACATGACTTTTTTTGGGAATTTTCGTCTACATCGTTTACACAAAATTAATTTTTTTCAACATGGGCTCTTATGGCATGTTTACAAATTTAAAAAAAAAATTGAAAATATTTTTAAAAAAATTACATCGAAAAAAAAAAATTAATTTCACCATATACTTACGAATTCAACGATGTAAAAAAAAATTTCAATTATTATATTTTTATTTATATGTAAATACGCTATAAGAGCCCATGTAAAAATGCATGCATAAAAAAATTAATTTTGTGCAAACGATGTAGACGAAAATTCCAAAAAAATTCACATGAGTTTGTTATGAATTATTTAAAACGCGATAATTATTTCAGATTTTTCTGTGCATTTTCAATTTTACTGGCGAACCTCCTTAATCATGGAAAGCATTCGAGATCTTTTGGCGAAGAAAAATTCAGTAATTTGACATGGAATGGCTCGTATAACAGAGACACCCTTTACGCACGCAACGCCCACGCATCGGCGGACCGCGAGACGAGGACATCGATCGAGCATCGATGCTGGGCTCATCACGTCGTATATACACGTTCTGTGCGTCCCGTGAGCCGCACGCGTGACAATTTAAGAGGAGAGCTTTCGACTGCGTCGTAATGTTTTCGAGGCGTAGAGAGAGAGAGAGCGTGAACCGGCGGGGCGTACGCCCACCAGAATTCAGCACGACACCGCCACCGAACATTGATTATGCCTCGCCGGGAAAGCGCGCGTGCATTTTCGCCCCCTCCCTCTCTTTTTATTAATTTTTTCAATTTATTTAATTTATTATATTTATATCAATTATTTAATTTATTATATTTATATCAATTATTTTATTTATTATATTTATATCAATTATTTTATTTATTATATTTATATCAATTATTTAATTTATAATATTTATATCAATTATTTTATTTATTACATTTATATCAATTATTTTATTTATTATATTTATATCAATTATTTTATTTAGTAGTAGTAGTGGTAGTAGTACAAGAGTTTTATTGGACATAATGTTTACATAAGTAAGCGGTTGTTTACAAGTGTCGCTTATGAACTATTCATTGCCCAAATGGCCATTGACCAGAAGTCCTTCAGCCCGTGTATTTTATAATTGTTTGTTTATTAACCGCTCTTTGTGATGAAAAGTGGGGTGCGATAGTGATGTAACTTATTCTAGGCTAGGCTATGCGTTGTGGAGTAAGTTCAAGATTTCTGCTATTGTGTGGGTCGGAAATTTGTGTCTGGGTCTCACATTTGGGGAATGACTATTGCATAGGCTTGTGATAGTCTCTAGGTGCGTTTTAGCAAAGTTTAAACTTATTTTATTTTATTTATTTTATTTATTTTATTTATTTTATTTATTTTATTCATATGGTATTTTTTTTGCGTGTTGTATCAGTCCGAAAATGAATTTTTTATTTTATCTGCACGAATGTTTAGGAACTTCTTAATCATACACATTGAATTCTTGAAAAGGTGGCCATATTTTTGTTTCATTTTACTTATACTTTCCATTGAAAAAAATTGGGGTTGATTGCTATTCACAATAATATCGACATATTGATTTTTAAATGATTTTAACATTGTTTCCCATTTCAGCTTTTGAAAAAAAAAAAAAAAAAAAAACTGTCTTTAATTCAATAAATGTGTACAAAAAATTGTGTTGATCTAATTTTTTAAACATTTGCTTGAACCATTTTTTTTCTTCTATTTTCTTTAATTTTCTTTAAAAAAACGAAGTACTGTATTGTTTAGATATTATTTATCGCTAGTAGAATATTTCAAACAAGCTGAAATAATTTACGGGTAATAAAATCTGATATTTATTTGGAATGTGTTTTATGAGACAATTGAAAACAATTGGATTGGCTATTTTTCGTACATATTGAATGTGCCGCACTGGCAATATTCGTAACCAACAGATTGCAGCATCCGCGAGCCTCGACAGATTATCAAGTTAACCAGACAGAGATCTCCGTGCTTAAACGAGTTGTTCCTGTCTCGATTACTGGCAAGAATTCACTGCAAGCGTTTATACGCTTCTGTAACTTCAACTGTGCACTGAAGAATAAAGATTGCTTAGTGCGACTGAATCTAGCAAATATAACATGTCAAATAAATGTTTATACACTTCTCGGTTAAATTTTTATTTCTAATTAAATGAATGTTCATTGAATTTTTTGTTGAATAAATGTTCATTGAATTTTTCGTTGAATAAATGTTCATTGAATTTTTTGTTGAATAAATGTTCATTGAATTTTTTGTTAAATAAATTTTCATTGAATTTTTCGTTGAATAAATGTTCATTGAATTTTTTGTTAAATATATGTTCATTGAATTTTTTGTGAAATATATGTTCATTGAATTTCTTGTGAAATAAATGTTTCTTTATATCTTGGTCATCCGAGATAAGAAAATTAACATTATTGTTATTGAAAATAGTCCCAAAAAACAAAGATTCATTAAATGAGAAATAAGAACTCACGACGATTGTGCAACAAGTTAAAAGATAAAAGTCTTAGGTGTTATCAAAATGTTTAAGAAAGTGAAGAAGTATCTTCATCAATTTCGGCTTTCTCATAGAGAAAACTCCTACTTTGCATTGTTGTCATAAATGGAAAAAATAAAAAAATTAAGTTTTAGCGATTTTTAAAAAACGAAAAAAGTTGTATATTTAAAAAAAAATAATAAACATGTTAAGAATATATAGAAAATTATTCAAAAATGATAAGAAGTTAAACGATCAAAGAACACTAAATATTTTGAATTTGTTCCAGAAAAAAAAAAAAATCCTTCGCATGTCCCACTAAATTTTCGAATGTAAACTTAATCTCTCAAGTCTACGTTAAAATTCATTACGAGCCTTAAATCAGAGTTAATGAAGTTGTGGTCACAGAGCTTATCTTCACGTTATTTAAATCCCATAGAAAGCACCATGCAAATCCCTAACTCGATACAAATTCATCCAGAGCTCTATAATCATTCAAGTTCGATTTTTACCATCCGGGAGAAATTCCGGAAGGCGGTCCTTTCGCCTAACGCTCCACTGGGTTTTAATATCTGCCCCAGTGGCCCGATAAACGGGAGATGGGAATCCAGAGTACCTTTAATATATATATCTATATATGTGTGTGTGTATATATGGGGCATTCCATACCAACTCGATGATCTGACCCTCGACCTCTGGGATTTCATCCCCAATTTTTTAGGTTATTGTTCCGACTCTCGAAAATAACCACAATTCTTATTAGATTTTTTTTTTTTTTTAAATTTATGTACTCATAATTATTTATAACTTACATATTGAAGGCCGTAATTAAAAAATCTGACGAAATTCTCATAAATCCATTATCACACATCAATATTTTTGAACTTCGACCCAAAGTCCCGGTTTTTTATTTGAAAAATAATGAAATCCAAAACGGTGAGAAATTCGGAAAATTATTTCAGATTTTTTCATAGCGATTTTTTTATTTTTATTTATTATTTTATTTATTTATTTAATTAAAAATGAAAAAAATCTGAAATAATTTTCCGAATTGCACGATTTCATCCCTGATTTTTTATGTTAGTGTTCCATCTCTGACAAATAACTACAATTTTTATTAGATTTTTTTTTAACAATTTATATAGTCATGATCATTTATAACTAACATATTGAGGGCCGTAAATTAAAAATCTGACGAAATTCTTATAAATCCTCTGTCAGACATCAATATTTTTTAGCTTTGACCCAAAGTGACCCGAACGTCGCTTCTATGTTTTTACGAATTTCTTTCGAAACGTAATTAAAAAAAAGTTAGATGTGTAACATTCCCTTTACTGTAGATTTATGCTCGAACATTTCTGTACATGTCAGAAATTCGGACAATTATATCAGATTTTTTCATAGACATTTTTTTTTTTTTTTCAATTAATTTTTATAAATTTTTTTGTCTTGTAATAAATCTCTAGCTCTATAATAAATCAAATATTGAAGATAGAAATTCGACTCAATAAGATTTTTGTTCGAAATTTAATGATTCATAAGATGCAGTCATTGATTTGATGAAAAAAAAAAATTTCTTAGGTTGCATGGAGAAAGAATGCAAAAAAATCACTTTCCTATGTTATTTAAATGGAAAAATTTGAAACGCGATAATGAACCTCTAAGAATAAAAATTATGAGCTCCACTTTTGACAGGATCTTTACCAAGACGTAATCTACGATATTATAGACAGAAAGTAAGAAAAAAAAATGTCGCCTTTTTTTGGCACACCCTAATAAAAATGTTCAAGCAATAGTCTGCAGTAAAAGGGTTTTTACACATCCAACTTTTTTAAAATATCGCTTTAAAAAAATTTCGTAAAATAATAGAAGCGAAGGTCCGAGATATTTTGAGTCGAAGCTTAAAAATATTGATGTCTGACAGAAGATTTATGAGAATTTTGTCAGATTTTTAAATTACGACCGTCAATATGTTAGTTATTAATGATCATAAGTACATAAATTGTGTTGAAAAAAATCTAATAAAAATTGTGATTGCTTTTTAGAGATAGAGGAATAATATAAAAAATCGGGGATGAAATCCCGCAGGGCGAAGGTCAGACTCAAGTAAAGTTGGTATGGAATGCCCCATATATACATGTATATATATACGAACACGCGTGTACAAAAGCGCGTGGGTATATCAACGCACTCAAAAGGGGAGAGAAAAAGCAGAGGATTCTTTCGGTACAATTTTCTGTCTTCTTCAAGGTCGGCGCTGTCGGCCCTTCCATGATTTTCGCAATGATATAAAAGGGACGAAACACACGCACGCAACAACGTCGACGTTCATTAAATTTTTTCCAAGCAAATACACATTCCAACCCTCGTCACGAAACCCACGCATTTTTATTAAAAATATATATATATTTTTTTTAAACTCGATAACAAAGTATGAGATGAAAAATTAAATTTTGTTTAGATGAAAATTGTTTTAAAATGCGGAAATACATATTTTCGGTTTGATGAATGTTAGAATCAATTTTATGGGAGTCCAAAAATTCAGGCGTTTTTTCAGAAAACGAAATTGATTTTTCATTAATCAAAAATATATTATTTTTCATCAGTGAAATTTTTTTTTTTAATACTTAGAGTTAAATATAAATATATAAATTTGGAGACGGAAATATATAATTGAGAGTAAATACAAATTCATCCCCTGTCACGAATTTCACGATTTTTTTAATAGATATATATTTTATTAACGGCGATATTGAAATTTGTAGTGAGAAATGAAGTTTTGTTCAGATGAAAATTGTTTTCAAAAAGCTCGGAATATATTTTCGATTTAACAATTTTAGGTTTCGTTTCATGGAAGTCCCGAAAAACGGGTGTTTTTTCACAAAGTAAAATTAAGTTTTCGTTAATAAAAGATTTCACAATTTTTCAATAGTGGGAAAAATATAATTTTTTATACTTAGAGTCGAATGTAAACTTGGATAGAAAAGTAAGATATTACAAATACAAATTTCATCCAACAATTTCATCCAATTTTTTTTAACGCAAGATTTAAATTCGTTATATAAAAATGTTTATTTTTGAGAACCCAAAAAAATTTATTTCGATAATAATGGATAAAAAATGTGCTTCTACTTTGCATCCTTATTTTTATAGAATTTAAAAAAATTTGCGAAACTTTGTTGGTGAAAAATAATAAACAAAAACGGAAATTCATACAAATAACAAACCCTTCTATCAACCTTTATTTACGTATATATATCAAGCATAACTTTGAATTGAAAAAAAAAATTACCATAAAATTTCTTAATCATGAAAAAAAAACATCTCAAATTTTTGTTCAAATTATCTCAAAAATTGAAAGCTCAAACAATGAAATATTAGACGTACTATTAAGACCAAAGTGTGGGAATAAATTTTCAATAATATAAGCTATAAAAAAACCAATATTAATTATATGGTCCCAATATTATATCTCCAACTTAAGCACTTATTTTTCTGTCAGATTCCCGAATTCAGAAAAATAATTAACTTTAAACTGTAATCATATTTCCTAATAATATAAGCAATCATTTAATTTCCACCCTTAATAATTTTTTTTTCGTAAAACATTTTTGTGTCTATAAAAAAAATATTGGACTCGCTAAAATAGTGGCTAGAAATTTTCAATAACAAGAACTACACAAAACTAATATTTGGTACATTAATAATAATAATAATAATAATCATAATCATAATAATAATAATAATTGGTCTCATTTTAAATATCAACGACACCAATATTTGTTTTCCTGCAAACCCTTTTCTCTTCCATACAAAAAACCATTCACGCCAAAAAATAATTACGACAAAATAGTGACTATAAATTTTCAATATCGCGAGTTATAAAAAACTAACATTAGCCATTATCTCCCAACATAAAATCTGCAACTAAAACGCTATTTCTCCCAAAGACTTTAACGTCCAAAATAACAACTTCCATAAAAGTGTAAATATTAATTTCCAAGCGATACAAGCAGCCCCTAAATTTCCACCCTTAACAGTGAGATCCTCCCTCTCTTCTCATCGTTCTTACCTCCGATGGCGCTCGGAATTTGTTCATATCCCGTTCGATCCTTTTCCTCTCGTTGGCATCTCGTTATCTCGTATCTCTCCTTATCAATCCCTTCACAAAAGTCTCAACAAATTTCTCGCCCAAAAATCCGTTCGAATTCCATATTTCACCTCGTTCACAAAATATCACAAAAATCCAGATAGAGGCCCTAAAAAAAATCACAGACCCTCTCACTTCCGTCTCTTTGCGTATTCCGCTCAACTTCCGCCGGAAGGATCCAAAAAAGCTTTATGCTTTTTTTTTTACAAAACCATTTTTTCACCACTGATCGGAAAAAGTTAACGAGCCCTTATTCAGTTCGCTGAAGAATTTCACACGCGAGAGAAACAAACGCCGAAGACAACAGACTCTCTTAAGCGTCGTCGTCGTCGTCGTCGTCGTCGACGTCGTCGCCGGACCGAAATATACGAGGTTGCGTCGACGTACTGTTCTCTCGCAACGCCAGAGAAAGAGAGAGAGAGCGCGCGAGCGCAGAGAGAGGGAGAAAAGAGCGAGAGAGCGAGATGCGAATATCGTGGATGAGAGAGCAAGCGCAGCATCCGCGTCTCCGGATGTGCCTCGAGAACTACCGAACGATGAGTCGATGACTGCTCCTCGCTTTTACACCTAAGAGAAGTACATTAGACTGAGAAATAAATATAAAAAAAAGAGCGATCTGCGGAAAGAGTTATTTAACCTCCGGCGTGTTTATTGCCCTTGGATATCGAAGTTGAGCCCGCGCATCAGAGCTTCGAGGTCCAGGCAAAATACGCACACGAATTTGACGCATTAAATATACGCTCGCGCATCTTCGTATACGTATTTACGTTCGCGCACGTTTGCACGTGCGCAAATTCGTGTATGTGTGTTTATGTGGGTATGTGTATGTATAAATGCGCGAACGTGTATTTCGAAGGTATATAATGTGTATTTGTAGGATTGTAGGTGTGCATATGGGTATATATATGTATGTATGTGTGTATATGTGTATTTGTAGGATTGTGGTGTGCATATGGGTATATGTATGTATGTATGTTTGTATATATGTATTTATGTGCGCGGATGTGTGCATATATGTATGTAAATCTGCGCGAACGTGTATTTCGAAGGTATATATGTGTATTCTTAGGTATCGTATGTGTATATAGGGATGTATCTGCAAGAACGTGTTGTGTGTGTGTATATATGTATATGAAGCTGCGCGACGTGTATTTCGAATGTATGTGTGGATATTGTAGGTGTGAGAATGTGTATGTATGGGGCATTCCATCCCGATTCAAACAGGATCTCATGCTTCGAGGACTTATTTGGATAATTGCTTAAATAGTGGGAAAGCAATGTACAAGGTTCTACTTTGCATCCTTTTCAACAACTCTTCAAACCAAAAGAGCTGAAAGACTGTAAGAAGAAAAATCTTTTCCACTTTAGCTCTAAGCTAAAAAAATTCGATATTCATCATTCTATTTTTCGTAATTTTTTTCGATTTTTTAATAATGGAATTATCGAATGCCAATATTGTCTTGTTTGTGTCTCTTGAAAACAAAAACTTTGCATAGAAATAACAAAATAAAATAAATGCATAGTATTCAAGGGTCTATTCAATGCCCAACAAAATTTCGAGCCAAATCGGGGAAATCGAGGTTTATATAGGTCCATTTGAGATGGAATGCCCCGTATATATCCGCGCGAACGTATGTGTGTATGTATATATATACCTACGCGCGCGAATGTTTGTATGTATGTGGAAATCCACGCGAACGTGTATTTCTTGCGAATGTGTGCTTATGTATATGTACAAAACTGCGCAAACGTGTATTTTCAACGTATATAAGTATATTCATACATATATACGTTGAAAGCTAGCGGTGCGTGACCGGATGCGGCGGTACTGACGCCCCGCGAGTTCCGCGATCGATTAAAGCTTGATCTTGGGGCTCGTGGACCACACGACGCGCCTACAGAGGCTTCGGCAGACGCAGAAGCTCAGCAGACGAGACTGAAGCGCAATACAGGCTTTTTCTCCCTATAGCTTGTGTGTGTTGGTGTTATTCCTGCGTTAACTAGGTATTTCCTTTGGTTATAGAGAAAGGGGAGATTTCTGCAGGTTTTTGGTTTTTCTATTTGTCGAGATCAGCGCACGAGAGAGCGACGATCTTTTGGAGGATATCCAGAAAAAATGTTCACTCACTGGCGAGATGCCTATTGGATTATAACTAGGGGCGGAGTCCGCTAGATTCACGTATGAATGTGTGTGTGAGTCGCGTGCGGGAATTTTGATGAGACACGACTGCGCTTATCCGCCTCTTGTGGGCTTTTCAACAACTCACCTTGTACTCACCCTACGTAGGACGCTCGTGGAGCCACCCTGCGATTCCCGGGGCATACACGAGACGAAAGCCGCGCGTGGATATACTTATATGACGATAGCATGATACCTGAGTAACAATTTCGGGGTTACGAAAAAGTAAACCGAATGGGTTTTGTATTATGGCCGCCAAAATGTTAGCTGAAAGGTAACCTAGGTCCGGAAGTTAAGGGAGCGGAGAGGGGAGGGGGAGTTAGCTATTGGAAATAATCGTTTTAAAAAACTGGAATAATTCGGATTCATTTCAAATTTGAATTTGAATCGTAAATTCAAATTTGAATTTCAATCTTAAATTCAAATGTGAATTCCAATCTTAAATCCAAATTTATTTGAACTTAAGATCTCGATTGAATGTTTTTTGTAAGCTCAACATTTCGAATTTTTTTTTTTCAACTTAACATTTTGGATTTTTTTTTCAAACGTACCGTTTCGAATATTTTTTAAAAACTTAAAATTTCTATTTTGCTTAAACGTAACATTTCGAATATTTTATAAAAACTTAAAATTTTAATTTTTTCTAACGTAATGGAATTTCGTAAAAACTTAACATTTCAGATTATGAAAATGTGGCGAAAAATTGAAAAATTATTTTTTTAAAATGTATTATCTATAACAGTGTCTTGATAAATTCTGGTTTTCTCATGAAGAAAATTTTTCAAAAATAGAAAGATAATGAATTAATAATGTGCACGGTTCCCTTTTACGTTTTTGCCGCGGACACAATTAAAAATCTGAACTTTAGAGTAATTTGAGTCGCTAACAAACAACAAAAAAAAATATTTTAATCCGAACGCGAAAAACTGATAGAAAAAATCCTTTAAGATTCGAAATATTTTTTATTCATTCCTTTATTTATTTTACAGTGGACGGGACAAGACGTTGAAAATACAATAAAAGATAACGTCGAAGTACATATCTAGATAAACGCAGATATTTAAAAAAAACGTGAAGAAATATTTCCACTTTTCAATGTATTTATGCAGAATCAATCAAATTTATGTATTCATTGACAAAGCGCAAAAAAACCGAGAGAGGTTGGTGACAAAAATATAACTATATTTGTTTTTTTTTAAATAAATAAATAAATAAATATATATATATTTATATAAAATATAACTATTTTTAAGCGGTGAACGTTTAAAAAAAAAGTTTTTTCGTGTCGGAAACATCGCTTATTGTTTTCATTGCTATAAATGCCGACGTTTCTACTTTTTCTTCGATAAATTAACGCAGAATTTGAAACCCCAACCGGAAGTGACGGCAGCGCCAATCGCAAGTCTTTCTCTCACTTCCGTCTCACTTGCACTCACACGATTCTCAGAATCGCTTTTCACGTGCAAGAGCTCAGAAATATATATATTGGCGCCAGTTTGTCATAGTAAACACAGAAAATCAGTTAAAATGGCTGCGATACGTTTACACGTGAAGAAAGAGCATTTAGAAAGCACCACCGAACCTGTTATACATTCCGTGCCCTGCAAAATTCACGGGGACGAAGCAGCAAACGTTTCAAAGTATTTTGAGCCCTACATTCGCAAAACCGGCGAAAAACGTGAGTTTTTTGAGGTTATAAAAACACCGCGCTTTTCGAATTTCTTGCTTGTCATTAAATTTTCAAATTTCTGTGGCATTTATTTATTCATTTGTTTATTTGACCCCATTTATATTCAAATTTGCTCAGCATCTGTAATTATTTTTACTATAAATTTATTTTAAATCTTGATTTTTAAATAATTACATTCGTTTTTTTATTTTGATAATTCGAAGGTTTTTGATAAAAATAAATGCGATAACATACATTTTGACTATTTTGATTTCTGTAACTTTTATAATTTTGTCCTTTTGAACCTTAAAATCAAAAGCGAAGAAATGGCCCCAAAATGGAAAAATCTGAAAATATATGTTTTATCTCGATGGTTTCACTTTTATTTTTTAAAAATAGATTTGCAAGGCTCATTTCGTGGATATCCACTCGAAGGTACGACTTTTGAAGTTCCCGAAGGCTACAAAGGCGTTACTTTCTTTGAATACAAAAAACCTGACGCTGAAGATGTAGAACGTAATTTACATTCGACCGGAGTTTTTAAACAGTTTACGTATTGGAATTATGACAAGATTCCATCGAAAAATGATTCACTAGCTGCAGCTTTGGATTGGATAGATATCGCTGAAGCCGTTAGTACCATTTTGTAATTTGTAGCGGAAATTTAGTCACCGATTAAAACCTCATTTCTCAAATTTAGTTTAGAGTCAATAAAAAATTGGTAATGAAAATTGTATGTCTAAAAAAAAAAAAAAATGTATGAATTTGACATCAGAAACTGATATTTTTCTTCTTGCGTTTAAAGAACAATGTGTTGTTACTTTTCAGAACCAAGACAGAAGAATTTTGCATATTGCTTTTTCATTATTTTTCTCTTTTAACATGCCAAAAATAATAGGAAATCTACTTTAGTTGACTTAAAAATTGCAGCTAATTCTAATAAATCGTTCTCGAGTTACGATGAAATGAATTTTAGGCAGTTTATTACACACATACATACATACCATTTTTTTTACTACTTTTCTTGATGTTTTGGACCAATTTGAGTGATATAAAAATCTCGAAAGAAAATTTTTGATGAAACGAAACTTTACGAGGAGCAAAATAATGTAATAATTGTACAGATACTAATATTTAAACTTATTTTCAGCTCCATTCAACAAATACGGATGACAAAGAGAGTTAACAATGGATTTTCTGAAGAGAAAGCATATTTTCATATATTTTTTATATTTAAAGCATTAATTGTAAGAACAAAAGGTCGGATTGAATTGGCGAAAACATAAAAGAAATAGTTAATAAAAAGCATGACAAAAAATGACATAAATATAATGGTATTCGTTTTTATTGATAGTCATATTCTTCCAACATACTCGCGAGTTACATCAGTTAATTAGACCGTTTTACATGTTATATCAGTTTTAAGTGTCACAGCTGCCAACAATTCGGACTTTCAGTAACTTTTTCTAACGCAAATTATAAACGATGATTTTTTTTTCAAAACCCTCTTCATTTTTTTTTTCTCGATTCAGATAAACTTACACTATATTTACACTGTAAGTCGGTTAGCGAGATGCTACGTAAATGCTATTTAAATAAATACTGACGGTGCTGAAATGGCAGTCATTGCGGATATTTTTATACTCGATCCGTATAAATTGGATTAATAATAATCGACATCCGGTTTGGTACGAGGAGATCAGACAGACGCTGCATTAGATTAAATACAGTTCAAAATAACTTGTGGTATCAAAGTTCTACGTTTCCTAAAAATAATTTTGCTAAATAACTCAAAAATCCACTATCTTATTAACTAAAAATTGCCTCTCAAGAATTTATTCTTTCAATAAATAAATGAAAATTATGGACGTTTAAGGTAAAAAAACCGTACAAACACATTCCAACTTTTTTTTTGTGCGAGCATAAATTGAATCATTCAGATTGGTAATTCAGAAAGATGTAAACAAAAAATCCTCTATACAAACTTCAAAACGCGAATCAGAATCAGAAATACTAAAAAAGAATTCGGGTAATTTCTTGAAGAACGGAAAATAAAAAATGCGTTCTTATCCCATTTTTTTTTTAGAATTTTTTTTCTAAAGTCATTTTCTGAAAGTCGTTTCCAGAAAATTTATGATCACGTTTTTGGAATGCGTCGAAAATTTATTTTACTTTTCGAGATTGTATAGAGAATTTTCTAATTTTATCTCAGCCTCAATAAGAAAAACAAATACGATCGAACTAAAACCTTGAAATTACTGGGAGGTAGATTATATATTGGAAGACCAAAGACGCAAGAATTTTTCAGCTACTTCTTTTACTTTAAGATAGTGATTTTTTTTTTTTTAAATCGTTGGCATCATCTAACTTTACGCTGTATTATTGACACAAAGTCGAGAAAATAATTAATACAGTAACGTAAGAAAAAATCTCCTAATACAGATTAGTAACTGCGGATTTATCTATAAACGTTTATAAAATTTGTACAAAAGTAGCGTTCGTAGAATGAATAGAATATTCTATTGTGCGGAGGGAAGAAAATCGTCTCCGCAGTAGCATTTAAATTTCGCTTACAATTGCAGGTCAGTAACGGGAAGGGGAAAATGCGGCTCTCAGCGAAAGCTTAAAATAATTTCACTTAATCTCACAGGCTTAACATAGAACGTTTATATCTACAGTATTTGTCTTTGATATACATTTACTCGTATAACCCAAGACTTAATTAATTTTGCTACGCGTTCTATTGAAGGAATGGACATTAATTAAATAAAAATGTAATTACACTTTTTTTTCTTCATCAGAACGGAACAAATTATTGTGTAAAATTTAAAAAAAAATTTGTAATGATTGTAAATAATTTAGATAAACATTTTTTTGGACTGATCATGGTATTTGATACGATTATTCAGTCATAAAAGTATTTTAAATACAAATTTATTCAATAAATGTCTATTCCCAGTTTTATATAAAAATTTGGGAGAAAATCATAGGCTCCATTTCTTTCATCGAAATTTCTATAAATCATAACTTTCAGCTATGCAAATTATTTATCACAATGGATGGCGACAAACCGCTAGTACAAAATTCTAGATCACTTTTTCGATTCACCGAATCGTTGGTCTTTTTTTTTCTTCAATTTCTTGCGTTACAAATATGAAATCTTGATGTATAATACTTTGGATATTATAAATAAATTAAAAGTTTTATGGTTTTAAGCAGAGATGGACAATTGATGGATGTTTTTGATCACGATTAAGTGAATAGTTTTTAGATTTTCTAATAATACTTTCATTGAATTTAAAGTCTTAAATATGAAATAACTCGTGTTAAACGAGGAATGCATTTTGAAATCGTCCATTTCCGCTTCTGGGAGTTTAAAAAAAAGCCTGCGATTGGCCTGTTTTATTTGAATAAAAAGCTGTATTCAAGTGTCACTGACCTCGATATGTCTTTTAGACAACTATCAATTATAAATTATAGGAAATACAGTAATTGTGATCATCCGTGTCGTACAGTCTCGAAACAAATAGAATTGCTTCATAAAAACAACTATAGTAAAGAAATAGTTTTATTTTTCTGCTAATACTAGACTTTGGTTCAGTCCAAGTTTATTCGGTTTTTTTTAAGCCTCATGACGATTTATTTAAGGAGCAGAGTCGTTTAAGAAGAATATAAAGATAAAATCGCTTCCGGTTTAGTAATGACCGTTAAAAAGATATTATATATTCCTTAACGCGTTTACTTTGGAGTGAAAAAATTTTCATTTTCAACCATAATTAAATAAAAAATGTCCCTAACTCTTCTTAAGTTTTCTCTGCACCCGAAAAATGTCGTTCGCACATTTCAAACAATAGTTCACATAAAAAATAAATATTCAAAGATAAAGATTACTTTAATAAGATAAATAACAAGGTTATTCTGCCAAATATCGGACGAAAATCTGGCTTTTGAATTAATTGTGCTCTTTTTTCGTGATTTGATTAACTATACTTGAATAAAGAGGAAGCCCAAATTTCGGATTTTTTTTATCATCATTACCAAAGGAAATCGTCCACTTTTGTTTTCAAATGGAAATTTTAACTTCAAATTTTAACGTCTTACCGAATTCGATCAGGAAAATCGAAAGTATTATTTTTTGTCCGAAAGTTTCCGAATTTTGTGGAAAATTTTTTATATTCAAACTCGATGATATCTTAAGGTCAAAAAATTGACAAAAGATTTTGAAAGTTCTTTTCGATGCTTGACCTACTTTTTTTCGATGGGTTCAGAAAATTTGTCTGAGAATTTAGCATTGAAAAGATTTTTCTGTTGAATTTACTTTTTGACCTCGAAAATGTCATCGAATATGAATATACATTTTTTTAATCGGAAAATTTCCGACGAAAAATAGTACTTTTTTCCTGATACAATTCGATAGTAAGTTAGAAACAAAATTTAAATTTTCACTTATAAAACTAAAGTGGCCGATTTCCTTTGATAACGATGAGCAAAAAATCTCAAATTTGGTCTTCCTTTTTATATACTGAATCGAATCATGAAAAGCAAAGAGCACCAAAAATTGAAAGGCCAGATTTCTGTCCGATATTTGGTGAAATAAAAAACAAAAATAAGAATCTACGAAATGCGCAGCCAAAACTTGGACTGTTTTTCCGAAAAGTTCCAACAATTTTTTTTTTTTAAATAACAACTAAAATTTCCATGATGACTAGTATAACAAATATGACATAATTCTCTTAAAAAAAGAATCCCAAAAAAAACCAGTCAAACTTATGTAAATGTTCCCAATTCAATGGACTGTTCCTGATGATATTTCGACTGATCTTGCTGCTGTTTTATGAAAGCGCTCAGCCTATTAAGCAGAAATTGTTTGTCGTGTCCTTCGAGAACGAGTTGATTTTTGAGAACGGTAACCATATGTTTATTGGCGATGGATACAGCGTAATAATAATAAAGAAGAAGCGCGAGAGTGACAAAAGCCGGAATTCCGAATCCGGCGGTGCCCAAAAAGAATAGAATCGATTGAATCCACTGTGGAAAATTGGAGAAAGTCTGTATAATCAATGTCCAAACGGTCGCGAGTCCGCGAAAAGGTCCGCAAGATTTGGAGGGTTCGATTTCCGCGATCGAATATCCAACCGGAATAATCGCCAATATATAAGAAACCAAAAGTACGAACATAAACAGAGAATTCGATCGACTGGCCCTATAAACTTGACTGGAGGGCGTGCTATTAACCAAACAAGCAAATTTCTTCACATAAAACAGAAGAAAAGATCCGATAGTCGCCATGAGTGGTAAAAGCGGCACAAAAAACGCTCCGAGCCAGCAAATCGTCTGCGAATAAACGATATCCAATACATTATGCGGCAAATCGAATTCCTGCTCGCCGATAAATCGCAACACTTTATTTTCCGTGTGTTTCGCTAACAAAGATCGCGGAAAATTCACAAAAAATGTTACGAAAAATTGGGTAAAAAAATCGGTCAAGTAGAGCTTAAAAAATTGCTGACCGATGAAAGTTTCCCAACAGGAAGTTTCACGGGTCGATCGTCTGTTCAAAACGCGCGTGCATTCGTCTTCCGCAACTTGACCGGAAACGATTTCGTAAAATGTCGTTAATAATACGACGAGCGAAGCTAGACGCAAAAAAACAATACGAAATAGCGTCAATCTCACGACGAATAATGGACTGTAGTGTTCGAGGGCAACGAGATAACGGAAGAAGAATGGAATTATTACGTTGAGACCGACGATGCAGATGTATGGCAAAAATTCGAATACCAACTGCGTTATCTTGCTCAATGATATGTCATTGAGTCCGTAACTTCTCGCGGCTATCGGTGAGCTCACTTTGTCGAAGGATATTTCGATAATGTAGTAAATAAATACTCCGCAACCTGCGAGAACGATTATCACGAGAAGATTAACGAAAAATCGGATGAGAAACAATTTCATCTTCTCCTCGCGCGTTCGATTTTGTCGCTCTTCTTCCATTCGCTCCGCCTCTAAAAATGCTTTCATCTCGTTGTAAAGAGCCTTGTGCTTTATTCCTGCCGATTTTTCGTTCTGTATGCAATAATCCCAACCGCCGAATACCAAATTACAGTACTGATAAAATTGGCCTTCGCCCTCGACGACTCTCTCCTTAAATCCTTTCGCTGCCGATCTTACGATCGCGAAGAGACTCACGAGGAAAAATGCTATCGTCGCGCCGATATAAGCCAGCGGAAGATCGTAATAAAGACCCTCGCCGCTTTTGTTGAACGGCTTGTCGCTGTAAACCCCGTAAAATAATAGAGTTCGCTCCAATAAACCGCTGCCCTGAACTATGTCGACGATACTGTTTGAATCGGCCGAAGCGTTCCAATAATCTTCCGAACAACAAGCGACGCTTCCTGTTGAATTTCCATCGCAAACTTCTTTCTCCTCTACCAACATTATTGTCGGCAGAACGATGAATAAAAATATAATACCGAAGAGCAAAACGTTGAGAAACATCAGCCACTTTATGAAGAGGAAATAGGCCACGATTCCCATCCCGAAATTACCGCCGATTTTCTTTAAACTGTTGTTCCACAGCTCCATCTTTGAATAGGCCTCCTTCATTCGGTTGCGGAACTGCTGCCAGGCTTTTCTGCGCTGCCATTTCAACTGCTCGAAACCTTGGAGCCTCAATTTTGTTGCGTTCTGCAATAGAGAGATTTTTTTACGATTTGTCGATTAATGGGAACGGGGAATTTTGAGGAATTTTCACCGGATTTCGTGTCAAAAATCGAAGCATTTCGGTCAATTTTTAGGCGAACTTTCAACGTGGCAACTAAAAATTTGTGGAAGTTAGAGTGTTTACGGATATTTTTCGAAAACTTGTATAGCGAATAAAATTGGAGTGGGTAAAGCGATTTTTATGAAATAAATACCAAGTGAAGAGTGATTAAGACTCTACATGCGATAAAAATTTAAGCTCATTCGGTCGAACACTTCTTGATTTATGGTAGAATTAATTTTAGCCACTTTATCACATAGACAAACATACATCGAAATTTTTTTACTAAACCACATTTCTTGATTTTAGAGATCATTCTGAGTAGCCTATCATTTTTTTCGAAATTTTTATTTTGTAAATTTTGTTTTCCTAGGAAACAAAATTTAATTGGTACTTTGAAAAAATATCCATTTTCTATAATTTTCTGAAATTCTACTGGACAATACGTTGAATGCTCACAGAAGAAGAGATTTAAGCACTTTTTAACAGAATTTAAGAAAATAATAGAAATAAAATTTTATGTAAAAGACAGAAAAATTAAACTCAATTACCAAAATTACAAGGAGTTTCTAGTGTTGGACATTTAATTATAGTTTAATATGTGTTTACAGAATTATGGTAAAATAAATTTTGGGTGCTTTATTACACAGACACACAAAAATGTATCATATTTTAAACCATTTTTTTTCGATGTTTTAAACTCGAATTTTTTTTTCATATTTAAACAAAGTTTAATTCATATTTGAACGTTAATTCGTATGATTTTCTTTAATTTTAATGCAAAGTACTTCGATTGCTCATGGAGAAAACGATTAAGGCACTTTTCAATAGAATTTAAGAAGATCATTTTTTTTAAATGTATGTACAAGGCAGAAAAATGGAACCTAATTACCAAAATTACAGTGACATTTAATTACAATTAAGTTTGTGTTTGCAATCTGATAATTTAATGAGAATTCTGTACCTGTAACTGATTTTTCAGCTGTATTTTTTGAGCCATGCAAACAGGCATTGCCTTTATTTGCATAATCTCCTCCCACGTTCTCTCCTCGTTGGACAAATTTTCCGAAAGATCCGGAAGCATCGCAACCGTAGAATCCGGAACGTTAGTCGACATTCTCCTGGCGGTGCTCGCTCCTCGAGAGCGCGTACTCGTTCGTCGTCTCAGAGTCGTTCGCGGTTCATTGCGAATCCGTTTAGCAGTAGCTGGCAAAAGTACAAACAATAGACGTGTTAACGAGAGAAAAACGAATAAAAAATTACTGAGTTGATTAACTTTGAGTCATTAGTCTGATAATGCGCTCGTAATAAAGATAAAGTCTCTTATCAGCGCAGATAACGATTCTCGATCACTCTCTCCGCAAACCTATGAATCAGAAAATCGCGCCATATCTATTTGAATATCATGAATTTTGAATTATAACAATTTTTTCTGAACTGTAAATGACTCGAAAGTTGCTTGGAATTTTTTTGAATCTTATCCTAGAGAATTTAATTTTTATGTTAAGATTATAGAATCTAGAAGCTGATATTATAACAATAGACATTTTGGGCTCATATTGAATAAAATGGAAATATTTTTTTAGGCAAATTTGAGAATGTTGCTGTGCAGCATTTCTTGAGATATTGAAATGAAGACAGCGAAAGGTTCAGAGTTGATGACTATTTATAAAACTGGGCATTGATTCTTCAATCTGAAGTCTATGTATAGATATCTCATTAAAAAATTGTCTTGACCTAAATAACAAGTTTTTCAAAGGTAAAATACATTTCTATGGATATCTTTCTTCAAAATGATACTTATATACACTATTCTGAATGGTGTTTGCTGGATTTCTACAGATTGCTATTAGTGTTGTATATTTTATTTATACAATTTTTTACAATTACAAGTTTATCTTCTTTCTTTTTTTTTTTCATACTTCGGACTCTTTTTTGGTAATCAATTTATTGCTTAATGAGTCAAATAGAAGATCAAATTGTTAGAGTTTTATTCTCTCAACGATTTGATATAAATCCACGACAAATTGTTACTTGAATATTTTTTTTTTAATTTTTCCAAATACACAGTTGAATATATTGTATATTTTATATATACGATTCCTCAGGAATTCGAGAAATTAAAAATAGCAATCGTCATAATTTTTTTGCCACTGAAGTAGCAATTTGTATAAGCAAACCAAATTTCCACTATTTTAAATTTTATCTCCTTTACGAATCCAATCCATGAAGTCTGCATTCAAAAGAATCAGAAACGTGTGCAATTTTTCAAAAATACATTTCATAATTAAATGTAAATTTGTGACGATTTGTACCTTAAAAATTCTTTTTCATTTCTGTACGATTACTTCATTTTCATTTATGCAGGTTTTATTTATTTTGTCCATACAATGAAAAACTCCAAGAATAAACAAAAATACTTACCAACACGTGATTTCTTGCTGGGCAAGAGAGTCGCAATATGCGATGGATCTCTTTGCAGCGCTTGTTGCAAATCAGCTTCGATAGCGGCAGGATAACTTTCCTGATAGAATTCTGCGCCAGCTTCTTCCCACCCTTGACCTCTATCTCCGCCACGTTTCTTTCTTTCTCCGCCCGACATATTATTAGCCGATAACGAGTCACTTTCCAAAGAAAAAAAACGCTCTAAGATCTCGCTCTATTTTCTTGGCTTGCGCTTAATCAGACTTTGTAGTATTTTGAGCTCACAACGAATCGTCACACATCGCAAAGTCTACTCATCGACTCAATCGATCATTTCAATATCCTCATTAGTTAATAAATATTATTGACTGCAAAATGGTTCAAAAATATTGCAAAAATTCGATTTCTTCGCTCGTTCGCAGCAGCATCATCAAAAAAGCCCAAATTTCGTGTTTCGTTTAAACGAAACCATCGTCACAAACATTGAATAAAGTTTTTCTCGTGTTATTAGCGAATTGACACATGACATAAAAATAACTCGTCGAAAAATCGCAATTCTGACAGTTTCGTTATTCACATGAAAATTGTGAATTTACGGAAAAATTGAAAGACTCTTTTCGTTTCTTACGCGCATTGCACGAATTGTTGATTGGTAATCGTGAGTTCAGCGAGTATCTGTCATTTTTTATAAGAGATTCGACGGTGCGATGAATGAAGAAGTGACACTGAGGTTAGTGATCGTCAATTCGGGCGGATGCAACGAGAGATGAAAAAAAAACACACACAGACACACACACACTATTGAGGATTTTCGGATGATATTGACGGATGGATCGTGTGGGTAGACGCCAATTTTCAGCAGATGGTCGGGCAGCTGACGCGATACGTCAAGATGACACTTTTGTGCATCCACGAAGACATTGGATGCAAGAACGGACAGTTTGTGTGTTTGTTTCTCAAGTTTTGGTTAAGTTTCCGCTAATAGGAATATTACTGCGATTGGTAGTAGATCAGTGATGATACCGACGGTTGATAATACTTTCTGGCACACCGACGGGGGTTCATTTCTTATCTGACATACTGACAATGTTCAATAATTAATCTGACGTACCGACAATGCTTAAGTTGATCTGACAAACCGTCGATGTTCATTTATCTAACATACCGACGATGTTCAATGCAAACTGACATACCAATGATATTTAATTCGATCTAACATACCGACGGTATAAATTATCTGTCATATCGTCGGTGGATAATATGTTTTATCATACCGACTATGTTAATTTTTTCATCTGATACACTGACGACCTTTAGTATTCGATCTGATATACCGGCAAATTGATCGCAGCGCATAATAGACTCTGTAGGTATGTGAGTTTCATAGCTTCGCAGTGATAATCAAGATTTGTTTTGTTATAACTGACACGCTATGCTGGCGGATTTTTCAGGCTCTTACAATAACACGTCTGTACGGCAGTCGACATTCTGACATCATGTTGTGTTGCAGCCGACATTGTAAAGTAAGGTAAGGTGCTAGGACATCGGTTTGGCACGTTGCAGCAACGCAATGCCATTAGACACGGATGCAGAAGGCTGAAACCGGATGACATTGTATCGGTGAGGCGTGTTATAACCGCCATTGTACCGGCATGAGACTTGGCCACCTCTTCAGCACATTATACCACGACAATGTCATTTGATGTCAAAGGATACAAAAGGTTGCTGCCATTGTGCCGGCACAGTGTGCAGCAGCTGCTACTGTACCAGCACGGTGTTCTACATCCGCCATTGTGCCATCATAACGTGTCGTATCTGTGATTATGCCGGCACGATGAGTCATTGTTACCATTGTGCCGACACGATGTGTCATAGTCACCATTGTGCCGGCACAATGTGTCATAGCCACAATTGTGCCGGCACGATGTGCAGTAGCCGCCATTCTGCTAACGCATTATGTGCCGTATCCACAATTGTGCCGGCACGATGTGTCGTAGCCAGCACAATATATGCTGTAGCCACCATTGTGCCGGCATGGTGTGCTGCACAAGCCAAGAAAACCTTCGCAGGAAAATCTAAAAACGTCTGCTATTGGTCCTACATGTATATGTCGAACATAACCTCAAAGTTACATTTACGGGAAAATGTACCGTTATCATATATGTTGCATATTATTGATAACCGATTTTTTGCTACCGCCACCTTAAAAGCCACCGCTGTGCATCAACGGAGATAAGGTTCGCCGCAGCATCCAATGGACCACGGGAAACAAAACATCCGGTACCTCGAATTTGCGGCAGAAGAAGAGCCGAAATCCAAAGACTTTTCGGCTTTGTGGTGCGATCGCCGCGTAATCAACAGATGGTACGGTGAATGAATGAACTATCGCGTGGGATTACCGATGGATATATACTATACCGCACCCACGGGATAAGCAAGCTCTGCGCATCAAGGCGCGCGCACGTTCCCCGTAAAAAGCCGGGTCTCACGATTCCTTCGCTCTTGGTGCACCGTTCGGTCTCAGTATGTATTTAGCTCGACATCCCGCCGGTGTTTCGTAGAGGATCTATTCCGTAGTCTTCAATCGCGAACGGCTTTTAATATCTCACGTTTTTTTTTATTCCGTCGTGCACAAGGCTAATTTTTATTTTTTTTTCAATTGGCTTCATAACGGAGAACGGATCTCATGTGACAATTCAGTGGTGAAAGTGCCTGACGTTTTTCATCCCTACGTATTAACGTATTGTTATTTTTTTTTGGTTTTTAAACTTTCGGAATTCAGTGCTTTGCAAACCGGCAACAAAATGAAATCACTTCGGATTGCTTCTGTACTTGCGCTTCTCTTCTTATCGCTTGGTAAGTGAAATTCGCTATATTAGTTTTTGGAAAATTTTACTTCCCTCGGGAATTTTTTTTTTTTTCGACGTAAGAAAATGATGGAAAATTTTTGTAAGATTCAATGGAAATGTTTCGAAGCGTTGTGTTTGAGTGGTAGTAATTTTTTTAGCAATTTTATAGCAGGTTTGGCAGTTTGCGGGATGAATTTTGAGTATCGATAAATTTATATTTCGATCATGTTGGACCGTTTATGTGAGATTCAGTTTTTGTATTTGAAAATTTAACATGAATTGCATCGGCAATTTATTTTCAATTTTGTATTACGAATTGGAAATCAATTGCACGAATGATTTGATTTGAATTTTTAAAAAACAATGTAAATTTCTTTTTAAATTTAGAAAAATTTATTGTTTAAACAATTTATTTTTTGTGCTACAAAAATTATAACAATTGCACGAAAGATTTGATTTTTATCTTTTAAATACCAAATGTTTATCATTGTATAAGTAAATTTTTGATTTTCCAATTACAAAATTTGAATAAATTTTATCGCGGTTTGTCGTTGATAATTTTTTTGATAAAAAATTGCTGAACGTTGCCACGCGTTTGTTGAATGACATACGCTGGTTGTATTTTGATATTATTTCGGCAATATCCGTTTGTCGTCACCTTAAGACTCCGCGTTTGCTTACGCGTTGAATCTCATTCGACATGTGTGTGTTCCACCTGTCGAAGAAAACGAAATGCAAATTGACAATTGGTTCGTTTGTCTATACGTCACGGATAAGATAGCCAGATTATTTTGAATTTTTAGGCCATCAATTGTGCAACACTCGTAACACGATATTCTTCGAATGTATTCTTCGGTGAAATAGTTTATGAACCATTGTACTGAGGAATCGGAGCGCGTTGTAAATTACTGAATCGGTAATGGCCTGTTTTCCGTCCGACACATGACCCGCATATTGATCAAAATATAACTTGCGCAATTCCATCGCTGCAAGTGAAAATCAAGAAAATTTTGCTTATTCAACGTCCAACATTGAATTTGCAGAAGTTAAAAATAAAAATTCCAACAAAAAAAATCTTATTGGTTATTTCATTTCATTTTTAAAAATTATCATATAATTGATAATGATTGGAAAGAAAATTTATTTAAAAGAATAATTCGAAGATAAGAGAAATTGTTTTCTAAAAATAATTTTTTACTTACAAACAATAATATTTTATTTTTTCCAACTTGCAAAATACACAGGATATAAACAATAAATCCTGTAAATATATTCTCGAATAATTTGATCGTCTTACATTTCTTCAATGTAAATCAAAACTAAGTAAAAAAACGTCTTTATTGTCACATCTTACGAACGATTTACTACAAGTCTTCAATGCAATCGGTCGACCGATCTGTAAGTATTTCAATGTATGCGGGTCTTAACATTTGAAATGTTATTTTATTAATAACATTTTTTCATATTTTATTTCATTTTCAACTATTCAAAATAATAATTTGACTACAAAATTAATTATTTGCTAAAAAATTATTTTTCATTTATGAGCAACAATATTATTTGAAACTTGCAAAATAATAAGGATACAACAATAAATCCTGAAAATATTCTCTCGAATAATCCGATCGTTCTACATTTATTAAATCTAAAGCAAAACCGAGTAAAAAAAGTCTTTACACATTTGATAAAATTTTTAAATATTGAAAAAAATAATTTAGCACAAAAGCAATAATTTTTTGCTCACAAACACCAATGTTTTTTTTTCCAATTTGCCAAATACACAAGATATAAACAATAAATCGTGAAAATATATTCTTGAATAATCCGATCGTCTTACATTTTTTTAAATGTAAAGCAAAACAGGGAGAAAAAAAATCTTTACTGTCACATCTTCCTTACAATGACCTTAATCACACTACAAGTTTTCAACGCAATCGCTCGACCGATCTGTAAGTATTTCAATGTGTGCGGGTCTTAACATTTGAAAATATATATTTTCAACTATTCAAAATAATAATTTAACTACAAAAGTTATTATTTGCTAAAAAATTATTTTTCATTTATGAGCAACAATATTATTTAAAACTTGCAAAATAATAAGGATACAACAATAAATCCTGAAAATATTCTTTTGAATAATCCGATCGTTCTACATTTATTAAATCTAAAGCGAAACCGAGTAAAAAAAGTCTTTACACATTTGATGGAATTTTTAAATATTGAAAAAAATAATTTTTTATTCACAAACACCAATGTTTTTTTTCCAATTTGCCAAATACACAAGATATAAACAATAAATCCTAAAAATATATTCTTAAATAATCCGATCGTCTTACATTTTTTTAAATGTAAAGCAAAACAGGGAGAAAAAAATCTTTACTGTCACATCTTCCTTACAATGACCTTAATCACACTACCAGTTTTCAACGCAATCGCTCGACCGATCTGTAGGTATTTCAATGAATGCTGGTACAAGAAAAGTTGGGATGAGGCGCCATCGTGTTACTCGTGGAATTAGCGAATTCTACGAGGCATTGAAATGGTGAACCGGCAGAAAGACACCAACACAGCGGAGGAAAGAGCGAGTGAAAAGTGCGGGTAGAGAAAGATGGCTATGGCTTTGAAACCGGTAGCCACGTGAATGCCTCGAAAATAAGATAAACGAAAGTAACATAGGTACGTGGAAGGGACCGCCAGGTGAAGAGTTCAGGTAGAATTGTAGTCCAACCGAGTGCGCAGATGTTCCTCGAACGAACAACCGGACACTGGTCAGCCAAAAATGCCGAGCACGTTCGCTAGACTCGCGCGCGTACAATACACGAGAAAGTATTATGCTCCTGTCAGTGGGTGTTCTTTTTCTCCTTTTGATATAGTCATTTTACCACAACCGTATTATCTCCCGTAGCTCACCAACTGGACCTCCAATATTTTTCAAATATTGCTAATCTTTGTATTCAATATTTACGTTGCTTCATTAATTTTTTTTAGTATTATTGAAAAAATTATTGCGCAAAAGTTGCACTTTAAATTTTGGAATTAATGATTTTGTATTTCTATTTCTATTTTTTTTTTTTTTTTTTTTTTTTGTGACTAGGAGGTAAATATTTGGACAAGTTTGATAATTTGATTGAGGAAATTTTGTGAACTAGAAGAATTGAGTGAAATATTAAAATTAAGAAATTTTTTGAATTTTGTGAAACAGAAGAATTGAGTGGAATATTTAGATTAAGAAAATTGGGACATTTTGAAGTTCGATATTTGCGTACTTGATATTTTTTATTTTGTTGGAAAAATTTAGAAAATTATTACGCAAAAATTGCATTTGAAATTTTGGGAATAATGATCTAATATTTTTATTTTTTTGCAACTATGAGGTAAAGATTTGAAAAAATTCTATAAATTGTTTGAGTATATACAAGTTTTGTTTAATTTGTGAACTAAAAGACTTGAATAAAAATTGAGATAATTCTGTGACAACTGGAAAGTGAAAAAAATGTAAGATTTCGAAAATGGAAGAATCTGATTCCAAACTTTGCATGAAAAAAAACGGACACATTTTGTCTCTTGAATTGTTATTATTATTATAATGCAATCACCAAGTGTTGGAAGCGAAATAAAAATTTAATTTATTTTCTTAAAGCAGTTTCGAAAATATTTCTTGAGATGAATGATATCAGATTACACAAAAATGCTAAAAACTTGAAAATCCGACATAAAAAAACTAATGCGGCCTCGATCGAAAAAAAATATACTCAATATCAAAGCATAACAAGCATTCGATAAGAAATCGATTGGAACTTAGTGAAGTGGCGCTTGGTCAAATAATCTTTTATATAAGTGTAAATATTTATAAAAGCAATTTGCTCCCGTAGATAAAAAAATAAACATACGCGAAACTTTTATCTTTTTTTTTTTACTAAAGGTCAGCCCGTCGAAAATAAAGTTCAGAAGATAACAAAAAGAGGAAAAGAAGTTTTATCGGTGAATTGAGAGAATGGGAGCGCCGCGTTGAGAAATATAGTACGATGAATTTTTATCAGAAATTACTCGGCCACACACGTTACTACCAATGCATCAAGTTTACCCTAGTAATTAATTAATTAAGCGATATTGTCGGCATGACAGGAGAAGAAACGAACGCCACCCGCATGAGAACATTTCCAACTGAACTTTGGATCGCTCACTAAATTTCCATGAAGAAACAGGAATTTATTGACATACCTGCATAACTTATGCTTACCAGCATCATGGAAATTTCGAAATCGAAAACCATGAGCAGAATTATCAGTTCTGTAGATCGCACGATATTTAAATAAAAATCGAATCCAATGTAAAAAAAAAAAAAATGAATGGTAAAATTTTTCCATGTTGTGAATTATTTTTCATTTAATTTTTTCAAATTTTCCCGCGTGTTCAATAATTGAAATAAATATTAATATCGATTGAACATTAGTTTAAAATTGGGGATCTAAGAAAAAATTGCTCAGCATTTTATTTGCATAAAAGTCATAAAAGAAAAAAGAAATTGTCTCTCATATATTTGAGTAGATCTGTCATTACTTTTTTCTGTGGATTTGAATCATGTCTTTTTTTTTAATTGCTAATTTGCCGGACGATATTACGAAAAATCTTTTAAAAAATAGTTACTCAGTAGTTTTAATTAATAGCGATAAAAATAATTCACAGTGCGTACAATTATCCGCTTAAGGAAGCTTTTATCGCATGTAATATATAGAACGTAATGAAGCGTGCCAGCTTGGTAAAATTAGCACACGGCTAATTGTTCATTACATTCATTTGGCGAGGCCCAATAAACGAATGCGGTCATGTCACGCGGTTGGAGAATAAAAAGGGGAAGTAAGACATGAGCGTTTACTTGTTGCTTGTAGAATCGGAATAAAATGGAACGCTTACGTTTCGAAACGTGATAAAACACATTTTTCTCATGCACAGCCTTTGACTTCTGTCTTGAAACTATCGAGATAGTAGCGCTTCGTTACGAAACCCCGGAGATCGTGCGACGCAATCGTGGGGTCGCCGCTGTAAGTTCTTTCGGCTAATAATTTTCCCTTCTCTATATTTATGAAAATGCGCTGAACGATAACTTGTTAATAGTGCATGTGAAGTCTTTTCCGCAAACCACTTTTTGTACGACTCTCTCAGATCTGCACAAACATTTGTCATTTTTCTAGTATCCCGTTAAATGACCTTATAATTTGTTACAGATTTATTTAAAGACACATTATTACGATCGCAGCACCATTCTTTTCGCCTCAGTGAGCTCTTTCAAACAAAAAAAGAAAATCGAAAATCGGCCGACTCAAAAAAAAGTTATCGCCAATTGAATATATCGAAAATTGGCAATCCTGCTTTCTCAGGGGATCCAAAGTAAAAAAAACAAATATCGTCTTTTTTGAAATTTAAAAAAGCTATCTGATCGGAAATTTGCCGCTGATTCCGAATTTGCCACTGTTTTCATCGATATCTCAAAAATTCCATGTGAAAACCACAGAAAAAACGTTATTCGGGTCCGCGCGTCGTCACCAATTTTCCGAACAAAAATGTAGGTCAACTTTGGTTAAGTACGAGTCATTGCTGTACAGTTAGGAAACCCTACCGCACAGCTTGATGAAATTTTGTTTATTCAAACGCTATAAATAAATTGTCATCATTGAACTTCCGGGAAAAAAATCTAAAAAAATTCATAGAAATTACTATGAGGCAGTAAAAAAATAAGAAAAAATGTGAATCATATTCAGGTGCTTCCGAAAAAAAGAAAATGACGAAATTCACACAGAATGACTTATATAGGAAGTTCCACGAGCAATAGGCTCATAGTTGAAATATCTTTGATGTTACGCCGACGCCGAAGGTTCACAGTAACGGCGCGTTATTCTGGATTGTGATAGGACCTCGTACGTTTATTCCGAGCACAAAGTGTAGAGACACCAAGAAACGGGACCACCGCAGTCCGAATTTGTATTCAGGCCAGCGGAACGAATTCGTGACGACTCGTAATTCGCGGTTATAGTGTTGCTCCTCCGATAAAGAAATCCGAGAAGACTCTTCGTGTAAGCGTACTTGGCCAATGAGTCACTTACAGTTTCGTCATGAATGAACTTTCTGCTAACCCCTTGACTATAGGTATGCAGCTTCACAGAAAATTGTGAGAAAACCACCGGGATTCCCGAATTCCGTAAAATTTCGTTTATTTCGGTCCTTCTGGTTTTTTAAATTGTAACGTTATCTTTGGTATTCCAATTAGTCAATCTTAATTATAATTCTCTTTGCCGATCTCATATTTTGTTATGACTAACCTCGCGTATTGCGATTAGCAGTTGAGTCATTATGAAAATGATAAATGCAAATGTGACTGTAATTCGACCATTGATTAGCAATCTAAATATTATTATGAATCTCCAATTAGACCATTTTTTTAATGACTTACTCATATCAGTTATGATTAATAAAAAAATTGGAGATTCAAGAGTAGAATATTGTATGTGCTTGAGTTATTATGGGTTTCCTGTTAGTCAGTTTTAGTTAAAGCAATTTAGAATTTTACGTTTTTTAATCTTTTATTTTTTAAATTCATTATTAAATTTTTATGACTATAATTTGATCTACGATTTGATTTGTCTTCACTCTGAAGAAAAGTTGTGGTTCTTTTAACTATTAGGTAACAATTATTGATCTCTGGTTTATGGATCAAGTTATAAAATTTTTATAGTCTCTGTAATAGGAAAATAGTAGCCATAAAAATGTGATAGTGCATAGTAAAGACAATCGATAGTTGTCATTCGATGATTGACTACCACAATTTTCTTCCGGTATACTATAAAATTTTATTCTGTTGAGAATATTCTTAAAATGATAATTGTCCCTAAACAAATAAAAATAATCATGGTTTTCATTAAATTCTTATAAAAAATAAATTTAAAACTTCATTAGCAACAATCTGCTTTTTGAATAATAATTTGAACATGAAAAAAAATTATTTAACGGCTCTTCTAAATTCATTTGGTAAATTAATAATTATATTTTTCTCAAATAATTACTCATAATAAAAAAAATGCATTTTCAACTTTCGTTCGATTATTTTTTTCTTTCGCTCGAAATAACGTTAATTGTTCTTTTAGAACTTATTTTCAAAGCCTAAAATAAAGTTGATAAAATATAATGAAATTGTATGATCTTTCAAATTTTATTCTGAAAGCATAAAGTAAAACTAATAGAACACAATAAAATTAAGTCATCACTTTGAACTTGTGCTGAAAAGTTACTGAGAAAAAGTCTACGTTTAAAAATACTGAACCACACGTGTGACTTTAAGTAAGCTATCCAATTAAAATAGTGACAAGCGACCAATAGACTTCGATAAGTCGACTGTCGAAAGAAACGACCCATTGATGGTCCCCCCTTTCCCCTCCCCTCCCACGCCCCGCTATTGCCTTGTGCGCCACCAACGGGTTACTCGAATTCTTTTTTGATTGGACGGGATGTTTAAGGTCGTTTCAAAGATTCGAATCGTTTAGTTATACAATTATTATCAACGATCGCATAATCATTCCAATCATTCCTTAGGAGTCTTTTGTCCTTAAGTTTAAATGAGGTATAACTTAAGGAATATTTATAGATCTTGACTTTAAGTTGCTTTTTAGTAACTTAATATGATAAGCCGGATGTTTTAATTAGCAGTTGACAATAATTGATAACCGATCGACCGGGAATAATGTTAAATATCATAAGACAAATATCCTCCATATTAGTAATTTAATATTATTATATTCACATAAGTAATTAAGATATTTATTTATTTATTTTTATCAATATTGGAATCAGTTAAAAAAAATAATGATAATTTTTTTTAAGTCAGTAATATCGTATTTCATATAAAAAATTTTATAGCGATGTCTTATGTGTCAACTATTTATGTTACGTAACGCATAGTCAACGTATCGCACTTTCCGATAGTGTCTGATATATTCCGTAATTTTATTTTATTATATTCACATAAGTAAGTAAGATATTTTTTAAATTTATTTTCATCAATATTGGAATCAATAAAAAAAAATAATGATAATTTTTTTTAAGGCAGTAATATCATATTTTATATAAAATTTTTTATAGTGATGTCTTATGTGTCAACTATTTATGTTACGTAACGCATAGTCAACGTATCGCACTTTCCGATAGTGTCTGATATATTCCCTAATTTAATTTTATTATATTCACATAAGTGATTAAGATATTTTTTGAATTTATTTTCATCAATATTGGAATCAATAAAAAACAATAATGATAATTTTTTTTAAGTCAGTAATATCATATTTCATATAAAATTTTTTATAGTGATGTCTTATGTGTCAACTATTTATGTTACGTAACGCATAGTCAACGTATCGCACTTTCCGATAGTGTCTGATATATTCCCTAATTTAATTTTATTATATTCACATAAGTGATTGAGATATTTTTTTCTTTTTTTTTCATCAATATTGGAATCAATAAAAAAAAATGATAATTTTTTTTTAACGCAGTAATATCATATTTCATATAAAATTTTTTATAGTGATGTCTTATGTGTCAACTATTTATGTTACGTAACGCATAGTCAACATATCGCACTTTCCGATAGTGTCTGATATATTCCGTAATTTAATTTTATTATATTCACATAAGTGATTAAGATATTTTTAAAATTTATTTTTATCAATATTGGAATCAATAAAACAAAATTATGATATTTTTTTTTAAGGCAGTAATATCATATTTCATATAAAAAATTTTATAGTGATGTCTTATGTGTCAACTATTTATGTTACGTAACGCATAGTCAACGTATCGCACTTTCCGATAGTGTCTGATATATTCCGTAATTTAATATTATTATATTCACATAAGTGATTAAGATATTTTTTAAATTTATTTTTATCAATATTGGAATCAATAAAAAAAAATTATGATAATTTTTTTTAAGGCAGTAATATCATATTTCATATAAAAATTTTTATAGCGATGTCTTATGTGTCAACTATTTATGTTACGTAACGCATAGTCAACGTATCGCACTTTCCGATAGTGGCTGATATATTCCCTAATTTAATTTTATTATATTCACATAAGTGATTAAAATATTTTTTAAATTTATTTTCATCAATATTGGAATCAATAAAAAAAATAATGATAATTTTTTTCAAGGCAGTAATATCATATTTCATATAAAAAATTTTATAGCGATGTCTTATGTGTCAACTATTTATGTTACGTAACGCATAGTCAACGTATCGCACTTTCCGATAGTGTCTGTAAAATTCTCACCGACGAGTGTTGGGAATGCACAGTGCGATCCAAAATTCCAAAGGGTCGTAATAGTCTGTCGTGGTGATGGTCTGTTATAACTCGTGAAGGTGGCTAAAGCCAAGCGGCAAAACTGGGGTTAGGAGAGTAGCTCGTTTTATAAAAACAAGCTAAGCGCACGGCTCCTAATGAAAAAGAAGCTACCCTGGAAAGCGATGCGGCGGCGACCTAAAAAAACTAAAGCCCGAGGTCGTAGGCAGATGGTGGCTGCCTGACGTCACTTCACCATCCAACCATCTCAACCGTCCGATCGTTTTGCTCGACCGCGCTAGATTCATTCAACAGCGCTGGGGTTGGACTAATGTATTTTCGGCTATTGACTGATTAGAATTACCCCCTTTCAAAATATGTCGCATATGACGTTGTTTTAACCGAAAAAACTAAACCCACCAGTGGTTTGAACATTAATCAAACGTCTGCTGAGTGACAATATAATTAATTTTTTTACTTCATTTATTTATTTATTTTTTACTCAATGGAAATACAGTTTTTTTACTTCATTTATTTATTTATATTTTACTCAATGGAAATACAATTTTTTTACTTCATTTATTCATTTATATTTTACTCAATGGGAATACAATTTTTTTACTTCATTTATTTATTTATATTTTACTCAATGGAAATACAATTTTTTTACTTCATTTATTTATTTATATTTTACTCAATGGAAATACAATTTTTTTACTTCATTTATTTATTTATATTTTACTCAATGGAAATACAATTTTTTTACTTCATTTATTTATTTATATTTTACTCAATGGAAATACAATTTTTTTACTTCATTTATTTATTTATATTTTACTCAATGGAAATACAATTTTTTTACTTCATTTATTTATTTATATTTTACTCAATGGAAATACAATTTTTTTACTTCATTTATTTATTTATATTTTACTCAATGGAAATACAATTTTTTTTATTCGTAGAATTGTTAATATTTTATTAGTTTATTATTTTTAATTGATTAACTGGAAGTATTGTCATTTTATGGATAGAAAATATTTTCTTATTAGACGAGAATTAAGTTATGCACGTAATGCAAAAACAGGAGATGTTTTGTATTGATTTTTTTTTTTTTTAATAGCGAAGTTTTGAATTTTTCAACGATATTTTCTGTGAAATGTAGATTGGTAAATGAAGTTACAATTAGAAAAATCATATTGAGGCGGTTCTGTCGCTTAGTGTTCATTTCGAAAAATTCGTTTGTCTTTAAGTACCGAAGGTTTCAACTTTTTTTCATATATTCTACTTAAACTTGAATTAGTGAAAAAGTTGTAGTTGGAAAAATCATGTTCATTTTTTTTTCATTCAAATGCGATAAAAAAAAATTAGCTTGCTCTCATTTTTTTTTAATCGCATTTGAATGAAATTTGAATGAAGTGAAGGATTATATTTAAAAAATTAATTAAAAAATCAGAGAAAATAACGCTGCAAAGTTGAATTTTGCAAATTGCTACCTCATTATTTTCGTTTTTCCTTACAAAGCTATGAGGAAATACGTAAATCGATATTGGCTTCCTTATAAAGGAAGATTTGTAATAAAAATAAAAAATAATAATTTAAATTAAATTAAAAAATCAGGAAAAAAAAATTTGAAGAATTAGTGCATTTTAAAAGGATGTCAAATGCATTAATCGGGCTTGTAAAAATAAATCGATGCTTTATAAGTTTCGCCTGTTGCAAACGGTTTTCCAAGTTTATTTTTCTTAGAGCAGCGAAATTGAAATTCGTCGGCGACGAAGCGATATTGGCGAAATGATTTTGGTGTGCCTTCTGTCTTGTGTACGATGACATCATCTTCGAGTCGCTCATTAATACTCGCAGAGCGTTCAGTACGGTTCGTACGGTACGCGGCGTCCCGATGTTTCCCATTCGTGACATCATCGACGAAGCTCCGTCCAAAGCTCCCCTCGAGGTCTGTTGCTGCCCGGTAGAAGCATATGCCGCTTCGAAAATAAATTCAAAGAGATTTCAGTGTTCCCATTAATATGAGACGTCATGTCCAATTCTTTTACCGCGGTATAAGCGGCAATGACATCTGCAGTCACCAAAGTATTGCCTAACTTTATGTTAAAACAGTAAAAAAAAAAAAAATGGTCATCATGGAGGCTGATAATAATTTTTTTAAGGCCTGGGAAAGTGAGACTCTTCATCTTTTATTTGGAAATTAATTTTCCTGGTTATATCGAAATATCAATTTTTTTATCACTTGGTCAACAATGAATAAAAATGTCGTTAAGAGCAATTAAAAATTATTGTAGGGATTGGTATATTTTTATTTGTTAAAAAATTTTTTACAGTAACGTGAAAATAATAAATATTTATTTTTATTGTATTTACGTAAAACGTAAACAGAAATAAAAAAAACTTATTCTTACGTTAAATAAAACGTAAGGATAAGTAAGTTGTCTTTGAGGATAATAAAAAATTTATCGTAAGCATCGATATATTTGTTTACTAATTGGAGTTTTTTTGAAATTTAAAAAAAGTTTGAAGAAATTAATAAAACATTTTTTTTTTCTTTTATTCACGATGATTAATGTTTCTGTTTACAATTTTCTGTATTCTTAAGAGCCTATTTACATGACGATGTTTTGCAAAAAGTCACGTAGTGCTGGATAATTTAAAGCTTACTCGAGCTCATAACTGTGGCCTCAATAAGACGTAACCACTGAATGAACACGCTTAAAACGCGTCTACATGCGCCTGTACTAAGCTTATCGGCGTTTCAATGAATGAATATCATCATAATTGCATCCCGACGACTACGTAACATAACCCACAATGTTTGTGCCTTATATGTATACAATATACAAGGCGTTCTCTGTAAATTCGGGTACTTTTTTATTTTATGGTTTTCTGTCATTACGGCACGTTTTATTCTGCTCTCAATTTTTCCTGACTTGGAAGGATATATAAAGAACTTCCCAAAAAATTGGCTAAGAGTACTAAACATTTTTGACGGGATAAAAAATGTCTTTCATAAATTACAGTGACTGAATTAAATTCAGTGACTTTTCTATCTTGCATAATTTTTCTTGCTTACTTACACATTTCCAATATCCCCCATTATTTTATTAATCCTATATTAGTATATACAGAACCACTTAAAAAAATTGGCAAGGTGGACAAAAAATTTTTGGCGGGATAAAAAATGTTTTCCATAAATTACATTAGCTGAATTAAATCCACTCACTTTTCTATGTTGCCTAATTTTTTTCGCTTATCCACACATTTTCTATAAACTCCATAATTTTAAAAAACCTTCATCGGTATGTAAAGGAGCTTAAAAAAAATTCGCAAGATGGGCGCCAAATAATTGGAGGTTTAAAAAAAAGTTTTCGAAAATCATAGTGGCTGAATTGAAATCAGCCACTTTCATAATTCCCGAATTTTTTCCGCTCACCCAAATACTGTTCATTTTGCCCACAATTTTATCTGACATACATTGATATGTAAAGAACCCCCAAAAAAATTGGCAACTCATACAACAAATATTTCGAGCGGCAAAAAAATATTTCCTAAAATGATAATAACCGATGTGAGAACTGAAGTGGAATGCCTCGTACGCTCGTGACACGTACACGAATTGACGGAAACTCAGTAGAGAGTTAAGCTACCGTATTTTTGAAATAATGGGAGAAACTAGCGTTCAATGGACGCGCGTCTATTTGAGCGGAATCATTCGAAAGATATTTCTGCACGAAGTGATCGCGCCTCACGAGACTTGTCGATGCTTTTCAGCGTACACAGTGTCAACACTGCTCATGTACTTTGCTTCACTCGAGACTCGTGATTGCATAAATTCCTCTTCATCAATTCAGTCAACATCTTCATCCTTGGAATATTCTTGGCTTGTGAAGATCTGTCGATTTCTCTCCTCTCTATATTCTCGATCGTTTAGATCCTCGAGAATCACACGTGTAAAGAAATTCCGAACAAAATTAAGGTAAATAATTCCGTAACCGAACAGGAACCGAAACTCGACTTCCCTGTGCTTTGACATAGACGGAAATATATATAGATATAGTATAAGCGGCTACTGATTCTCGGTTGGATTTTGGAACCTTTGGTCTTATCTTTTGTAGATGGCGGTTCGTGTAAAAGAGCCGACATCGAATTATCGATAAATTTACATTTTTACCGGTTATAACTTTATCGGTTTCCCTTCTAATTCTACTCAAACTGATTTGTCGCACCCGTTTTAAAATTTAAGATAGTAAAAGGGTCATTTTTTTTATTTTTTAAATTTAAATTCTCTATTCAGAAAAAAAAATTTGGAATCTGTAGTATCAATTTTTTATTTTAAAAAGTCGAATCGCAAGTTTGCAATTTAAAGTATGAATTCAAAAATTTTATTTAAAGTTTTACAAAAAAATGTTAAATATTGAATTATAAGTTTTTAATTTTCCGACAGAATTTTTCTTTATATAAAAAAAACGGGCATAAATTAAAACATTTTTTTGTAACATAACAAAAAATGTTTGGGGTTTTAAAAAAACATGGAAAATAATCGTCATACAATAAAAGGTAATTGAGATTTAGGTAATTAAAACGTTGTTAAAACTTGAAGTCCTTGATTTAGAAATAGGAAGATTAATTGCGTGGGAAACCGACATTAAACCAGTAATTTCTCCATTATGTTCGATGAACTCGAATTATCGCATTGAGAGAGTTGAGTCACTCAGTTGATTTTTTTCAAGTTGAAGATATCTCGAGTCAAAGGGAAAGTGTTTATAATACACTCGGGACCTTGTCCTAAAATCTTAGCGCCTCGTCTAACGCCTCCACTTTTTTCTTCACGATAAATATTCGATGAACCTTCATCTTCATTGAAGTAATCAAAAAAAAAAAAGAACTTGACGATAAATGTTTGATAAACCTTCATCTTTATTCAGATAATTTTTGTGAAAAAAAAAGTATCTCACGATGAATATTAACTGAACCTTCAATTTCATTTTAATAATAAAAAAAAGTACACAATAAATTTTGAATGAACTTTCTTTTTTATTTAAATAATTAAAAAACTACTTCACAATCAATGTTGGATAAACTTCCATCCTTATTTAAATAATATTTAAAAAGTGCTTTATAATAAATATTGGATGAACCTTCATTTTAATTTAAATAACAGATTAAAAAAAGTACTTTACGATGAATGTTGGATGAACTTTCATTTTGATTTAAATCATGAATAAAGAAGTACTTTACAATAAATGTTGGATAATCCTTCATCTTTATTTAAATTATTTTTGTGAGACAAAAAGTACTTAACGATAAAGATCTGATGAATCTCTATCTTCATTTAAATTTTTTTTTAAGAAAAGTAAGTATTTCGTGAAAAATATTAGATGAACCTTCATCATCATTAAAATAATTAAAAAAAAAGGAAAATGGTCCTTCGAGCCGGATTCGATTCCGGGACCATTCGCTCGAAAAGCAGTAAGTCACAAACGGAATCCAATCCGGCTCGAAGGATCATAACGTAAGCGTTCCTTACACGTCTTCATATTTCGCTCTCACACATTATAGCGTATATATACTTCTGACGGTGCGAGACGCAACGAGCGCGTCAGCGCTTTCGGCTGTAAGCACCACTAGAACGTTTTCAAGCGTTTTGCTTATACTACGTGTTGTAGATTGAAGTTGAGTGTGAAAGAAAAGTTCCAGCTGAAAAAAATCAAAATTTCATCACCTAATACTGAATGATAATTCGTATTGAAACAAAAAAATTATAATGTAGCTTTTTGTTCTTCACGCGTAAATGCGACTACGTCTAAAGGCTTAAAATCTTATTTTTTTGGAAAATTCCTTAAAAATTCTTTTTTTAATGGTGATTCCGAATTACAGAAAAGAGTATACGATTTTTTGAAAATATTTCAAGAGACTATTTTGCTTTCAATGATAATAATAATTATAATAATGAGTTATAAGTAAAAACAATTATTGCAGACGTATTTCTTTTTTTTACAGTACGTAAATTCCAAATAGGATGAAAATGGTTTTGAGTAAACTGTTCAATAAGACTGGAATTTATCGAGCTATCTACAAAATTGATGGGTTACAAATTGTGTACAATGCAGTGTTGTCATAAATATGTTATAAAACGATGGTGAAGCGAAAGATCGAATGGCCATATTCAAAATCCGTGAGATGATCTCATGTCTAGGCCAGTTCTCCGGGATTTAACGGGTCCATTACGTTTGGAATTGGAGCTATTGGAGATTATTACCGTAATTTCGGGAGCTATATTTACGAAACGCCCGCGGTCAGCGCCTGAACGGTGCCACTGTGGGCCGGGCATCGGACCGATTGCCCATAGGAAACTCGGGCTCCGCCGAAGCATCGTTCCGTATTTATAGACGTTCTGAGAAGACGCGGCGTATTCGTCGAGCGGATTAACGGAAGCTGCAACGAATTCAACTATCTTTGGTCTTAGAATTACGTAGGAATTTTGTGCTTACGCTGTTCCTAGAAAAATGTATTTCTATCATGGGTGGTCTGACAAAATATAACCTTTCGAAAGCCAAAAAGTAATAATGCACTTTACTTTTCCTCAATCAAGCGACAGCATATATTTTACGGACATTTCACGATTTTTTCTACTGACGCAACATATCGCTTGCGAGAGACAGTCCAGCGCCGTTCGCCATCTAGCGGTCACCTGTAGAAATATTTTAGAATTAATTCCAATGGGAGCTTCGAATACCAGTAAATCATAATAATGGACGTAATAGATTTTATAAAGGCAAAATGTAACCTTTCGGAAACACGGAATAATAATACAGTCCACGTTGTCTTAATTGAACAATAGTTATTATTTTGAAAAAACTGTCGCGACTTATTTTACTGACGTAACGAATCGCTTGTGAGAAACTCCCGCGTCTTTTGCCACCTAGAGGTCATTTTTGGAAATGACTCGGAATTACTCTGAATAAAACTTTCAGAAAGCAGAATAATTTTTATTAATATTGAATTCAGAAATCTTATGAAATCAAACTCAAGATTAAACGACTGGCAGAAAAATTGCCATCATCGCACATAATTCTCCCTTATGGACGCAAGAGGGACAGACAACTAACAGCGCTGACGGCGGTGTGAAAAAGAAGCAGCAAGAATCTGTTTCACGTCTGGAAACTGAGACGGCGTTCGCACAAAGTTTTCGCGATAGTGCGGCACGCTTTAACCTTGGTAATTCGTACATAAAGTAGTGTATACAAGAAGCAATTTATCCTTAATTGGCAAGAGTGGAAAATCAAGTACAGTGATCGTCTGTATAAAGGGGAATGGCTTTCTGGTGGCGAGTGTGATGGCGCGATAACGCAGATCGGAGAAGCGTAATGATGAGAGCAGCCCAGCCGGTTGAAGGGCAAGCGCGTACACTCTCATCGTGTTTACACTAGCCGGATGTTAAGAATTTGCAGATTAATGTGGGGCGTTTGGCCGATAAATCGAATCGACCGATAAAGTTACGCTTACCAACTGCCGATATCGATATCGCGCCTCGTGGAGATCGCCCACTTTCTCGACTCTCGTATCGCACAAACCTATATACAGAAGGGAAACAGAGCTGCTTAACAGCCAGACACAACTTGGCGATCAAATTTCAAAACTCTGTCGCGACTCAACGACCATTTTATTTCATATGACCGTCACACGGTGATACAAGGGATTACTATTAATATCGGTGATCAGACGTGGCCGACTTTTAACCGAAATATTCTAATTCTGAAGCTATTTGTACTGAATTTCTGAAGTGAAATGGAAATAAATTACGCTTTTTGTTTTTCAAGGTTAGGACTCGGCAAATATGAGGCGAATGTTCGTTTTACTTTGAAAACATAAAAAAATTATAATGAATTTTTCCAACATCTTTGAAATGAATATTATGACAATTTTCATTAAAATGTATAGATGAAAAATATTTCGAAGTTGTACACGATATGTTGAGAGAAATCATAAAAATTCATTGTGACGCACGATAAGCATTTATTAAAATGTAGAAATATCAAGTCTTCAGAACAATCGTTGTGCTACATTTTTAATTCGAAACAGTCATTGTGCTACATTTTTTATTTACGAAAGTATCCAACACTTTTTTAAATAACCAAAATGGCTACATTTGAAAAGTTGCCCAATTAAAATTTATTCCGAGTTGAAAATATAAATATCCAAGATGAAATATCTCTTGGAATAAAAGACATTTCTGAAAATGTCCGCTAGATGGCAAACGGCTGGCGCGTTTCTCGCACACGATACATCGTCCCAGTTTTCTGTATAGAAAAATTAACTAAAAAATAAAATTCTTCAACTTGACGCAGCATAAACATTTCTCTTCAACTAGTCGTCCAGTCGCTACCGCGACTTTCGATTCAAATCAGTCACTGCACTACATTTTTCATTTACAAAAGTATCCAACACTTTTTTTTAAAAACCAGAATGGCTACATTTGAAATGTTGCCCAACTGAAATTTATTCCGAGATGAAAATATGAAGGACTAAGGTTTAAATATGCATGCAGAGGATGCACGTAGCGAAGCAGGTGGACGTAGAGTGGCTTCTGTGTGGTTCAAGGGCCGCTTAGACATAAAACTTCTGGCAAAACGAGGGTTTAAAACGTACACATAGGGGCCATCGTAGCTCGGCATTACTACACGAAGCGCATAGTGTTCGTGGTCGCCAGTGTTCCATGTACAGACGACTATCAACTCTTTAGGATCAGTCGGCGAGACGCGGTATTATCTTGGCTCCAAGAAGAGGGGACGAGACGTGAAAGAGAGTGCTCAGTTGCATTGTTTACACAAAGCACGGGGGTCAAAGATAACCTCAAACGCGGCAGTTCGCTTCACGGTGATATATATTCAGTGAGCCGCGTCCTTTCACACGACCCAATCCTCCTTCATTTTTTAAATTCTATTCTCTCTTCAATCTACATCCAACGTTATGCTCACCATTTGAAACTAATTATGAGACACTCATAAACATAAATATACACTTCCTCAAGTGTTACATTCAAGCCGTCGAATGTAATTCAATAATTAGTATGTGTTGAAATGTTTTTTTCTTCGTACTTTCATCAGTTGGATGTAACATTTACTCATGAAAAAAATAACTAATGATTTAATCACAGAGAAAATTTCTAACCTATAATAATATTGATGTATAGTAATTCCAACTTGTTATTGAGCGAAAGGTTTCTGATTTTTTAAATCTTTTGTTTCGTCTGGCAATTATCACTGAGAATTATTATTATCGTTATTATTATTGTTATTATTATTATTCCGTAGAAATGTTTTTCGTGTTTGGATCGACGGAGATTTTTTGTGTGGCAATTATGATTTTTGTACTCAGATAATAATAACATTATACGATTGATGATAATTATTAGTTATTAGTACGTGGAAACAATTCTTGAGCTATTATTTACAAATAAAATCTTTGAAATTGTAGTGGGACGCTAATTGAATATAATTGTTTAATTATGCGATCTCTTATTTTATAGGAATTTTGTAGTAACTCCAATTGTTATCTGTTATTATCAGGTAGCGTTTACGGATTTAATAATACTGGTGGTTTACTTCTGAGTTCTTAGTTTAGCCATTTCCTGTCCCACCCAAGATAAACTGTATAAACGCATTCGTATTATTGCTATTCTGGAATTTATGTCACAACAGGTCTAGCCAATTAATCGCTCGAGCGAAACGGAAAGTGGTATTGCGTGTTCTTGACCGATACTCCTGAAACTGGATTCGCGAATTATTCACCTACTATTCACTCGGCAGTTTACATAAATCTTTCTAAACGAAAATATTAACAGTTCACTATCAAGAGGGTTAATATCTTTTTTTTTTCACGTGGAATGCCTCATATGCAAGTAGACTAATTATGAAACATTCATTTATTTATGGGCATCAACAATTTATCGACGTACGTATCGAAGCGACGTACAAATGTGGTTAACCAATTTTTTACCGCTTTCGAGAACATATTAGATAAAGAAGTCATTCAAATTAATTGTTGCACCGTGAAACGCATAATCAGCTTTTTTTCAAGTTAAAAAATTAATTCAGAATGGCTGCATTTAAAAAATTGCATTACTTTAAAAGAAAAAAAAAAAAAATCTGAAAATGTCCGCTAGATGGCGAACGGCGGGTGCGTTTCTCGCACACGATACGTTACTTCAGCTTTTTTTAATAGAAAAATTAACTAACAATTTCAAAAAATTCAATTTGACGCAGTAAAACCATTCTTATGAATTTCGAAATATGAATCTTCCATAACAGTCGTTGTGCAACATTTTCTATTAAAAACAGTAATTGTGCAACATTTTCTATTAAAAACAGTAATTGTGCAACATTTTCTATTAAAAACAGTCATTGTGCCACATTCTTCATTCGAAAAATTATCCAACACTTAAAAAATCAGAATGACTAACTTCAAAATGTTGCTCGACATTTTTCGAGAAGAAAGCGAACAAAGAAATCGCTTAAACTAGTTGTTGCGTTGTGAACGGCATAATAACCTCTTTTGCAATTGAAAAAATGAATTATTTCACTTTTCCCGTTAATCTTAATCGTAACAACAATTCCGAGATATGAATCAACCATTTAGCAGTGTCACGTGTCGAGGAGAAATTTTTTAAATATAGAAGCCGGTGCTGTGGATGCACTTGTGCAGAGCCTCGATCGTTATCGTTCTCACTTGAGAGGCTAGAGGGCGAGCGAGTTCCGAGAGAGCGAGAGTTTCGCGGCAAAGGTTTTGGCCGCGCGTTTCTCGCTTGTAAATACACGGCTTGGCAACCGCGCGGCCGTCGTCATATCTTTTCTCTTGCCCTTTTTATTCATCTGCCACTACACAGCGTCCTACCTTCTTTCCCTTTCCCACTCTTACAGCCACAGCAACAGCAGCAGAAGCATTAGCGGCGAAACGTTTTACGAACACATGCAACGATTTCGGGCATACGTACCGATATAACCCACAAAGATCGCGCCAAGGAAATAATGAAAGGATTATTCTTCGGCAACGTTAAAGAAATAACAGTAATCACGGGAAATTCCCTGAGCCGGTGATGACCGTACTCACGTCTTAAATTGCTCGTGCAATCGACACGTTATATTTTACGAACGACTTCCCGCTAGAAAATCTACCCGACGCTTTGTTCCCCGTTCTTTCATCGACTAGCAACAAAATGCTCACTTCGCTCGCATTCTTTTCTTTTCGTTTGTCTCTTCTTACGGCTAAACATGCATTTTTATACCATTCGTCATTTTACGTGACTCTTTTTCTGCTTCAGTGTTTCGATATAATCGACTTTCGATTTTCCGTGTTTTTTTTTTACGAAGATAAATGGAAGGAAGGAAAGAAAATCTAGTTTTGGAAGAAAGATGTATTTTATTTCACAATGGCGAAAAAATGGCTATTCAAAAAGCGCGCCACGCGTTATTCTGCAGCGATTATAACAATCTGAAGTTGGCTTCATGTCAGGACCATCGCCGACCAATCGGAAGGCTAGAGAGGTCGCTTCGGTCGTCGATATTTCGACTTTCGATGTGGCATGTGTTTTTCAAGAGAGAATTACGAGTTATACACTCGTTACTTCCTGATATTAAAATTCCTTTATGGCGGATTTCGTTGTAATCTTTCTTATTGCAAAATGCAGCAACGAGGGCAGCTAGTTAACGAGTCTATGTAATGTTTGATTGATACTTTAGTGCTGTTTACCAGGATTGGAAAGCTACACTGTGCTAACGATAAATGAGCCGTTCTCTGTTAGCTCAGGCGCTTTTTTTCAGATTTTACTACTACTTGGGAGTGTTTGCTGGGATCTTTTCTGATTTAAAAAAATATGAAGCTGGGAAGTTGGTAGAAAATTTATTCAAAATTCAATGTACAAATAATCGATTTTATCGACCACCTATTTATCACTGCCGAATTTATGGAAACATCCGATCATATTGCATTTATTATTCATAAGTTTTGTACCGAATGAAACTTAATATCATGTCAAATTATGTACTACAATAAGCCCAAGTTATAATTATTAAAAAAAATTATGGATTGGAATTCTTTATTATGCCGCAAAAAACTTTTAAAAAACGTCGATAATTTGGAAATCGAAAGTTTCTATTTTTTCCACAAAAAGTTAAAAAAATAATACAAATATTTTTCACTTTATTTCATGAGAGAAAAATCCATAATTTTTCATTTCTCATGTACGAATAATTTTTTCAACTACCCACTGATAACATGTCCCAATTATTCTTCGAAAATTCATAATTTTTCATTTCTCATGTACGAATAATTTTTTCAACTACCTATTGATAACATTTCCCAATTATTATTCAAAAATTCTTATTAAATGAACATTTTGGTTGGGAGTGTACATGCAAAACCCCATGGACAATTTTTTTGAATTCTCGGTTGTCGATATTTTATTGGAGACTAATAAATATGCTTAAAAATTACCTTCCCTTTCACAATCTTGTCGTTAAATGCGCTATTGGTACATAAAGTACGTTGACTAATGGAGCTACAATATTTGATTAACGGTTTGATCAATCGAGCGCTCTATTCTGTACATTCTGTGCCGTCAGTTAGTGCAGTGAATCAGCGGTCTCGGGTTCAATTACTTAGGGCGAAAAAAACCTATTCAATCTCTCGAGTGTATATGAATTGACTACCGCAGTTGAATTGCGATAAACCAATAGGCTCGTTTTAAGCTCTGTCTTATTATGTGTTGAACGAAAAAAAAATTATATTACAAAGATTATTCCAGCAAAGCGCATGACGAGTCTTTGGAAACCATAATATTCCAGACATTGCTGAGTTATCTGCTGATTCTGGTAGAGACTAAACGTTCGGCGCCGTCGAGGATGGGGAGAAAGCATTTTCAGCCTCTGCGTCATCTCGACGAGTTATCTTTATGGGGTAGAAGCACTGTCACGCTCTGTCTCAAAAGTAACAGTAGAAGTATTATAGGTTAGATTAACAATTTCTTGACAATGTTACTCTTCGGGCTCTTTTCACATTAAGCTGATAGTAATATGAATGTAATCGAATTCTGGAATGATCAACTAAAAAATAACAATCAAAATTCATTGTGGAAGACATTTCATCGATCACTTAATAAATCGTAATAAAAATTCATAAAAATTGAGTGTTTACAATAAAGACTTCTAACCTTAAAGACGAATGGCGTGACGACTTCGGTTCGTGCTTTCTTTCCATAATTTATCAAGCTTCAATTTGTCATAAGGGGCACGAGGATACGTTGAGTTTTGCATTTTTTTTTTAATTTTCAAGTTAGTGCAGCGAAATTCTCACTCCGTCATTTTTCAAAGTGTTCCCACGGGCGCAAAACATGAGAAATCGTAAAGAATATATCGTCATTCTTTTTGTTTTAGCAAGTGCTTTCGGAAGAAAAAAGAAATTTGAAAATCGGTCGAGCCAAAAAAAAGTTATAGTCAATTGAAAATTCCGACTTTTGGCAACCCTGATTTTACGGGGGGTCCAACATAGAAAAGTTAAATTTTTATTTTTATCAATTTTAAAAAGGCTATCTCATCGAAAATTTTCCGCTGATTGCGAATTTGCTAATTTCAAGAGCAATGGATGTTAAATTTTGGTTGAAAACGTCAAAAAACACATCTTTTGTCGCTTTTTCACGTTTTTTTCATCGATTTTCTGAGTAATTGATAGAAAATTATATATTTTTGAAACCAGCAAAAAATTTCCAATCAGACCATCATTCTAAATGCTGCGGAATCCAAAATTTTTTTCCCGTCTTCGGCCTCTCCAAAACTCGGGATCATTAAAATTCGAAGTTTTGCCATTAATGGGCCATTGCGTTTACGACGGTGTAAATAGTGCATATAACCATCACGGATTTTGTAGAGAAGTGACGGTTAAGATTACCCTTGTCTGTTGGCAGTCTGTTTCAGTATTTACGATTATGGTGAGAGGTTAGGTTTGTTGGAGCGGGTCAGGAAAGAATGGCCCCTTTACCACGAGTTTCGGATGTTGACGCTCTACGAACAAAGTAGCATTCCACCGTGAAAGCGCTAACATACCTATCGTAGATACATACACACCGTCGAGATTAACAACGCCCTTGCATATTATTCTTGATTCACCGAAAACTAGGGTGGTGCAGTACTTTCGCCCGGAAGTTCTTAATCATTCCATCGTGAGTTCAAAGACCGCGCATTATTTTTAACATCTGCAGCTCGTGGCATCACGAGCGACAGAAAGTTTGTGCTCAGCCAGTTTGTCCGTTTATAATACCAGAAGGGCAATTTAGATGAGCACTCGAATTTGTGTAGCGTGTGCCGTCTCTCAACTCGACTATTGTGCGGTGCACTTTGAAATTATTTACAATTGGCTCCCCTGCATACAAATTAATAAACCTTCTTCTTTCTCTGAAGAGTGGAACGAATGGTGTTGATTTAAATTCGTCGAATCCAAAGCTTAGTAAGTCAAAAATGTTAACTGAAAATATTAGTGTAACATCATAATAATCTCTAAAAAAAAAAAAAAAAATTATTCTGGAGTAAATAAATTTTTTTTTAAATTTAATATAGCAGTAAAATGATTAAAAAACGATTTTAAGAGATGATAGCAATAAAAAATTCGGAAAATGAGATAATAAAATTGTTGCAATTCATTATATCGAATGACTTTTTTTTTTGTTCGAGAAAAAAAATTAATACCTTTATCTTTCTGGCAGGTAGTAATTTTAGTCGAAAAATAATCCAAGGAAATGATTCGAATATTGCCTATCCCATGAGTACCGTAGCATAAGTTCCCAGCTCAGGTCGGATCAGCTTATATTATGTATACAAATGCAATTATCTATTTCGAAAGCCTTATGAGTAGGAAAGACGTATGAGTAGGCTGTTCTCCACAAGGAATGCCACTTCGTTCGTTGGCACAGCATCAACTTGCCATGTCATTCAAATCGTCTACAAATCTTACACAAGTTAAATTAGTTTATCACCCTGATCAGGTGAAGAAAAATTAGTACGTTGCGCTTATCCGAGTGTTTTCTACGCAGTGAGGCTCAGTCACTGAAAGAAGCTTAAAAGATGTACGAATGATCAAGCAGGAATCAAGTTGGATTGAAATTTAGGCGATATCAGGTTTTAAATTAATATCAGGACCCGACAAAATCAGTATAACTGACACAAATCAGAAGTGTAATATCATTGCAATTTTCCAATTCTGATCAAATACTTGATGACCACCTGATCACAACCTGATCATAATTTCGATAACCTGATCAGGTGAGAATAAAGTTCGTCTAGCGTGATCAGATTTGACTTACTCATACCTAAAATATTTGATTCTGAGAAGATCAGGATCGTATCACAAATATAAAAATGGACCTGATCAGGACTCAACGGCCGTTACGTTTTTAAAATTAATGTGGGCTTGATGACACATGTTTTTTTGCTACACGATATTATGAAATTATTTTTACGGTATTTTGCACTTCCTGATCAGCACTAGCAACATTGCGAAAACCTGATCAGGAGGGTTTAAACGATATCTGAAATAGCTCTGATTCGACTCTAGCTTTTATGATCAGATCGGAACATCGGAATGACGAAATTACACGTTTTTCTTGTTGGTCTTGGTTTACTTTCTAACGTTTCAGTATTATCACACATATTAAATTGCATTTGCCAGGAAAATAGCTAGCGCAAAGTTACGCAATATACAATAAGTGCACGTAAACACGTGGGAATCCAACAAGAATTCTCATTCGAATTGTGAATTCCGGGTCGGGCTCTTCTCTCCGTCGCCGTGCGCTGAATGTGACCCACTTGTGGTTTCATTCATATTTTTCTCTTGGGGCGTCCATGCATTTATATTACACTGGGTCATTTACATAGTGTAAGCTCTGACATCTCAATATTACGCGCGGTTAGTCCTTTGAATCTCGAGAAATGTAAATTAGTACCAAGGGACAAATCATATGCCAGGAATTTTCAAATCTCATTCCGACCCAAATATTTTGGAGTTAAAAACGAGTACAGAAAAATATTTTCGTCATTCGGAGCTTTTTATGAAAAATTTATCACATATTTCTATGAATATTTATATATCTAAATTTGATAAGTTTTTTTCAATAATTTTTCCGACTGATTATATCATTTACTTATTTAGATGATTGCAATGGGAAAATAGTAGTCATTATTTTCCAACATTTGAAGCGGTTAAATCGATATATATTTTTTAAATTAAATTAATTTATAAAATGAAATTTATTCCTTAACTTGAATTTTTTGAAGATTAACAATTTTCTAATTTTTTTTAAATTAACGAATTTTTTTGCAGATTAACAATTTTCTAACTTTTTTAAATTAACAATCAGTTAAACATTTTATTTATCAAACCCCTTCAAATATGAGGTAATAATGATACTATTTGTTAGCTAAATAATCTTACCTTCTGATAGCAAGTAGTACTATTAAAATAGTGATATGGTGATTCAGGAAACAAAAAGTCAGAACAACATGTTGCAGATTAGTGATGAATACACAGCTTGAAAGCTTGATTATAACACTTGCTCTATAAGTACGTACGCGAAACCTGTTTGCATGAAACTGTTATCTGCGTTGCTTTGCATTACTGATACGACTATATCATCATGCCAACTAACATTGGAATCATTTATCTACGCATTATTTACCTCTACACACTCCAGAATAAATTAACTCAATACCTGTTCTTTTTTTTGCAAATATTTCCGTCTCTGATCATGCAGAGCTATCGAATAATATATAATTTTGCATCTCATCAAAATAATGTGTATTATTCGGTAGCAGAAAATTATATAAAACCTTTAAATAGTCGTATCTCAACTTTCCGTATAAGCCAACATTATTTTTTTCATAGTTAACCTAAGTTAATTAAATTACTTGTTATTTTTTTTTCGCCTGATAAATTGTCTGATTTTTTATAACTTTTTTCTGATAAAAAAATAATTAAAAAAAAATTCTAAAACTTAGTCAAACAATTTAATAAGGAAATAAAAAAAATTATAAATAACTGAAAATTAGTTTTGTCATTATTATCATTATTTCTGTTTTCCTTCTTATTGTTATAGTTATTATTTTTCCGTTGGAAATTCTGAAAAATTCAATCTTTTGCATGAAAATTTATATCTTCGTATTCTTAATGCTTGTTGCTATGATTTTTTATTTCGAGTGTTTAGTTAATCTCTAAAGAGTCTATAGATTCAAAAATGGCTTCGCAGTCGAAGCAAATATTTATCAAAGCGCATTGTATGGCGAAAAAAAAAAATGATTACACGTGGTCTTAAGGCACCTGACGATAAAACCGCGGCATGTGTCCGCCAGGTATACAAAGACTGTTTTTGTTTAATGGATGGAACAAGGGTCTCACTATTAAGCGGCTGGCCGGAAGCGAAAAACCCTCGACTTATTTACCCAGTAGATACAAAGAGAGGGTAACGCACCAGCGTGTTTTTCTCACTTCCGGAATCATGAGAATGTAACGCAGTGAGCATATGGGCATTTTTTTCTAATTTCAAATGAACAAAAAAATGTAATATAAATGGCTGAGTGAGCACGACGATTATTCAAATTCTTCACTTCGACTGGAACATGAAAACGACTGGAAATTCAATTCGGGACATTTTATAATGTATTTATCTCGTGTATTGAATTTATGCAAGTGCAATGAAAAATTAATGACATAGTAAAAATATTTAAATTACTTTCATTTTTACAGTAAAGAAATTTAAATTTTTCAATTTTATTATCAAATTACTCCAAATGAAATTATTACAAATAAAACCTACAAATGACCCAAAAAAAATCTTATTAAATTGTACTGTGTAAAATGACTGAAAATTAATATTTCATAATTTTGTTGTCAAAATTCCCTAAATTAGTTTTCAAATGTGTGCGTTCAAAATATTCTGAATTAATTTTTTTCAAATCATACTGTCAAATGACTAAATTAATTTTGAATAATTGTACTATCAAATGAGTGTCAATAAATTTTTTTATTTTATTATGGAATGTCCGTTAATTTTTTTTTTCTACCGTGGAATTACTGTAAATTATTTTCTCTAGTTTTACTGCAAAAGTACGTTTACAACCTTTTTCAATTTGACTATAATGGTTTTTTAAATTCCTACATTTTTTTAAATTTCAATCAACCAGCTTATGCATACATGATTTTTAATACTGCACATTTTTATCCTCACGATTTTCCTAACCCGTTATATTACGTGTAAACGATGGTGGTCACGCATTTAACCATCTAAGTATACTTTGCATGGTATTATAAATTACCATCACGTCGGAAACACGTCCATAATAACCCATCGAAACAGTGTCGTGAATAATGTTCACCAGTTTAATTCGCTTCGTTAAAACTCTGTCACGATTCACACATCGAGTATACGCATCGAAAAACGGCGTGCACTTAACGTCCCTAGTTCCGCATTCGTGAGGGTTATGTATATATAGATAGATAAAGGTAATGAAACAGGATATCCGGACATTGCATAACGCTACAACCTAGTCGCCCTACTTCTCCGCAAGTAGCTTAACGGTAAAAAAAATTGGGTTCAGAAGTTTTATTTTTTTTTATGATTAAAAATTTTTTTGCTCTTAAGGGGCTTTAGTTATAGGAAATAATTGTATAAAAAATCTGAAAAAATTCACCTCGATGGCTTTTCTTACTCTTAATAACATATTTTGGGCCAAAAAAATTAACATCGATTTTTGAGAATAGCCAAAAAAAAATTATTAAAAAAATCTGCCGCGTTTGATTATTGAAAATAGTATGCTAAGCACGAAAAAAAAATTGGGAGGTCAGAATATTGAAAATTGTAGGAGAAGATCCATTTTTCCGAATTGAGGGCGATATTTTTTTTACTATTTTCAAGTTCCACTTTTTTTTTCGTGAAGTGCAGTTGAATTGATAATAATTAGGTCCTATGATATTAATGGCTTTGAATGGTTTTTGCAGAGATATGATTTTTTGAAAATTTATTATATTTACCTATTTACCTTTTTTAATGCGGTTTTATTATTTTAAAAATGTAGCATTTAAAAAAAGTAGTAAATAAAAGAAAGGTTTTTATTTAATATTTTATTTTATTTTTATTTTTTATATCGCTTACGCTATTCATAACTTTGGGAAAATATTTTAATACGACAATGGCTAATTAGATGTTTGGATTTAGATATTAATACGACGGATACGATAATATGATAGCAGATAAGATCGATTTTTTCCCGCGAATTCCTGATTGATACGCCGTGTGTTAAAATAGCTAATATCGTACATCAGATAGATTGTACGCGTCATCTTCGATCGTTACCACCAACGAGCTATCAATTTGTCTCGGAATGATTCATATATCACTCGCTTAATTAACTCCACCATTACAAATAGAGCAATTCGAGATTAATTTGACGGTAAGTAACCATGAAGAGGGTAATAAAAAAATCGTTACCTTTAATTCCATTTTGCTAACCGTTAAGTCGATTGTCTTTATTTTTCTTGATTTTCCACGGAGTTCACGAAAATTTATCACGAACAAAAAGTAATGGAAAATAAAAAAAGTAGTGGCCCGTTACTTTTTGTGGCTATTCAATTTCGGATTATCTTTATCTCGTTAAGATAACCCTCAAAATAAGTTGCCCCTTCTTCACGAACCATGAATAAATTATTTTCAATTTTAATTACTATGAGATACAAATTGTCAATTTTTATTTCTAAATAATAATGCTTACCAAGGTAAAAAAAATTAAACCATCTTGAAATAGCTAGAAAAATTAATAAACGATTTTAAAAGCATGGAAAAATTATTCTCAGTCTTAATCAGCATTTTAATTTAATTTTTTTATTTTGGTTAATAATTTTTATGAATATGAACATTTTATTGAAGCCGTTTGAGATAGTTATATAAATTTATAAGTGATTTAAACACCGAGTATAAAAAATTTGGGACCTGCTACTGTTTGTGTTTTTTTTTTTTGCATCTTATCACGATTGGAAATAAAATCAATGGGGACGCGTGCTTATCACAACTTCATAATTTACAAAAAAAAAAAGAAAAAAAAATGCCATTTACGATAAGTGCACTCAGATTCATCATTGTTTGTTCCGAGATGAAGATAAGCCTCTTATGTTCTTACGACGTTACACGAGCGAATGGCTATTTCGTGGCAATAACTCAAGTGGGACAGGATTTCTCGACGAGAAGTTGAATGAATAAGGCTGTGTGTCTCAGCGGTGCTATCAGTGTGTGCGATACACAGTACAATCGAGTTTTGTGTAGCATTGAATGAACCGGTCTTACGCATGCGCATGTATATATCCGAAGCGCAGCCGCTCGGCAGACGCCGCGATTCGTGGCAACGATCGGCATATACTATAACCGATCTTTCGTCATCGCGAGCTGAGTGTCGCGGTCTTTCGTCCCTCGTTTCGTAATTTTTTTTAAGCGCTGGTGTTAAATGTCAGCAAACATGACCGATTTTTTTACCGGCACAATGCCGTACAGAAACCGTAATTTTTTTTTAACGATTTTTTTACTATCAAGTTGCCGTATTTCTACGGGATTTTATTGAGCCGTATTTTCGCGGTTACGGTAGCGAATTTTGAGCATGGTCTGATGAAAAAACCGTTTTTATATCGTGATTACTACGAAAATAACGATTTTTTTTCATTTTGCCATCGGGACGCTGTGTGTTCTCGGTATTTGCCGCCAAAATACCGTATTTTGCCGTATTAACACCATAAAGCCGTATTTTTCCGTATTTGCTGACAGAATGCCGTATTTTTCCGTATCTGCTGACGGAATGCCGTATTTTTCCGTATCTGCTGACGGAATGCCGTATTTTCTCGTATCTCCTGCCGAAATACAGTATTTTTACAATATTTACCATCACATTGTTAAATTTTTTCCGCATTTTCATCGTACTCACTGTCAGAATCCTGCAGTTTTACTGTAAAAATACCGTATTATGCCGATTTCGTAATTGATGTTACGGCTTCACAAAATCATCCGCCACAAACGAATCGTTAGATGAAGAGCTGTACATTTCTACGGTAAGAAATGGTTATCAGTAATTACGGTAAAAATACCGTAAAATAACATATTAATATTCTGCAGCAATTAATTACCACGGATTTTCAAAAAACAGATATTTTGTAAAAATTAATTTTACGGCCAATTACCGTCGCCGTAATTACGGTAGAAATACCGTAAAATAACATATTAATATTCTGCAGCAAATAATTACCACGGATTTTCAAAAATTAGATATTTTGTAAAAATTAATTTTACGGCAAAATACCGTCGCCGTAATTACGGTAAAAATACCGTAAAATTACACATTAATATTCCGATCCTTCATATTTTTGCTAGTAATCCTGGCTAGTCATAGCTCGGTGCAGTCCATACGTGAAGCAGCCGCTCGGCGATTCTCGGACGGATCCGCCGTATACCTAAAAATCCGCCTATAAGTCTACGGCGATTCCGCGCACGGCGGCGCAAGCGCAGCGCACAGTGCGGCCAATGAAAGTACGACGGAATGCCGCGGGCGGTTCAACGCCCTCTGGCATCTCCGTGATCCGACTTCTGTCGCATCTTCTTGTCTTCCGGCCGAGCAATACTGCCAAGTTGTGCACTGTCGTCGAACCGCGAGGTTGACTTCTCGTTTGGTCGTTATAATTTTGCATTGGACGATAAGCGATATTTACTCGACCCTTAAGGGTTCTGAGTCACCTAAAAAAGTCCTAAGAAACCAAATCCCGTAAATGATACATTTTTTTTTAAATCTTAAATACATAACACGTATTATAATTTTGCAATAATTATAAAGACATAAATTGCACCAAAATGGTGTGAGGTAAAAAGTCAATGTTTTCACTTGTCGTAACTTTCAGATTTTAGAGTTCGATGTCTTATTTTATCTGTCGAAGAGTGCATTCTGAATTAAATATAGGAATTTTCATTTCAAGTCTCCATTACAAAGCTATTATTTTTAACGTATTAATGAATCTTTCTCTATCAACAAATCAGTAAACAATTGGTTACAGTAAATCTTATTTCTAATGCATCCAGAATTACTATACTTAATTCGGAATGGACTCTTCGACAGATGAAATGAGACATTGAAGTCTAAAATGGTTTGACCATTTTGGTCTAAAAGCTATGACAAGTGAAAAATGGTACTTTTAACATGATACCTTTCTCGTGCACTGTACGTTTTTACGAAATTGCAGAATTATCATGTTCGTTATGTACTTAATGAGGTATGAGTACAACATTTTTTTTAGCACGATATGATTTTTTTTTTTAATTCTTATGTCTTTTTTTAGGCCCATTTAACCCTTGCATGTCATTAAAGAGGAAAGAATTTACGTATTAAGAGAGAATGAGAGACTTTGCCTACATATAATTCTGCAAATTGCGGTTGTAATAACTCTTAGCCGCTGCAATTAAGAGGACGAAGGGACAAAGACACTTTGTATTCGAAGGCACTTGTTTTTCTTACCCCACGTGAGCAGCACTTGCACATCCCGCGAAATATTAATTCGAGTGCTTTCAGTTAATTATTCGGCGCAACGTAAATTCAATTGACAGTTATAATAATGAGAATAAATTGCCATTGATACAGAGTTGCAAGCATTTTTTTAATCCTCTTGTTCCTCAAAAAAATAAAAATAAAGTTTGTAATAATGTTATATAAATGTTATATCAGTCAAGATATTTTTTTCAAACTAACAACATTAATACGCAGAATAGATTTTTTCATATTATCGCAATTTTTATTTACGAATAAAAAAAAAATTGAAAAAATTTTTTACATCGAAAAAAAAAGAATTATTTCCACCAAATACTTAAAAATTCAACGATGTAAAAAAATTTTTCAATTATTACTATTTTTTTAAATTCGCAAATATGTCATAAGAGCCCATGTTAAAATGCATGCATAAAAAAATTAATTTCGTGTAAACGATGTGGACGAAAATTACCAAAAAATTCATGTGACTTTGTTATGAATCATTTAAAACGTGGTAATTATTTGAGATTTTTCTGTGCATTTTAAATTTTACTGACGAACTTTCTTAATAAATCAGTGGCTGAAGTTTTTTCTACTATTTATAAAATTGTAAAATTTATTTAAAAAAAAAATAATTGGATTTTTTAAAAAGTCGAATGTGATTCACACGGTCCATAAATTCTCTCAGTGTCGCATATGTATCAATTACTGGATTATATCCAACTCTTTCGCCATCCATGTTGCGATTTTCTCCAATTGATGATTCCAAAGGCACGATCGATGAAATCACATAGATTCCTCGCAATCGCTCGAAAACCGGGTTTGCTTTGAAAGCGCCTTAAGCACCCTCACGACTCGCTCGCCACGTTGAATATTTCAATAGCTTCTGGGTCAGGAGAAATTATGTCAGCGATGCATAAACTCGTTTCTGCTCGGTTATTATCCAAGCTGGTGTGGATAATATACCAAGTCGAAACCGCGGTGTTAACTCTCGACTATCGCGTGTCCCTAAGGACAGAAAAAAAAAATCAACGCCCTCTGAAATGAAGCGACGTTTCCACATTATCGATCATTTAATCAATGAAAAAATCGGAGCCTATAATTTATCGCAGTATTTTCGTAATTGAAACACCTCATTTTTCTCACAATGTCTAAAAATATTTATCACCTCGAAAATTTTTTTAAAATAATTTTTTTTAAATTGGACAAATTTAAAAAAAAATGTTATCTACAATTCTCATAAAAATAAAATTTTTGTATAATAGCTGCGCATTTCTCTTCATCATATTTTTGTTCGGAGAATTTTTTTTCAATTTTATACATTAGTTTTTATTTACTTTGTTTCAAATTTGAATTACCGGCGAATAAAAAAATTACAACAACTTTTTTCATACGAAAAAGAATAAAAGTGAAATTTTGTTCATTTCGAAAATACCACATTCGAAATCACTAATCAGAATCACAATTTCATTCCTGTAAAGATATTTCGTTACAGAAATAAAAAAATAATAAATTTGAAATTCTTGTTGCAATTTTTTTTATTTAATAAAATGTTCCAGAATATTATTAAAAAATAAAAGTGATTGCTTAGTGTTATTTGGATGAACAAATATATAATTTCGGTGTGGAAAAAATACTTAATACAATTTTTCTCATTGATAAGTAGTAATAAATAAATAGTTACTGTATTTCAGCGTAGAAAAATGAAATTTTCTTTGGTATAAAAAAGCGATTAACACATTTTTTTTTAAATACCGTAATGATAGTCAAACAGCATGAACTCATAAAATCGTGCTATGATTATCACGTTAAGTAACAGTACGAGCATAAAATTATCGAAAGCTGGAGTTAACCGCCTACTGTGTGTGATAAGACTGCTCTGATAAGTGGTATTCATAGCTCTAACATGTACACGTATATTTTGGTGCGTACAGTGGATGTTCTTCTTTTGATCGAAAAATTTGGACTCGCGTGCTCGCCGCGACTCTTGAGTTAATAACCCAAGTATATTAATAGAGCCAAGCGCACGGCACGTTCCAAAGTACATACCAGTCACGAATTAGGGCGCAGCTGGATAAGGGCGATTTTTTATGGTTGCGCGCCCACACACTCAAAACCACACTAAACTTTTGTGCTACCGTCCTCGTTTTTACAAGTGCCACACCTGCAACCGATTTTTCGGCACCTTTTTTTCTCAGACAATAAGTTGCTCGAAATATCAATTTTTCAGCTGCATACACAAAAACATCGCTGAGTTTGTTTTTTATTACATACTAAATTTGGATTTGATATCTCAGGTCTTGCAAAATTTTATCCGATAAAGTACATTTTTTTAATAGTTCGAAATTCCATAAAATTTAAATTTTCAATTTTCGGTACTCAATTATATATCTATGATGACTTAATGTGATTTTTTTCACGTAGTAAATTTGGGTAAATTTTTAATACCGTTAATTTTTTTAATTATTCAAAATTTTTTTTAAAGTCAAAATTTTACATTGATTGTCACTAAGTTATATATTTATCATAGAGGAATATTATTTTGGTCACGTATCAAATTTGAGCTCCACATGTCGAATAAAATTTTGGAAAAGTTAATGACAGAATGGCAATTTTTCAAAAAATTTAAAATCCCATAAAATCGGAACCGCTTTAGCGATTCGACCCAAATATTTAGCATAATTGACCTATTTTTACGAAAGATAGAGCGACTACGCGCTTTTTAAAAAAATCGGAAAAGTTGCAAATTGGAATTTTTGCATCCATTCAGTCAACGATTGCAGAAATTGAAGAAGAGTTGTTACTTCAGCAACTATAAGCATTTGAATTTTAGAAGTTGTATACATACACACATATACATACGGACATTTTTTTACATCACTCTTTTGGACGTTTAAGACTATTTCATATTTCGTGACATTAAAATCTCAATTTTTTTTTCATAAGAATGAAGCTTTCGTAAAATATAACTCGGTAAAATATATATACATACAGACAGCATTTTTAAAAAAGCGGCGTCTGACCTTATGATTTTTTTCAAAATGCGTAAAACATAAATTATATAACATTCACACTTTTATAAAAAGTTGATAACATGCATATTATGCATTCGTTCTTATTGCTGGATGCAAATAAATTGGGGGCGAAAAAGTGGGTGGGGTTATTTCGTACCCCAACAAGGCGCTTGAAGGTTAAATATGAATTTCCGGGACCATAAACACAAATAAGAATGACTTCATGAAATATTTGCATCCACACCACGTAAAAAAAAAAAAAAAAAAAACAGTCACAACTTACAATCATCTTAAAAGTGTATTAAAAATGTAAAGTTATAATATATATATTTTTTTGAATGCATATAACAATTTCTCGTTATCCGAGACAAAAAGTTGTCACGTTCAAAAAATTTGTGCTGCAATTAGAAAAAAACTGAAGGCGGAAAAATGGGTGGGGTAATTTCGTACCCCAATGAGTCGTTCCTAGGGTAAATATTAATTTTCCAGCTGGATACACAAATAAAAGTGACTCGTTGAAATGAATATGCTTACATGTGACACCCCCAAAAAAACACACGCATCTTGTGGGGCAACGTAATGTCATATGTTACATCCTTAAAGGGAGAAAGTCAAAATATTACACGATTTGAGAAAGTTGTACAATTGAGAGAATCATATAAATTTATATATGAATTTGAATACAGATTTCAAGCAATAATTTATTGCATAAGATGTTTTTATTTTTATTTCCTCTCAGAAAATATTCTTAAGGGTGCAATATACGAGATGTTGGGTTTATGTGTAGAATTCTCTTTATTTGGCTTTTAAAATATTACGATGCTTTAAGATAAATATATCTTCACACATTATATGATGTCCAGGATATTAAATGGCGACATCAGCCTTGAAATAAGCCCACACTGTCGTCAATGCGCTGGAGGAGTTGCATACGTCCTTCACTCGCCATTTCCGCCAAGCCCATGGTATTTTCCCAACGATGTCACTGGTCAGAATAAATTTCCATTCATTTCGTAATCATGGAAAGGCTTATCGATCTTTATTTTATCATCGGCCTTTTAATAGGTAGAGTCGAGTGTCACCTACGCCCTCATGTCATTTTACGTATGCGTGTCAATTTCTACATTATAATATGACAATTTTTACAAGTTGAAAAAAAAATTATTTTAATTTAAAAAAATTAAATTTATAAAAATTAAAAAATAAGGAAATTACGCAATTATGTGGCTTGTCTCAATTTTTTATTTCCAATAAATTATTTCCCCAATTAATAAATGTAATAAGTTATGATATTTTCACTTTTTTTTTAAATTAAAGATAAATTAATTTTTAAATAAATGGATTTAATTTAATTACTTTTTCATTATACTAAAAATAAATTAGTCTCTTCTTTCTTTATGTTCAATAACTAAAACTGGGGATTTTTCAGATGGACAGAAATTTTTTTATATCAATTCAGTTTATTTATTTTATTTTTGGATTTGTTAATATTTTCCATTTTCATTCAATTTCATATGCTCATTATGTGAAGGCACTGCGAGACGTCCAGCATTTTTATTGGGCATGAAATATAAAATATTCGGTATGAGGGTCACGATATTGGAGTAAAATTGGATCTGGAAAAAAATTTACCCTACTTTCTAGTTCGCCACGTGGGCAAGATATGTGTGTGTGAAAGAGTCGGCGTGATCAATTCGGGAAGGGCTAGCTTATTTTTGGTTAGCCAGACGGACAAGGCCACATCGTGGTGCTCATATAGTCACGCATTTTAAAGTTTATTTACGGCAACCTTCCGTGCAACTTCTTTCACCCGTTCGATTAATTGAAAATACATATGACTATTCACCAGATACGCAAAATATTAAATTTAAAATATTGACCGTCAACAACAATTAAAAAAAAATCGAAACATTAATTATTCCCCATTATTTACCTGCAGGAAAACATTTTCAAATTCATCGTTTTCGATTGATCGAAATTATTACTCATTTATTTGAAGAGGATTTCAAATTTTTTTATTTAATAAAAAATTAATAATTTTTTTTCTTAAGTGCATCTAATGAACAAAATTAGGCATCGCTCTTCTTCATTGCTTCATAAAATAAATTTACAAACAATTTTTATTTATCCACAATGAACAAACATTTTATACTGCAGAGGAAAAAAAATTCGATGCTAAAAACACTTGGGGTATTTTCGTACCCCGGTCATTTATATCGGTTGAATATTATTTTCAAACAATTGGAAATGTTGGTATTTTTTGCATTCAAGTGCTCGAGATTTTATGAGATGTAACTCATTCATTTACAAAAATATGTCGAATTTTTTTAAATTAAAAAAAAAAAATCTCCTAAGTGCATTGAATAAAAAAAATTATGCATCAATCTCGCCTTCAGTGCTTCAGAAAAAAAATTGTCAGGTACGAATAATTTTACTGCAAGGAAAAACATGCATCAGGAAAGCACTTGGGGTATTTTCGTACCCCAGTCAATTTTAATAAGTTAAATATTATTATTTTTAAATTAGAAATGTCGGTATTTTTGTCCAATTAAGTGCTGGAGACTTGATGAGATGTAAGGGAATTGTGTCAATGTCCTAATAAAGTGTACGAAGCTTGACATAACAAACGCGTTTATGTTCCCATTAACATTATCAGCAAAGGTCTAAGTGCACGCATAATTTACATAGATGCACTCGCTCGGCTTCGTATAATAAAAGATGCTCATCATGGTGACGCGTCTGGATGAAATATTCTTAGCTACTGCCTCAACTAGATCGAATCATTAATTCCCACAAACTCGTATTGGCAGTGAATGAGCTCGAGGCAATGTAACACTTCAAATGACGTGATTTTTGGCACGATGCTACTTTTCTACTTGTAGTATCAACACGCTAGCTAATCCAAACAGTTTTAGAACTCTGACAGCATTGTTCGAGTTTTGGGAACAACCCAATCTCCACGATTTACAACTATTATTGGTTTAATTTTTTTTTTTATCACCAACTAAATTTTTCGATACCTCACTGCATTTTTTATATGTCATTAATAATGCATAAAGGAACATACGTGCAAAATTTCAAACTAGGTTACCGACCATTTACGATCAATAAATAAATCCAAAGTCGAAAGGTTTAACGTTTGTGCTTATGGAAAAGGCATCGCGGTTTCCATATTTTTCAATTTTATGTGCAATTCGCGTTAAGAATTATATAAAAATAAATGTCCAAAATATCCGGGAGGTTTCAGCGGATAAAATGATATTGGAATAATATTGGGTTACCGAATGTTTTCCGGAAAAATTTTGTATTTAATGACAGCGACGTCAATAGAACGGCGCGTGAAAATTCAGACGTCAAGACAATAATATTGTAGGTCATAGATTTGGTAAACTTTCTATAACAACCATCCCAATACTTCGTACTTAATGTCCTGATGGGCTTAAATCGATAAAAAAAAATTCCACTGACCAGCAATAAAAAAATGTGGCTGAAATCTGAATGGCCTTTAAATATAGTCATAGCTCTTCAAGATAGGTGTGTCAATAACAGAGGTTAATTTCCAGACGGCAAATAGATTCAATTTTCTATCATCACCATTATAGCACTTTGTGTTTCACTTAATGGGATTAAATGAATTGGAAAATTACCTTCATTATGTCATCCTGAATATAGATATAATTCACAACCAATAATTCCTACTCAATTGTTTAAAAAAAATTATCTAAATGAATCAACACATTGATCACATTCCGTTAAAAAAATCGGTTCGATTTTGTTACAAGAATTTTAAATAAAAATGAAAAACCGCTTTATTTTATGTTTAAAAGAAATTAACAAATTGACAGTGTTCAAAAATTTATATTAAAATTAATATTGTACTCGAAATTCGCTGGAAAAAATTTAAATCGAATAGAACAATGGTTCTTTCCTGTAAAAACTGTATAAGTTACCGATGCTCACATCTGTCTCGCACGTAGCGTTAAGATCGTCTTGGTCCTCAGCATATGCAGCCTCTATTTTAGTAAACGAGAACAGTTCACTGGCGTAAAGTCTACGAGAGAGTTTGTGACGCTGAGCCCTGTATACGTGCTTTCCCTTTGTGATGAATTCCATCGCATCTAATAATAGACCCCCCGTCCTGCATAGAATGACTCGCTAAACAGTATTAGTAATAAAAAGAAACAAAAAAAATAAGGAGACAGCCAAAATTTCCATGACTGGTGCATTCTGTCTCTTGGAAACATGTAACAATAATCAATCTCAATAACCATTTCTACGAAATAGCGTTTGTCATGTAGAAATATTATTATAATTTTATTAGACAAGTCAGAGTAGAAATTTATTTTTAATAAATAAATAAAATTTCAACAAACTCAAAATTTTTGCAAAATTTTTACATTTTTTTTATAAGTAAATATTTGTAATCTACTGAATTACAAATTTTTTTGGTACTTTGCGGATTTCATAAAACAACTCGTGACAAATAACAAAGTTCTGAAATTTTATAAGTAGATAGATTAGAGTAGAAATTTTTTTTTAAATAAAAAAATTTCAACCAATTCAAAATGTTTGAAAAATCTTGACATTTTATTTTTATAAATCAATATTTGTGAACTACCAAATTAGAATTTTTTTTGGTACTTTTGCAGATTTAATTTAAAAATTCGTGAAAAAATAACAAAATTTTGTCGATTTCAAGTAAGTTTGTCGATTACAAATATTGTGCCATTTATAGTAAATGACGAACTTTTCTTGATTACAAAATTTTTTTTTGTAATTATAACAACAACAATAGCTATAGTCGGTAGGGCTCAAAATAGCGACTGACCAAAATAGCGAATAGCTAAAATAGCGAATTTAAAAATAAAGAACATCTAAACGTAAAACATCCATAATTATGAAATTCGCCATTTTCATCATTCGCTATTTCGATTGCATTTCAATAAGACGGACATCAAAATAGCGAAAGGCTGAAACACCGAATTCCACAATGATGACCATTCTAAATTCCGCCGTTCCTAATTTCGAATTTCCCATTTTACTCATACCTTGGTCATTCGCTATTTTGGCCCCTACCCATAAAAATATCAAAATAAACTTTTTCCCCTAAAAAAAAGCGCGAAAGCATACGAATTTCTGCTAATGTTGCACACCTGCGCGAAGCGATAGCCGTGAATGTATCAGCGTTTATTATTCGCGAAGAAACTAACTTAAAAAATAAAAATAGAAAAAATAAACAAATAAAAAACTAAAAACAAACAAAGACCCCGTGTAACCAGTATCGGAAGGACAAATGCTTGGGAGCGGAGGACGCGATGCCAAGCGAATATGTGGACGCAGCGGCGGAGAGTGTAGCGGATTTTATTCCGAATGCCACCTGAAGCGTCGAGGCAGTATAAGAGCTCGCGCAGAGAGGAGAGAAACCTCGGTGAGCTCTCAGGCTTTGCGCTCGCTCGCTTGCGGCAATAGAGGCACGTATTCGTCCCGCAGTGTTGCGTTCCATTCGCGAGGAAGCTGCGCCGCGCTTACGAGGCACGAGAGTAGCATAATACTCGGGCGGTTATACATATCCGACGCAGAGCCAGCCGGCACGTCGTCGCGACGCTTCATGCTGCCGCTGATGCAGCGACGCTAGCATTCGTTCGCCCGCACGAGTTCATTGACCGACTGCGTTGGACCTCCGAGGAACAAAGTCTCGTTGAGCCTCGCCTAATCTAGTGGGCGTTTGAATTTTCTATCCCTGGACACATACTTTTGGAAGAGGGGAGGGGGAGGGGGGCATTCTCCTTCTTTTTGAGGAAATGGAACCATGCTTTGACTGTTGGCTTCATTCTACACGTGTTGTTGTTGTTGTTGTTGTTGTTGTTGGAGAGGAGGTAGAGGTAATTCGTTGATGAGTATGAGCAGACATTATTAGGAATTGTATTGCGGGGAAGATACGTGCAATTAGCTTTGTAGGAAAAATGATATGAAGATGATGGTAATAAAATGCGTACAGGAAGGGATCGGGAAGTTTCGTGGTAATGTCATGCGGCTAGGAAAAAAACTGGAAGTTTTGTGGTGTTGTTATGCAATCAGAAAGAAAAAATGAAGGATTATGGTAATAACATGCGACTAGAAAAAAATCTAGAAGGTTTCTGGGGATATTGTCATTCAGAAAAAAATCTAGACGTTTTCTGGGGATATTGTCATTCAGAAAAAAATCTAGACGTTTTCTGGGGATATTGTCATTCAGAAAAAAATCTAGAAGTTTTCTGGGGATATTGTCTTTCAGAAAAAAATCTAGAAGTTTTCTGGTGATATCATTCATCCAGATAAAAAGTCTAGACATTTTCTAGCACAATCTTGTATACAGAAAAAAATCTATAATTTTTTTGGTGCCATCATGAATATCCAAAAAAAATTCTAGAATTTTTCTGTGCAATCAAGCATATTCAAAAATGAGTCTAGACATTTTTTTTAGTGTAATCATGCATGTCTAAAAATAAATCTAGAAATTTTTTTAGTATTATCATGCATGTCTAAAAATAAATCTAGAAATTTTTTGGTGCATCATTCATGTCAAAAAATAAATCTAGAAATTTTTTAGTGCATCATTCATGTCAAAAAATAAATCTAGAAATTTTTCAGTGCACTTATGCATATCCGAAAAAAACCACAATTTTTTTAGTGCAATCATGGATCCAAAAAAACAGCTGGAAAACAAAATGAAAATATAAAGAAATCTGAACGAATATTTACAACAATTTTTTAATCGATATTTTAATGTTGGTCTTCCGAAGGATAAAATCCGGTTGAGTCGTACCTAATTTAGTGGGCGTTTAGATTTTCTATCCCTGGACACATATGGTAAAGGCGGAAAGTTGGGGAGGGGATTTATTTTTCTTTATCAGAAAACGGAACCGCGCTTCGCTTGCCTTAATACCACTCTTGTGTTGTTATTATAATGGTAGAGTAGCTCAAGGTAATTCGTGTATGTATACATACCGAAATAAATAACCGCAGCAAAAAAGAATTGTGCAATCGTGCATGCAGAAAAAAAAATTTACAAATTTCATATGTAATTCAGGTCATTACATATGAGTCATCGAGGGAAAAAAATGTCCACGTGACGAAATATCATAAACAAATCTGTCTTGACGTTCTGTCAAGAATAGCGTCGATTGTTCCTGCTAATTTAATAAAGCTTAAGATAGTTGACAGTGCAGATATTTGGCACCAAATAGTGTTTATTTAAGATCACAAATAATAAACTTTAACCATCATTGTATTTTTACGAATGACAAGGAAAGACATTTGTTTTTTTGCCAAGAAATATTCAATGAAAGCTTTTAAAAAAAGCTTTTAGCTCTGCATTACTAATATTTTTATACACTAGTGTGTTTACGAAATGTCAAGCTTGTCAAGACTTCCAAATAGTAGATTAATTACGTGGGATTCATTCTTAATGGAATCCACTGTATAAGCTTTTTTTTAGAATTTTGCTGAAATTTTCAGATTAAACATTCAACAAAAATTTTCAAACAGAATTTTTACATAAAATTTTCAGATAAAATTTTGATATGAATTTTTCAAATAGATTTTTGAAATGAAATTTTCAAATAGAATTTTGAAATGAAACTTTCAAATAAAATTTTGAAACGAAACTTTCAAATAGAATTTTGAAATGAAATTTTCAGATAAATCATTCAAATAAAATTTTTAGATAAAATTTCCAAACAAAATTTTCAAATAAAATTGTTAAATAAAATTTACAGACAAAATGTACTTACGTGCATTAGAAAATGTTGATAACATTTTTTCAAATTGAAAATCCACAAACCCCATGAATTTTTTTTTACTTGTACAAATGAACGAAAATATTTTGAAGAGTCCCAAATGTCTTCTTCAAGGTTATTATGATTACTACCTAAAGGAATGTCATCTTAAAGACGTCATATCCCATATATGTACTTCCATTAGTGCGACAGTGTGTTAAACACGAGAAATCCAATCGAGTCAAATTAATATCATAAAAGTAGTGGAAGTCCTTGCGTTGAAAGTATATCGGCTCATAGGTGGCAACTGAACCGGCTACCAGCATAGATAACGTCAGCCAAGCGTCCCAAACGATTACATCATCGTGAGCCGTCCACATCACAGAGATAACCGTGTCGCAAGAATAACAGAATTATGTTTTGAAGGGCCACAGGTGAAAGTAGATTTCCATGTCAAAAGCATTCGCACGTATTTCAAGCCATCATAATAATAAGATCTCACATTGATTGACAAATTTTTCACCGCTTTATTTTCAATGACCATTTTTCAAAAATCTATGTCACGAACTTCTTGAGAAATTTTTACGTGACATAGCCAAAAAACATCTCTTTTCATGTCATAGCAACACTTGTGTAATCATTATTATCAATTTTTTTTTATAAATTCGAGGGATTTCACTGTTGTGTGTTGTCACAATTGTTTCAACTCATTGACTCACTCGAGGTAATATTTTTATTTGCGCGTTACGAGTCATCTACAAATAATGATAATAATATTTTGCTGTAATTGCAGATATAAAGACGAAAAAAAAAAACATTTTTTGGTCCTCGTCAATTTTCTATTTTTAGGGACATTAGAAATAAATTACTCAAATGCTTCTATTTTTATTTACTTACATTTCTTCTACTCTTTGTAAAATTTTTCTAAAATTTTAGGTTACAAATTGAGCCGTGAAAAAAAGTTTAACTTTCGCTACTTGAAAAAGTGAAAAATTGACCTCTTCAAATTCTTATTTTTTAATTATTTTTACGTGCGTTTTTAAATTTTCTAAATATAATTGTAAGACGTATTCCTGTTTTGTGTAATTCATGCAGAATTTTCGTTTCGAAATTATGCATAGAAAAAAAAAATTTCACCACTAAGTAGTCATATATTAAATACACTAAACTCACAGAAATGATTTTGAGGGGACAAGAGGTTTTAAAGAGGCTCTTAATTTTTGTTTAACGGCCCATTTTTGGCAAGTTAAACATCCGTGGGCATCGTAAAAGTAAATTTACTTAAGAAACGTCACCGCTCGACAAACATTTGCTTGAATCTAGCATAAATCATTAGGCATAGTCATCCGCGTAAAAGCGAAGATGAGAAGCAAATCTTTTTTTGGCTTGGATGATTAATATAATAAGGAGCGGCCGAAATTTGTTTATGCAAAATCTTGGTCGCCTTTCTTCCATTGTGTAAGCAATGGCCATTTTCACTGACTAAGTGCTTTTACACATAAAAGTAACGAAGCGTGTCTCAGAATTACTGCCGCATGAAGCGCGCGCACGTTTATTGTTGAAATGAAAGAGCGACTTCCTCCTCGTTGAATTAGCGGGCCGCACAATCATCATATAGTCGTTTGGTCATGATGGTCATTCAGCTACGCGACGTTTTCTCGTAACAATATGTTGCACTTTGAATGTAACAGCGGAAACTATTAATTAACCACCGGAATCAGTCCGTATCGTGAGCTTAAGCGTGCACAGTCATTATTATATTCTAACCTATGACAAAATAGTCATCAAAAAAATAATATTGATCGTTGAGGCATGAATGATATATTTGAAGCCCCCTTAATTATCGTTGCAATAAATGGACTGATTCGTGACAGTAAATAAATGCTGAGTCCTTAAGTTTTTAAATATGGAAGACATTTTTTTTTACATTTGAAAATGACCTGAAGATGTAAATTTTTTTCAACAATGCAAAAATGTCCGAAATGGTGAAAATACATGAATCAACAAGGACTTATTAATGTTGTGGTGAAAGTTCGCTCCGTAGATTCAATCTCGGGAAATTGAGGGGCTTAATTTTGATTGACTGACAGTAAATCAGTGGTAGTCTGATGAAGTCATCTGAGTATGTGAAAACAGTGAAAAATGCGGCGAGATAATGACGACAATGGCCCGAGTTCATAAAATGTGCTATGCTGTCAATCTTCATTATAACCTCAAAACTTTCCACTTATTTTATGAGAAAATGCGTGAATCGAGTTCAATAAAATTTCGAGGGCTTGATTCTGCCATAATTTTATGTTGTTTGACAAAAATTTACTAACTTCCGTCTTTTAATATCTGAGATAAACGGATTTTACATTTCGAGGTGGGCGCAAATCATGACCTCAGGACGTTTTACTCATTTCACTCGAAAAGTCGTCAGTGTAATAAAACAAAATTTCGGCATCTCAATGGTGCCATTATTTGACGTCGATTTACAAAAATGTGCCCATTTTCTTCTTCTGATAGTAAAGATGAACGTGTTTCAAATTTTGAGGTGGGCGCATATCATAACCTCGGAACTTTAAACTCAATTTACTCGAGAATACGTCAGTATAATGAAATAAATTTTTGATGCCTTAGTTGTGCCATGATTCCACGTTGATTGACAAAAATTAATCGATTTTCTTCTTCTGATCTTGAAGATAAACGTGTTTTAAACTTTAAGGTGGGAGCAGAATATCTTCTAAACATTATTTATGTGAGTTAAGCATCACGAAAGTGGATTTAAGACTAAAGTTTACGTTTCTAAGGCCATCGAGTGCATGTGCATCATACGAATATGATATATACATAATATTACCAGCTGCTATATGATCATCGCTCAGCGGGTGGATCCGACTTCGACAATTGGTTGCGCAAGTAAAGACAGTACTTGTTTGCAGGAATGGTGTGTGCTTGACCACGTTTCACAGCTCAGCATGATGTCACCGTCACTTAAGGTCGCTAACTTGGCTATCCACAAATTGCAACACACGTATTTCATTAGCATCACAATTACTCGTACAAAAATGACTGGTATATGTTTAGTCGCACTTCCACTCATTTTCCTGGTCGATAAGCAGCGTTGCTATTTTTTTTTTATGTAACGTCCGATTAAAAAAATGAAATTATCATCTTGAAAAAAAAAATAATTGTATCATTGATATTTTCAATAAATCGATATTAATTTCATAAACTTATGAATAAGAAATGTAATTGATTTTTAATCGTGCTTATGAACTCTGAATTACTTATTTATATATTTAGATAAATATCTGAATAATTTAGAAAAACTCTTCATTTTTTAAATTTTTATTTAAATTTGAAAATTTCAATTTTTTAAATCTATAATAATCCTTTTTATATCTTGCATCTGAAATCCAATTTTATAAATATACCTTTTCGTCGGGTTTTTGACCTGAAAAGAAAGTAATGTAACCTTCCGTCACTCAGAAGAGTGATGAAAAATGGCTCCGCTAACGAAAACCTGAATTTTGGTGATTAATGATCTCCCTGTAGACTAGTTTACAGGTTAGTCAACGAAATTTCGAATACGCCCAGTTTTTTATGTGTTTGAATGTCCGTACAAATGAAAGACCAGAAATTGAGGTGAGCTTCACGGTTTCTGACCTTGCACCTTTTTTGAACCCTCATTAATAATAAATAATCAATAATTATAAACTAAATTATCGTGAAATATTTTTAGCCAACAAAAGACAAAAAATACCCTAAATTCCTTTGATCCAAACTAGCATTTTACTGATCATAGTAAAAAAACAATAATAAAACATTTGAATAAAAAAGTAATTATTCAATTCAATCAATAAAATTTTTTTTCAAGTAAATATTTCTATAATATTTTTTTCATATACAAAATTATTATTCTAGTGATTAAACATAATTTAGAATACTCTTCATTTTTTTTCCTTATATAAAAATTAACATACCGATAAGTTAGAATTTTTTTTTACAACATAATAATTATTTATTTCATTAAAAATAATTCCGTGTAGTCGTGAAAGTTTTTTTTTTTTTGCGGAGATAAAAATTAATGTGTGACCTCTTAAAAGGTCGCTTAGCTGTAAATTGAAGCCGACGGTCAAGTGTTTAAGAGCAAAAACACCGAGCACCACTTCTATTACTGCGAATGCATGATGCCCACGCTTATCGTGATAGCTGAACGCGTGAAAGACTTCCCTGAACTTGTCAACCTATAGCGAGTTGCGCTGCGAGTGACGCTTGGTCTTTACTAGGCTACAGTCACCAGTGAATGAACTGCTAAGCAGAACGATCTGTTTCTCATGGTTCTCTATAAAATATAACACTTTTAGGAATTTAAACGGCCGACCAAAATGTATTATCTAAATAAGATCATGTCTTCATCGCAAATTAAGTAAAAATAAATACTACACATAAAAAATTCTAAAACACCAGTAATTAAACGAGCCAATATAAAGTACACTTTCGATTTTTAATTAAAGTTAAAAATAGGCTTCTGTGACAAAATATTAGCAATGAATATAAATAAAAATAAAAATATACAATACAAAAATTTAAAATCGAATTTTAATTTTCAGTCTAACATGAAAATCTCGAATCAACAAAATTTTCACATAAACTACATTTTTTAAATAAGATGGCAAAACTGAAAAAAAAATTTGATCAACAATTTTTATTATGACCACAAAAAAAGTTTATAGTCAATGTTACTAAATATACTTTTGTTTTGCAAGAATTTTTGCCTTATAAGGAAGGCCAAAATTTGAAATCTTGAAAAAAAAAAATAAAGAAAAAAAAAAAAATTCGAGGTGGAATTTTTTGACCGGAAGTTGAAGCTATTTTTTTTGGAAACTGTAATGTCGAGTTTGTTTTTTGGCATTAGTTGGAAGTCATCAAAATATTTCTGACACTCTGAAAAAGCTGTTGTTCATTCACTGGTGTATTCAACCTACCAGTAGAAATAAAATCGAAGTATAAAGTGACGTTGTCTAGTTGTTCTTGGTCAGTACATTGACTTTCGAGCTATTGACAGCTTTAACTACTTGCCATGGAGTATCGATAACCGGAGTATCGGACCAACATCCAATGACCAGTTAGTCGAGTTACGCTTATGGTCACGACTGGATGAGCCTGCTCAACAGCCTTTATATAAAACGTTGTTCTGCACAATAGTTCACAAGTTAAGATTTCTCCCTGCACTGCTATCATTTTTCAACATTATTCGTTCTAGTTATTAATAAAATTATTAATAAAAAAAAATTAAACATAAAAATATTCAATTTTAGTTATTATTACTCACAGGAGAAGAGAAAAATTTAGGTGCAAAGAGAAACCTTCCTCATTGTCTTCTCATTTTCTATTTGCTCTTTATAAAAAAATTTTCGATCAAGTCCACAAGTTATGGTAAAATTTTATACACTTCATCGCTCACATCCATTCGGACAATTTTTCCGATTTTTTTTGCCCATTTTGAGTCCAACATAAAAATCTCGAAAAAAAAAAAATTGTACATAAGATTGCAAAATTGAAAAAAAAATTAATATCAATAATTATTATTAGGACCAGATGAAAAGGTTTATTGTCAATGGTACTAAACATACTTTTATTTTTAAGAAGCTTTGCAATACAAATTACCAAATTTTGATATTAATAAAATAATAATAATAAAACGATTGGAGGTAAAAAAATGTAACCGGAAGTTGAGCTTTTTTTTAAAACATAAATGTCGAGATTTTCTTTAAGAGATCGTTTTGAAGCTATTGCCCCTTTTTCCGTGTATAAATATATTTCTTAAGCCCTCGTATGAATAAAATAAGGATCAACACCTCATCTATATATAACACCATGGCTCGTATCTCCTCCAAAATCTATGTCTGGCTCGTCGGGTCTTCATATTTAGCATATCTGATTACGCTGAAAGGTATCCCGCCATGCATATTAGGAAATTATACTCGGTAATGTGACCCGTTTACCGTTTTTGCTTTACGAGGTTTCAGCAGTCACGCGACCTCCATATAATTACACTGATTTTTGCCAGAGTATTCGCAGTATCTTCATTAACGCTATTAGCCTCCACAGGCAAATAGTGAGCCACAAAAAATTTAAAGAGTTTCGCCTTTAAAAAGTTCTCAACTCTCAGTGTTGTATTTATTTACCCCTCTACTCCCTTAAGATTATGCAAGCGAGGTGTCACGTGACATTGTATGGGTCATATTACCCGATGAGACGGGCCAAAAGCAACTCGAGACGTTGTATCCAAAAAAGGGAAAATCTCTGACTGTGCAACCATATAAAAATCTTCAGCTCTTGTCACTTTTTAAAATAATCATGTTTGTGTTTATAGTCCATTTATTTTTATGTCACTTTATTGGTGTGGTTTATTATTTTATATTGATTGGCAGAAAATTATTGAAATGTGTTTTTGAAATTACAAATTTTCGACAAGAATGGAAATTTAATTCATCATAATTTGTTATTGATTATCCTGCAAAATGATTGGTGTTTGGTATTCAATAAAATCATTAGATGTCTTAATGACAATGAGCATTAAAAAAATCAGGAACGCGTTCTCAGTTTTCTCACAATTTTTTGTCTTTTAAATGTTTTCTCAATATTTCCAGAATTTTCTAGTTGTTTTTCAAATTCCTGTTAAATTTGGCAAATGTTTCTATTTCTTTCTTTATTCTTCCAAAAGTTTTTTTTATAGATTTTTCCAAAATGTTCTGATTATTTTCTCAATTTACTGAAAATTTTAGAAAATTTGTAAAACTTTCTACGATTTGCGGAACATTACTGCAAATTAAACAAAATATATATGTGTTGTTGTCATAGATATTTTCTAAAATATTCTAAAATAGTTTACATTTTATGAACTTCTCTAAAATCTATGAAATTTTCTAAAATCTATGAAATTTTCTAAAATCTATCAAATTTTCTAAAATCTATCAAATTTTCTAAAATCTATCAAATTTTCTTAAATCTATTAAATTTTCTAAAATCTATTAAATTTTCTAAAATCTATCAAATTTTCTAAAATCCATCAAATTTCTTAAAATCTATCAAATTTTCTAAAATCTATTAAATTTTCTAAAATCTATCAAATTTTCTAAAATCTATCAAATTTTCTAAAATCTATCAAATTTTCCAAAATCTATCAAATTTTCTAAAATCTATGAAGTTCATAAAAATTTTTAACGCTTATAAGATTTTCTGAAATTTTTACACTTCACTATTTTGTTCTAGAACATCTTTAAAAAATTTCTAAGTTGGAGCTTGAACTCCAAGAAAAAAGGAAAAACCTCTGACAGCGACATTATCAAAGCCACGAGATCTTGAGACTTTTTTTTTTTTCGATGTATGTTTGTCGGAAGAATGAGACCAATTTTCGTCCACGTGCCATGGACGAATGGTTGTGACGACCGGTTTTCTTATTATAATATACATCAGGGAGGTATCGGGACGTCAATTAATTCTATTCACGAGCTACCCTAGCTTCGGTTTGTTTGACCGTGTGCAGCTTCGACGCTGGAAGAGAGCATCTAAAGCTGCCGTCGCGAACAGTGACTCATCAATTGAAGCTAATCCACTCGTGACAATAACTCTCGCGACTGATTCCAGCACAGAAGTTGTATTTTTTATGTCCTGCCCCCGGAGATCAATGACGCAGACTGAGAATATCAATGACACCGACTTTCACAAACATTCAAGAATTCCATGGTCGTTTCACTGCGTCATGATATCAATGCATTCTTCCTTGTAATCCAAGGAAATGCGGCTAGCAATATTAATCGTTTCGGCGAGATCTATCGAATTATTTCCAAAGTTATATTTGTAAATAAATTTAAAAATATATGAAAATTAATAAAACATTTTTAATCTCTGACAAACAGGTTCAATTTCTTTTGCTGATCTATTTTGGATATGTCGTATTGATTGCCTTAAGATATCTCAACTTTTTGTTGAAAAAATAATATTAATAATTTTTGAAAAAAATCGCGAGACAGAATAAAATATTGAAGAATAAATTATTAATTACTTTTTTCGACACTCATTTATTTAATGACATGTTCCGATAATTTTGCTTAATAACTAGTCTTTTTTAAATTTCATCAAATGTTTGAATATTTTTCTGGTAGCGTTTTAAAAAAAATTGTACATTGATATATTAGTTTTTTCCAATCTCCATAAAGTCACTGTAAGGAAGTGTGTCAATCAATCCTCTATGAGTTTCCGCATAGATGAAGCTTTGTAAGAGGTGAAAAATAATGACGAAACAATTTGCAAGATCTTACAGGGTTAACTACTATTTTTCTTTGTGCAGGTAGTTTATGAATAAAAAAATAAATAAAAACTAAAAAAATAAAAAAATAAACATATCACAAAGATTAAGAAAAAAAAATTCATTAAAATATAAGGCAAATGAAAGTTAACTTAAAATACCTTATTATTTATACATTTTTTTTAAATCCAAAAAGAATTTCTATGCCATAATAAAGTATTTAACATTAACTTCCATTCGCCTTTTATTTCAATGAAATTTTCAGAAATTCCCAGCTAAGTAAAACCTCAACTAACCTAAAAAGAACCATATCCATGTAACAATTCATTACATGAATAAAGTCTTGTTTAAATAATTGAGATTTTACTTTTGAAAAAATGTTTGAAAAAAAAAACTTGCATAAAATATTTTTCAAAGTATTTCGTTTAAGGCGTAAACCATTAATGCTTGATAATTAATCAAATAAATGATTAAATAGAGTAGAAAAATTGTCATGTACTCTTTGGAATGTCAGCGAGTCTTGACATTGTATTTTGGATGCATATCTGTCGTCTTTTGTGACAAACAGGACTTTTTCTTCCTAGAATCATTGTAACCAAACAAGGTATGTATTAGATCCCGCGGGTAAAGAACGTGGACAGGGTTAAATGTTTACGTGACCGGTTTGCACGATAAGTTTTTCCAGCAGGTTCATTGTTCTCCGATTGTAAGAAGACGATGTAAGACTGCATGAACCGGTAGCTCAGCGGTTCTTGGGACTTCGTTCAAGAATGTCACCGAGCATTTACTTGTTAAACAATCGAGTGCAATTAATTCTCTTGTTTCTACTTCATACACGATCTCACAATTTTACCGTTCAATTTTTTCTCATTTTTATTCCAATTACCATTCCACATAATCTCGACCGTTACACTAATAATAACAATAATTACTTTGAGCTCGGAATTTATAAATTCATCAAGACTGTTTTATAATATTCTATATATATGAAATAATTAATGGACCTTCAGCATCCAAAGCAAGATGAATGGTCAAGATAACTGAATAATCGTGCCCTTGTTTTATGATCAATGGCTAGTCTATTTAGGTTGCAACATTTTTGAATGGTTGACAAATGACTTTCTCCATTATTTTCGCATGATGAAAAAAAAAAAATGGAATTAATAAAACGTCGAGATCAATGATCGAGATAACGGAATAACCGCAGCCTTGTTATGTAATGATTAATCTATTTGTGTTGAACTTTGGTTTTTATGTTTGGGAAAATAATTTTTTTTTGTATATTTAAACTATGAAAATAAATGAGTCAAAACGAAACGAGATAATTAATAAAAATATTCGTTGATTGGTATTATTAGGGATGTGAATTTCATTTGTTGCAAATTCAGAAATGTTTTTTAATGAAAAATTTAGGAATAGTTTCAGGAAATATTTTCTTCGTCGAAGGGAATAATATATTTGGGTATGTAAATGCATTGCTAGGCAGAAATGGTTGCTATAGTTGTTTTCAACTAGTCAGCACTTTACGTTCTACACTGCGTTGCTATCTGGCTTTTGGCCAATTTCTAACTCGTCATTTTGCTGTGCTCCTTTGGTATACATATCCCTACCAGACGCAGTTATTTTTGCTGCGTAAACTACATCAATAATAGATTATTTGAAGTAGGAAATCGCGGTTCATGAGGTTTAGGATGATCATACCCAACGAATTTACAGCTTATCGAGAATTCACGTGGGAATCAATTAACTAAATTAACTAATCAATTTATCGATGATATTAACATCAGTGATTTAAAAAATGTCAAAAAATACATTTGCTGAATTATTGATTTTTCAAATGTTGGGAAAGATTTTTTTTAGATAAAAGGTTTTAAAAAAAGCAGAACAACTATTTTTTATTTTTAATATTATCAATTCAGAATATGAGAGAGGAGAAATTATGTCGATCTAAATTTTAATTGTAGAAAGTAAAGGTGTGAATTAAGTTGAATTGAAATATGACGACTTAATAAAAATTTACTACAAGGAATATTCACAAATAGTCGAATAGTACGAACATTCTTAGATATTCGAATTATTTAGAAATACACTCATCACACGAATTACCATAAATGTTCGATTTATTCATGAATAATTTATAAATCTATAGATTATTTATTTTGATTGTGTAAAAAATCGACTTGTCATTTGTTTTTAGAATTTTCCACACTGCTTTCTATTTGGAATGTGCGAATACTGAATTGAATATTCGAACAAACCGAATAATGCGGATGCTTATGAAAATTCATGAATAATTCATCACTTCCTAAATAATCAAGAAAAATTCAGAAATTCATGAATACCCATAAATAATCAAAAAATCCCTGATATTCATAACCATATAAATTTATAAATATTCAATTCAGTATTTGCCATACCCAACAGAAATCATTCTGAAAAATCACAAAAAAAAAACCTAAGTCCATTTTTACCTCAAACCGCATCGACAAAATATTATAAAAAATTATAAAAAATAATTTCACCAGGAGCTTAACAATTATTACCAAAATTATTCAGATGCCACGCTGCGAGCCTCAATTATCTCCACAAACTCGCAGCCGGCAACAAAAGAAAAAGGAAAGTCAGACAATCGGGTTTTCGGGCTAAATGCATGTTGAATAAAATGCACGAACGATTTTTAGGGTGTGAGCGAGTAGCGTTCGGGTCGATTCGGTCAATGGCACTCCCAGTTTGTTCGCTCGTTGTGTTACCGCGCTCGCGACGATTACGCGTACGCCTTTCTCGCTATGCTCAACGCCCACGCATAAGAGACCACAGCGTGTATGTATATACAACGCGACGAAACAACGCTACAACGTCTCGTCTCGTTTCGTCTTGTACTCGGAATGAGCTTCGGGAATAAGAGTGCGTCCCGACTGGCAATAATAACCCCTTAACGCGTGAGAGAATGCGAGACATGACGTCATTCTTTTCTGTATTCGTCATTCGTCACGCTGCGGATAACGCATGTATAGCTTATTTCGTACGAGGGGACCAAAGAAATATTTTTCAGATTGATGATCCAACGTCGTACGTTGTATATGTGTATATGTGTGTATATATGTGCTATAGGGAAACTATAACATAAATGTATATATATATATATTGGTCGGACTCTCGAAGTCTCTCCTCTCTAACGATACACGCATCGCGTTTGTATACAAACGTGAAGTTGTCCCAAGATACGGTCGACGAAAGACACGATCGATAACCTTCAAGGATATGCATCGAGACGAGGGACGATTTGGTCGTACGACTTTATCTCGGAGAAGAGACGATTAAACTCACTTGACGCTTCAATGGATATTTAATGGTATTTTCAATGTGTCATTGTTACCATTTTTCTTTTTTTTTTTACTTTCTTGTGGAGGCTTTGGATTTGTGAGAAATTATTTTTTTTCTCGAGACTTTTAGGTTTTTATATTGCAGTGTGCGTGAAGGGCTTGTTTTATGCACGCAAGCGAAGCGAAGTGTGCGTGAAGTGGGCACTTCACGCACGCTGTGGTATAATAGTACATTACGATACTAGTGCGATGAAACTTTTTCGCGACGAGTGTGAGTTTGCAGCACGAGCTGAAGGCGAGTGCTGTAATGACACGAGATCAGAAAAAGTTTCTCGCACGAGTATCGTATACAATTTTATGCCACTAGTGCGAGAAGTGCTTGTTTCACGCACGCTGTGGTATAAAATTGTATACGATACTAGTGCGATGAAACTTTTTCGCGACGAGTGTGAGTTTGCAGCACGAGCTGAAAGCGAGTGTTGTAATGACACGAGATCAGAAAAAGTTTCTCGCACTAGTATCGTAATGTACTATTATATTGCAATTGGAATTACACATTGCACCGCATTTGGAGTATTTTACAAAAATTTCATCTAAAGTATAAATATCTTTCACGTCAACAAAATAATGTCGAGTGATGCTACGTATCTAATTTAAAGAAAATCGTCGAAAGACTTCAAATTTCATAGTAATACTTGTTGATTATTTTTCGACAACGAAAATTTCGCTTGAATTAATAAATTATTTAAAAACAAGAACGCAAAGTAGAATCTTACTCATTGTTTCTTTATTATTATTCGCTTTTTACCCAACGTATCGTATGATAAATTTAAAAAAAAAGGGGAAATCAAATTATTTATGAAGTCAATAAACAAATACAGTTAATTCGAAACTAAATCACTAAAACGGTAGTAACTTCGACTGCAGCCTTATAAAGACACAGACAGTTTAATAATTGAGCCGTTCACCTTACGTTTTAACCCTGACGATGACGTTATACGATCTCAAAAGCTAAGCACGTGAAAATCGTGCAATATGATTTTGACGGTGCTCGATTTTTTTGGCGATGCTGTCACGACGATGACATCATAATATTGTGCATGAATATCGCAACGTGCGCCTAATTTAAAATAGAATTTGCGGTTCGACTTCCACCGTTACCATTCAGTCTATTCAACGTGCATTGAAATGGGGAATTTTCTTCTCATTTGTGGTGAACTTTTTTTCTCTTTTAATCCTGACACGACATCTTAAATATTTACACGTATCCTTAGTCAGTATCCGCTGTTGACGACATCGAACACTTACGTGGGCGAGTAATTTTATTTGTTATCCTTCCGCGTATTAGACAACCACATTTGCGAGGTATGACGAAACTTTTCTTCCCGATAAAACAGATACGGAAAAATATTTAGAGATGATGTTTATACACTTGTCAGCCTCAGCGGATATGATACACCGATGAGAATTTCATCGTCTCGATTAATAATTGTTATTCTTAGTCAATTATTTCAATACCACTAATCATAGTTTTTTTCCTGATGAAATCACAACCTTGATTATGTTGATGACACTTTACTAAGAATTTTTCTTCAAATAAATTTTTTTTTTTATTAAATATTTTACCCATTTCTGTATTGTATTAATTTTTTCACAGAAAATTTATTTGCTGTCCAACTTAAAAGAAATTGTACATGTTCATAAAATATTGGAATAAAATAAAAGTTCCTTTAGGCGATTTTTTGGAATAATGAAATAATAATTTTTTAAATACATTAGTGCTTTTTTTAAATTTCTATTTTTGCTGAGATGTAATTTCATTGGTAATTATGTATTGTCAAAGATAATTAATTTTTTTGACACTTTTAAGATAGCAATAATTCCTAATTCAGATTTAGGATATAATTGTTCTTGTATTATTGTAATCGTGACTGCAAAAAAATAAAATAAATCGGAAAGTCTAATTAGCTGCAATTGGATTTTTATAGGATCGCGGTTTTCAAGCATTGAGATATGCTAATTCGACTGAAAATATTGTTGTTATGATAGAATGTAGCTTGTAAAATTTTTTTTTATTCCTTGCCTCGTTAAAAATGGCAGGAAAGACAAACCGGGATTATAATCAGTCTCGATCAGCCGTAATACTGATATACATCGGCGGGAGGACAAGATCGATGTTTCTGCGTTATGTATACTCAGCGTAAGAATAGAATAACGAAGACGCTTCTGGGTGCGCCACGAACGTTGCCTATAAAAGACAAGAACCTTCCGCCAATTTCTTAAGGCCGACACATCGAGCAAAACCACGAAGGCGATTCTCTCTATAAATTTACACCCTTAAATGAGGTGAACTTTTATGAAAATTTACAAGAATCTTGTACTCGTGCAACGACCACTTAATTTTATTGCTAAAATTACAAAATCCTCGTAACAATCCTTCACAATAATTTGAGATAAAATGACGAATGGCGTTCATGTTTAAGGGATCCCCTGATTAATTTCCGTAAATTAAGATTTCCCCTAAATTAAGACTATTTTATATTTATTCGTAACGGTAAGATTTCCTGTTTATTGTTTTTGTATAAATATTTTCCAAAATTTTATTTTCCAAAATTGGATCTCCTTGAGGAACCTTCCAAGTTATTTCGTTAATTAACCCAATTAATTAATGAGCTTGAAGAATGCATTGCAACTTGAATTTAATATTTCTTAATAAAATAAATTTAAATAAGGGTGAAAATTAAGCCGTCTTATTTTCGCGTAATGTATTGGCGTTCAAAATGTAATTGGAAAATGGCCATTTTTAACAAATTATTCCTAAGAGTTGAAATTGAAATTAAATTTTTATTAATAAAATTAATCCAATTATATGTGCCAAATAATATATTAAATTAAATTTGAATTTTAACCCTGAAGAATAATTTTTGACAAAAGAATAATTTATGATGTCCACGTTTAAGGGTTAACAAGACCAAATTAAGTTTATTTTATATTTATTCATAAGTGTGAAATTTTTTGTTTTTTATTTACTCATAAGGGTGAAATTTGTTATTTTTTATTTTCTCATAAGTGTGAAATTTGGTATTTTTTATTTTCTCATAACTGTGAAATTTGTTATTTTTTATTTTCTCATAACGATTTTTTTTTGTTAATTTTTTCTTTTTAATGGTGGATCTTCTCATGGAAAGATTCAGGTTATTTTGTGATTTAGGTGACGTTATACTGTATAAGGGGGTTAAAATGGGTGGTTGCGAGATTGTGGGCGCTATGGGTGGTTTATGGAGAATCGTGGCGCCCTTATTCTCGTATAGTGCCTACATCCGGAATGGACCTCGTTGCTAGGGGAGGTCAGAGTAGACGTAATCTGTATAGCGAACCCCTAAGAGGAAGTCGAAATGCTGACACGTAGAGCGGACGACCATTAACCTAAATTCCCAAACAGTCAATCCCTCCTGTCCAATCACTTATGGACGCAAACACGTTTTGCCTCCCCCATCACTATGCCAATAGTCTTTTTTAATTTTCGCCACGGCTAACTATTAACTATATCAATATCAGTTAGGTTTAACCGACGAAATTACCAATTCACACACGAAACGTAACAAGATAACCAAATCAAATCGATTTGTAACCAATGATACATTAATTTTTTTTTTAATATCCTACAAAGCTCCAAAATATCTCCAAAATATTATAAAAACATTTTGAAATATGTGAATATTACCACAGCATAAAAAAAAATTTAACACGTTGACAAAATATTGCCAATATATGCAATCAAATTACATTTCACTTGCAAAATATTCCAAGGACTTTTAATACCGATAAACAATATTTTCATTCATAAAGTATTTTGCAACGAAATTTTTATTTTAATCGAATCAGAAGAATTTCTGAAATTGACAAGATTTATAATATAATGTATTTTTCATCGATAAAATAATTTGCAATATTTTCCTAATATTCATATTTTCATGAATTATTGGAAATTTTTCTCTACTATTTTTTGCTATCTTCAATTAAATATATTGTGGTCTATGAACAATGTTCACAGACCATAAAGTGAATTATTAAAAATTTTATGTTCACGGGAAAAATAGATTGACAAATTTTAATTTTAGCTTGGTATAATAATTCAGGAAACAATTTTGCTGCAGTCTTATGCAACTTAAGCTGTCAGACAAAGTGGCCCATCTTAAGATTGCAAGAGGTGGAATGTTAGCTTGACCTACATATCTTAACGAGGGAGTGGTATGGACTAGATCGTAAACAATAGATCATTCGCACGAAGATGATCGTGAAAAATAGGCTAACGGGACATATGCACGCATTGGGCGAGGTAGACAGTGTGTTTTATTTCACTTTCAGCCCTGTCATCCCCCGAGCTACCCAATTTCTCCATTATCACTTTTTCTTCGTCATATTTCCGAATAATGAAGCCACCGAGATTTGCATAAAGAGTGAGAGCGTTGGAAAACTGATAATTAACAAGGAGTGGCAAATGCAAACGCATGTCAATTCAATTGAAAAAAAAATTGCAGCTCGATATCTCGACGAGTTAGGCTTTAAATGATCCATTTCAATGACTTCAGTTCAATGATTACGACCATTGAAATTGTAGTTTAAAATAAATGATAGCAAGCATTTCATTGTGATTCTTGAGGTCGTTTTTAAATTGGGATTTGTTTTGTGGCTTGGGATAAAAACTTTTGGAAATTTATTTATTTTATTTAAAAAATTATTTTTCAGTTACTACCATCAATAATTTAAGAGGATTTTATATTAGCCTTACGTTATTAATTATTAGTAATGAATTATAGATACAAATGTTGAACATTATACTTTATTTTTCGGCTTGAAATAAAAACTTTTGAAAATTTATTTAATTATTGAAAAAATTATTTTCTGGTTATGACAATTAATAGGTTATGAGGACATTATTAGCCTTACGTTTATAATTTATAGTCATAAATTCTAGAAACAAATGTTCATCATTATACTTTATTTATTTTGTAATTTTTTTTTTTGTAAAAAAAATAATTACAATATTCCCAAATAATAAAGCCACCGAGATCTGCATAAAAAATATGCGCATTGAAAAACTGATAGTGAACAAAGAGGAGTGGCAAATGCAACTGAATGTCAATTGAAAAAAATTACAGTTCGATATTTCGTTTAGTGAAGCTTTAAATGCACATATTCAATGGTTACGACCATTGAAATCGTAGCTCTTAAAATATGTATAGTAGAAATCATTGTATTGTGATTTCTAAGGTCGTTTTTAAGTGATGTTTCATTTCGCTGCTTGAAAATAAAACTAAAAAGCCACACGGTCATTAATTCGAGCCTTTTCATCTTCAAACCCATAAATAAACGCCCAAATATTAAGATAACCCTGAAACAAAACCTGTATTTTATTTTTTGTAAATTATTTCCTAGTTATTATAATCAATAAATTATATAGATTCAAGTAGCCTTACGTTTTAATCTTCAGTTACGATTTTCGACAAAATGTTGACATTATAATTAATTTCTTCTCATATTTATTTCATTTAAAAAAAAACATATATTGAAGTTGCTTAATTTTAAATATTCTTATTTGTTTCAGCTGCTTCAATGCCAAGCAAAATGGCAGGAAATGACGACGATTATCCAGGTGATGGTCAAGACGATTACGACGAAGAACCCGGAGATGGAGATGATCAACTTTCACTAGATGATAAGCCTAGTGCTCCAGTTGTGCTTAGATCGCATCCAATGGTTGTTGAAGCGAGACCTGGTGACACTGTTGAGCTACAGTGTCTCGTAGATAATGGAGGTTCGTCAATCCCATGAAATTTTTAGTTTGGCTAATTAAAAAAAATTTCAAAATTACATAAAATGTGAACCCCTCAACAAATTGACATCAAATTTAATCCCAACCATTATTTGATAACAGTAAACTTCTGATTTAAATTTGAGCTCGATATCTTAAAAATTGCGATGGCTATCGTGCTAACAAAAAATTATGCACATACGCACACACATTCAGACATTTTGTACAAACCATTTTTCTCGACTAGACCATTTTAAGTATTCTGACATGAAAATACCCAAAAACAAAGGTTTCCCGAAAACAAAGCTTCCTCTATGAGGGCGAAAAAAATACGTGGCAGATCGTAAGTCGTTTATGTCAAAACAGTGAAGGAGTTATAGTCACTTAGAATAACGAATGGTATAAATATGCAAATTTCATATTTAGCCATTAGAAGAGACAAATGAAAGAAAAATAGTGCGAGCGAAGCGACCACAATTTTGCTAGTAAATAAATAATGGATTAATTATAAATGATAAATAATTAATGAATAATAAATAATGAGTAACTAACGAATAGTAAAAAAAAACATGAAGAATAGATGAATAATAAATATTTTTATATATTTTTGCAGACGGAATCGTTATCAACTGGTTGAAAGGCAAAGAGATGATATTTACTGATACAACACCAGTTAATCATGACGAGACCAGATTTACCAGGGCCAAAAATTACAGCTTAATAATACGAAACGTAACGGAAAAAGATGCTTCCGATAATTGGCACTGTCAATTGCTGATGCAGCCCACCAAAGAATTGTATCACACATTGCGCATCGTCGAAAAACCACGAGAACTCTGGACCGGAATTCATGTCACACCTGATCGTCATGTCGAGGTCACTGAAAATGACACTGTTATTTTGGGATGCGAGACTAATCATCAACCCAAGCGTGAAGTTAAATGGTCAAAGGTAATTGACAAATTCAAATAAATTTAACTATCTTTATATGTATTTTTATAAATTTTTCTAATACTCTTACTTATTTTTTATTTATCACTATTATATGTATTAAGTTGGACAAATCTTAGCGATATTCTTTCATTTTCAGTCTCACACAATAAAAAAGATATTCTCGATTAAAAAATCAATAAAAAGTGTCTGCATTGATGAAGAATGCCTTATATATATATTTTTTTTTTTTCAATCAAATTGAATGAAAAGTTATGGATAATTGTGATTTTTTTTAAATAAAATAAATAAGATTTGAAAGATGCTTGAATAATAAAAAATATATATAGTGTCAATAACATTTTGAGAGGATTAATGAGATCCAAAATATTGAAAATACCTTTCGAAAATAAAGTGAATCTCAGTAAATGTACCAATAAAAAAATGCTTTGTTTTTTTAACAGGGCGAACGACTACATAACAATGATGACACTGTAATCGAAGGAAACACCATCACATTAAAGAGAGTTACGATGCACAGTGCTGGTCGTTATCAATGTCTCATTGAGGATAATTCAGATAATCCACCAACCGATTCCATCGAAGTTGTCGTAAAATGTAAGTATTGGAAATAATCCACCGACAAAATATCTATGTATATAACATAAATTACTAATATATAAAAATATCATAATAATAATTTCAATGGGTAATAATTATGACAAAAAAAAATTATTCACTATTTAGCATTATTATTTTTACTATGAATCAATTTTTTTAATATCTTCAACATTGAACATTTTTGGCGGATTTTTTTTGTCGAAAACTCTTTCAATCTTAATCCAACACAATCTTTTAAAATGCACTACAAAAAAATGCAATTTAATGGATATACAATTTTAAAAACACAATAAAAAAAAGAAGATACAAATACGAAAGATATACGAAGCAAAATTGATTTTGAATTATCGTAATAATAATAATAATAGCAATGGATAAAATTGTAAGAAAAATTAAGTTTTTTAAAGACTTTGTTGCATTATTATTATTAAAAATGAATATTCTTAGTACGTGAATAGTTAAAAATTTCTTTTCGGATTTTTTTCTTGACAAAAAATTTTAATTCCAAACGAAAAAAATCTTTGTAGTTGCATTTGGAATGCATTTTTTAAAAATGCATTGCATTTTTTTCAGACGCACCGCACATCAATGTCGAACGTCAAATTGTTCATACTGGAATTGGCAGAAAATCCGAACTCACGTGCATAGTTCATGCTCATCCCCATGCCAAAGTCACGTGGCACAAAGATAACCGAAAGATGGTTACCGAAAACGAAGACAAAATTCGCGTCATCGAAAGTAAAACACACCGTACGCTAGTTATCGAAAGAACAACGAAAGGAGACCTCGGAGAATATACTTGCAAGGCGGAGAATAAGTTTGGCGCAACCAGCAAAACTGTCATACTCACGGGTAAATATTTTTAATTTTTTATGTAATTATTTATTTTATGTAAAAAAAAATAAAAATTCTAAATGTGTTGTAAATCTCTAATCATAGTATTGCTGAGAAAAAAAAGAGTAAAATCAAACTATCAAACCTTGGAAAACCTTTTTTTAATAAAATAGTTTCGTTGATTTTTTTTTAAATGGTTTTTTTACATTATAATTTGAAAATCTTATTATTTATATTTTTGAGAAATCTTCTAGTTTTTTTTTCATAGAATCGATTATTCAATGATCTAGAAAATTGTATAAAATCTTTGTAAACGAAAATAATTGATGTTTAAGTTACGAAAATATATTTTTTAATTGCATTTTATCGGAAAAATCAGCAGATTCGGTTTGTGTGGACCGAAAATGAAAAATAGACGTAGATCTTTATGTTAATGTTTATTTCTAATTAGGTGCACCTTCTCGGCCGAGACTTCACGGTGGCGAAGTTCCCGATGACGAACCAACTCTTATTCTCAAGTGGCAAGTCGAAAGTTTTGCGCCGCTCATCGAGTACAAAGTAATTATTATTAATATTATAGCTAGTCTAATATAATAAAGGAAAAAAAATACACCACTCCTAAATTTCGTTCGTTACAAAATTAATTCAAAATCCATAAATTTCTTTGCAAAAATCTTTGATTATTCTTCAATTAAATTCTTATGAATTTCAGAATAATGATAAGGTCTTAAAAAATTAAATGATTGCATATTATTCGTGGAATGAATAATAATAAAAAAGGGATAATGGATTCGATAATCATTTTCCTGAAGAGTGACTACCAATTATTTTCTGTTTCTCTGAAGAAGCAAATTTTTCATGGTTAACGTAAATTTCAGTTGGAATACCGCATGAAGGACGAAAAAGAGTGGAAAACCGTTTCTCCTCCAGTTACCGGAGCATCTGGAAATCAGTTCACTCTCGAATATCCCCTGGAACATCTTCAGAGTGGATCGTATGAAGCAAGATTGATGGCAAGAAATAATTACGGATGGTCGCAATATTCTGACATCCATACATTTAGACAAGGTGAGAATAATTACTGATAAACCTGAAAAAAAACTTCAAAAGATAGCGCAAAATAAATATATACTTCCTTCATTCTCTTTTTATCTTTCGTTTCAATATGAGTAATTTTTTTAAATGATTTTACACTCCATACCATAAAATTAACAACCTGTTTTTTTATTTATTTCAGGCTACAAATCCGAAAGGGCCGAAAATGGTGAGTTCTTATTTTGATCATAGCGTAATTTTTCTTTAAATTCATTGGTATATGTAGAATTAATAAATTCTGTTATTGTGGGTAAAAATATGTTTGAACTTTTTTTTACAGTGAAAGGATCAGGTGCTAATCCAACGCGTCAACCGCTTATGGCTCTCTCCGCTTTACTCCTCGTTGTGATGACGTCCTATCAGTCATCGTGGCTGTAATTGACTTACTATTATACTCTATATAGGTAAGAATTATTAATATGTATATTTTTCAGTTCAGCTTCTTTGTTTAAACATACTGAGAAGTTGTGTTAAAAAACAAATATTATAGCGTAGAAGGACTTTGTAAATATTTAGATAGAATCATTAGTACGAGACCTTTCGAAAAATAATTTCGAAATTTCATAAAATCACCCTTTAACATAATTATTTTGAAATATGTGGCAATTGAATAAAATTCTGTAGTTTTTAACATCAGTATTACAATTTTCACTTGTGATCAAAATTATAATTATGTGACGAAAATCACATATCTATGATGAATATCATATATTTGTGAGAAAAATCATATAATTGTGATCAAAATTCCAACTTTGTGATCAAAATTCGAATTTTATGATCCAAATTACAATTTTGTGAACAAAATTACAATTTTGTGAACAAAATTACAATTTTGTGAACAAAATTACAATTCTGTAACAATATTTAATAATAAAATGTCGGGAACACTTTAGAAATATTCTTCAAATATTCTGTGCTATTTGAGTATAAAAAAATTATAAATTTGATAGCAAAAAAATTTAAACTAACAGTGTTTTCTTAATTTTTGGGACAGGTAATTTGCTGCAGCCAAAGCGTACACCAGCAGACGTCATGAATGGTCCCGAAAGAAGCTTCGTCGCGAGACGAATATTTCTTTCCTCCACTTATTTCATCTGGCAATTAGAGAGAGTTATCGATAAAAGCGGCAATCTTCTCCTAGGACATGATCTCGATCTCCGATATTCGCATATATTTACAATGAAAATCGGCCGACTCGAGGTGCATCGAATTCGTTAGGAGAGGCGATGAAAGCCAACGTCTATAATGTCGAGGGCACTATTTGCACGTGCTTCTAAAAAGAAAAAACGAAAAAAAAAGAACAAAAACAAACCCCAACTTTCTTAAGCGAGAAAGTGCCTATAAATCCAATGGTGTCTTTAAAGTAAACTAAAAATTAAACAAAAAAATAAAGAAACAGCATCTACGAGTATAGCAAATAGAGTGAATGTTCTGTAGTACGTCCGGGCACAATTCCATCATTCATTAGGTAGATATACGTATATATATATAATTGGATCAATGTCTTCTCGCTCATTTGTTGCCACTAATCAAAGTATCATATTAAATTCACTCTCCAATTATTATCCTATTCAAATTTTCAATTTTTGTGCATAGGATGATCGATCAATCTTCTGATTAATAATTGGAATTGAAAGTTTAAAAAACGCTTCATTTTTGAGCAGTAAAAAAACAGATTCGCGCAGAGTAAAAAATGCATTTGAAAATTTTTAGAACACTTAGCTTTTTTTCTGGCAGTAATAATTTTTGTAAGCCCATTTTGCGTAATTCCTGTTTTTTTTTTCAGTAGAAAAAAAATCGAGACGTGAAAGTAAAAAGATGAAGCGTTTTTTTAGCGACTCAAATATGATACTTTGATAATTATATATATTTCCTGTACTTCCATGCCACTACTAGTCTCATTTTACTTCCAACGTTTAATTAACAACCCAAAGTGCGAAAAAAAAACCCGAAAAAAGTGCGCATTACGAAGCACGTTAAAAAATCGCTGGAACTTGGTTGCATCCGTAATTCTTTCGATTTATTGGAAGCGCCAAATTGTGTATAAAATTGGGAGCGATTTTGGAACGCGATTTTCGAGTATTTAAATAACAAAATGATGCCGGGACAATCATGCGAAGGTTTGAAATTTCGCACTTGGGAGTATAAACGTTAAAACCAAATAATCTCTAAATTAGGAATTGAACATTCGAAATACGAAAACGACTACCGATTAATGATAATCATAATTGTAACCACTAATTATTTATTTATTTTTTACATCATCAATTAACAATTCCTATTTTAAAAAAAAATGAAAATCTTATTATATTAAATTCTACGTAATGATATTTTTCCGCAAATATTCATAATGACGCGAAAATTAAAGTGATGGCCCGTTTTTATTTGATTCCGGTTTCAATAAAAAATCAACATGTCATTTTTCTTTATTACATTTTTCATACGTTTTTAGACTGATATTCTGAAAAAATTATTTATACGGAATTATTTGTGATACAAATGAGGAAATAGAGCGAGTTTGAAAAATTGGTGGTTACAATTATGATTGTAACAGATAAACTATCGTCATGATTTCATAAAGGTGCCTTTTGTAAACGTGAGTGTCATTAACTGACGTGAAAGCCGATCCAATGCCTCTCCTAGGTGTGCCATTTATATGCTAGAGAGTATAAAGCATTTGAATTTCACTCTATTATCGTATAAGAAGATACATATACTTTAAAGTATATTTATATACCTGTATAACATAGTATTCATTGTATATGAATAAGTCAAGAGATACGCGATCGTTATTATAATTTATTTTTGTATGCTTAAGAGTATGAAATCTTGTATTTGATATAACGCAATTTGTGCGTTGCGCACGCGTGTTTTTACATATATTTTAAGAGGATTTAAATCGAGCAAAGAAAGGTAAATGGTCTTTGGAATTTTTTTTCTTAACCGCTACGAATTATTTCATCGTAATTTTCATTGGTATATAAAAAAGCACCTTTAAAAAACATTTCCAAATAAATTAAATCCATTATTGTGCCTATAAAAAAATTACACAGATTGCAAAGAAATATTTTCTGTTTCCAAATATTACAAATCCTTTTGTCACAATTGCAAGAATACATTTTTTTTGTTATCGACATGTTTTATTTGTCCTCGAGAGTGATTTATTATATTCCAAAGAAATTAATGTATCTTTTGGAGGTTTCGAGAAAAAATTCCGAAAATAATTGTGATTTTTTGCTCGTTTGCAAGCACTTTGAAAATCTCGTACCAAGCGAAACGTGAATTTGTCCTTAAGAGACATGCACGTTGTCGGTTACGTGTGCCTTCGATTATGATAAATACACAGGTTTTTTTTTTTTTTTTGTAAAGGAAATCTTTTGCCTATACTTTGTGTATAGGCGGTCGAGATTAGAGAATAAAAAATGAAATTCGTGTTCGTAACTGTGTAATTAAGCGACGGGGAAGATTGAAATTATTCGGTGATTTACTTTCGATCTTTCTCGAGACTATTGTAAATTAATTTACATCCAATATTCATTTAATTTCGCTATGGTTACCTATAAATGTATTGCAATGAGTGAATGTCTATACGCTTGAGTGACGCAACACAGTTTTTGGTGCGATTGTCTATAGAATTTTTTTTTTTTTAACGCAATTATAAAACCCGACTGTATGCGAGAAAAATTCTATCGAAAAATATTTATCGATGAATAAAAGTTCGATTAATGTTATTGGTAAACATCAGAGAACATTCGAATGAAAAAGTATAGAGAAACGACTTTTCGAAATGAATTATTATGTGCAAGAATAAAAATATATTTAAAAATTACGCTTTCAAAATTATTTTAAATAACTTATCGGGAATGTATTTCGTAAAATTCAATAAGGAAAACATTAGAGGGTCGTAATTTTTCGCAAGCAATGTCGGCGACAGATTTATACGTAATGAAATAATTTGCAGTAGTGAAATGCGCTTCGAAACTCGTTGGAAAATTGAAATTGAACCTCGATGCCATTCGGAGTTTGTTTTGGGCATTTGTTTAATTTCTTCGAGTTTGGAACATGAAATAAGGATTGTGTGAAGGAATTTCATTTTTTATTTTTCATTTTTTGATCAAAAGTACTAGGTTAAAATTAGACTTGTTCTGTAGAAAAATGAAAATAAAGAATAAAATTTCATACGAAATTGTCATTTATGTTCCAGTCTGTTGTGTTAATAATGGGAGAATTATATTCATGAAAATTCATACACTGTTTATAGCAGATTTTTGTGTAAGAAATACCGTTTTTAATTTAATATACAGTAATAATGCAAAATGTAATTAAATTCGTTAGAAAACACGTATTGGAAATATATTATTATTGCTTTATAATTGTTTATTAAATCAAATTTACGCAATTTTTGCATCGGAAGTTCCTATGAAAGTTTGTTTATTTTCTAAATATTTTTGACAGTGAAGCAAAAAGCAAATTGTGTGTTAAATAATAAGTTTCTATACCGATTTTCCTAAAGCATATATATACACTTTTATTCATAATTTTTTGGAGTAATTTCTTATTTCGATAAGTTTTTATAGCAGTTAATAATGATTAGATTTTTTTTCGTACCGTCACTTAAATTATTTATAACCGAAGATTGTTAACAATGTAGAAATACTTTTTGTCGCAATTTTAGATGACTTGGACTTTTTTGTAAATGAAAAAGTCGTGAGAAGAACGCGTGTAAATGAATTATTATAAAGAGGACATAAGTTACTAATAATTAATAAACACTATCAGCAAAAAATCAATCTTCTCGTATTTAATGATTTCTCGTGCTATTTTTGCAGAATCAACAAAACCAATTAATTTAGAAAATGGAAATTACACGGCATAAAATAAGGTATGTTTTCTTGAAAATAATTTCACGATACCATGGAATGTACTTTTCAAGCTAAATGATTAATTTTATCAATGATTTTGTCAACTTTGTCATGTATTACATTCATTTTAAGTCGTTTTAGCGACGAAGGAAAATTAATAAAATAAATATTTTATAGAGCATATACAAAATTAATAAAAAAGTTAATAATCATGAACAAGATGAATGCATTGCTGAGGAAAACGATTTTATGCCTATTTTCTTTTTAAATTCTGCAGTGACCCTTCAATATTTTTTTAGTGTGCTGATGTTTTAGGAGAAATTTAGGTTTTGTAAGTGGTAGACAAACAAGAAATCTAAATCAGACCTTTAAGATAGATTAAAAATTGAGTTTCTTTTATTGACAAAAATCGGTAGTGAGCTCCAATTTTTTTGCACGCACTCATTATTCAAGCGGATTCTTTTGAAAGTATTTGGCACTGCTTTTTAAATTGGAAAACCATTTGTTTAAAATGAAAGTGTGATATAAGACACCCTAATGCAGCAGTTAAGTGATGAATTTGTCTTAAAAGTTGCTCAAGTAAGAGAATTATTCAAAATACTTAATTTTTGTTCTCTTCGAGATATCGAATTTAGGAAATTATGAGAGAGGTAAAACAATAATTGAAAATGCAGCATTGAAAAAATGGAATACTTTATTGCGGATGTAAGGTAACGTCAATGCACGGCGGTGTCGGAACATTCACAAGATTAATTGGTCCCATTCCAGTTTTAGTAATTGCCGCTTCCGGGACGAGTAATCTATGATCATCTTTGGTGTTTGGCGCTTTAAAAAACTTGCAGCAAATTATGTACCAAAAGCCTTGAACTGCGCTATTGATTAAACCTAAAATGAAGAAATAGAAAAAACATTACTTATTGAAAAAAAATTTAATCAATTTACTAAGAAATTTGTATATTTATTATTATGCGAAATTAATTTTTTTTGTGTTCTCAATTACGTTATTTTTTTTTACGCAATTTACTGAAATTATGATGGAATAAAGAGTTTGATTGAAAATTTATTTGTGGATTTCAATCTTTTTGCAGGCTTAATATTAAGATACAAAATGGCGTTTATAGACGGAGAATTATATTTTAAGATCCAAAATGACGTTTTGAGATACAAAATTACGTTTGTAGATACGAGATGACGTTTTAAGATTTAAAAAATGATGTTTCAAGATAAAAAATGACGTTTTAAGATTTTTTAAATGACGTTTTAAGATTTTTAAAATGACGTTTTAAGATTTACAAATGACTTTTTGAGATAAAAAATGACGTTTAAAAATAAAGAATGACGTTTGAACATGCAACATGACATTTCAAGATACAAAATGACTCTTTTAGATACAAAATTGCGTTTTCAGATACTAAATAACATTATTAGATACAAACATGACGTTTTTAGATACAAAATGCTTACCACTCGTCACGAAAATTCCTCCTGTCGATGCGCAAAGCCTGACTAAAAATTTGATCAAACTTTCGCGTTGTTCAATAACTTTAACTTTAAGGGCACTGGTATCATATTTAAAGAAAATTCCGGGGATTCCGTGTGAACCTTTATTATGGTTAATAGGTCTTGCATGGTCCTTTACGCTATATTGAAAAGTTTTTGATTTGTGAAGCAATGTGTGAACATCCGTTGAGACAACTTCAATAAAATACTGATATAACATCATGGCTGCAAAAAAAAAAAATCATATATTATAACTTCCAATTCGTTACGCAAATTGAAAAAGCAATATTTTATTGTTTCGAAAAGACACGTATTTCAGTTTTCACTCACGTTCCTCTGCTATTTTTTCATCGCCATCAAGAGGATGAATTATACCATGACTGACGTCACCAAAAAAAAATCTATTAATCCTGTGAGTAAAATTGTAATCTCGGTACGTCATAAATGCGGAAATGTGGACGTGACCACTCGGAAGCGACAACGATTTTCCAGCAGTAATATGAAAATTTCCTGCTACTTTATTGACATCGAGGCTCCCATACAGTCGACATGCGTCTGGAGCGTAATCAGGCGTTTTCGTTCTGAAAATATAAAGTTTCTCAAAATATGGATGCGTGAAAAAATTTGCGATGTTATTTGAAACATTTAAAATATTTAAATAAAGCTACAACAAAAATGTATATTTAAATAACTCATCGATCATCGACTGTGAAAATAACCCATTTTTACTGAAAAATTCTCGCTGTTTCAAGAAAAAAAATATACATTTGAAGACATGAAACTCCATTGATATAATAACATAATTATTTCATAGGCATAAGTTTTCATAATTTCTAAAATATTACGCGAATTTCCATTGTTTATGTATTTTTGCTTTTCAGCAGCTAAAAGCGCTATAATTAAATATAATGTTTTTGGCTCACGATAAGCGTCATCACGCTTTTTTGTGAGGATACGGATCACATTATTTTTTAATTTATTTTACCGCATGTAATTATTTGTTGAACGATGTAAAAAAAAAAAAAAAAATTATTGATATTTTTTACCTCGCTGGTGGTTCTTTAAAAATGGAAAACTTTCGATTTTTCCACAGATATTTGTGAATCGCATGATATTCTTCTCTGAGATAAGAATTCAGGCTCTTAAGCGTATCGAATTGAGATCTCTGATCAGCATCTAATTCCCACCAAGTATCATCTGCAGCTAATGGGAAATCAAAATCACGAAGATTCTGATTGGTGGCATCGAGCATATCGGCACCGATTCTCTGGCAAGTCATTGCCACGGTTATATCGATATTAAGCTTCAACTTTGCGTCAATATCGGTATCGGGTTCAAATTTAAAGAGGAGCCGACTGTCGAGAAAAAATATTGTCTCCGATACAATAAAATATCCCATTATAATAAAAGTCACCAGCGAAACTGGAACAAAGAGAAGAATCTGATGAATATCTTAACGTAACGTCATAACGTGGCTATTTACGGATGTAAGAAAAAAAAAATCTCTAAAGAATTATTAATAGCTTAATAAATAGCGTTTAAGTCTTGTATATTAAGATAACAAGGCTGTAATTATACACAGACTAAAGGAATACAAATATCTTTGTCACGTTATTCTTTTTTTAATTTCAGTCAGCTTAAAAATTGCATAAAAACCAGATTTGTGGATTTTACACTCGGCGCATAATCTAAAAAACACTTTTCAAAGGATTTTCCTTCGCAAGGTCTCGTTCTCTTCGCATTAACGCTGTGCAACTTTTAATAGCAACAATTTTACTTTCAAGGTCTTTAAAGCAGAGTTATGGACAAATATATAAAATATCATAACTATATTGACATCTGACATTTTTTGAAGCGGGAGTTAAAAAAAAACCGTTCAAAAAACAAATTAATTTGTGACTTACAAGTTCCACCGACGGCCGATTTGTCGGTACAATTTTCCGTAACTTTGGGAAAAGCATCGAGTTCCTTAACTGCTTTTATGGTGACGTTTCTTCGGCGCAACATTTTTCCGGCCGGTTGTTGTTCACAGTGATAAAAACAAAGCTTGAGAAAAAATTTAGAAGATACATTACGGTTAAATATGCATTTTATTTACTATTTGTTGAATAATTTTATTTACCTTGGAACAACATTCGAAATGTCACGCTGGAAAAATAACTAAGCACTACTTTACCTCTATTTACAAAGTGTCGGACCAATCGTGCTTTTGCACGATGTATTGCTGACGAAGCAGCGACACTTCAATCGCAGCATGTCGCACGTCGATTTTCCACCACCCTCTATTTCCTCGTTCCTACGGATAAAGTGAATTATCTCCGCGCTACGCTATTTAGTTCCATATTCTGTCACATTCAATGGCGCTTCGATTCGCTCAAGATAAAAACCGGTAAGTCAGAACGACCGTTTGACCGGAAGTCGGATGTGCTTCGCTCTGTTCTGGCAGAATTATCTCATCTTCCTTTATCCCAATTTATTTTAAAAAATTACAAAACGCATCTTTCAATGTATCGATGTAACTTAATAAATGCGAATGAAAAAAGTTTGAAAAATTAATAAAAGTAATAATTTGGGGAATTATTAAATTTTTGTTTATCCCAATTTATTTTTGTTAATTACAAAACGCATTTTCTATTGTCTTAAGACAACTAAATTAATGGCTATGAAAAAATGTCTATAAAATTGATGAAGGATTGGAGCATCTTTTTATTTTTCCGTTGGCCACAATAACAATTGACTGACGCTTCCGGTTTAGATTCTTTTCTGTATTCTGAAAGTCGGACGTGCTTCGATCTGTTCTCGCAGAATTATCACATCGTTCTTAATTAGAATTCATTTTCGTAAATTACAAAACGCATTTTTCAATGTCTTGAAACAACCAAATAAATGGGAATGACAAAAGTTTAAAAAATTTATAAACGAATTGAAGAATCATAACATCTTTATTTATCCCAATTTATTTTTGTAAATTACAAAACGCATTTTCCATTGTCTTAATACGACTAAATAAATGGCAATGAAAAAATGTCTATAAAATTGATAAAAGGATTAAAGCATCTTTTGATTTTTCCGTTGGCCACAATAACAATTGACTGACGCTTCCGGTTTAGATTCTTTTCTGTATTCCGAAAGTCGGACGTGCTTCGGTCTGTTCTCGCACAATTATCACATCGGTTTGTATTTCAATTTATTTTCGTAAATTATCGAACGCATTTCTCAACGTCTTTTGATATAACCAAATAAATGGGAGTGACAAAAGTTTAAAAAATTAATAAAGGGATTGAAGAATCATAACATCTTTATTTATCCCATCTTATTTTTGTAAATTACAAAACGCATTTTCCATTGTCTTAATACGACTAAATAAATGGCAATGAAAAAATGTCTATAAAATTGATAAAAGGATTAAAGCATCTTTTTATTTTTCCGTTGGCCACAATAACAATTGACTAACGTTTCCGGTTTAGATTCTTTTCTGTGTTCCGAAAGTCGAACGTGCTTCGGTCTGTTCTCGCAGAATTATCACATCGTTCTTAATTAGAATTTATTTTCGTAACTTACAAAACGCATTTTTCAATGTCTTTTGATACAACCAAATAAAAGGGAATGACAAAATGTGTGAAAAATGAATAAAAAGGTTTAGAGTATCCTTGTATTTTTCATTTGTCCGAAATAACAATTGACTGTCGGTTTGGATTCTTTTCTATTGGCTCAATGAACACAATGAAAGTGGTATTTGTTATCTATAATACGATTTGTATTTGCGGTGAACATTTAAAGACACTGTTTATGTGCGGTACGTTTTGATAAACGATAAAGTTGTTGAGAAGAGAAAAGTGACGTGAAGATAGTGAGGATATTCGCTTCAGATTGTATAGGAAGAAAGTTCGAAGTCGAAGTTCATTTTCGGTGCGGACAATTCGAAGGGAAATACGGTGAGTTTGAGTTCATTTCTATTACACTTATTTTTAGTATTGTAGTAAACAGGATAAACAAGTTATAGGTGTTATAAATAGTATAAGTCTGTGTTTTTCCGATTTAGCTAGAACATCACATATATTTGACGAAATTATTAAGATTCTTCTGATGTTCTTCACGGAATGAGAATTACCTTTTGTAACCATGTCGTAAGAATGGCTAGCGATTTTTTTTTTTTTTCATTTGAGTTTAAATAAATATTATTGAATTATTGCGACTTAATAGTCCGAAAAAAAATTAAATGCCAACCCATATATATTTTTTACGAATATTGCAAAAATTGACGATCCCAAGAATTTTCTGAGACGAATATTTTCTAAGATATGAAAAACGTAAATCCTGAACGGCGACTTTAAAAAATGTGAAAAAAATCTCAATGCTAACCCATGCATTTTTTATGTATATTGCAAGAGTTGATAATTCCAAGAATTTTCTGAGAGACGAATATTTTTTGAGATACGATAATATTTTTAAAAAACGTAAATCCTGAACGACGACTTTAAAAAATGTGAGAAAAATCTCAAACCCTCATCTCAAGTAGCGCAACAAACTGACAAATAAAGAAGTGGCCCTTCTGATAAAGAATGCGTCATGTATAATAATAAGCAGCAGTAGGTAAGGACCCAATTCACTTTATTCTTTCACCGTTCCGTCTATCGATAAAACAGCTTATTCGTTGGCCCTCGAAAAGCCATCTATCGTCGAATTCCCAAAAGCGTTAACGTATCATCGACATTGGTACCAACCTGGTCAGTGGGTGGTTGCGATGCGCGAGGCGAAGGCTCCGGTCCGAAGAGCTCTCCACCATTTTCGCAGCATTCGTGCGAAATCCGGGACGTCAGGCTGGGCGGCCATCTTAAACTAAAGTGCTTACCATATAAACCTCTAAAGTAAAGCCCGCGACAATCGCCCGTCGTCGCGAAGTCGCAAACAGCATTGATTATCAAGTCCCCGAAGACAACCATGTGTATGTGTTAAAAATAAACGCTACAGAAAGCGAGAAAGAGAGAGAGAGAGAAAGAGCGAGAGAGAGAGAGAGAAATATCTGCTACGGGTTACAAAAGTGTGTGAGTATATATATCGCGAAGGCACAGAGAGCGACCGCGCGTGCTTCCTGTCGTCTGCAAAGTGAACAGTGAGTCGACGTCCTCGGTCTGGAACGCTCTCTCCTTTTGCCTTAACAAATACGACCCAAAAGATAATAAAAGAAGAAACAGATATATAACAAAGAATAAACGAAGAACCTTAACATTTTTACGAAACATCTGTGTGCAGTGTTGCCTGTGTGGATTACGGTGTGTTGTTATCATTCGTGTTTACCTCAACGAGAATCTTAGGGCCAAAGTGTTGTATTGTGTACGTGAAAGTGTGTGTAAGACAGGGATATAAGCAAGTGAAGAATTATAAAAGTTAAGGCGGATTGGTGTAGTAGCAGCAGCATCAGGGCTCTACACTTGATAATAGCGGCACAGCGGCAGCACATCGAGCATTAAGCGGACCGAAGAGTGGGAGCGACGCTGGCAAGAGAGACATTCGTGTGTTTCCGAGTGCAAGATAGGCACGAGCCAGTGGCAGAACCGTAATTGACAGGAAAGATGGCGCAAGGTGCGGACGAGGAGTGTTGACCCATTTTGTTGACCCCGGGAGTTTTCGTGAGAAATCGAGCGGTCGTTTGGGGGCCTCGACACACGCACGCACCTCAACACAAGTATAGAAGAGAGACAAAGACCCGAGGAGAAAGGGAGACGCGGACACAAATAGTCAGACGGTGAAAACGAAGCGCCTAAGCTTCGTACAAGAGCCAAAGGCGAAAAGCTCACGCTTAAGGAGGGGAGGAATTCGGCGTTTACACCGTGTAACATTAAAGCCGCAGAAATTCTGAAGAAATTTGACATCCGTGGAGCCCTGGCAGGCTCGAGCACGGCTGGTAAAATGGGCAATAATGCCGCAACAGCGAACAAAAAAGTCGACGCCGCTGAGAGCGTTAAGGAATTTCTCGATCACGCTAAAGAGGAATTCGAGGAAAAGTGGAAGAAGAATCCTACAAATACAGCGGGTCTCGATGATTTCGAGAGGATCAAGACTTTGGGAACCGGATCTTTTGGGCGGGTTATGATTGTACAGCACAAACCTACCAAGGAATATTACGCTATGAAAATTCTCGACAAGCAAAAAGTCGTAAAGCTCAAGCAGGTCGAACACACCCTAAACGAGAAGAGAATTCTTCAGGCCATAAGCTTTCCCTTTCTCGTGTCTCTGCGTTTTCACTTTAAAGACAACTCGAATCTCTACATGGTACTTGAGTATGTACCGGGCGGCGAAATGTTCAGCCACTTGCGTAAGGTCGGAAGATTTTCCGAACCGCATTCGCGCTTTTACGCCGCACAGATAGTTCTCGCATTCGAGTATCTTCACTATCTTGATCTGATATACAGGGATCTTAAGCCCGAAAATCTTCTCGTTGATTCTCAAGGTTATCTTAAGGTCACTGACTTTGGTTTTGCCAAGAGGGTTAAGGGCCGGACGTGGACTCTTTGCGGTACGCCTGAATACTTGGCGCCCGAAATAATTCTCAGCAAAGGTTACAACAAGGCCGTTGATTGGTGGGCACTCGGGGTTTTAGTTTACGAAATGGCCGCCGGTTATCCGCCATTTTTCGCTGATCAACCGATACAGATTTACGAGAAAATCGTTAGCGGCAAGGTTCGCTTTCCCTCGCACTTTGGATCCGATCTCAAAGATCTATTGCGCAATCTTCTTCAGGTTGATCTTACCAAGAGGTACGGTAATCTTAAGGCCGGCGTTAACGACATTAAACTACACAAATGGTTCTCCAGCACCGATTGGATTGCCGTCTTCCAGAAGAGAATCGAGGCGCCTTTCATTCCCAAATGCAGAGGACCCGGTGACACAAGCAACTTTGACGATTACGAAGAGGAGGCACTGAGAATCTCATCGACCGAAAAGTGCGCCAAGGAGTTTGCCGAATTTTGAATTAACGTAAACGCCCGAAGGCGATTTTACCGTATAATGATGATTTCGGGGATTAAAAATAATAACGTGGAAGACTCGAGGGACGTAAAGCTACGTAAAACGAATTCCCAAAGTATATATCGCGCGATAACGAAAAAGCAAAGTCGCTATTTCGTCGTCGTCGTCGTCGTCGTCGTCCTCGTCATCGTTCAGAAATACACAAACGTTTCGTCATTGCCGATAAACGATCTTGTGTTTAACATGAAAATGAAGAATGAAGAAACAAAACGATCACCATTTATTAGTCGCCATAATTATTGTATCAATGATTATTAAACCTGGCTCATTAATCCGTTCCGAAATGCTAATATTTAGAAACTATCAACAACAAAACAACTAAATCAAGCGAAATACTTAAATACAATCTGCGAAAATTCGCGCGACTCAATGTCAACCGTTAAAAGTTGACATTTTATTCGCTAAAAACGCCATCTATGTGCATCTTTGTCCGTTATTGTATAAACGTCGTTGAACGTTGCAAAACACAACAAAAGTATCCATTAAACTAGTCGTCGTTGTCATCACTCTCATCTCCCGCCCTCTGCAGAATAATAAACAACAACAAACAACAACATTCAAACAAACGCAACCATTTTAACTTTCGTTGCTTTGTTTAAGAGAAACAACAACAGAAACATCAGCTATTGGGACAGAAAAAGTGAACAGAAGAGAAACTTTAACAGTGATATAATCGTGCTCGATTTTAAAGTGGATTTACGATCATTATTATTATTATTATTGTTATTATTATTATTACTATTCCTTGGAAAGGACGTCGCCTAGACGAAACGAGAGTATACCAAATCATTTTTAAAAAACGACGTCCGATAGTGCGTCCCATTAATCGACCCTGAAGAAGTTACCAGCGTTTCTTATATTCCGTATATATATGTTTATATATATACACGCTGAAAATCATAATAATAAACGTTCTGCCGCAATTTTGCACCTGTCGTCCTGACGCAGAGGATCCAAGTTCAACCGTCGATCCAACGATAGCAACCAATGCCAAAATCAAGTACGAGCGACTAAAAAAACAACATGTTCCCTACCAACGCCCCCCCCCCCCCTCCACCCATCGACCCCCCCTTCGAGATCATCCATCGTTGGAGCCTCGCCAGTATGCAAGAATCATCGACCACGAGAGACGAGAAACATAAAGGATTAACCGGAGATATTAACCCATTGAATTTAGCTCGACGTAAGGTGAAGAAGAAAAAAGTTGGTTTTCGGACTAGTGTGATTTTTTTTTTTTTTTTTTTTTTTTTTTTTTTTTTTATTAAGTGAAAATTCAAGTCGTATTTTTGTTGCGTGACGTGAGCTCTGGAAGCTCAGCTTACGCGACGACACATCATAAATCGAAGATGAAGAAAAAAAGAGAAAAAAAAAAGAAAAAAAAAAGTGTAGTGAATGCTATTTTTCTCAGCTTTTTAAGTGATCGCTCTAGGACAGTGGAGATAAAAAGCGTTATTTAAAAATAAGAGAAGTGATCGAATGCTGTGAATCTAGCGTTTAAAAGTTTCTCAATCACCAAATGTTGAAAAAAAAAAAGGAAAAAAAAAGAAATGTAAGAAAAATGCGGAAGCGATGAAGAAGATGATGAAGAGAGATTGAAATGCAGGGCATTTTTGTCAACTAGACCAGTGTTAGGTTTTATCGTCCTTGGCGCAACTAAAACATCGCAGTCTCCAAAGTCTCGACGTGATTGTTATGTGATGTGAATGAGTATATTATCATTATTATTAATTATTATTATTAATATCGTTTGGATTAGTTAGGCAATGCGATGCGAGTATATAGAGATACGAACGAATGCGAGCGAAAGATTAATCTTAAATAATAACTTCCGAGTGTTGTGTGATAGCGTAGAGATGAATTTCTCTTTAGATTACGTATTATATAGGATAAACTTTTCCTCCCTACCTCAAAATCGCATATACACGCATCGTCCGTTTATCTAATTATGAAAAAGCGCTCGGGAAACACGCGCAATTGTTTGTCGGGAAGACAAGGCTTTTTTTTGGCACTGTTTAATTCGTGCAAAAGAGATGATAGTTTTGGAACCGCAAATTTCCACCGTTTTATCCCCACCCACTACTCCTCAAATCTTGAAGCAAAATCTTGGCACGCATTGTACATACAAAATCTAGAAATACTCGGTTTAACATCGCGTTATTTTTGGATTTTCAGCTCGACCAACGTCGACCGTTAAAAATGTGAACGCGCCGTTAACGCGCACACAATGCCGTCAATCGGTAGTTGTAAACAAAAGCTGGCACCGAACCGCTAATTTTGACGCTAGGGCTTCGAATAATAAAGATCCGCGCGCGGTCAATAAAATTCGGGAAAATATTACACTTTTTTTTTCCACATTATTTACGATTCGTTTTTAAGGTTGTTCCGTTGCTTGGTGTTCATTTCGCATAAGCTCGAAAACCAGGAGTCAATTTTCATCATCAATACGTTGTCTTTTGACATACTTGTTTGATGAGAATGTAGAAATGAGAGAATAATGCAAATATTTCTCGATGGCATGGAAATCAGGTAAAATTGATGCTTATTCATGGTACTGAAAAGAATCATTTTGCGTAATAAGAATTTCAAAATGATAATGACAAATTACCGAAAAAATTAATTAATTCACAAATTACCGAAAAAATTAATTAATTCACAAATTACCGAAAAAATTAATTAATTCACAAATTACCCGGCGAAAGGCTTTTTTCATTACACGAATATAATTTGTTTTTTTTTTTCTGAATACTTATGAATGTTTGCAGATTTTTAAATTTGCTTCGAATTTTGTGTTTTTCGACACATTTATTCTGTACATGAGAAAAAGCAAATTTGGAAAACTGAACAAATTCATACGTGTTCAGAAGAATGAGAGAATCATTTTCATAAGAAAAGTTGAGTTCCCATGGAATTTGTGGATTCATTTTTTAAAAATTCATTTGTTAATAACATTTTGGAATTATTATCATGCAAAATGATTCTTTGAGTCGCGTTAATATGCATGATTTTTTTATTATATTTATACAATCGAGAAACTTTTGCAGGTTTCCTTAATTTTTTTAAAATTCATGCGACATGAACACTAAGTGACAAAGCTACTTTAACTCACAATCAAGGTGATAATCACTGATAAGAAAAAGTATGTGGATCATGATGTTTATCCTGGAATTCTGAAGCTAATTTCTACACCTTTTTTGGAAGACTTTTTGATAAATTTCAATTACTACATAGAAGTTTTATTAATTATTAATCAATCAATTAATGAAAAAATTTGCATTCTCCAGAAATGTCTTAGATTTGATATATTTGAAATTGTTTCTAATGTATCAAATATTTGGAAAACCTAAAAAGTGTAAAAATAGCTTTAGAAATTCAAAGAAAGTCATAACTCACATTCAGCCATTTCAAAGTTACAATTCAATTGAAGATTTATGTCGGGTTTTTTTTTTAAAGATGATTCAACTGTAAAAATACTTTCTCTTGGCATGCTCCATATGAGTTGAGAAAATAAAGGAATGGAGACGTGCTAAAAATAACTGATCCGTGAGAAACCCGATAAAATGATAAAAAAAAGAAATATCTCCATTGTTTTCTCTGAAGTTTTTTTTTCTTAAGGCGAGAAAACACAAAAGAACGGTCGCGTTTCGGACGAAGTCTCGGTAATCGATAATCGACTGACGTAGAAAAAAAAAAAGGAAACGTAATAAACGAGAGTTCATCAACTTGTCAGTCGAAGCGCTACGTCAGCTTTTTACAGCCCCGCGCGGAGATGCGCGAAGCTACGCGCGTACGTAAATAAATCACGTGACTGATAAAACTCGGACGTTCCAAAAATAACGGGCGGAAAATGAGCGATTGCGCGGCGGAAAATTTATTGCGCAAAGCAAAAATTATTGCTCTTTCCTCTTCGCGAATGAGTTTCAAAAAATCCATATTACTGCTAGAAATAAACTTTACAGTACATTCCGCTTTATAGTACAAATTTTGTAATATTAATCTGCAGTGATTATAAAATTGACTGTAAATTAAAAAAAAAATTTCTATTGAATTAATATTCAATCGAAATCGTGAAATAAAGTTCACTTATCATCACATTAAAAACTTCTTTTCAAATCATAATAAATTTTTTATGAAAATCAATTTTTTTTTGGCTTCGAAAGTTGAACATTTTTCGAATTTGAACAATTGATCATCTCTGCATATTATTAATCTGCAGCAATTATAAAATCATTTGTCAACCCTTAAAAGCTGACAGAAAATGCGAGTACCGATTAAATATTGAAAAAATTGTGAAAAATAATTGCTATCCATTAGCACAATTTTTTTTTCATGAATCCCTAAAAAAATTGGTAAAAATTAATATTTCCTTGCATTCAGCAATTCACATATAAATTTGAATAGCTTATAATAACTGCATATTATTATTATAAAAAAAATCACGAAGCCAATTGTACTGTCAAATTTCTAACTAAATAAATTTAGGTTTAAAACGCTGCTTCCTGAATCCTTTTCTCCCTCCCCCCTTTCCTAAGGTCTCGAATCTCCCTTTAAAAGTTCCGACACGGGTAGAGCGTCTCTGAGCGCAATAAAAAAAAATGCGTATAGGCGATTTTACATAACCCACGTCAGTCACTCTGTTTCCATGCAAAGTGGCTGAGAACTCGTTGTTCCTCACAGCGAAAGATGACTCACATATTCCGGTAAAAATGTCATTTTCAAAGATCTGTATTTGCATAAGTAAAAAAAAAAAAAAAAATAACAAAGAACTAAAAATTTTATCGGAAAATGTTGAATTTTCTTTTGATGATAAAAATGAATCTCGTGGGCGTTAAGTGCGAGATGAATATCAGCGGATGCGGGTCTTGTGAGTGATTTGTCAAGCGAATGGAACAAATTGAGATGAACTCCAAGCAGAAAAAAAAAAGTGAACAAAGCTTTAAGAGATATTTTTCCTTTCATTTAGACCGGTAAAAAAAAAATCGATCCACACCAGGCGAGTCGTTGATCTGATAAAGTGACGAGAAATAAACAAAATGGTAGAATAAAGAAGCAGAAGAAACAAAACCACTAAAGAGAGAGAAAAAAAAGGGCACGTAACGTCGCAATAATGATAACAAAGGAAAGTAAATAGCTTTTCCGGTCTCGTGGAACGAGTAGTGTCGAGGCATCTCGACGAGTTTCGCATTACGTATTAAATTGCGAGTACAATTCGACGAGAGAGAGATTAAGAAAAGAATTTAAAAACAAAAAAAGAAAAAACTAAGATTTGCATGTCTTGTAATCGATGTACGTGTTGCCATGGTTACCTAGATATCTGCCTCGATGTTACAGAATAGGACCCGGTCTCGAGGAAATAAAAAAAAATTATAATAATAATATAAAAAAAAATCTATGAAAAATAAAAAAAAGAAGATTTTGTAAATATCATGTATACTAAAAGCATAATTATTATATATTACTGTCAAATATCGCTCTTATATGATGTATTTTTTAAGTATACGTTTATCATTGCGCTCTACGTTGATACACGAACTGTACTTTTATTTGCATTATATTAAATCTCGCTCGAAGACGATACGATATATTATTATAACAGACCAAACGCAATTGTACATTGATTATGTGTTTTATACATACACACGTATAAAAAAAAATGTATACACTTAGATTAATGCCATAATACCTGCAAGAAAAATGAATATAATATACATATGTACATCTATATATAATTATTATAATGGATATATATGTGTGTATGTATTTATATTATATTCTTTATAAATATGGGTCATTTCACATCGTGGAGCTTTTTATCGATTTTCAATTGTTAGCCAAGTTCTTAACATTAGCCGCCGCAAGGAGTATCAATAAATTTTCCGCGAGTTTAAATGGCAATGAAATGAATCGAGTAATGGAAATAAAGCTTATAAATAAATCGAGAGATGCCGAGAATGGTAGATGAAAAATAATAAATAAATAATGCGAATGAACACAAGTGTTTAATCGTTCGACGTGGAATGATCTGTATGTCAATGTTGATTTTTCGCTATTTATAGAGACGAAAGAAATGCGAGTGAAAGAAGTGAGAAGAAGCGTTCGTGTAATGGCGACCCCACGGGTATTATATAAAGAAATTATATCATCTATGCGACACAGCGCGCGTGTCGTTATTCCCCTCCCCCCCAACGTCTTTATTCATTATTTGTGTAGATAATTATTATTAAATATTCGCCCATAAGTGTCCAATGAAATCTCGTTAATGGTGTATCGTTTTATTTGTTTTTCGATTTTTTTTTTTTTTTTTTTATTGACCCCGGAAATATGAATTATATTATATAAAATATACACATATATACATTGTATACATAAAAATCCGAACAAATCTCAAAATCGTATGTATCGAACGCGGAAGCCACAATAGAATTTTCTGTGATTATAAAATGCCGATTTTTTAATGAATTTTAATTTTTTCATTTCACTGCCGATTTTCGTGCTTGTAGAATTTTTTTTTTTTTTATTCTATACAATCTGTGTAAGGGCAAGACTCGAGACGTGCTTTCCATTGTGGAATATGGGAGTCGTGAGTTTTGGTGACTTTCTGCTGATATTTACAGGATTTGACGTTATCGATGCTTGCAGAAAATGCAAAAGATCGGTTTTTGTCACGGTCTGGAAAATTTTTTGGTGGGGGTTACTGCAGCTAATTTGACTGTCTCGCGGTCATTTTGGAATTCGAACAGGTTTTTAATAATTTTCAAAATAACCTATCGCATGAACCGATTTCGAAACGATTTTTTGAATTCGTAAATCGAAATGTAAAGCTGCTAAAGTGTGATCCTAAATAATATTGAATGTACTTGCACTTATGAAGAACTGTTGAGGGAAATATTCCAAATTCCACAGAAGGTAGAGCATTTATTTCGTTTTCGAAAAAAAAAAAATTCGAAAAGCTATAAAATATAAATTTCTGCATAAGATTTGTCAGAAATTGCAAATATTAAAGATGCGCTGCTGCTTCACTTGTGTGCCAAATTTGAACTCGATCATCTGAACAGTTCTTACGTTATAGGTGATTGAAATTTTAAAGACACATACACATGCACATATCGACTTTTTTCAAAACCACTTTTCTTAATTTTTAGGTCTATTTCAAGTATCCTAACACAAATTTTATGAAAACACAGCTTCTTTTATGAGGAAATAAAACCATCGATTTTTTATTTAACGGGGAATATCGTCTATCCCTAAATAAACTTTTGCTAGGAAAGAGACAGAGAGGAAGAGAAAAAAAATTGCCACCACATTTCTTAGTATTTCGGGCCATTTTAAGGGCCCTAAAATACAAATCCCGAATTTTAATTTTTTTTCATGAAAATAAAGCTTTTTCTATGAGGAAAGAAAACCATCGATTTTCAATTAATCGCAATATATCGCCTATCCCTAATTAAACTTCTGTCGAAAAAAAAAAAGAAAAAACATTTTGCAATTCACGTTTCTCAATATCTTAGGATATTCCAGATGTCCTAACATAAAAATCATAAATTTTCTTTTCATGAAAACAAAGCTTTTGCTAAGAGGAAATAAAATCATCGATTTTGAATCAATCGCAGTTTATCGCCCATCCTTAATTAATCTTCTGTAGAAAAAAAAAGGGAAAAAAAATTTCACAATTCACGTTTCTCAATATTTTGGGACTTTCCAAATATTAACATAAAAATGTCACATTTTTTTTTTCATGAAAACGTAGCCTTTTCTATAAGGAAATAAAACAATGGTTTTTTTTTAATTAATCGCAGTATATTGCCTAATCAATCTTCTGTAAAAAAAGAGAGAAAATAAAATAAAAATTTGCAAACAATATGCTCCGTATAAGTACTACGGCTTCTGCCGAACGCCTTTGCGATTCTATACGTGACTCGATCACCGCGCGATCGGCCTTTTTCTCCCGAGTTTAATTGGATGAGCGACCGCGCGCAACCAGTCAAGTGAGATAGAGAGCGGAGCTGTACCCAAAGGCGGTGTTAGGGCGAGGACGGATAAAGGGTAAAAACGGTGTTACGCAAGTATTCCTGGAACGGTTCACCTCTTGGTCCGGGAGTATTGATTGTCACGTGAACAGCGGAGAGTTGAGGTCTCATTTTTTTTAAATCCCTCCTAACGAAGCGAACGTTTTAACAATTGGCAAAAAAAAAATCCTGAGACGAATCGATAATTTAAAAAAAACTCCCTACAACCGGATTATTTTTTTTTTTCGAAATGAATAAAAAATGTACGATACGTACAGTCCGGCCAAAAGTGAGTTTCAGAGACAATTTTGATCGCTTCCCGATGAGATAAAAATCGGAAACAAATAATGCATGTAAAACGTGCTGAAAAGATTGATTTCGGACAATAATTATCCCAAAATGTTATTAAAAAATTGGTGAAAAAAACAATTGTTCAACAGACAATCAGTCAACCTCACTTTTTTTCTAATGAAAATGATATGTTGATTTAATTGAATGCATACGAATTTTTTTAGATTTTTTTCGTTATTTTGATTTTTATTTTTTTTATTTTCAATAATGTGCGCGAAATAACGAATTTTGGTGTTCGGCATTAAATTATCTACTACACTCAAGTTTTTTTTTGCAAAGCTCATATCCAAAATTTGTTATATTCTGCGTATTTTTCAAAATAACAAAAATCAAAATCAAAATAAAGAAAAAAATTTGAAAAAATTTTCATTTAAAAAAAAGTTAGGTTGACTGATTGTTTGTTGAACAATTGTTTTTTTCACCAATTTGGTAATAACATTTTGGGATTATTATGATGCGAAATCGATCTTTTCAGCACGTTTTATATGCATTATTTTTTTCCGATATTTATCCCATCGGGAAGTGATCGAAATTTTCTCTGAAAATCACTTTTGGCGGGACTGTCTTATCATACATCCTTAAATCCTTTTATGCTCCATTGGATTTAAGTATCGTATTTTTTTTTTCATTTCTCACGGCTCTTAAATCCATAAGCTGTTCGTTTTTGTTCCTTTTTGACAATAGGAGATTAATTTCTCGATGCTGGCGTGAAATCTCTCGGTAAGAATCTCACGTTATTGTTCTGGAAGCGTATAATTGTAAAAGCGAATTGAATAGACGATCGGTCCGCGTCAATATTATGTCAGAGCCACGGGATTTCATTAATACCCTGCAGTGCCACTCTGCTCAATATATCCATAGCTTATTCAATTATAAACTCAAACCTCGACGCGTGTCTGTGATAAATTCATTTAATTACTTGAGCTCATGTAGTTCCTAGAACTTTTTTCATACTTAAATTTAATTTGCATGAAAATTTGAAAAATGTTAATGTCAATGAAGTATTAGAAAAAGTGGACATTTTTTTTACGAATTAACTCTAAAATTAGATTTTGAATTTTGAAGGCACATACAAAATTTTCGAAAAATTTTCGTATCGCTTTAATTCGGGTAAAATTTCAACAAATCAACTGACATTTTGTTACACAGGAAAAATAACATTCAGCCCTGTTACGTATCAAATTTGGTGATGATCAGTAAAGCGTATCAAATTTTACGTTAATTTGAATTTTTTGAAAAATTTTCGTTTTCCTCAAATTCACGTAAAATTCCATCAAATTGATTGAAATTTTGCTACAGAGGAAAAATGATTTTCAGCCTTAGTGCATATCGAATATGATGATAATGAGTCAAGCGGTTAGAATTTTACGTAATTTTGATTTTTTCAAAGAATTTTTATTTTGTTCGAACTTAAGCAAAATTTCATTAAATCGATTAAAATTTAGCTACACAGGAAAAATAATATTCGGCCCTGTTACGTACTAAATTTCCTAATGATCGGTAAAGTGGTTCGGATAAAAAAAATTTTAAACAATGATGTAAACTATAATTTTGCACATAGCTTCGTCAATAATTTGCATCATTCGCAAAGCTTTTCAACGTGGACGTCAAAAATAAAATAAACGAACTCATAAAGACGGCTTTTCGAAAGATGCAAATTAATAAGCAAGCAATGTGCAAAGTTCATCTTTATTTTTATTGATTACTTCGTATGTAATGAGAAAGTAGAAAATTGTTCTATCGATCAGCGCAATACAATGTTTGAATTAAAACAAAAAAATTTAGTGCAAATATACTAATAAAAACGAAAAATACGAGAAAATAAATCCGTATCGGGAAATGAATTTCACGGTCACTGAAACGCTCGCCACTTATTTGAACAGCAGCCCGCAATTCAATAGTTTCGTGTGCCAATGTTTGTTTGTTCCGAGACAAAAAAAAGCGCCATCTAAAGGCGTTTGCTTCACTCGATCGTCGTGATTGCTCTTCGAATAGAGTCAAAGATTTTTCGATGCTTACACAGCTGCCGATTAATTATTACTTTTCTTATTATTATTCTTATTATCGCCTATTTTTATAAGAATTACGTGTCTAGCTGAACTGTAGGTATAAAAGGAATAAAAAAAGTGAACAGGTGCTCAAACCTATCGCGGCTAATAATAACGACAATAATACTAATAATGTGACGCCATCTGTCGAACAGACTCAGTTGGAAACTCATTTCGGACTTTCGTATTGACGCACTGAAGTCTCAACTAGAGGAATATACGGGGCATTCTTCGTCAGTGCAGATTTTTTTTTTTTTTTTTTTTGACGCGTTGAGACATTTTTTGAACGTTTCCCTATCTAATTTTTTTTTTTCTGCACTACAAATAAATATCTCTGACGTAAAAAGCTGAAAAAAAATGTGAAGGTCACTTGAAGCCATTCAAATTAATCCTTTTTTACATTTTCTTTGTATGAAAACCCCATTTTTCGAAATAATTATTTTTAAATACCATTAACAAATTGAGGATAATATTTTTCAAATAAATCAACTGTCAATCTAACTTTTTTTTAATGAAAATAATTTGACGAACGACGTTTTCACAACATATCAATAAACAGATTAATCTGTTTGAAACGACGTCTTTTCACCCTCTAAATCTTTCGGCTAAGCGATTTGTCCCGTTGGGAATATACCTTAAGGGAACCGAGTCACCTAAAAAAGTCATAGGTTTTAGTTTATATTTTTCAAAAAAGTCTATCGCTGAAAGAATTTGTTTTCTTATGACTTTTTTTTAGGTTACTGGGACTCCTTAAGATTTTCAACTTTTGGCACTATTTTCAACTGTTTTAGTACCTTCCTCTTATTACTTTTTCATAGAGGGAGCTTCGTTTTCACGAAAAAAAAAAAATTTCAAAATTTTTACAACAGACAATCCAAAATTGTCTAAAGTGGTTTAAGAAAAATGTCCGGATGTATTTGTACTTTATATTGTCGTACTTTTTTGAAAAAGGTTTATTAACAAAAAGAATACAGAGATGTTATTACATTTAAGGGCACCGACCGAATCATCTCAAAACATCAAAAAGTCATTTTATATCCCCCGCTGGTTACCAGGGAAAATCAATAATCTCACTTGTTTCCATTAAACGATGGATCCACTCGCAAGTCATTAAACAAATCAATAAACATGTAAACTCTTAGAGTATTCTCTTACATTAACGTCTTCACACATATCATACACCACAATATAAAAATTACACAACGTGATGTGACCTCGGGTATCAAATTTGTGGCAAATCGGTAAAGCGGTTTTCACGAGATTTGGAAATTTACGAAAAATTTTCGTTTCGCTCCAATTCAGATAAAATTTCATCAGACTGATTGAAATTTTGCTACAGAGGAAAAAAAATAATATCGATGAGGAAAGTGGTTCGGATTTAACGTAATTTTTAATTTTTCGCAAAATTCTATTATCATTTTCCGCAAAGCCTCCGAAAAATAAATAAACTTCCTCACAAGCTTTGCGAAAGATAAAAATTAATGCGGAAACAATGTTCAAAGTTCTACATTGCATTCTTTTTTATTGAAAATTTTTAATTATCAAAAATTAAATTTCATCATTAAAAATTTAATTAAATTATAAAAAATTAAATTTAATCAATAAAAATTAAATTACATTTAAAAAAATTAAATTTAATCAATAAAAATTAAATTTAATTTAAAAAAATTAAATTTAATAATTAAAAATTTAATTTAATATTGAAAAATTTAATTCGATAATTAAACATTTAATTTAATGATTGAAAATTATATTTAATGATTAAAAATTAAATTTAATTATTAAAAATTTATTTTAATTATTAAAACTTTAATTTAATTATTAAAAATTTAATTAAATTATAAAAAATATTAATCCAAGTAATTATTAATATCGTAAAAAAAATCATAGTTCCGGACTAGCGACGTTGCAATCGGTCGCGGTGATAAAGCTCATCCGACAACAACTTAGTGACGCCCGTCCGCGATACCTATATAGATTGGCATGGCCCGGTAATGCATAATACACTGTTGTCCGTGTGTTATGTGTTGTGTCGGTGAGTGCGCGTGGAGAGGAGAGTATATCGTGTGTATAGAAGCCGCAGAGCGGCTTCGGACACAGGGAATGCGCGCTCGAGTTTCCAAAGAAAACAAACGACGCGCGGGGCCTGGTGCGGTTGCGTCAATCGAATTGCATTCGCGTTAACGGGCGGGGCTCGAGTGTACTACTGGCATGCGCGAGTTCCGCTCAGCTCGCCTCTTTCCATCACCATCGTCGCCACCGTCAAGCGTTTTGTGCTCCTCGCTCTGCAGTAGGTATGCTATACATTCATCTGCAGTGAACCCAGCCACGTGCCAAGCGTTTTCCCAAATTGCAGGGGCATTACCTCCTCACCGTTCGGTTATTTGCTTTGGGTTTGCGCTATTCGTCAATCGCTTGTTTCCCCACCATTTTATTTCTTCGAATTTTGTTTATGTAATCGATAGTCACGTGGCAAAGTTACTGTACGGAAAATGGAAATCCACAGAATGCGATTTTTAAATTATGCCATTCGATATTCCGCTTTGAAAAAATATTTTTTTTAAATTTCCATAATTCGGATAAATCTGAAAAAAATTTATTTAAAAAAAAATTATTTATTGTTTTAATCTGAAAAAATACGTTTCTACATAAAGAAATATTTAAACAATCGCTTGTAGTAGATTCGGTATTTTTTAGATTTTTCAATAATTTTTTTTATCTAAAAAGCTTGAAACTTTTAGAAGAACATTCTTCTCGACTTTGGCTATAAGCTAGATAATTTTGTTATTAAACAAAGTGTTTTTCAGAATTTTTTCGTATTTTTTAATTATGGCATTCGATATGTCACTTTAAAAATATATTTTGAAAAAAATTGCGATAAAAAAAATAAAAAATTTTTTTTGCGTAGTTGAGGGTCTTGATAAAATTATGAGCTCAATCAGAGGGGTCGAGGTCAACACCTGGTCAAAACGGGGTGGATTGCCCCATAGTGATAGATATATTTGAGATAGTATGATTTGTTTTATCTGAACATCCGGTTACTTAATTTTTTTCTGCAATCAACTTAACCGGTAGAACCTCCGGAATATTTTGGATATTTTTTTTTATATGTGTCTAATCCAGAATAGGAATAAATCAGAATAATATGGAGATCTTGGCGCATTTTCCATAAGAACCCGTACTACATTTTTCGAATTTGGATTTATTTATTTCCAGAAAACAGTCGGTAACATCGGTTGAAATTTTACACACAAACTCGTTAATGTACTATCTACAACACACAAAAAATTCAGTAATTTATCATCAAATTCAGATCGCGAACATACTAACATTTATTGAAAATTAACTGTTTACAGTTATACAAAAACTTGAGACCGTTCTGCAAACTCTTTGAATGCTACATTGATTACAGATTTCTTTAATAGAAAGACTTCACTCAAAATTAATTTTTTTAAATACTTTGCGTCGAGTCGCTACCGCGGCTCTTGAAAGTTTTTATTAAATTACAGATAAAGACAATAATTATCAAATTTTTATTCCATGAAGTAATGCTTACCTTTTTTTTGTAGTGTATGCAATTAAAAGGTTCTTAAAAATAGTAATCGGATGAGAATAGTCAGCGAGAATGGTATTTGAATAAAATTAATGGAAATGTCATTCGATCGTCGACGAGAATGATTAGAGTTATCTCGTTCGAGCCTTTCATCGATGCTCGTTACGCGTATTGTCGTCGTAGTGCTGTTCATTGAGATCGAGCTATAATTCTGCAGTATATAGTACTAGACGACGAATCAACTGGCTCTACCGGCTAATTTCCTCGCAATAACGTTTATCACATACGTACGATATGCATATATCTGTAGATACGGAATGGCGTATATTCTCTCGTGATCGATGCAGCTGTGCCGCTCTCAACTTGCGGCTAGTATTACGATATGCTAACGCATGTCGTTCTTCAACGGTATATCACAATAGCCATAAGCATGTGAGCTCTGTAACCCTAAGCACTTAATATGCACTCCAATTATTCTCAAGAAGTTTTTATTTTTTTTATTTTTCCATATAGATTTTTTTCAGTTCAAATTTTAATAAATAATTTTTTTATTTTACAATTTTTCTCCATTCACGATACTACAATGAATTTCATGTGAAATTTTTTTTTTTACAGTGCAGCTTTTTATAATTGCAATAAATTTAATTGTTATATCCAAGGAAGCAAACTCTCGCTATTTTATTATGACAAATTACTAATTTTTTAACGACTGTCTATTATGTCATTTTTTTCTGTCGAGACAGGTTTGAAAAATTATGGCAAATTGAATAAAATTAAAACAATAACGTTGAATAAAAAAAATTCCAATTGCAGAAGAAACGAAAATTGTGAGTTCTGTAATTCTAAGCACTTGAGATGCACTCCAATTATTCTCGAGAAGTTAAAAAAAAAAAATTTCTATATATATTTTTATCAGTTCAAATTTTAATAAAGAACATTTTCGTTTTCAATTTTGCTCTATTCACGATACTACAATGAATTTCATGTGAAATTTTTTTTTTCAGTGCAGATTTTCATAATTGCAATAAATTTAATTGTTGTATTTAAGGAAGCAAACCCTCGCAATTTTGTTATAACAATTTACTAATTTTGCAACGAATTTCAAATATCTCATTTTATTCTCTCAAGTTGGGTTTGAAAAATAATAAAAAAATTCAAACAAATTAAAAAGAATAATATGCGAAAAAATTGTCAATTAGAAAAAAAAATTATAAATCTTTTTCCATCCCTAGTTCAGCTTAAAATAATTCCATAAATTCAAAGTACGTAAGGACAGTATTAATTAATCTCTTGAGCATATGAGTTTCTGCATCATCATCGATCAATTTGCTTCGTTACAAACTTCTCTGTTGTAATCAATTTTCGTAAACTCCCGGGAATATCCCTTCGGCCCTTATCCATTACGCAATTAATAGTTATGAATTTTCAGCTGCTGTGTATGGACTTTAAGCATATTTCCTCCATAGTGAAAGTACACATGAAAATTTACCTCACAGTGGAGCTAATTTTTTATCGCTGCGTATAAAAAATAAAGAAAATCAAATCATAAAAATTGTATTCGTGAGGGCATAAGTTTCGTGCGACGAGCCATCGATTCGTGACCCGGTATTATACTTCGAGAGGACACGCAGCGCATTAGAAAATATTAAATTGGTCGCGCGTGGCTGACATTTCGATTTACGTAGGACAAATTCACGTGACGAAAATTTGACTGCGCTTTGAACATCAAAAACATCAAGCGATTACAAATTCAGCAAAATTTAAACTGAAATTCATATTTCTCTCCTAATAAAATATCGCATATTCAGCACTGAATTTTTAATTTATTTAAAATTCGAGACTTCGTAAAAAAAAAAGGAAAAAAACTTGGTGAAGATAAAACGAATTTCGATTGTGCATAATAATTAAATAATATATTATTATTTGGTAAGCAAAGTTTTACAAATTTTTTGCAAACGATTTATTACCGTTAATTCATCACTTTCGTTGATTTTTTCGAATACATACAATATTAAATAAATAATTTTGTTGTGATTTTGGAATTTTTTTTTTAGAGAATATTGTCGAGGAAAAAGTTCACTAAAAGTTCGTTAAACTATTTTTGAATGCTTATTTGCTAGTCATTTTCTTTTTTAACATCCATTTTTTTATCATTTTTAGGGGAGATAAAAAAAAATGATCTCCAAAATCATTTTTTTGGCATCTCAATAATAACCCATCCAATTTTCTATAACAATTGAATTAAATATTTTTCGTAATCCGCTGAGCGTTTCAATATATGTCAAAACATTTTTTCTAATAATTTCCTAAAAAGTCACTTTAATTAAACAATGCTTAAAAAATGTTTTAAAAAATTTTTGGAAAATAAAATTGTAATTTTCGCAGGATTTTCCAATTGTGGTTTCCGAATATCGATAAATTTAATTTCTCTTCATATATGAGTGATATAAATGATAGTATCATTAACGTTTGGACGAAACTGAGAATTTTCGATGACCTGAACGAGGACAAAAAATCGCCTTAAGGGTAATGAAAATCCTCGTGCTTGTGAATCGGGAGAAAAAAAAGTGCGTATGATATGAATAGAAATTTCTTCTCTCCGAAAGATTTTGATTTTTTCGTTGCTCTTAGTATAAGTGCGTAGGCGTATCATGTAGGCATTCAATTAATCAGCGCGAAAATTTTGTGTATATCATTGTTATGTGTTGATATGAATTTGTAACCCATTGGAATCTCTGCGGCGCGACGAGTTGAAGGGAAAAAAAATGGCGAGAGAAGAAGAGGGTGAAAAAAAATCCATATTATAAGTATATAAAAAAGCAGCTCGCCACATCATCGTCGTTCGAATCTCGAGCGTGTGAACAAGGGCTCTGATAATAATTTCATTATAGTCGTTTATTAAAAACAAAATAATTGTGACGAAATGTGCGGCAAAAGTGTGAGGCTGAAACGGCGACAAAATATATGGGGAAGAAAAAGAAAAATATAAAATAAAAGCGCTCATGTGCATGGAAAAAATTGTAAAGAGAGAAAAAAAAACGCACTATTGACGGAGGAATAAATCTGCAAAAGAATTATTGTATGAGTATATAATATTTAAGTGAAATAAGGGGAAGAAAAAAATTTTAAATTAATGAAAAGTTTAAGCAAAGAGTCCGAACGCGTCACAAAAACAAAATAAATAAAATATAAAACGAATACATTTACAGGGACTAACGTACTGAGGACGAAATACACAAAATCCACAGAATGGGCGAGTATACATTGAGCGATCAAAACCAGATCGACGTGGAATTTTGCCAATAAATAAAAAACTGCGAACACACGAGAAAAAAAAACATTGTAAATTTGGGCGTGTCGATATAATTACTATATCCCTCCGCCCTGTGATTATGTTTATTGAATTTTAGAACAGTATATATTCGCTATTAAAATGTCGTAGTTGTTATCGAGGAAAGAAAAAAATGATGTATTATTTGATCTAGTACGAATTATGATTTATGGAGATATATATGATAATGATGGAATGAAAAAAAAAAAAAAAAACAAACAAATAAGAAGATGAACAAACCAAGAAACCAACAACAACTAAACTTACCAATCTCATTTTTTGTAAATATTAATTTAAATAAATCCTATTGTAAAGATTGTATGTTTTACATGTTTTATCGTATACATATGCTATTGATAGAAATATCACCGATAACGTTTTGTCATTATTCTTCTATCACCCATCATTTTTCCATTCACTAATCCTTAGTTTTTCGAGCGGCTATAATGTTACTAAAATATAGTAGCGAAATCCAGGTTTGTCCTGGTTTTCACTTGAAGTTTTCGAGTTATGAAAAAAATATTGGCTTTTTCGTGATCAGCGGAAAATTTCCGATTAGATAGCCTTCTCAAAATTAGTAAAATTCGAAATTTGTTTTTTCAACGTTGGACACCTTGATTCAGTATTGCCAAAATTAGGTATTTTTAACTGGCCATAGCTTTTTTTTGGCTCGACCGATTTTCAATTTTCTTTTTTTGTTCGACAAAGCTCGGCCAAATAAACAGAATGCCTGCAAGATATTGACCCAATCTTAATTTTCACGGAATGATGAATTATAACTGAACTGTAATTTTTTCATTTTCACAACCCCGAATGTGGAACCAATTGCTACGAATAATTCGTGAAATATGAGACTAAAGAATTTTCGGAAAACTCTAATATTAGAATCGTTAAAAAATCGTGTGTGTTCGAAAAAATCGGACAGTACTTCAGCTAATGAGAAAAGTTGTTTTAGCGATTGTTCTGAACTTTTGGTAAAATCTTCCATTGCAAATATTTTTAAACACATCTTTAACGATTTTTTCTTATCCAAATTTTTCACGATCTTAAAAATAACAATATTTTTCTGAGTGATATCGACGATGGAAATAATACCCAATTTTTCTCGTAGCAATGTATTTTTTTTCTTTTCGTTTTCTGCGATCACTGGCACAATTCCAAGTTTAATTATCACGATGCTGACCCATAGCCCCTTCTATTGTAATAAAATCACCGATCTCGATGGTTCATGGTCGTTGGGTGTACCATGTAAAGATCCTGGCACGTGTGACCAACTAAAACGTCGAGTGTGTCGTTGGTGGTCAACTTTGCGTAGGTATGTCAGCAGCTGCGTCAATTTTCATTGATCACACGATTCATGTCAGCTCGTCGTCGTACATAACAATCTCATCTCTGTTTCATCAACGTCAAACTTCCGCAACAATTACAACAATCCTCTCTGAAAAAATGGCACATCGAAAGCCGAAATTTCGAAGACTGACGCCAGCTAGTTTTCGAGCATTATGATTGGTCGCCTTTTTTTCGCACTTGTGAAATAAAATACATTGTCTTTTGAAAATTGATTTTCTTTCGGAAATTGATTATCTTTCGAAAAATGATTTTCTTTCGAAAAATGATTATCTTTCGAAAATTGATTATCTTTCGAAAAATGATTTTCTTTCGAAAAATGATTTTCTTTCGAATATTGATTTTCTCTCGAAAAATGATTTTCTTTCGAAAAATGATTTTCTTTCGAAAAATGATTTTCTTTCGAAAAATGATTTTCTTTCGAAAAATGATTTTCTTTCGAAAAATGATTTTCTTTCGAAAAATGATTTTCTTTCGAAAAATGATTTTCTTTTTAAAATTGATTTTCTTTCGAAATTTTTTTTTTCTTTCGAAAATTGATTTTCTTTCAAAAATTGATTTTCTTTTAAAAATAGATTTTCGTTCGAAAATTGACGAATGGTATAAATATGCAAATTTAATTTTTCTTGTTACTAATCATTATAATTCTCCTAATAATAACTGAAGTGATGCGGGATCTGTTGGAACTCATTAGCCATTCCATTTCTTAGCATATGTGCACATCGGACAGATTAGAAGCAGAAAAAAAAGAAAAACACACAAAAGGCGTCATCGTATCGTCGTGCTGATGCTGCAGGTTGCTCGTCCATCTGCACGTCCGTCATCCAGATAAGAGATTATTGTACACACAGACCGCCCTGTATACTCACCCCCCCAGTAAATAAATCCACTACGTATGGGACATTCCACGCTAAATCGACAGGTTGTTAGATTATTATACAAACATTTTGTCAATTTTGGAGATAATTGATTCCAAACTATTTTAGAAGATATAAATAAATTCAGATTAAACATTATTGGGCATACAGAGTATTTTATGTGGTTACGATTTACTAAATGAATATTCCATGCATGGTGTATTCCACGCCAACGCGACGGGTTCGTGATTGATCTAATATTAAATATCCTTGTGTATGGGACGTTCCATGCCAGCGCAACAGAGTTCGGGGTGGTCTGTTATTTATTTTTATTTTTGCTTACGATAAATTGCACGCTGTCAGCAGCTAGTTACTATAATACAAGGAATTTGTTTGTTGATGTTTTATGCCAATATTTTTTAATTTTAGGAATAATCGATATCAAACTATTTCAGAGAATGAAGGTCAATTTAGATAGGACATTATTGAGCACACAAAATCGTTTACATTCCTCCTCTGCGAACAAATATACCTATGGGACATCCCACGCAAAAATGACATTTTTGTGAACGTCGTATTATTATATTTTATTTACTTTCGGTATTTTGCAGAAGGGTCGAGAAAAGTATTCTACGATATCTTTGAAATTCAGCATTTTTGCTTCACGCACAGAATTTTTCTCCTTGTGTGTCCACGGAGAGATAAAAAAAATGTTATCTTCAACTCCGTAAGAAAAGGTGCATGTATTTTTTCCCCAACATCCTTAGTCCACTTGGCCAAATTTCTTTAGTTGAAATAAACTCGAGTGACGTATTTTTTTGACCTCTATGTACCATAAAAAAAGTCCTTGTCGATTTGACCTGGAATGTCCTATAGCCAGGTAAATGATGGCTGCCGGTCATGACGTATACGGCTGATGATCGACGCTATCACCATCAATTATCTCAAAACACCTGGATGAGCGAGAGCGAGTCGGAGAAATAAAAAAGTGAGTTGCTGAGGAGCAGCAACACGACTTACAAGTGACCTTGGTGGACGTTGTAGAAGGAAACATATACACAATCGGCTATTGGCCGCACTCGGTCTTTCCTGGGACAACGGCGAACGATGCTCATCATGCTACGAGCATCACGAACCACCCTTCGCATCTCCCCCTCCCTTCCACCCTTTTTATCCCTTCCATTACCTTCCTACGTCGCAAACTCCTGGGCGAAAAGTTGCTGCTCCACGACGCTATCGCCGTCGTAGCCTCGGGGCGTAGCGGTCTATAACCTTCCGCACAAATCCTTCGTATATATATATATATATATATATATATATATATATATATATATATATATATACGCAGGGAGACAGCCATATATATGCATGTGTGTGTGTATCTTTCTCCCTCACTTTCTCAACTCGCTACGTCCCTCAGGAATCCTACGAGCATTTTACTCAATGATTATCTCGTCGAATCGGATAATCCTCGACGAGGGCGAAGCGCCTTTTCTACGCTTCTCATTTCAACTGCCAATTGCGATAATAATTCTTCAATGGATATATCCCAAAAACGATTTCGCAAAAGAATTGCTTTCCGTAAGTATTTTATTTTTATTTTTTATGCTCGCGTTGTTATTTTTTATTTTTAGAGGGTGGTGAAAGTAATTTTTGAGGTGTTTTTCCGAATACGTAATTTTCCGGCGAATTTTTTTTTTTAGATTCTTTAGAGAGACGTTGTAAATATGAAGCAGGTAATTGTCGATTCACCTTTCCGGTTGTGCAGTTGTATGTACCTTCGAAAACGTTTGGAATTTGCGAATTTGCATTTGTGGGATTTCAGGCTCTGCCTTAAGTCACCATGAGGCTGGTGTGACGTCATTTTGCTCGATCCTGGTGAATTCACCAGCAGATATATTACAGAAAAGCATTAAACGACCTCTAGCTGCAGATGGTCGGTTCAAAAGATATCCGCTGTGGGTTCGGCTGGCTCTTCCGATTAGCTAAACTGATATATTCCTCGGGAGGCGGTTTGCAATTACACGTGAAATCCAGGAAGCGCTCGTTCCCTCAACCACCGCTATATTACGCTTCGTCAGAACTTGCGGCAAAGCTTGCAAAGGACAGCAGAGATGTATATATTCCACATTTACGACTTTGCCTGAGGCGAGCCGTACAATACCTCAAACATTTCGTAGCTGACTGTGATAACCGGACGATTAACCTTAAGCTGATAAAGAACGAAGATTATTATCCATTATGGTATAATATTATTTATGTAAAACGGCAATAATAGTCTATTTATTGGGTACGATGAGCGACACTCGACTTAAATAAGACATTAGGACGTTTCGTTTATTTTCATAAATGTCAATAGAAAATATCGCTCTAAGCGTTCCTTTTTTTTATTATTAAATATGAAAGTTGATCTGGACAAAATGAACTTATGCCCAGATAAACATTCCGTACTCTTGTGATGACTATGCATCTCACAAAAAATCCGTTGAAAAAGGAGAAAGACGGAGAATAATCGGTTTTTCCTGGTTTTCACTGAAAAGTTTTGAGTTATCGAAAAAAATATTGGCTTTTTCGTGATCAGCGGAAAATTTCCGATTAGATAGCCTTTTTAAAATTGATAAAAGTCGAAATTTGTTTTCCCAACGTTGGACCACCTGATTCAGGATTGCCAAAATTAGGTATTTTTAACTGGCGATAACTTTTTTTTGGCTCGACCGATTTTCGATTTTCTTTTTTTGGACGACAGAGCTCGGACAAATGAACCGAACAACTGTAAGAGATTTGCAATTTTTTAGTTTCTACGTTATGACGCTTTCAAAAATGAGTTACAATTTCACTAATTTTCACTGCTCCGATTCGACAAATCAATTAACATGAAACTTTCCATAGATTTATACGTGAAACTAATTATTAACAATCATTTGCCTAATTCGTTATTGATATCGAACTACTTACGAGTTAAGTGAAATTAATGTTGAGTGAATACGAAAGTCTCTACATTCTTAACAGATATCGGCCACGACTTTATTAATACTCAATTTTTAGGGCTCTGCACGGCACGTTTTTGTTGTCAAGTCTAAAGACGCCATTTATTTTTCTCTGTGTTGCTTCCCAATAAGACACGCCGAATTGCGCATTGGCACGCCGAGCCCGTTCAACTTCTACGCCTCAGGTTCGCCTTGGACGTCACGCGACGATAAAGCACAACGAGCGGAGGGTAAGAAAGAATTTCCCATTCCGTTAGGGCTGCCCTCCGCCCTTCGCTATCTCTTACACCCTAAGCTCTCGTTGTCATGAAGATCAGCAAAATTTTACCTGCTATACCAGGAGAATACAGTAGCAGCGCTTTCAACTATTCCCTGGGGTCGAGTTCTGAATAAAAAAAGAAATCTCAGGCTGGCCGGAAGTCACGTCGCACCGTCTTTATGTTCCTGGTACCTCAACTCAAATTTTTCAACCCTCGATACAGCTATAAAATATTTATCCTCATTCGATGCCGCATGATGGAAAACATTTGTGTTTGGTTTTCTTTGTTTTATTAATTTTATTGTATATAATGAAAATGAAAGTTAGGCCTATTTAATTTTAACAGTCATTTTTTCAACTATTGTTCACCAAAAAAAATTATCCGCTTTTTTATCTTGTTTAATCAATTTATTTTTGTGATCACTTATATTTCAAAATAAATACAACTTATTTTTTTCTTATTATTTTTCATAAAAAATTTTTCATATGAAAGAAATTCGAAAAATGGTCCTCTAAACACAATTTGGCAGATGTTGGATGTTGTACAAGTAAAGGAGGAGGACGAGGAGATTAGTACTTTGTCGAAAATGAAGAAGAAAGTGGAATAAGCGAGAATGAAAATAAAAAAAATTTCGTACAGCAAGTATTCTTTGAAGTTAATGAAAAGCTCTCCTCAAAAGACAACGATTTATACATTTCATTATATTTATAGACAAATTATTTGTATATATATTTTTTTTAAATAAACTAATTTTGAAAACTATTTGTCACACAAATATCCGAAAAAAGTAATCAATTTTTTTTCTTACTATTTTTAATTTAATATTTCTCGAAGGAAAAAAAGTTCGAAATTTTTATTTATAATGAAGACAGGCAGATGTTGGATTTCGTATAAGTAGAGGAGAAGGAGATTGGTACTTTTTCGAAAATGAATAAGAAAGTGGGGCAGGCGAGAATGAAAATAAAAAAATTTCGTACCGCAAGTATTCTTTGAAGTTAATGAAAAGTTTTTTTTCGAAAGGCATCGTACAACAAGCTCTTTCGGTGGCGTTGATACAACGCCTCTTGTACTCTCTACCTTAGAATAATCCGCGGTTCTTTCACCACAGACTACAGGCAAACACTTTCCTTCATCGTCTTCTTCATTCTCCTTCGTCTCTTTTGTTTCCACGTCCTTTGTCACTGTGTCGGCAGAGAACGTCTCGTGGGCCATTGCCATCTATTGTGAATATTCAACTTTATGACCCTTTCGCTGCAGCACTTATTTCTGCGCATCAAACACATTATTTTTATCCGAATGATGCTGAAACAAAAAAAAACGAATTTTTGTGACTTGACGTGTATATTTTTTAATATAGCCCGTCAAAATAGAGTTTTATCACGAAAATATTTAATGACGGCTGATTCAATTCTGGAATATTAGTAATATCATTGAAATATTATTTCGAATTAGATTTTTCTTCTCGTTAAATGCACAAAAATTGAAAAAATGCATTGCGTTCGATGAAATTGTGAGCCATTATACGGACCTCGCCGGAGGAAGTGAAAAAACAGGGAACAAATCAGTTTTTTTCGGATTTTACATATAATTTTTGAGTTATCGAAAAAAATATTGCCTTTTTCGTGATCAGCAGGAAATTTCCGATAAGATAGCTTTTTCAAAATTAGTAAACGCTGAATTTTGTTTTTTTAACTTTGGACCCCCTGATTCAGAATTGCCAAAATTATGTATTTTCAAGTGGCGATAACTTTTTTTTGGCTCGACCGATTTTCAATTTTCTTTTTTTCTTCGACAGAGCTTGTCCGAATAAACAGAATGGCTGTACGTTTATTAATTTTCATAAATAAATAAATTTAAAATTAACAAAAATTTTTTTATTAAATTTGCTCAATGCATTTTTGATATCGAACTACTTATGAGATAAGTGGAAGTAATGTTGGGTAAATAAGAAAGGCTCTAAATTTATTAACTTATGACACTTTTTCGGTGACTGGGTCCTAAAAAAATTGTTACATTATCGGTCAGACATTTTTTTAATTTTCTCTACTGGAGATATTTTACTTAAAAATTAGGACACACTGTTGCACTGATTAGTTGTTGTTAATCTACTTGTGCGTCCAGCATTGTAGCAAGTTTATTGAATTATCTGATGGAACTAAACAAGTATGTTAGTACTATACTGCAGGTAAGTCATCACGATATTGCAGAAATCAGTTTGTGAGCTGCGAGCGTTGCAATTATTGGCCTTCATACGGGCCTCGCCGGAGGAAGTGGCTTAATTGAAGAATTAGCTTAGGTAGGAGTTGAGCTCGAGTAGTCACTATGCTCTGGCAAAGCGAAGGAACGAGCTGCCGCTGCTGTACCTCGAGTTCGCTCTACTCAGCTCCTCGATGTCTGCCTCGTATTCCCAGAGCCGCGGGGCACCATAGCGAAGTGGGTCGAGCCAAATGATATTGTTAAATGCAGATTTTAACGACGACAAACTCCTACGAGACATACAATTAGCACAACATTTCAGGAAGGCGATTGCAGCGCAATCAAACATTTACGGTTGATAAAATATCCCACAGAACTTCTCCAGAAATGTTATCTCAAAATAATGGTGGAAACAAAATGGCATTCTCAAGAATCAGACTTTTCAAAATATTTTTCGGTCTTATAGTACCGCAAATTTTCCGCATATTGACAATGTAAAAGAATTTTCACAAAAATGTTGTTTATAATAGAATCACGAAAAATAGCCATTTTTTTTCTTACATTTTGAACAAAGATACTACGTTCTATCAAAATAAAACAAACTCCATTTTTATTTAGAAATTCCTAAGCTCAGAGCAGCCGAAATTCGAAATTGCCACTTTCTTATTTTCGGCCATTTTAAAAAAAATTTGCATGGCCCCAAAAAAAGTGACACTATAATGGAATTGACGTTATTGTCTCCACTTTGCATAGTTCTCCCTAAAGAAAAAAGAAAATTTGAAATCGGCAAACCCAAAAAAAAGTTATGGCTTGTTAAAGATTCCGACAATTGGTAGCCCTGATATCCCAGAAGGGCCAAACTTAGAAAAAAAAATTTCGGTTTTTTGAAAATTTTTAAAAGCTATCGGATTGGAAATTTCCCGCTGATTACGAATTCACCAATATTTTCATTGATTTCAAAAAAATTTCCAGTGAAAACTACAAAAAAACGGTTTTTGCCAGGTTTTTCTGAGTATTTTCATGGTATTTTTTCCGTTATGTACACAAAATACGCTAAGAATAGATACATGACGACTCATCCGAGGGAAATTACGGAATACATGAGTTTACTATGACGCAAAAACGCGCGGAACCGAAGAGATTTATCTTTTATTCTATTTCCAACCCTTCAAATTATCCCAGTAATAGAAATGATTGACGGTGAAAGCATAACTGAGCGGCAAACGGTTTGGTTTGTTTTCCGGAGGCCTGGGGCATGTCAGAATCATTTCGAGGGTCCGATTGAGAATTATTCCTGAGGGGAATCTTAACAAGCCGCTTTCGTGTTATCGATCACCCAAACTCGTCGTCAACGTCGATGTCGCTTCCGTTGGCGTGACTGGCTTGGTAGTCGCAATAGTGGAAGAGACCACTCGGGTCATCCGGGATCTTCAGCAGGGTCGCGGTCTTATGGGTTAAGAAGACTTTCTCGCACTCACCCTATTTTGGTTGGCCCTTCGACCTCTATTATGGAGGAAGGTTCTTGAGACGAAGAAAACCACGAATCGGCAAAGCTGCGGTCAAAAGTTAGCGCAGCTAACGTAACTCACGAAATTACGAGTGTCGTGAATTTCCGGCTATATTATCACAGTTTTGGATTTACTAAACCTAAGATTTTGTAATTTTATCATCCGTAATACATTCTTGACAAAATTGAGAATAATATACATGAAATTAATAAAATACTTCCAGGAAATCAATTCGGCTCAAATATAACGATATTTTCGCAAAAAAAAAAAAAAAAAAACAATAAAAAATAAATAATTTGCACTTGAAAATGGCCAGCGACTCTGAATTTAGTTCGAAAAAAAAAATCTCAAAATTTTGTTATTCTTATTCAGAACTTAAGAAAATTCATTTTGCTAAAAAGTTCCGGTGCCTTCGTTAAAAAAAACGATCGATAATATTTTCAGAAAATTTGAGTCAACTTGAGTTAAAATGTCTCACATAAATCTGTATTAATTTTTTTGTTGTAGGTCATAAAATCCCACACATTTCCATTTTTCAGAAATGTATGTACGATGAAACTGTCTCAAAACAGAGCCGATTGAATTAAAAATTAAAAAATTCTAATATCTCGTTAGATTTCTATTTTATCGTATTAAAATTCGCAGTTCTTACAATAACAAAACCCTTTATAAAAAAAAAGTAGGTGAATTACGGTGGAACTGCTGACATAATTTTTGTCGTAATGCAATTTTTTTGGTAGCTTATCATTATTGTTGTTTACTATCCAAAAGAAGAATTTTCAACTTGTTCTTGAATAATTTTTTTTTTTAAGAAAATTTTTTTTTTTTCAAAGAATAAAAATTGATTTTGTATTTTGAAAACTTTTTTTTTGTTAAAAGAAAAATCAGCTGTTTGCTCTGAATATTAAATTTCTTACAAAAAATATAAAAAGTGAAGATGGGGTTGAAGAAAAAGGTGAAAACTGCAAAACGAACCGGAACGGAGAGCACGAAACCATATTCGGACTTCTACGCACTCGTTACGTTGAGAAAGAGACGAGGCGTCGGGTACAGCCGGTCAGCGGCTACGACTCGACCTTGCACTTCTAGGTTTGCGTGGAATAAACCAGTTACATCCCGCGTTTCAAATCCCGCGAGGAAAGAGCTTTTACAGAACTGCACACTGGATAATTCGTATCGCTACATCACTACATGATCACAAGTTTACTACGCCTCCGTCTAGAATCAGGGATAATCTCGTCGAATCCCCGTAGCTTTTCGCACGGGCAGAAATAAATACAAACAGATAATTCTATTAACTAGCACGAGTTTCCATTTAGCTTCGTATATACTGAGTAACTGCACTGCACATAACGAAAGTTAAAAAATAAAAACAGATTTGTGTTGCACGGGCGAAAAAGTAAATTTTTGCTTCCAAAAAATTTTTTCCAAAAATATTCTTTCCGTGGAATTTGAGGTCTCAAAAGTCTGTCTCTTCGTCTCTCTCATCTGACCTCCGAAAGTCACTTTTTGGCACAGGGGTGTAAAAAAAATTTCTACGCATGCGCGCAACAAATTTTCATGCACTTTTACGCACCAATGCAAGGAACTCAAAACATGTGCTAAAACTTTCTGACATACGTAGTTTTCTACAATTGTTGTTTGCGTTGAAATAAAATATTGACATTTTGCAAAAATCGATCGTGTCATCAATTCTTGAAAAATAACTTTTTTTAAATTTTGGGAAAAAAAAACGATTGTAAAGTTGAACGTTGAATATGAATCAACCGAAGATTCCGATCCTGAGCTGCGAGAAAAAAAGGCGCACATAGATGCTTTGGTCTTTTCGCTGTCGAAGCTGAACGGAAAATCGTTGTCACCTTAAGCGTGGGTGGACAACGACTACGAGTCTCTTTCGAACCTGTCAATAGTTTCACAGTGTATATATATAGCGAAAAGCGGACACAGACAAGTGAAAAGCACCGCAGAAACACAGCGCGCACACATTTTGCACACACTATACACACACAACACATCGGCGGAATTGGGCGCACACAGGTACATACATGGATACATGGATGCACAGTAAAAGGCACTTGGAAAGCACCGCCCTCGCTGTCTCTGTTTTGTTTTATCGCTATATACATATGTGACGTTAAAGGAGCGCCAGTGACGTCACTGGACCCACTCAGCCGATGGACGCGAGGCACCGAGGCGATAAACGTATTTATTAAGTGTGCTAAGAAGAGAATAGGAGAGGAGATGGGAACTAGGGGCGGAGGGGGGAGGGGGAGGGAGGCTTCTACTTTCGGCACCGATGCTGCCTTTGCTGTAAAACCCTCGATGCTTTCTACACTCTATTTATTAGTTAAATTTCTATACATATACAGGGACATTCTCACAACAGATTTTCTCACTTTGCTTTCTTAAAGAGGATACTTCGATTTATAGGAAAAATAGGAATTTCGATGAAATACTTTAAAAAGTGTAAATCGGGGAAAAAATTCTTTGGATCGGATTTTTTGTGCTAGTAGCGAATGGGTAGTTATATTTTTTTAATAATTTGGCAAAAATAATGAAATCTCAATTTGATGGGTTTTGAATATTTAGCAGACATTTTTTTTTGTAAGATGGCGTTGCAAAATTTTCGAAATATTGTACACGTTTCCATATGATTTCCTAGCAAAGTTTTTGATTTTCGGTAAAAAAGAAATTTCATTTCAATTAGAAATAAAATACACATGATCAATTAGCCAAATTTTGAAATTCTGTAAAAAAAAAATTACATGCTTGCTTAGTAAAGTTTTTGAAATTGGTGAAAAAGAAATTTCCCATGATGACCAGCAAAAAAATGGACACGTTAACTTGAGAAGTTGACGTGTCAATTTTCGGAATTGAAAATATTACACATGATTGATTAGCGAATGTTGCGGAATAAAAAGAAAAATCAGATGATGATGGACTTGCAACGTAATTATATATTTTCTGAACTTTTCATGAATTATTGCTCACTGGCTAAATTAATGTATTTTGTTATTTCAAATTATGATGATATTCAGAGTTTTGTGCGAATGATGTACGGTTTTGAAAATGTTGCGATTGGACCGCGAACGTCTCGGTTTTTTCATCTCTGCCGCCCTCGCGACGTCCGTCTGTCCTGTGCGGCTGTTACTACTACTCAGCGGCAGCCCCGCGGGCCACGGCGACAGCTGTCCCGTTCTATTTATGTAGGTACTACTTCGCTCTCGTCGACAGCAGCATCAGTAGCAAGCAGCAAGCAGCAACGGAGCTGCGACGAGGCCACGCGGCCGCTCACACATACTGCCCGAGTTTCGATAACTTCGCAAACTGGGTCTCTGGACGTTTCGATAACTAAATAAAGACACGCGACCCGACACCGCGTCACCTCTCGTAGTTCTACGAGGTGGCCATCAAAAGGACTGTAGAGACTTTCGATGGTTAACTAAATTCTAGTCGTAGACGAGCGCGAGCAAATTTTTTTTTCAATTTAAAAAAAATTATTCATTTTGCTCAATTTAAAAAAAATTATTCATTTTTCTCAATAAAAAAATTATTCATTGTTCTCAATAAAAAAATTATTCATTTTTCGCAATAAAAAAAATTATTCTTATGATTTATAAATAGGATACTGAATAAATTCCAGGAGCGAACTGAAGGGAGCAAAAGTACGTTTTTATTCATGGGGCGGTTATTTATTTCATCCTGATTCGATCTGTGACCCTTAATTTCTCTGATTTGACTCATAATTTTTTGCAGGATTGTTTATAATGTCCAATGCACCGGATTTTTATTTTTGATTTCTTCTATGCAAATTAAAAAAAAAATATTCTTTCAAAGTGACAACGATTGGCATTAAAAAAAACCTGATGAAATTATAAAAAGTACCTTATTGAAAATAGAATAGTTTTCTACCTTTTTTGGTGAAATAAAATTTTTAACAAAAATAAATCTACTGCAGGCTGGTCAAGCATTTATTTATGTAAAACAGGATTGTTTAGAAATTTTTCATATTTTTGAAATAAACTCTATGCCAAAACCATACAAACCACATTCTAGCACTAAATGCTCGACAAGTCGTCCATTGTAGATTGATTTTTTAAATTTATTTTGCAATAATTTTTTTAATTATTTTGCAAAAAGTTATACCCAATTGAAAATGTCGAATTTTGGTAGCCCTGACTTCCCAGGCGATCCAACATCAGAAAAATAAATTTCCTTTTTCACTAAATTTAAAAAAGCTATCTCATCGGAAATTTCCCGCTGATTACGAATCTGCGACCGTTTCATCAATTACTCAAAGAATTCACGCGAAAACAACGAGAAACCTGTTTATTACAATCCATGGAGCTCAATATAATGCGATACAAATTCTGGCAGTAAATCAGCGCAATCCAGAGGCTCTTTTTTACTTACACTTGCAACAGTATGTGTGAATGTTTATATTTATGTTTATTTACATTTTTAGTTGACAGATTATGGCTTCTGATTCATAATATATCACTTCAGACCTAATTTATCATAATGTAATTTTTTTTCGGTCTTTTTGTTTCCGACCTTAAAAATAAATGATAAAACTTGAAAATTGGTTATCTCCAATTATGGTAATCTTTTCCTTTATCGCTATTGCTTAGCCTGGCGGGAAAGCCCTCTGGAAATGTACTAGGGGTTGGTTATGAGTCTTAAGAGGGGAACATGATGGTGGGTCGAGTTGACTATCGATTACGGCCGATAATGTGACAGAAGTGGGGAGGGGAATTAATATAGCCTATAGCATATACAACGTGTGAGGAGCTATAGGCACAAATGGTGGGGATTCTCATCTCAGTGCACCGAGTATGCAAACAACTACTAATATAGTAATGGGATGTCCCTGTGCTATCTATATCGAACTTAGCCAGGATATCGCAGATATACCGATATACTGAACCTTGCATGACATTGATATAGCCCTAGAACATGAATTATGCTATACGACTGATGCTCTCAGCCCTTAAGGGTCATCAAAAAAAATTTCGGCCCGTTGTATTTTTCTTCCTAGCTGACAAATAAATTTCAATTAAATATATCTTTTGAATATTGGACCAAAGAATTTTTCTGTCAACATGAAAATCGATTAGTTCAACCGGCTCCGTTTTAAACCACTTTTGAGCTATTTTAACTTCGTACATGATTAAGAAAAAACTGCGCATTGAATTAATCTCTATTATGTCTTATTCCTTTTACGGCATCATTCTTCACTACTTGAGTAAAGGATTTTTTTTTATGCGTTTAAATTTAAGAGTTATGTCACATTAAGTGCTAACATTATTTTGAAATATAAAAAAAACCGAGGTTAAAGTTCAACAGGTCGCAATTTTTTGTTAAAATTTTTTTCTAAGTACATAAAAAGTACCGCTTTGCATAGTGTATATTTAAAATTCGTTTGGTTATTGGGATTTTGATTTTTTGTCCATCCCGAATCACGGGAACCGAAAAGAGTCTGAGTGAAGTGAGTGACTCACGCCGGCTGCGATAACGGCACTTCCGGCTTCGCAATCTTTTTTCAAAAAATCCTGAACACGTGCAAATGTATTTACTTCAGAATAAAAAAAACCCGAATAAAATTGAACGAATAGTTGTTAAGAAATAAATTCCCAAAGCGCACTCTTTAAATTTCGCTCCATGCTTAAGTAATCCCCCTTAATTTTCCTTCTCCGGGTTTTCCGTCCACAATTTAAGCTGTGGATTCTATTGGTGAAGCGTCAGCGAGTGTCTAACGACCGAGAAATTTTTTTTCTGTCGCATATCGTGGCATCTGTGTCACATAAAAGAGCGAGTGAATCGAGTCTATCACATCGATGAGACTCTCAATCGATTTGGCTGTGAATATTTCCAGGTTGTTGATCACAATAACAACGAAAGTTGCCTATACTTTGACCGTTCATAGGTAAATTTCATATTGCTTTTTCTCTGACACCTGTATATATATATATATATATATGTATGTATACATGTGTACATGTACATATATATATTGTGGCAACAAAAAGAATAACAACAACAACAACAAGGTAAATATGTCTTGGGCAGGCGTTTGAATCGCAGATGGTGCGATGTGGTCGTGTATCCCGAGCGTGGAAAATCAATACCGTCAAAACCTCGCTCACGAGGAGCCCGTTCTATCTGCTGTCACGTTGCTCTATCCCGATTAGCGTATCTCCCTGTTCGTTGACTGTGGAGTCAAAGGAAATCGTTAACTGTAGGTATCATAATGATAAAGAAAAGTGCATTAGATATTTCCACGTAGCCACGTTATTTCTATTATTTTTTACAAAGCTAATTCTGTGAGGAAACTTGGCTTTTTCACGTTTGGATAAATCTTCTCAGACGAAGCCAGGCGAATTTACTTTGAGGCAACGAATTTACTTCGAGGCATCAAAATTTACTTTCCAGATTTACTTATGGAAGATTGAATTTACTTTCAAGAAATCAAATTTACTGTAAGGCATCAAAATTTGCTTGTGGACGATCAAATTTGCTTTCAGAAAACCGAATTTACTTTGAAGCAACAAAATTTACTTTGAAGCAACAAAATTTACTTTGAAGCAACAAAATTTACTTTGAAGCAACAAAATTTACTTTGAAGCAACAAAATTTACTTTGAAGCAACAAAATTTACTTTGAAGCAACAAAATTTACTTTGAAGCAACAAAATTTACTTTGAAGCAACGAATTAACTTTGAGGCAACCAAATTTACTTTGAGACAACCAAATTCATTTTGAGACAACCAAATTCATTTTGAGACAACCAAATTCACTTTGAGACAACCAAATTCACTTTGAGACAACCAAATTCACTTTGAGACAACCAAATTCACTTTGAGACAACCAAATTCACTTTGAGACAACCAAATTCATTTTAAGACAACCAAATTCACTTTGAGACAACGAAATTTTTTTTAAGGCCCCTGAATTCACTGTGAGGCAACGGATTTTTATTCACGAATGTAAAGCGTTTCAACTTTCGTAACTATCGGGGTCATCAACCACGTCTGCAGGAGGAACTTATAAAAAACTACAGAAATTTAATGTCACTAACTACATGCTCCTTTTTTGAAGGCTTAATTCCGATAACAATACTCAGTGCATACCGGCTTTTACGAGAATCTCCACGCGAATGTAAATGTGTTTCAGTGATAAGATAATTTTATCGAGGTTGAGCGATGACAATAAGTCGCTACCGTAGCATATCGGAAATTACGAGTGGAACATGATCGATCGATAAATGTCTGTTTGAGCAGGATGAACTGATTATACTCTTGCATCAGAATTGGAAAAACGCTTTTTTTCAGTGCAACGCGGCTTTTTTGAGCTTAATCGAACCCATCAAGTCCGAAATAATATTTTCGCACCTGCGATTTAAATGCCACAAGGAAAACTCTCATTTAGAGCAACGAGGCAATCGATTAAATTGTCTTAATATTCCATTGTCGATAGAATATTTAAATGACAATTCTGAAAAATGTTATTATTGCCGGGCACTCGTGCATCTAGTAAAATAACGATCTGAAGCTAAATGATTGGTAACCGCCGGTGTAAAAAAAAATTCTACATGGCTACACAGACGGACAAATGGACGGACTGACTTTCTTTATAGAGGACAACTTTAATAGAAAGTAACCAACCAATCATTTAAATTATCGGAATATTCCATTGTCGATTGAATATTTAAATAATGAATAAAACGATTTTTTTTTTGAAAAATTTATTTCTTATAATTTAATAATTATTCGATCCTGCAATTTAGTGTACTGGGTAATAGTAAGCGTGATTTATTGACCATAGAATTATTATACATATCAAACTTATTGACGCGTATGTTGTTTTTCCTTATTATTATTGGTAATGGTATTATTGCTAATTTTTTTAATTTTTAAAAATGTTGTTCATGTCGATGCCATATATTCGAGTTGCTGATATGTGCAATTTGTATATTGAATAAAATTCGACTTACAGATTTATTGTATATAAAATTTAACATTCCGTATTTGCAAAAGAACTTCCGATACGTATATTAATTTTCCTAATCTTCTTAACACTAAACGTACGAATCAATTCGATTATCTAAATATTCCATCGTCTATGGAATATTGAAATATTGAATCGAAGAAATTTTTCCGCTGTCGGGTGCTCGTGTACCTAGGGAAAATACGAGCTGACTCTAGATGATAAAAAACTGGTGATGTAAAATCGAAAAAAAGCCTGTTTAATCAATCCTTCAATTTGGAGTAGTAGAAGTAAGCGTGATTTATTGACAATAAAATTATAATACATATTTAACTTATTGATGCGTCTGTTGTTGTTCCTTATTATTATTGTTATTGGTTTAAAAAAAAATAAAAATAAAATTATTTTGTTTATATGGATGCCATATATTTGCGTAGCTGATACGTTATTTTTATTGGTTTTAATACAAATTTTTGTTTTTAATTATTTTGCTTATACGGATGCCATATATTCGAGTTGCTGATATGTGCAATTTGTATATTGAATAAAATTCGACTTACAGATTTATTGTATACAAAATTTAACATTCCGTATTTGCAAAAGAACTTCCGATACGTATATCAATTTTCCTAATCTTCTTAACACTAAACGTACGAATCAATTCGATTATCTAAATATTCCATCGTCTATGGAATATTGAAATATTGAATTGAAGAAATTTTTCCGCTGTCGAGTGCTCGTGTACCCAGGGAAAATACGAGCTGAAGCTAGATGATGGAAAACTGGTGATGTAAAACCGAAAAAAAAGCCTCCACCTCGCTGGACCAATGGTACGGGTGGACGGATCGACGGACGGACGGACGGACGGACGGATGGACGGACTGATGCTGCTCTAGCGTTAACGCCACTGGGTATCCCTTCGAGCGCACAGAAGAGAGAAAGAGAGATGGAGCACCACACCCTTTGTGCTAAAATTAGAAATGACGATAGAGTGTATTCACTTCGCTGGCTTGACGAGGCTGTGCTGCTGCCTCTCTAGATACTGACACTACTGCTACAGCGCTTCCAGCATTCACTCACTGAGAGGATAGCCCGAGAGGGGTTCGTCGAGGTTCTAGATACATAGTCTATCCCATCATCGCATAGACACCTTTTCATAAACGTGTCAACGTGTGGAACGCTACCTCACATCCTGTCGGAGAGTTTCCATCAGTCGAAGTGCCTTACCTTCTAATAAATGCAAGGAACATGTGAAAGGGCGTCATTTCCCTTCATGGAATTATTTATTCATTATTTAAAAAGCTGCAATAAAAGATTTTTTCTTTAAAAATTTATTTTGTAATTATTCTATGGTTATTGTATAGTTATTTTGGGATTTTTTTAAAATTGGTTTGAGAATTTCCATCATTTGAAGTGGCTTACCATCTAGTAAATGCAAGGAACATGTGAAAGGGCGTCATTTCCCTTCATGGAATTATTTATTCATTATTTAAAAAGCCGCAATAAAAGATTTTCTTATTTTTTAAATTTATTTTGTAATTATTCTATGGTTATTGTATAGTTATTTTGGGATTTTTTTTTTATTGGTTTGAGAATTTCCATCATTTGAAGTGGCTTACCATCTAGAAATGCAAGGAACATGTGAAAGGGCGTCATTTCCCTTCATGGAATTATTTATTCATTATTTAAAAAGCCGCAATGAAAGATTTTTTCTTTTTGAAATTTATTTTGTAATTATTCTATGAATATTTGTATAATAATTTTGGGATTTTTTTTTTGTTTCGAGAATTTCCATCAGTTAAAGTGCCTTTAATGAATGCGAGGAACATGTGAAACGGCGTCATTTCCCTTCAGAGAATTATTTATTCATTACTTGAGAAGTCGCAATGAAAGATTGGATTTTTTTCATTTTATTTTGTAATTATTCTATGGCTATTGTATAATTATTTTGGGATTTTTTTTTATTGCTTTGAGAATTTTCGTTACTCGAATTGGCTTATTTGAGAAGACACGATAAAAAATTGGCTTTTGTTATTTTGTTTTATAATTATTTTGGGATTTTTTAAAAATTGTTTCGAGAATTTCCATCAGTCGAAGTGCTTTACCATCTAATAAATGCAATAAACATGTGATGGGGCGTTATTTTCCTTCATAGAATTATTTATCCATTATTTAAGAAGCCACAATAAAAAATTGGCTTTTTAAATTTTTTTTCTAGTAATTATTCTATGATTATTATATAATTATTTTGGGATATTTTTTATTGGTTTGAAAATTTCCATCACTCGAAGTGGCTTGCCATATAATTTATGCAGGGAAAATGTAAGAGGGTGTTTTTTTTTGCTTCATAGAATCATTGATTTATTATTCAAGAAGCCAGAATAAAATATAAGTTTTTTCAATTTCACTTCATAATAATTGTATGATTATTGTATAATTATTTTGGGTTTTTCATCAGCCGAAGTGGCTCACCATGTAATAAATTACGGAGTAGATGTAAAAGGGCGTTTTTTTCCTTGGTAGAATTATTCAGTCATTACTTATTTATGACTTCAGAATCCAGAGTTATAGTCATTTCAGGACTTTCGTTGGAATATTTTTATTGGTTGAAGTCTTGAATTTTCTTTGTGGGAATTTTCAGGGAAAGTCGATTATGAAGTCAAGCATGAAAATTAGGTCAGATTCGCTATTTCAGGCAACTGTTAATCTCAATAGCTAGAAATTCGTCGCTGCGAAAGCGCACGAAATTTTTTTTCAGAAAATTAAAAAATCGGATCAGAAATTTAAATTTACGAAATTTTTTTTTTTGCAATATTTTTTACTTCATGGAAACAAAACTTGATGGGAAAGTAAAATAAAGGAGAGGAACCAATAAACTTTTAGTCCGACATTAAGAATGCAAATCGCTAGACTTTGGCTAACCTGGTCATGAAATTACGTTTTAACTTATACGTATCTCAACAACCACTTCGTAGTTGACCTGGAACTGGAGAACCGCGATGTCGAAGACCCAGATACCGCGAACCGTGTCAACATTTCAGCTAGGCCTTTATACTCATGTGACAGCTGACCCAAATAGCAACGATTTTCTTCGTCTGGATCTAAAAAATTTAAAATTTCAGGGAACACTGAAAAAAATTAAAAATGCCCCTCGAAGTCGCTTATAAAGTGAGTTGGGCCTTAAAATGGAATTTGAGGTCGAAATTTTTTCTCGCAATTTTCATCTTAAATTGCATATGAAAACACTGAAAAAATTTAAAAATGCCCCTCGAAGTCGCTTATAAAGTGAGTTGGGCCTTAAAATGGAACTTGAGGTCGAAATTTTTTCTCGCAATTTTCATCTTAAATTGCATATGGAACCTAAATAAACCTTATCACCTAATAAATGCCTCGAAATATTAATTTTGGAGAAACCACGAAATTTATTCATTATTTATTTATCCATAGATTCGTAACTATCTTGAGATTAAATTTGAGGTACATTTTTGTCTCGCATTTTTCATCTTGAAATAGAAATAAAACGTAGGTCGAAAAATTGCACCTTGCAAGATAAAACTTAGATTTAGAAATACCCTAAAATGTCATTTTTTGAGACATCGCAAAAATTATTAATTATCTATTTTCCAAGAGATCCGCAGTTATCTTGAGATCAAATTGATAATCTTGAAATTGAATTTAAGGTCAAATTTTTCTTACTAATTTGGGTTTGCTATTGAAATAAAAATGAAAGTTAGGTTAAAAAATTGCACTTTTAATATAAAACTTGGGTTTAAAAATCTCTTAAATTGTTATTATTAGTGACATCGCAAAACTTGGTAATTATCAATTTTCAAGCTATCCGCATTAATTTTAAGATTAAATTGAACATTTCGAAAGTAAATACCGGTTCGATTTTTTTTCCATAATTTTCTAATTAACATAATTATTCAGATAGACGAGAGATAAAAAAATTGCCCCCCTAAGATAGAACGTAATTTAAAAATCCCCTAAAATGTCTTTTTCATAGTCATCGCCAAAACGATTAATTATTTATTTCTCAATTCATCTGCACTCGTTTCGAGATTAAATTGAAGATCTCAAAAGTGAATTTAAGTTCAATTTTTTTTTTCACATTTTTTTTAATTAACACAAACACTTACATAAAACTAAGATCAAACAACTCTTATCATCAATTTTCATTTGTAAAATCTTTTTCAACGTCATTTTCCAAGACATAGGAAAAATAATAAATTTTAAATATTTCTAACGATCGGCATTAATGTCTACGAATATCAAGGTGAGAAATCATTAGATTTCGAGTGTGTAGGTAGCTGGTAAGCGAAAGTAGGAAAACTGGAAGGGTTGAGTGATAATTGGGGAGGTGAGCCTCGGCTCTTATTCGCGTTGGAACCGGAAACGAGTTTATCGAGCGACGGAAACTCTCATCTTCAAGAATCCCCACGTTCGCTCTCGTCGGTCCCTCATCATCGTTGCTCGTTCAATTAAGCCGTTCGTTCGTAGACCGTACCAGCGAGGAGAGCGCATCAGCAGGGGACCAAAGCGTTTGCTGTATCGCAAGACAGCCAAGTGTTCGTTACGATATAGCAGAGACGGCGTCAGGTGCATACGGATGCGGGTTTCGTGCTGTGGGCTATACTGCACGTGTGCGCTTCTATCATCCGCACGTCTATTCGCTCTAACCGTTCTTTGATAAGTGATGCACTTTTAACGATAAAAATAGCTAAAATGTTGTCCGTACCTTGAGCGATTTATTTTTAGCTAAGAAGAATTGGTTAATCGGTATTATAATTTAACAATGTTCAAGGGGATCCTAAAAAAGGGTAGGAGGAAAATTTTTTTTTAAAGCAATTTGGAAAAAATTCTTTGCCTTTTTTCAAACATTTCTATGTTCAAACCTTGTTGAGTATAAATTAAGCATTATAATTATGCAATTTTGCAAAGACGTGCAGTGGACCAAAATGGTGTGAGGTGAAAGTAGATTTTTTAAATATGAAGGGGCTTGAGGAACCTGAAGAAAGTCATAACAAAAAAAGTTGTGTAGACGTTCGTGTAGGCTTCTATCATCCACACATTTATTCGCTCAAACCGTTCTTTGATAAGTAATGCACTTTTAACGATAAAAATAGCTAAAGTGTTGTCTGTACCTTAAGCGATTTATTTTTAGCTAAGAAGAATTGGTTAATCGGAATTATAATTTGAAGGTGTTTAAGGGGATCCTAAAAAAGGGTAGGAGTAAAAGAAATTGTTTAAAGCAATTTGGAAAAAATTCTTTGCCTTTTTTAAAACATTTCTATGTTCAAACCTTATTGAGTATAAATTAAGCATTATAATTGTGCAATTTTGCAAAGACGTGCAGTGCACCAAAATATCGTGAAGTAATAATAATTTTTCTTCAATATTCAAGGACCTGAGACACCCAAAAAAGTCACGATATATATATATATATGTATAGTGCACCAAAATGGTGTGAGGTAAAAGTAATTTTTTTAAATATGAACGGGCTTGAGGCACCTGAAGAAAGTCATAACAAAAAACATTGTGTAGACGTTCGTGTACGCTTCTATCATCCACACGTCTATTCGCTCTAACCGTTCTTTGATAAGTAATGCACTTTTAAGGATAAAAATAGCTAAAATGTTGTCCGTACCTTGAGCGATTTATTTTTAGCTAAGAAGAATTGGTTAATCGGTATTATAATTTAACAATGTTCATGGGGATCCTAAAAAAGGGTGGGAGGAAATTTTTTTTTCAAAGCAATTTGGAAAAAATTCTTCGCCTTTTTTCAAACGTTTCTATGTTTAAACCTTGTTGAGTATAAATTAAGCATTATAATTGTGCAATTTTGCAAAGGCCTATAGTGCATTAAAATAGTGTGAGGTAAAAGTAAATTTTTTAAATATGAAGGGGCTTGAGGCACCTGAAGAAAGTCATAACAAAAAACATTGTGTAGATGTTCGTGTACGCTTCTATCATCCACACATTTATTCGCTCAAACCGTTCTTTGATAAGTGATGCACTTTTAACGATAAAAATAGCTAAAATTTTGTCCGTACCTTGAGCGATTTTATTTAGCTAAGAAGAATTGGTTAATCGGAATTATAATTTGAAGGTGTTTAAGGGGATCTTAAAAAGGGGCAGGAGAGGAGGAGGGGGGGATTTTTTGGATAAAATTCTTTGCCTTTTTTCAAACATTTTTATATTTACACCTCATGGAGTATAAATTAAGTATCATAATTGAGCAATTTTGCAAAGACGTGCAGTGCACCAAAATATCGTGAGGTAAAAATAATTTTTCTTTAATATTCAAGGACCTGAGACACCCAAAAAAGTCACGCGAACAAAAATTCTGTAGACGATCTTCGGAAAAATAAAAAATTTAAACCTCATGACCATCTGCACAACTATCTGCTCTAACGGTTCTTCGATAAGTAATGCACTTTTAACAATAAATAAGTCTTTGTGCTCCGGCTTTGGACGTCCAATTTATTGTCAATTTTTTTTTTTTTTACTTTTCCACTTCAATCGGAGTGATCCTCTTCCGAATTTGTTTTGTTTTTTTTTTACACCAATACAAAATAAAACATACTTTTACCATGAGTCTGTGTCAACCCTCATGATCAGAAGTATTGATTTGGAGAATGTTTATTTTGATTTTTGTGTTGTTCTCTCCTTAAATATGCTGCAACTTTGTCCATGTGGGAGATATTTATGAACCGAGTCCTCCGGTTAAAATATCATTAATGATTTAAAAAAATAAAAAATAAAAACTAATTTTAAAAAAAGTCTAAAAATCAACAGAAAAAATATCTGACGTCTGCTAAAAAAAATATATGATGTTGCCACGAGGGGCCGTTTGACGTCTGCAGGCAACGGCATTGCTAATGAGATTTCTGGGCCAAATAGTAAACATAGCGCATTGCGCTATTGACGTGCATCGATGACTCTATCTATACTCACGAGTATTGCGTAGCCGCAGGAACGTTACGGTCTCAACCGGAAACCGGTAGCGGAGGCGGCGAAACTTGCCAAAAATGATAAAAGAGCGAGTGAAACTCGGAAATTTTCGAGAGGACCACCCGCCAACTATTCGTACCACTCTTATTTCATAATGCGACGATAATTCATTGATTCTACTCGCTACATAGAGTTTGCACCAGTTTTCTTTGTTATTTCACTTTTTACGTGGCAATGCTGTACGAATTCTAGTATTATTTTTCACTCATGCAATTTTTTTTTTTTTTTACGAAATAAAAATTTTATTAAGCGAACAATGTTGAATTTCTTTACCATAATTTTAATTCTTTATAGATGAAGCCTTGTTTTGGTAAAAAATATTTTTGTTCGAGATTTTTCTGTCAGGATATTTAAAATAGTCTAAGACGTCGAGAAAAAGGGTTTGTACGAAATGTCTGCATGTGTGTGTGTGTGTGTGTATTTGTGTGGTGTGCGTATGTGTACAATTTTTTGTTAGCACGATAGCAATCGCAATTTTGAAAATATCGAGTAAACTGTGGTTAAACAATGTATGGCATTGAATTGAGAGTGAATCCGCAAAAGATTCTAAATTTGTGGTATTTAAAAAGTTTTTTTTGAAATTTTTCCTTTGTGCTCTAACTTCTGAAATTTTTTAGATATCGCGCTCAAATCTTGTACACGAGTAAAGTGTGGATAAACTAAACATCAGTTCAAATCTGGTAAGAATCTGTCGAGAAGTTAAAAAATAATGCCTTTAAAATTTTTTTTAAACAAGGCTGTAAAATGGAACTTTGCAAATTGCTTCCTCATTATTTTTGGATTTTTACAAAGTTCCCTCTATGAAAAAGACAAAGTAGATTAACATACTTTCTCATAGAGATAGACTTGTAAAAATCCAATGGTAATGAAGAGGCTATTTGCAAAGTTCTACTTTGCAGCCTTGTTTTATTTTTCTATTTATTTAATTTTCTTCACCATTCTTCAAGTTTTTTGTTCCTCCTAGAGCAAGCTCATTTTTTAACCATCATTAACGATTTTTTGTTGATTCTATTTTCTAAACCAAATAAACTCGAATGTTCCGCCCATGACTTCACAATTTTTTTTACCTGAATTTTCGTTAGCGAACAATTTAAAATTTTTACGATCATTTTGCAAATTTTTTTTTTTTCTACAGTACAAACATTTTAAACGAAAAATTAAAATTTTATCTATCGACCCTCTGTCATTATAAGCAAAAGCAAATTTGATTGTAGCGTTTCCTGCGTAAAACATCGTTAAATCGTTCTTCCATATCAGTTGAGAATATTTGTGAAATATAATAGGGGCTCGATAGAATTTCCGATAAGCAGGAAAGTTTATTTTAAGGTAAGGTGATAGTGGGAAATATAGCTATATGGGGATCATCTCGATGTGGCGGGTTTTATCTTCAAGATATCGTGGAGGCGTTGCGAAATTCTGGGTCAGGTTCGGCGAGGGTCAGAGGGTTAAAGTACATACGTATGCGAATAAATTAGCTTTTTTGAAACTGCGTAGGATACGAAATATATAACTCAGAGAAACCGCAGCATCAGCAAAATTTGCAACTGATTTATTTATTTCTTAAGGCCGAAAAAAAATCAATATTACAGGACCTAATTTGTATCAATTCAACTGCCCATTACAAACAAAAATTATGATATGAAATTATGAAGATATGTATTTCCTCCTACAATTTTTAATATTCTGACGTGACAATTTTTTTGTGTGCTTTGCATACTATTTTTAACAGCAGATTTTTTATATAATTTTTTTTGGCTATTCTAAAAAAACGGCAGTGCTAAAAAACCGTTTTTTTTTCGGTTCGAAATATGTAGCACTTAAAAATATTAAAAAATGTATCCTCCCCTACAATTTTTAATATTCTGACCCGCAAATTTTTTGTCCACCTTTGCATACTATTCTCAACAATCAAGGCTGGCGGATTATTTATATAATTTTTACTTGGCCATTCTAAAAAATCGCCCGTGCTCAAAAATAAATGTTCTTCTTTCGGTTCACAATATATGGCACTTAAAAATATTTAAAAAATGTATCGTCCTCGCTTCGAAGAAATGTACCCCCTCCTACAATTTTTAATAATCAATCCACCTTGGCAGATTATTTATACAATTTTTTCTTGGCCATTCTAAAAAATCTATGTCCTTTTTTCGGTTGCTAATATGTTGGAAAAAGTAAGAAAAGCCATCTGCATCATTTTTTATGCGATCAGACCCCCCCCTCCCCCCCAATAAAATTCTGGCCATTTTGGAATAACCTAAGCAGTTGGATTTTATATACGTCGGTTTCTTATGGTCCGCATGTTTGGTTAACGGGCCTCGGGATTGTTAAGGCGCGGATGGGAGTTAGGGAGAGTTGGGGGGGGGGGGGGGGGGGGGAGAGCAAGGAAGAGAGTGAGGCGGTAGGACACGTATAACCTCGGTCCGATCGATTTCGGCGTTGCCCCGGAGAGCGCATCGACGAAATTAGAACGGCCAGGAGGGTATCTTATATACCTACGTATATTCTTATGTATATATATGTATATATGTATATTCACTCCCATTTCGGGTGTTATTAATGATGGTTGTCTTCGAGATTGTGCGAAATGTAAAAAAAAAATCGCAATAGTCGATAATTTGTGAAAGATACGCTATAGTATGTGTCAATAGAATAAAGTTAAAATTAGAGGTAATCGATATTATCAGTAAAAGCGGATCAAGTCGAAATGTTAGCTGTCTTCATGTATAGTCGATGACCGTGCTCGGTTCCATATCTATAAGCCGGATATTCTTTATCTCACGTGGTTAGTGTTCCGAGTTCGTGGGGACTTTTTAATTGGTTCAATTAAGTCCGGAAATATGTGATATTATTGGCGAGATATACTTATAGTCCCACATTTTGACCGCGATATTTACAGGTCATGGAATTATTCATTAAAATATGTCTTGAAGGTGTGGAAATAAATAAAATTGAAAGTAAAAGACATAAAAAAATTTGATTGTATGAGAAAATGAATTTGGTGAATTTCCATGTGTTCTCGAAGATTGATTTATTTATTTATCCGAGAAAAATAATTATTTACAAGTTACTTGTAAAACATACAATTATGTCATATCAGTAAGCGAAAAAAAAATTAATTTCGCTGTAATAAGTTAAGTAAGCAATGATTGTAATTTTTGTTTGTTGATATTATTGTTAATTAATTTGTAATTATCTTAGGAAATTTGCTGTTTTTTTGTTGTCGTATATTATGTGCGTATTACTGTGGAAATTCAAGTGGCAATCTCTGATTATACCGGGCGTAATATACGGTATTCAGAGTTCAAATAGCATATGGCAAGGGGAGGTCTTCGATTTCTCAACCAGTGTGTGTCCTTAGTTCATTCGATCACGTGAAGCCTGTACTTCCGCTTTTACAGACTGGCGCTTAGGATTAAATTAACATTAGAATCACGTTTATGCGGGACTGTAAAGCTAAACGTGAGGTACACAAGCACAAATGCTTATGTAGGATCGATGTCCGATTCACGAGATCACTGACGTTAAGTCAACTTGATAAATAATTTTAGATATTTACACAAACTCCATACTTACTTGATCAACACATATGTTAATGCGTTGATTTGGCCAGAGAAAAAAAATAACCCTGGAATTTAAATCATGTTAATATTTTTGAGACATTAAAACGTGAGAATGTAAAATTATAGTAAGGGAAAATTGTTTTGTAAGACATTGGTTGATTATGGGTGTTAATTTTGTCGGTTGATTCTTACGTTCAAGTTCGTCGATTAATTCTTACGTTCAAGTTCGTCGATTAATTCTTACGTTCAAGTTCGTCGATTAATTCTTACGTTCAAGTTCGTCGATTAATTCTTACGTTCAAGTTCGTCGATTAAATCTTCAGTTTAATTTTGTCGATTAAATCTTCAGTTTAATTTTGTCGATTAAATCGTCAGTTTAATTTTGTCGATTAAATCTTCAGTTTAATTTTGTCGATTAAATCTTCAGTTTAATTTTGTCGATCGATTTCGTTGGGTAATTGTACCTGTTAATCTTGTCGGTTGATTTTGTTTCTTAATTTTGTACACTAATTTTATCGTCCAATTTTGTTGGTTTTTCGTCGGTTATTTTTGTGGAAAAATTTTGTGAAAAAATTTTGTGAAAAAATTTTGTGAAAAAATTTTGTGAAAAAATTTTGTGAAAAAATTTTGTGGAAAAATTTGGTGAAAAAATTTCGTGGAAAAATTTTGTGAAAAAATTTTGTGGAAAAATGTTATGGAAAAATGTTGTGGAAAATTTTGTGAAAAAATTTTGTCAGTAAATTTTGTCGATAAATTTTGTGGGTTAATTTTGTCGATCGATTTTATCGACCGATCATCTCTGCATATCATATAATTCGAAAACATAATTTGAAAAATTAGCTCCTCCACACCATCAATGCAACAATTCATAAAAATCGTTACCACAATTTCCGAAATATTTCATCACGATCTGAACCCGTTATAATAACAACAGTAAAATACCATGCCTCTGTGACAATTACGTAGGATGCTCGAAGGGATAAGCGATTCTCGTGGATACTTCTGGTAAGCGAAAAAGTAAAGCGGGAAGTAAAATGAAAGATCAATTCAAGCCAAGAGAAATAGTGAAAGAAAGATGGAGTTTGAATGACATAACGAGGCGAGACATTGCCCGCCTGCTTACCCAGTGGCGGCGGCGGCGGCGGACGTCTTGACCTTAACCACGGCATTCGGTTATAAATAAAGAAGACGACATTGGCGAACTAATAAGAGAGCTGAGCACTCGAGCACCGGCTCACGTCGCGGTCCCGCTCGATAGCGAATCCAGCACACGTGTCGAGCGAGCCTTATCGTCGTCGTCGTCGTCCTCTTCGTCTTCGTCTTCTCCTGTATAATACGTTTTTTTCTCCGCTGCTCATAGACACTAATGGAAATACCGCAGTAACGTTGAGTGTACCTACCGACCACATCATCGCACCACACACAACATACAACTGTTGTCTGCTGCGGTGATGCGTGCTCGCTGCTTGCATATATCGCTAATGTCCTGGACAAATACACTTTGATGTTTTTCTCCATTGGGTAACACGCGAATGCGACGCTAAAACAACAAGAGTAAAAAAAACAATATTATGAAGGTGAGAGCGCTTTCAAGTACAAAAAAAAAATATACTCGATGTTCAATGTACAAGTACCGGCAGTTTTTATGCGTAATGTGGTATACTGAAATTGATAAACAAGTGCGATGTAAAATAAATGTATGGTACGGTAATTTTATTGTGATTTCATTTTTATGGGAATAATTTGCTTAAATTACACTGTAAAAGGACATTTATTTTACGAAGTGTCTGTTGATACCATCCGATATACCGTAGAACGGTAGATAATGTATTGTAATTATACCGCACATGGTATACCCTATTTTACCGTATACCGTAAGCCATGCGGAATACCGCGATTCGTGCAGAATACAGTGAACCATGCGAAATACCGTAAGTCATGCGGTGTACCGTTAGTCATGCTCTACATGATGATCCATACGGTATACTGTGAGTCATGCGGTAGACCGTGAGCCATGTAGGAGACTGTAAGCAATGCAGGGGACCGTGAGTCTTGCGGTATAACCGTGAGTGATGCGGTATACTGTAAGCCATGCGTTATACTGTAAATCACGCGGTATACTGTAAGCCATGCGGTATACTGATAAGCCATGTGGTAAACGTTAAACAGTAAACCATGTGTAATATACTGTAAGCCACGCGGTATATTGTAAACCACGCGGTGTACGATAAAACACACGGTATACTGTATAACACGCGGTATATTGTAAAACACGCGGTATACTGTAAACCACGCGGTATATTGTAAACCACGCGGTATACTGTAAACCATGCGGTATACCGGAAACCATGCGTGATACCGTAAGCCATGCGACATAGTGTAAACCACGCGGTATACTGAAAACCATGCAGTATACCGTGAGTCATGTGGTATACCGTAAGCCATGCGGTACACCGTGATCCGTGCTCACATCGGCTACTTACGTTACACCCTAAGTAGACATTATTTATTACACCCCGATTAAGAACGATACCATATAAATAGCGATATAATTGCACATATAACCAAACTATCGCACACATACCCAAACGTTTTCCACTGACAGATCAACAGATGAGTGCACTATCAAAAAAAAACTCAAACGAAAGAATTTTTAAGGGAATTGCATATAGGTACAGTTTTCGACTGTGTTATTTTGCTGAGAATAGGCAGTCATCCGTTCGGTTATAATCTCTACTTCTCCTACAGCTCCAAAAGTAGTAGTTGTTGTGCAAAGCAACAACGTGCGAATATAAATCATCGGACAAAACGTTATATATATAATAATAATAATAATGTAGATAGAGATCATAAGCATCTAGCCACTCGGCAAATTGTGTTGTAAAGAATAGAGACACGAAACAGCCAAACCGTATGGCAGTAGAGTGCAAATCGAAACTCCATTAATGGAAAGCCCGTGGGCGTGACGAAAACGAAAACGACGTCGACGATGACGCCGGGAAGCGAACGGTAGAGGAGCGATCAACAGAATTCCGAGCGCCTACCTGTCGTTCGGCGCGGTTCGATAACGTTTCGCCCGATGATTTCCATTCGCACTTTGTTGCTTTGTACAACAACTACTACTATTGAAGCTGTAGGAGAAGTAGAGCTTATAACCGAACGGATGACTGACTATTCTCAATGAAATAACACAGTCGAAATCCGTAACTATATGCTATTCCCTGATAATTGTTTCGTTTAAACCTCTTTTTTTGTTATCATGCACTCATCCGTTAATCTGTCGGTAGGAAAAGTTTGGTTATGTGGGTGATAGTTGGGTTATATGTGGAATTATAACGTAATGTACGGTATTTGGCATTCTTCATCGGGGTGAATATATATATATATATAATTTTGTATTAGAAAAAGTTCTCGACGCCGCCATCGTGTCAAGAAACTTTAAACCTAAAGAACCTAAAGAAAATCGAGGGACTTGAAAAAAAAATTATGGGGGTAGCCGTGACGCTCTGGAGGGGGAGGGGGTCTGTGAGACCCCAAGTTCTGATTATTCTAAGTCCCTTGATGGGCCTTCTCTATTTATAGAGAATTTAAAAAATCTAAAGCATCTAAGAAAAATTTCCAAAATTTTCAAGGTGGCCATGGAATTTTGAGCGAGTCGTTTCAAGTATATTCGAGATATTAAAAAATTTCAACCGAGGTTTTGCCAACGCGTGAAGCGCGTGAGCCACAATAAGACCCTAGTAAATATATATTGGTATATATAATATACTAATAATAATTTTATATTTTTTTATAATATTTTTATAATTAAATATCACCGTTAATTAGAGAGATGCTTGTTAACTTACGTAACAAGAATATTATTGCATAATATGAAGAAAAGAGGAAAAATTTACTGGAAAACTCCGTTTTTCTTAATGCAAGGATATTAGGATTAATTGAATTATGTAATAAATGAAGACATCCTAAATGTTTCACACAAATTGTTTCTGGCTTTGAATAAAAAAACGTTTGCCCTTTAAAATGCTCTTAAAAAAAATTTTATGTCGTAAAAAATCACAGCAAATATTTAAAAAAAATTATTCAAACAGAAAAATTTGGAATCTTAATAATTGTAAAGCAATACATTTTTATTGCGATAATATAATTTGCTATCTTCAACGACAACTTTGTGGGGACATTAAAATTGTAATGGAATATGAAAAATATTTTTGTAATATTCAGTGTTATTTGGGATAAAAATTTGAAATTGTATTGTAAGATGAAAAATATTTATGTAATATTCAGTGTTATGTGGTATACTCAAATGTTTATCTAAAATTTAACAACGTAATGGAATACGGAAAATATTTTTGTAATATTCAGTGTTATGTCTGATACACAAATGTTTATCTAAAATTTAACAATGTCGAGCATAGGGCACCTTATGTAATTTTAGGATAGATAGAACGGATCTGAGGCTCGGAGGGAGTGGTGAGCGTTAAATGTACGATGAGAGCGATCGATATACTGTCATTAGCGCCAATTAATTATAGGACGCGTAACTCCTACCCCTGAGCTACCTCCGACCGAACAAAGATCTACTGATAAATTATATAGCTAGACTCTCACTATAAGTATTTCCTAATACTATAATTTAACATAAATTAGAAACGTACACTGAGAAGATTATTAAAAAAAATTAAATCACTTATCAACATGAGAAAAAAAGAAGATAAACAGTATTTCAATAAACTTACATTAATTAATCTCAGTTACTTAATGAAGGACGAGATGAATGGAATTAATTTTTTTTTAGCAAAAATAAAATCTACCTGTTCGCATAAATTCTGATAATTAATAATCGTGCTGATAAAGGAAGAAAAAAATTAAGCTCATCTTCTTCCAAAACTTAATACATTACCTTAATAAAAATTAGCTTCTACCGATTTTTATTTCATTCAAAAACGTTCGAAATAGCAAAAAAAAATTCCCGAGTATTTTTTACAGTTCGTAGAAAAATATTCGAGCTTTTTTCATCTCAACAAGCATTAGACATGTTCAAGCATTAGTCATTAGGAAGTGTCCAAAATACCAAAAATAATATCCAGTGTATTTTTTCTTATGAATTTGTTAATAACATTTTCGAACAATAATTATGCAAAATCAATCTTTTCAACATTTTCAACATGCTCGATTTTTTCCTTTCTTTATCGTTATCTCATCGAGAAATATTCGGAATGGCAAAAATAATCTCTCGAGTATTTTTTCATTCCACAGAAAAATATTCGATATTCAAGCTTTTTTCATCTCAACAAGCATTAGAGATGTTGAACGCTTCCGAACTGACCAACCGATCGATACTTGGTCATTGGCGCGTATTAATTATGCCGATGATCGTGCAAACGAGCGGCTATTATGTAGGGCAAGGAGGGGAGTCGTCGGGGAGGGGGTGGGGGGTTTCCCTCCCCCCAGGCTATAAAGAGTCGTGAACTGGAGAAAGTTATACATGGATTTATGCGCCGGCCTAGGTGTATTTTTTTTTTGTATCGATACTCTTATCTCGCTCTCTCGATTTTTTCATTATCTCGATTCTGACCATCGACTGACCGTTCGAGAGACACATAAGCTCTTTTACTTGCGATGTTTTATCAACGAGCGATATCTTGAGCGGGAATCGTTGCTGGACCCGAAATCGCCGCTCCTCTCTCGCTCGATGCACCGCAGTGACGACTGGCGACCATACGATTCTGACAGAACGGTCACTGCGTTGACTATGGCAGCTTTTCTGATGTTGACGGTGCTGCCAATGAAGTTGCCGCGGCTGAAATATGACTAAATCTTTCCGACATGGATGATAAGTTGAGGCTGCAGCGACATCTGTGATCGGCAGAACGAATTGAGTCGTTTGGGGAATTACGGGGGATTCTACTGTAGATGCCCGATTTTTGGAATTTTTTAATGATTTTTTTACAAGTAACTGTAGGATGTTTCGAATTAAAGATTTTTCTGATATTTCTGTAGACATTTTGAAGGATTTATATTTTAAAAAAAATGTTTAGGATACTTTGATATACGAGCGCTCCACGTCAGATGATTAAAAATAATTTTTTTTTCTCCATGTTTTTCGCGATTCCAACCGTTGTACTTATGTGAGAAAAAACCCAATATATTCTTGAAATGTCTGAGTTTGGCTATGGCAGAGACTTAGATTTAGAAACGGAAAAATTATGATTTTTGGAAAATTCGGTTCTAATTTTTCGAATATTTTGGTAAAAATATTGAACGTGGTTGGTGAAGTTTATTCAAACGGATTATTTAGAGAGAAAATAATGTTGCTCACATTCAATCGACAATTTTAGGATCGTTGGAGGGAATTTCATAGTTATGTCTACAAGAAGAAACCCCCTTAATAAGTCACTATTTGGAGTCAGCTGACTGATGGTCAAGTAGTGTCCTGATGGTAACGTAGCAGATTCTGTCTTACCATCTGTTGGTAACTGAGCTCTTCTACATTATCGGTATAGCGGATTACTATTTTTTGCCGCAGTTGGTGAAGGAAAAATTTTGTATAATTCTTTATTACCCCGTTATAATAATGTTTCTGCTTTTTATAAATTATATTTACATAATTAGGTTTTTTTGTGATAGAAAAAGCATCGCTTTCGTGATTTTTCTTCCTGTTTTCGAGATTTTTTTGTCCACATACTAAGAATGATCCAAAATCTCAGAAAAATGGTTTAGAAAAATTTGCCCATATGGATTTGTCCATTTTTTTTTGTAGACTTTAGGAATTTTTTCGCTTATAACATGGGAACCGTTTTATCGATCGGGCCAAATTTTCTCCCACAAGTGACAGCCTTTATTTGATTGTTGCAATTTCTGTCAAAATGTATGCAAAAATAAGAATTATTTTCTAAATTTTCGTAATAAGGGCGTGGTCATCCTAATTTCCGTAAAACGATGACTTTTTTTTATCAGATCATTGTTCATAATTTTTCATTCGAAGCTGCTTATCGAATTTTGCGAGAATCGATAACCGATTTCGATTTTCTGCAATTTTTTTATTTTCGAAATAGTTGACGTTATCGTATTAACTTTAGCAAAATAAAAAAATATGGAGCATAAATTGAGCTAAGTAAGATGCTGTGTTGCCAAATTCATAATTTGTAGAAGATCGGTAGAGAGATTTTGATTTTATAAGAATTCAACATTTTTTAAAATTATTTCTGAACGACTAAAATTTCGCTGAAGTTCAATTATTTTTGTATTTAAATCAAGGATGCAAAGCAGAATTTCGCACATTGTTTCTTGAATATTTTGCACTTTTTAAAAAGCTTTCTCTATAAAGAAGGGGAAACCAATATTTCCTGATCGATGCAGTTTTGTAAGAAGAGAATAATAATTCTTAGTTTAATAGCATCTAATTAACGGTCCATCAAAAGTGAAGTAAGCAACAGATTTAAAAAAAATAACGAAAAGCACATATTTAATTAAATAACTCATCACTTTTCATTTTATTATTAACCTTTAATATTAGTAATATGTTTCTGTATTTCATATGTGTAATTACAAGGGAATTACATTGTTTCATATTTAATATTACCACATGTGTTTTCATTTCTTTAGTACAATCGGTAGTTTCCTTATAATTACTAATTAGCGGTATAACGTCGTTTCGGGCGTCATTACATTTACGAATTGTTCCTTTGGAAGATCCATTATCGGCTCATCGTCATTATTAATCGTAATCTCGTCACCGATCAACTTCGCTTCACATTAATTACAGCTCACATTCAATTATTCGAGTGAATCGACTGCATCAAATGGCGGAGCCGAGGAAAATTAGTGTTCTCATGGATGACAATGAATTTCGTGGTTTTTTATTCAGCTGGAAAATTCTAAAAGCTCTTCTGCCAGCAGATACAATATATTCGACATCGATAAACGTCAACGTTCCCTTTCGTTCATTCACGTAACAGTAACGCAACGGCCAATAATTTTCACAGAAAAAAATCCCACCGTTGATCATTTTTTTTAGCTTGAATTACAGGGCAATATATAGTTCGTTCTCCGGATGGTCGTATGAAAATTACTGTCCGCTCGTAATAAATCCGATAAAAATAAAAAATATAATTCGTTAATGTGACAATTATTCCTGATCGCCTATACAATGTTCGTCGTGACAGCAATGTGAGTTTCGAGAGTTATTACAAAGTATCAGCGCGTTTCTGATAGATGCTATCGATGAAAATATTTCTCAATACGAAAAAAAAAATTTCTAAATGGAGACGACAGATTCGAGAGAAAGAAGTGAAGGACCCACATATCACCAAAATATTTTGAAAATATCATAGGAATATTCCTTCGAAATATTGCAATATTTCCAGAATATTCGAAACTATCAAAATCGGCCGACAAAATCGGTTGATACAATGAGCCGACAAAATCGGCTGATAAAAATCGACCGACAAAATCAGCTGATAAAATCGACCGACAAAATCGGCTGATAAAATCGATCGAAAGAATCGGCTGATAAAATCGACCGACAAAATCGGCTGATAAAATCGATCGAAAGAATCGGCTGATAAAATTGGCCGACAAAATCAGCTGATAAAATTGACCGACAAAATCGTCTGATAAAATTGGCCGACAAAATCGACTGACAAAATTGGCCGACAAAATCGACTGATGAAATTGGACAACAAAATCGGCTGATACAATCTGACGACAAAATCGACTACCAAAATCGGCCGGCAAATTCGGAGAACAAATTGAACCGATAAAATCTATCGTTTTAATTAGAACCATTTCTGTAATATTTCTCAAATATTTTGTGTTATGTGGAAAGTGAGGTTGGGTAGAGAGGAGATAGACATCGGCAGATATAAACTACAGAGTTTATTGACAGTTGTTGTCGAGACAAACAGTTCGGTGAGTCACAAGTTAATCGGTACTTAGGCCCTACAATAGTATGCGAACGTCACCCGTTGGGTAACAACTTCGATGGTAACGATTTTCCTGATGGAACTGAACCACGTTCATCAATACACTCTGTAAGTCGGATATTCATCAGCTTATGCTTCTTTTTTGTGTGTCTGTGTATGTGTATTTTTCATTTATTTTCATTTCTTTTAGAAACCCTAATAGACGCTAAGTTACCTCAAAGAGACAATATGCTAGAGACTAGAGAAAGAGTGGATACGGAGATTTAGTTTCGTAGCATTTACAAACACGATTAATGACCGGCTGTTCCCGAGCTTTTGGGTCGATTAAATAATTCGTCTTCTTCTTTCTTTATTTTTTTGTGTTTTTTTTTGTTTTTCGGCTCACGTATAAACATTTGCCAAAAATTAACTTGGCGATTATGATAAAAATTTGAGCAAACCTCTCGCACTGAGAGTTCAATGATTTATAGAAAATTCTTCGTCAAACAACTTGTCCGGAGCCAGCTCTCGTAAAAGGTGCGTCATCTTCCATTTTTATTTCTTTAAATATATATTTATTCGTGAATTTGAATAAAAGCTCGTGGAACGTCGTGCCGGAATAGCTAAGACTAGGTTCGCTACGATAGACGGTGCTTTTAAGATTTCGGAACGAACACTACGATAGGTGAGTAACGTTTAACTATTCGAAAGCCATCATTATCATCATTAACATCGTCGTCCTTTTCCTTGGTAGCGAAAGAGAAGCATTTTGGTGACGTACATACGAGTGTGTCGAGGTTCCCTTTTTTTTTTGTTTTTTTTTTTTACAAATAATTACATATTCGTTCAGCTAGATTTTAAAAAAATCTCCGAACAACGTTTCGTTACACACATCTGTCTTTTAATATGAACACAAGTAGCACGATACCATTTCGACGATTCAAAACGAAATTCTACTGTCCAATAACTGGTCTTGGCGAAATAAACAATGGTCACAAAACAACTTTTTCACTTGTACACACAATTAACGATAAATTTAACCGACAAAATCGGTAAATGAATTTGGCCGATAAAATCGGCGGATAAATCTGACCGACAAAATCGGCAAATAAATTTGACCGACAAAATCGGCAAATAAATTTGACCGACAAAATCGGCAAATAAATTTGACCGACAAAATCGGCAAATAAATTTGACCGACAAAATCGGCAAATAAATTTGACCGACAAAATCGGCAAATAAATTTGACCGACAAAATCGGCTGACAAATTCGACCGGCAAAATTAACCGACAAAATCGTTTTTTAACTATACAGTGAATAACAACAAAGATCGTTGTACTTAAGCCATAAGTAATCATGACGGTCATTCACGTAATGTCTAATAATTTGTCTATACAATGTTCTGATTACTATGTATAATATTAATCAATATGTTCACGATACTTTTGGCATAATGTACAAAGAACTTAACGTGTCCTTTTTTTCTGTATTCTCATATGGCCTAAGAGGAAATTAAATTTTTTTAAAAATCTCATTCGACGTCTTATCCAAAATGGTAATTGACGTCGAGAAGTATTTCATTGGAGGAAAAAAAAAAATCGTATCCGAGAGGTGTGCAATAATCGAAACGTTATTCGCGATGTCAAATGAGTTTCGATTAAATTACACTAGTGAATATACTTTTGTTTTTTCTTGTTGTTTTCGTCGGCGCGACTTTCCTATCGGTTTCAATGGAATCACTCGATCTTTGCGCGCTCGCGCTGCATGTATAAATATACGCATTACAAAGCAGGCCACTCATCCTCGACTCCTAAATTACATACATATATATTTTTGTTAACAATATTTTTCTCACGACGTTCTTTCTCGTTTGTTTATTTTGTTAAATTTTAAAATTTCTCTCAATCACACAACTTTCACTCGTACTCTCGCTAACTCGTATGAAAAATTACGCAGTAACATTTTGTTGTTTTTATTGGTTTATCGATTTTCCTTTCATTTTGAAAATCTTACATATTTATCGTTAATTATTATTTATAGGTCATGTAATTTTTACGTAAAAATACAAAAGTGATTATCATAATTCCCCTTGTTAATTGTTTCGAATCTTTAATAATAATACAATTGTACGTAGGTACTTTACAATTTTAGCTGAACGACCTCTCTGCGATTATTGCAATTATCAGATTTCGCTAGAGTAAATCTTCGTTGATTCGATTGTTGGCAGCCAACGAGAAAAATTAATAATCAAGCACAAGTTAGATAGACGGTCAACCGATACGGTCGATATTTATTTTCTAACTGTTTAAACAAGCGCATTGTTTCAAAACTTACATCCCTTGCCATTTTTTATCCTCGGGAATAATACAATTCCCTGCAAATTCACAACCGATTTAAGTTTTGAGACAACGAACTTTTTTTTCACAGTTTTGGTGACTCGGAACATTAATATACATTGACATGTGCAATCATATATGTCATCGCATAAAATAAAAAAATACTACAAGGAAAAATAGTTTTTTACTAATTCTTTCAAATTAAATTTAAAACGTCATAAAAAAATGACACATTTAGCGATTTCGCAGAAAATTAATTGCAATTTTTTTGGTGGCTGATAAAAAAAAATGAGATAAAATAAGAATAAATTTTTTGTTTGTAAAAAAAAAATATTACATCAAAATAAAAAATAATATGAATAATTATGATAATAATTTCTTCGTAAATTTTGTATTTTTAAAAATAAAACAGAAAATTGGCAAAAAAATTGTGAAATTAACAAAAAATGTTGATGAAAAAGTGAATATTCACCGAAATGGAATTCGCAAGTGGCTTATATAATTGCATATGTAATGACGCGTCCGCGTCAACGAAATACCCACAAATATTTCTCCGAACGTCCGCAACCAGTGATAGTTAAAAATTTAGTAAAATCGAATTGGACTGGGTCGGATGCTGACATCTATATACACACAATGCGATGTGAATTCGAATAATGCGGACGTAAACGGAGATTCGTGAATATTGATAGCTCGAAACAATAATAAAAAAGACAATAATAATGACAACAACAACACGATTAAATATTTAGTCGCAGAGTCGTCGTTCACCTTTCGAAGGCAGCAGTTTTTGGGATTCGGATGTCGTGTTTGGATCGAATACGTCGTTGGCAGACAGAAGCGCGATTTTGAGATCTACACGTGTGAATTTTTTTTTTTTTTTTTTTTTTGAAAATACCTCATCGAATAATAACGATTGAATAAAATTTTATCGATTGTTATTTAAGAAACGAAAAATATTGTCGATGAAATATTTTCAATAAATTATTCACATTGATATCCGGAAATCGACTGGCATATACATACATTTATACAGCACGCGACATGTTAAAAAAATATAAATCAATTCGCGTTTGCAATAATCTGCTTGTCTCGATTAATCATTTGGCAGGATAAGCGCGAGTGGTTGATTGGAAACTTAGAGCAAAGAGACGGTTTCACTCGGATTAACCGCAGCGAGTTTAGTTATTTTTACATATATATATATAGATATATACTATAACGATTTTCTTTAATACGAATGAAGCTCAAGGACGTAAAGGACTGTGGCGTTCGAACGTATTCGAATATCCTACCCTGCGACGCCCTTCTCCCAGAAAACCATACTGCCCGCCTTAAATATTCGCGTGAGTAAGGATGAAAATGAGTATATAGCGCAAAATATACAATATTATACTTCGCCCATTTTATTAATTCTTTTCACCGTTTTTTTTTTCTCTCTGCTTTTTTGCTCGCGCTATTAATGGCCGTTGGTCGGCGATGGTCAGCCCTGGAATATGGGTCAGAGTGACACAGAAAAACCTATACATTTTTTTCTAATAACAAAAAATTGCAGGTCGAGATAATGCGATAATGTTCATTTTTTAAATTCACTTAATTACGCAGTTTCCGAATTCGAATTAGTTAAGTGAATTCTTCTCATCTTGGCAAATATTAAAATTAATATTTTGCTTGAAATTTTTTTTTTGCTGTAATCTAAGGATTGCTCAAATTTTTTTCAATTTGATATTCTGTTTATCATTATTCGATAATGTATTTGGACATTGTGTTTTTTTTCCTGATTATATGTAAGATGAATTTCATCCTCATCAATGCAGGAAAATTAATGAGAAGAAATTAGACATTAGGAAAAAAGTTTACTCATTTATTGAAGAATGAGTAAATTTGAAAAAAAATGAGTAAATTTGAGAAGAATGAAGAAAATTGCTGAAAAATTTCTAGCGTGCTAGAAAAAATCACAATCTCGTGCATTTTTTGTAGAATGAGTCGCAAAAAAAATCATAAAATCAATGGGCTCCCATTTTAAAGAAATCAATAACGAAAAATTGTGTTTTTTCCCATAAACTTGACTTTCAAGATTAAATGTTTCAATATGAATGTCAAAAAAAAAGGATATTCTATCCTCACTGTGGTGAACAGACTGAGTCGTAGAAGCTAAAAAATGAGTATATATATAGGACTTTCTATGTCACTCTAATATGGGTCCATGGAATTTCCCATAAAACATGCACAACCAACGCCAGCCAACGGCAATCCATTCTCTCTTGTACAAGGTAGTAGAATAAAAGTTATATCATTTTTTTTTTTTCGTAAAGTATACGGTAAAATTTGTCGGATAAAATTTGTGTAAACTTTGAATACAAATGATAAAGAGTGTACAGACGCCTGGCGTCGCTCGTAGGATTGATTCTCGTCCTACAGACAAAAAACAGTAGACTCTACAACATTAAGTGAGTCTCTAGCTCTCTCTCTCTCTCTTTCTCTTTTCCTCTATCGCAACTTTATCTTCGTAATATTGTTAATCACGTCAGAAACAATGTTTTGCAAAAAAATTCGGTTCTTCGTGGTCATAATTTTTCGACATTATTTCTTTTTACACATATATATATATATATAAATTCTGTTTTTTATTCTCGAAAAAACGCGGATCACTCTTACGTGCGACGCGGGTATTTTATTTTATCTAATATCGTTAACTTTAACGGTATTTTAAATTCATGGCATTATTGTATATTTATCCGAGCGCAAAGCTCGACGTGCATTTTACTGCGCTTTTCAATTATTTAATTTATATATATATATATATACTTTTAGTTTTTTTTTTTTTTTCAAATATTGATACATATATATATAAATTGATTTTTGTTTTTTGTTTATTAGTCTGTTTCGGACCGTGGGCGTTAGAGGATTAAGTGTATATTTATATACAGTGACCCCCTCAAGCTCTTTACATCGTTTCATTTATTTATCAATTTATTTATTAATTTATTAATCAATTTATTTATTTATCTCCACGATCCGTTCTCTCCAGCATTTTTGTTTATTTACGTATTACGATTTAACTATTTAGTGACTCTGTCGAGTATGTTTTTTTGTTAACTCACTCAAGCAACTCACAAGCACAAAAAATCCCTGCCTCTCGTTGTCTTCGTGCATTCATTCATTCAAAATCGCTCCTAGTCCGTTCAGTCGTCGATATAATAACGTTTGTTTTTTTTTTTTTTTTCTTCCTAAACGAATTTAATATACATAACACGTACGAGAAAACGCATTCCTCTACATTTTGAGCATACTCCGCGGCTTTTTTGGTAATTGTTTAAATATATATATATATATACCTATATATATATGCATGTATTTATATCGTTTAGTGCTACGACTCATTTTCATATTCAAATCTTATTTTTTTTTTCTTTATCTAAGGAAGTGGATTCGGTCGTCAGGCTGGCGATTTTAATATCAGCAATGGAAAAATTCAAGTGCACAGCGAAAATTCGACTTCGAGTGTGAAACTATTGCGAAATTTTCAAAAAAGATAATCTTTTCTGTTTTTTCTTTTTTAAATAGCGAATTCGTAGGGTGAAATATTTCTCATTTATAACGCGCGTGTGCATCGTGAAATTTAAATGCTCGTGGACGAGTTAATTATTTATTTATTAAAATTTTTTTAGAACTTATGGCTTGAATATATTTTTTTTTTGGCAACAATGGCGGCATGTGAAGCGGATTTTTTGTTTTCAGGCGCCGTCGAATCTATACCCGGATTTCTTATCACCTTAATTATCGTTTCGGACCTTCCGGTTGTCCGCGGTATCTCAATGCATTGTTTTTTTCCTTTTTGTTTATTTACTTTTTTTTGCAATTTTTTTTCTCGCGAAGATATTATTATAGTTAGGAATATTTAGAGACAAATATCGGGATCGGACAACGCGCGTTTTCCCGAGTAACCTAATTCAATTCCTTTGTGTTTAGTTCGTTAATTAATTAGTCAATATTACAATTCATCAACAGCTTTTTTTTTTTTTTCTTCATACTATCCAATAGTTTAACGCTCGGTTTTTCTTCATTTTATATAGTTTCATTTTATCGGGTTTTCGTTTATCTTACAATATCTCGTGTGTATCTGTATATTTATTCACCGATTACTGTTGTTTTTTTTTTCTATCACCTAGTCATTATTATTTATTTTGTATTTATGTATAATATATATATATATACATATAATTTTATATATATTCATGTATATATATATAATTTTATATATATTCGTACCGTAGTTGTGTTTCACGATATTTATTATTTATAATATTAACACGACCTTCTCCGAATTTTTCCCTCATCTTCATTCCCGTTTCTCGTCACGTTCTAGACGCTTTATTGGCTATTAGCTGAAAGACCATTGGCGTTTTTATCTCCTCTTTCATGTTTCCAGAATATGGCGCATTCGGATGAGAAAAAAAAATTGAAAAAAAAAAATGTAATAGCTCCTTGATAGCAATAAACATTAATAACGGTTTTCAGGGACGTGCGAGATACAGAAAATTGAGGTGTTATTGGGGATCAATCTGTACTGATCGATTAATTGGCCAATCAACGGGTTTTGGAGCCATTTATTACAGCCTTCGTATGGAATTTCAAGTGGCAGAAAATTGAGCTTCTAATTGGCAGGAAAGGCGTTAAGAATTGGCGAAATCTTCTCATTCTGAAATATTATTGGCAACGAAAATCCGACGTAATTACGAAACTTGGCTCACTTATGATTTCATGTATTTTTACTTTTTCGCAAGGGAAGTTTTTTTTCATGAATTTATTTTTTCGATATTTTTATTTTTGGACACTTAAGATTGTTTAAACCGTCGAAAAAAGCGGGTTGGAAAAATTGCGTGGATGTTTATGTGTGGATGTTTGTGATGTATGTGTGTGATGGAAGGCCAAAAATTTATACAACTGTAACTTGTAAACTATTCGATCGAAAAAGCTCAAAATTAAACAACACATACAGAATTAGCTGATATTAAAATGGTATGGATTTTATAAAATTTGCTTAAGGCATTTCATTTGTATAGAAACTTAAGATTTTGAAAATGGTATAAAAACGCTGTAGCTCGAATACATTTTTAACTATCAAGCTGAAACTTCGAATTAAAATTGTACAAAGTTATGCAACCTTTGATATTAGTTTCGGGCCAAATTTAGGAGATTCTGAAATTTTTTTTTTCGAGCCCTTAAAAAGTCTCGTGCGAGAAAAAATTTACACGAAAAGATTGAGAGCCCACGAATGAAAAAATTTCTTTTTTTTGCAATGGGTTTTGAATTTATTTTTTCCAAAGGAATTCTAACACTGTTAAAAACATTGATATACAAACAATCACGTTAATTTGTTCCAATAATATTAATCATCATGTTTCAATAGAATAATCGCGAGAAAAACTTATCCTTAAATGAAAAATTACTAAATACCTTCCATTTTTTTTTCAATGTAACCAAACTATTAATTGCCATGCTAATTACCGAATTTTAAAGGTAATTATAACAGCTATACAGAATTCAAAGAGACCGAGAATTCTGCCTTCAATCGTGAAAAAAGCCTTGAAGAATAAGAAGAAACGAGAATCAGCAAAATACTTCTCACTGCGCACGAAAATTCAACGCAATTGGCAAACTTGGCACGATCGTATAAAGTATTAGGTTTTTTTTTGTTCGAGCCCGAAAAATTACTAAATGCCTTCCATTTTTTTTTCAATGTAACCAAACTATTAATCGCCATGCTAATTACCGAATTTCAAAGGTAATTATAACATCCATACAGAATTCAAAGAGCCCAAGAATTCTGCCTTCAATCGTGAGAATTGCCTTGAAGAATAAGAAACGAGAATCAGCAAAATACTTCTCTCTGTGCACGAAAATTCAAGGCAATTGGCAAACTTGGCACGATCGTATAAAGTATTAGGTTTTTTTTTGTTCGAGCCCTTAAAAAGTCTCGTGCGAGAAAAATTTACACGAAAAGATTGAGAGCCTACGAATGAGAGAATTTCTTCTTTTTTTTTTCAATGGGTTTTGATGGGATCTTGAGTATTCAGTACGAGTGCATGCCGTCGCAATGGGCGAAGCTATCTCAGGCAACGTCGACGAGTACGACGCGTTTATACGCAAACTTTACGAATTTCCCCGAGGGCTCGTTCGTACGATTCACTTTTTCCGTCTCGGGCCAACTTTTTGCCTTACGGTTCCCTTAATTATTATCTTCTTTCATCCTGATGGCGAGAGTCCGCACTAACTGACGACTTTGTGACGCACTACACAGAAAGACTTTTTCCTCTAGCTTCGCTTTCTATATCCATCATCTGGAGTACAAAAAAAAAAAAAGGAAAGATGACTCAAAGCTTTGAGAGTCTTACACCCGAACTTGGTCGTTCCTTTGAATTTTTTACGGTCGAGTTCGTCGCGAGCATCGGGATGTGAATTAAAACTTTCTCGCAACACATTTCACTCGGAAAATTTTTAAACAGTTACCGATTATTATTAAAATACAAATTATGGGAAACTTAAGGTGAAAAATGGTCTTCTTATCGAATACACGCATTTAATGGACGGTAATAAACGTTATTTTCCCGTGATATCGAAAAACAATTCATGAATATTGTTGTATTTATTTTTTTCCAAATTTTGACCGCCATTGGACTCGCCATTTTGGATTATCGAATTTAGAGATTAGCTTTGTAATCAATGACACCGAAATCATCGTTTTTTATTTTACAACATTGTTTTATGGAGCAACTGTAAAATGTATCAATTTTTCCATACTTATGTTTTTTTGAGAGGACAACAATTTTTTTTTTTAATTACAGAAATAATAAATAATGAGTGTAGCAACTCGATTATAGCTCGAAGAATATTTATCTTGAAGAATTGACTGTATTCGACATTGGGAAAAAAAATAAAAAATATATATGCTCATTATTTAAATGTTTTTTTGGTATTATTTTGCTTCATCAACTCGCACGTCAATAATAGATCATTATTATGATCTATATTTTAAGGACATATGCCATCTTCTGTTAAATAAATAAATTTAAAAAAAATTAAAAAATAAATAAATACACAAATAAATTCTATCATTTCTTTGTTAAGTGTTTGGGCATTAATTGGTTCCCAAGTAAGTAACTCTTTGCTTAAAATCTACAAGTGAACGTCTAGCGACTTAGAAACGAGAATGAATGTGGGAAAATTTGGCTCCTCAGGGTCCGATGAGTTTGGTTTGATTTAATAACGGATATGAGTGAAATTACGATTTACGTCCTTACATCGCTAAGTATTTGAACAAGGTGCTTTGCGAACGAGCGAGATGACGATACGCGGCTGCACCGATTGAGTATCTCTTTTTTTTTTTGTTAAATTAGTTGTTGTGTTCTGTTATCTTCGCTCACCCGCTCACCTCGTTCTCGGCGCGCATATTCACACGGTTTATACGACTATTTTGTTTCTCTTAGTTTCTTTTTGTCGCATATTCTTTCCTCTCACTCATTCATTGGAACACTTTAGCTTCAATGGAATTTAAACGCTCTAAATTTGTCCGAACGTTCGGATTATCTTGCCACGAATCACTAAACTCCGGCGACGAGAGCGAAATGAACGCATACACTGAGAGAAAAAAATTGGATACCCCAAATAATTTATTGAAAAATATAAGTAATTGATTCTTATTTGACGTATACGTATAATAATGATACTAATAAATCGCGTTCCATGAACAATAAAAAGAGTGGAATTATTCAAATGAAAAGAATACTCACAATTGAAGCAGCTAATTTTTCGTTGAGGTGAATTAATGGATTATTGTATAGATTTGATGTATCTTCGAATCAATAGGATTATTTGGTTAATAAAAATGAATCGCGTATGTGTTCCATTGGAGCAATTGAATATGAAACAATATAGAATTATCAGATCCCACATAACAAATATTGTTTTGATTCAACGATCGATTGAGTTGATAGGATTGACGATATAATATGAATAAATATATTGTCCGACGGTTTCGTAAGATAGTTTTATTGAATCAACACAATATTTAGTGAAAAAATAAGAGTTGAATATTTTGTTGAGCTAATGCAATTTTTATTTCCATGAACATGATAAAGAATTGAGTATATAAATCTTGCAATTGAGTATTTTCAAATGAATGACTGAAAAAAAAATTTATTTGAGGAATTAAAAAAACGACCAAATATTTTGTTGAGCTAATGCAATTTTTTTTTTCATTTGATAATATAAGGAATTGAGTATATAAATCTTGGGATTAATTTTTTGTTTTAATGAATGACTTATTTAAAAATTAAAAAATGGTCTGTTTGAAAATAAATAAAAAAAACAGCTTATTTGAAGATTGGAATAAATGGTTTATTTGAAAATTCAGTGTATCCAATTTAATTTTTGTCATCAGTGCATTCACCTCGCTGCTCCTCTTGCCATTTAACCTCCCCTCCGCGAAGGTAAAAGACTCCGGAGTTTTACCACGAAGCGAGAATTATTACGAGCTAAGTCAGCTTCAAGCCCAGCGCACGCGATCAACTGTGTCTACTTATGTGTGTTGGAGGGGTGGATTTTGCTGCAGCATTTCGTTCTCGACCGACCATCTCGATTAATCGACGCTCTTACGACTCCACGGATTATTTTTTCCCCCATTATTTTTTATCACCTTCTGATAGATACGTAGAATAGTTATTGAACTTGTGAAACTTTCGGAGCGACGAGAATTAACTGTACGAAAAATCCGATCATCTTTATCGGTCTCAACTTTCGCAATCGAAGACTAATTATTATGCTTCGTTCATTTTTATCTGATGCTCCGTCGAATTAGATATTTTTTTAAATTTGCGTTGAATATTTTGGAATTTTTGGCTTCTTATATTTTTTTCTGAAGCCTCAAAAATATAATTTAATTTATTGAATATCCCAATAAATTCAAAGAAATCATTGCGTTGCTGTTTTTCAAAAGGATATTTGTGTAAAACAATCACGCCCATTTTTTTCAATGATAAATATTATATATTCAATAAAATATTTTTGGTATTTTAACAATATATCGTTGGAAAGCAATTTTAAAAAATTAAATATACAATAATTATAAGAAGTGATCACACTTTTTCGAGTAAATCATTCAATACATGTAATTATTTTGGTCTCAGTGCGGATATTATGAGAAAATTATGCGGGCTTTGAATTATCTAGTTGATTTTCGTGCGGACGATTGAACGTAAGAAGTTAACATCTTTATGGTTAAAAAAAAGCTGAAGGCACTGACAGATATAATTTATCAAAGGAAAAATCCGTTTGGGAAGTCCCTGAGGATTGAATTTAAATTTACAGTAATTCTCTGTCGCAAAAAGGGGAAAAAGCGGATGGAGAACAAAGAAGAAGAAAAAAAATGAAGCGAGTATTCGTGTACTTTCCACATTGAGCTGTTTGCCCGACAAGGGAACTCGGGAGGGGCTGCGTTAATTAAAAATAATACTCAGCAACGAATGAGTGCCTAGTATCGATCCGGCGCGTCCAATGCAATATCTCGAACGGCTTTTCCCTCGTTTTTTAATCGACTTACGCGTGCGAAATTAACGGCAGCCTCTTTCCTGGCAAATTATACATACGCTATCTACATGTTGTCTGATACGGATCCACCAATGGTGCTCTAATTTTCCATCCATTCCCAGCTTGAATTAATTTACCTTTATTTTTATTTTCACTGGACCAATCATAGAGCCATTCGGAAACAATAATAGCTTTTCAGCACTGATTTCTTCCACACAGCATCGAAATATTTCAAAAAATATTGTAGAATTATTTTCGAAATATCGTAGAAATATTTTTCCATTTTTTCAACCATTTTTGATGAAATATCGCCGCAATCTTGTAATGTATGCTTAAAACATTATATATGAAATATTCTGGCGGTTTTACCGGACAAAACGAGCCGAAAAAATCATAGTTAAATTGTTCGACAATTTTTTTAGACGTAACAAATTGTGAAGTATTATTTTCGAAAAAGTATATTCGAAATTGTCATCTTGTGTTTAAATAATTTGCAATATTTGACCACAATTTTGTAATTACATTCAAGTTTCAGTAAAATATTGGAAGCAGTTCGAAAATGTTTTTTGTAAATATTCTGTTCGATGTTAGTTAATAAAAACTTCCACACAAAACGTATTCACTGACACATATTTTTCACAAATTGTAGAAAATATTTTCAAATAACCATTTTCCAAAGAATTTATTTAATACATCTTCAAAGTGAAAAAAAAACACTTGTATACAAAGATTTTGAAACATTTTCGGAGTAATCCAATTTTTCCACTTTTCCTCACATTTGACAGATGAAAAATTGTTATTTTTGCGATAAAATATTTTGCAATATTCAAGCGCAATTTAGCAATAACATTTGGATTGCAGTGTGATATTGAAAAAATTTCAGAAATATTTTTCCAATATTTTGAGCTTTGTGGGTTAATAACAATTTCCCGGAAAAAACGAATTCATGTGGAAAAAAATCTATTCCGTTGTCGCACATCGTTCCGGAATAAAAATAAAATCTCAACTTCTGTTGAAGCTGGAGAGCGACCGTTTAACGGCAACTATTTGATTAAATGGAAAAAGCATTTCACTTGTGCCGACGTTGATTTTCGTCGCTCCGAAAGTCGCAGGAAGGGCTTCGTCGTACGAATAACGAGATCGTCTGAATTGGAAAGTTTATAATTGTTCATGTAGAGAAACGAGATGAGTTAGCGGTCGGCCACGAAAGGTTTATGCGGCAAACGCGAGTTAAAGGGGTGAAAGCGATGCGATTCGAGAGTGGCAGTTTCTTTTGTTTTGTGAGCTTTTCATTTGTTCCTACATATATATATATATTTATATATTCTGGTTTTTTTTATTCGTCGGAGTTTCTATCTCTCTCCGTTTTCCTCAATTCGCAGTCTCTTTCGGTGATTATGACAAGGAGATTAAAAAAATTGAATTAACGATCACCGAAATGTGATCAATAAATAAAAATATGTAAAGGGCCAAAAATTTCTATTCTTCGTTAATTTATTTTCCAACCAATTTCTTCTCGCAATTTATCCTCAATACAATAAACGTGTTATTTTCTCGAATAATCCCATAGAATTTTCAAAATTTTCAAAATTTTCAATATTGATCACAAACCGTAAAATCGATAATTCGCATTTTTCAGGTAATATTTATTTAGGGCGTATCAAAGCGCGCAAAATGATAAAGCATCGAAGTCTAAAATTTGGAAAGTAAAAACGGGGGTGCATTCGCACGCTTTTTTTTTTTTTGTCACTTTCATGTCCCGCATTTGTCTATATTATAAGATATAGGTATAGTATAGTAATATAGTGTGTATCTTGCTGTAAGTTGGTCGATACCTCGGAGGTCGATACCAGTAATGCGTAGAAACGTCGATAACGTCGAAATATTGAGAGTGATAGTCGAGACAGAGGACGAGCGTGTGGTGAAGGATTAGCGGGGGCGTATCTTCTATATTTCACACCCCCTATTGTCTTCCAACACTCTTCACTCCCCTCGAACCAGGATTCTCTTGGTGCGATCTCGTTCTTGAGCCAGTATCAACGTTTTGGCAATTGTTGACACAGCGAGACTGCTACTTTTCTTCTATACTAATGCTGCACGCTAATCCACTATCGCTATTGTTGTTGCACAGCCGTTACCTCGGTCTGACAGACGACGCTTCTTCTTTTCTGCGAATTAGGAGAAGAAAAAATAACAAAAATAATTCATTATTCTCACGAACAAATTTGAACAATGTATTATTTTTAATCGATAAATTTAGATTATTTTTGTTGTGATAAATCGTAGAAATTTGGTTTTTTTTTTTTTAAATAGATAGACAATATTCGTGAAGTTTAGAAAAAGAACCTTAGTGATTTTGGGGATACTTAAAGTGACAGAAAATGCGATATGTATTGATAAAATGTATATTTCGACACAGGTCTCCTTTTCCTCGTGGCTGGATTATTCCAAGTCCTTTTTCTGATTCCTTGGGTCTCATAGGGAGATTTTACGAAATTAGGGGCTGAGTAGAAGTCTCATAGGGAGACTTTGGAAAATTAGGGTCCGAGTAGGACCTTATCAAGATTTAAAAAAATCATAACCTGACGCGGAGTCTCGAGAGCGAGTTTAAAAAAAATCAGGGCCTGAGTAAAAGTCTCACAAGACGACTTTAAAAATCAGGGCCTAAGAAGGAGACTCATAGAGAGACCTTGAATAATCAGGGGCTGAGTAGGAGTCTCATAACAAGATTTTTTTAAATCGAGGCCTGAGTAGCAGTCTCATAATAAGATTTTTTAAAATCAGAACCTCAGCAGGAGTCTCATAGAAAAATGAAATAAATCGGGGCCTGAGTAGGAGTCTCATACTGAGACTTAAAAAAAAATCATGGCCTGAGTAGGAGTCTCATACTGCGACTTTTAAAAAATCATGGCCTGAGTAGAAGTCTCATAGGCAGACTCAAAAAAATGTGGGTCTGAGTAGAAGTCTCATGAGGAGACTTAAAAAAAATTAGGGCGTGAGTAAGAGTCTCATATGGCGACTTTGAAAAATCTGAGTCTGAGTAGGAGTTTCATTGCGAGGTTTAAAAAAATTAAAGCCCTAGTAGAAGTCTCATAAGGAGACTAAAAAAAAATCACTACACATTAAATCCTCAGGACTACATTATATTAACTGCCTTTACACACTTCACTCAAGGCAATTGCAAATGCGCGTTTAATTATAACCTACTAATATTACCTGGAATCAAGAAGAAGCTGTCGCCGTGTCTTCGGTAACGTTATTCGATGGCTGCTGGGCCTGGGCAGTCTACTACTGGACGATTATGTGTGGCGCTGACAGTAGCACTGCTACTGTCGCAATCAGCGTGAACAGCGTAAACGCGATTAAGCAAAACCTTAAAAAACATTCAAATGAACCGTCAAGATATTTTTTTTTAATTCACAGGAAAAGGCAAATGATTATGATTAGGCTTTGAAAATGTTACACAAACCTGTCGATGACCATCGCCGCGAATTTCCAATCGCTAATGATCTCCGAGTCACAATCGGCCTTTTTCATACGGTTCGTAATAAACTGGAGCTCTCTGAGGATCGTGTGGAGCTCTTTGTGCGTGCCATTTAGTGGTAGGGACGCTGAAGTCTCCTCGACGGTCGTCGGTCGACTAGTAACAGGCGTTCCATATGTCGATCTACTGCTAAATGGACACTCCCGTGTTCTGTGAAACGATAAGTTCAATATTTGTCATTATTGGGCACCATGTTTTTTTTCAATACAAATATCCAATGAGCCAAAGAGATATGGAGAAAAATCGACAAAAAATATTGGCGAATACGTTGGTAAATAAAAATTCCAAGTACCGCGTGTAACCAGGCGTAGGATTGGTTGTTTTCTTCCCGTGACGATAATCATCGTTGATGTCGAGAACATTGGCTAGAAGACTCTTACTACTTCTCTCTTGTAGTTCAAGTCCTCTCATTCTATGGCTCTTCATGATGGTCTTTCTCGTTATTTTCTTATTAGGCCTACCCATGCCCAATATCCAAGGCAACCATTGCAGGAACAACGACTTTACCTAAAAATCAAAAGCTTTTATGTTAGTAACAATCGATTAAAATTAAGGAGGGTGTGTCACTTGAAAATCTTTAAAATAAGACGTGTTCAAAAGAGCTATTTTTGATTTTACACGGAATCAACTATTCTCAATTGAACTCTAAACAGCATCAACTTGACTCAACAAGACTGTGTATTGTATTAACACGACACGTATTAGTTCTACACAGTTGAAATGGGCTCATGTAAAACCGTACATTTGAACATTTTCTCTAGCTGTGTTGAAATTGGGCCGGGCACATTTTTGCCGTCGTGAATTTAAGCCGTGTAGAACTTAAATGTGTAGAACTTCAAACGTGTATAGCTCTTGTGTGCGTGAATACGACAGTGTATAGCGTGTAAAAATGCAGCAGTGTAGAACGCGGCTGTAAACAATTGTTATTGTGGAGAATTGTGCTGTGTACAACTCCAGATGTGTAGAACTCTGCTGTGTACAAATTGACTGGTATGGGTCTATATCGTGTTTGACTTCAATCGTGTCATGTACGACTTCAGTCATGGAGAACTATATCCTGTACAACTTTAGTTATGCAGAACTATAGCCTGCAAAACTTCAGTTGTGTAGAACTATATCCTGTAAAACTTCATTCGTGCAGAACTACATCCTTTACAACTTTAGTCGTGTAGTAATGTAACGTGTACAACTTTACTTGTGCAGAATTCTGCTGAGTGCAATTTTGGGTCCGTAGAAAAATGGTACGTACAGTGTTAACCGTGTACAAGTGGATGCTGTATAGAACGACTTGTGTATAATCTATTCTGTGTAGAGTTGAACCCAGTAGAACTGGTGTCTTGCCCTCAGTTTTTCGTACAGGTAGAGAAATTTCCATGATTAATATGAACCAAAATTCGTGCTATCACTTTTCCGGTGACCAAGCGCCCTTAATAACCACAAAAAAATACATAAGCCAAAACGAAATAAAATTACCCATTGCGGCATCTCGTGTATGTCGGCAGTTCTGTGGTGATAGTTGAGCACGAGGACCGTGAGTACGACGCTACTCGCGACCATGAACATGATACAGTTGAAGTACGTTCCTGATACGAGGAATTTCCGTTATTCCCCGCGAGAGAAAAAAAAACATAAAAAGCGATTAGCGTCGGAAATAGATATACAACAGTCTTGACGTAGCGAGCACGAATATTCAATCGATGAAAGATCGATTATCGGCATACACTTATTTCGCCATTTTGTTGATGTTAAGAAAATCATTTTAAATTTCCCGCGCTTACGAAACCACTTAAACGATTGTTAGTAATCAAGGGCTAGCCTTGCAAGGTCAAAGCACTCGGAAAGTTAGCTCGGGCGAAAAGTGGTACATTCTCTTCAATAGCCGATAATGATCTTTCACCGAACGGCTACTTTGCAGCTGCAGCTGGCGATGGCGGTTGCGTTGATTGCGGTTCTTGTGATGCTGCTGTGTTGCCGCGCTGCTACTTCGCAGTGCTGCCATATCGCGCGGAGGATAGCAAAGTTCGTGCTCGCCGAGGTAGTACACACAATACACACACAGAGGGAGCTGGCAGTGGGCGCAAAGGCCGGAGCGTCAAAGCGTTGTACTCGATCGCGTCATCGGAGCGCGGTATTCAAGTCCGTGTGTTTACACAGCAGTATATATATATGTATGTATGTATGGGGCATTCCATCCCAATTCAACCTCGACCTCCCCGATTTGGCTCGTAATTTTTTGTAGGCTTATTTAGACCTTCACATGCACCAAATTTTTATTTCTCATTTTTTCAAGGCAAAGTTTTTTTTTTTAATATTTTTTTCAAAGTGACATCATCGACTGCTATAGTTTAAATACCTGAAAAAATATTAAAAAATACTTTGATCAATATAAAAATTTTCTAGCTTATAGTAAAAGTGGGCAAGATGAACATCGACAAAACTACCTCAAAAACTATATGAAATAAAATATTGCCCACTTGGTCTATAGCTAGAAAATTTTGATAACCTACAGAGTATTTTTCAGAATTTGTTCAAATTTTCAAATTATATCATTCGATGTGTCACTTTTTTTAAAATATTTTTTTAAATAATTTTGCATGGAAAAATTAAAATAAAAAAATCTGGTGCTTTTAAGGGCCTTACCATTGTTACGAAAAATTACGATTCAAATCACGGAGGTCGAAGGTCAGACCCAGGTCGAGTTGTGATGGAACGGTCCACATGTATATATATATATATATGTGTGTGAACGATATATAGAGGTTAGAATGTCACTTTCAACCCGTTTGTTTTCACGAGTACGTCCTTAAAACGCTCGGGGCCTTTACGCGATGAGGAAACAGACGCGCAAAGTCAATTCAAGACCACTCTCTCGCAGACACACCGGTGATTATGGTTTACGTAATTTTCTCTTTCTTTCTTTCATATTTCATTTTTCTTTGTTTTGTTTCGTTTTTTTTAAATCAATGAAATAATTTTGTTAGATTCACTTATACATGTCAATAATATTATTATAAACCGGCTAGATAAATATAACATTGAAAATAAGAAAGGACGAAAGGAAAGCTGCCGAGTGTTCGTATGTCAGTATAACGAACGTAAAAGAAATGAAAAAAAGTATTTTCTTTTTTTAAGATGAAGAAGTAGAAGGAGAATTAAGAATAAGCGTTATTGTACTTACTTAGGCGCAATGCGTAACACGCACATCAATTTCATACACATACATACATACATATATATTTATATATTATATATTATGGAATTAATATCGTCACGAATATTTAACACTGCATGCAACAGATAAATATTTATATTCTCCAGATAGTTTATAACAATCTAGTCATACACGACATCGATGCAAAATGCAGTCAAGGGAGCTTTTCATACAAAACGTTCCAAAGCTTATACATTTATTAGACTTAATGCCTTAAGCTACGTTATATCTTATTATTTTTCTATGGTTAATTTTTTTTTCCACTATAAACATATGGATGCTGTGTTTTTTTTTTTTGGGTGCAAGAGAGGGAGAGAGAGAGGCAGAAGCGATAATTTATATTATCGTTGGAACACGTCTTAAGTGTGTAATCGACGATGATGGAAGTACAGTTGACATTTTCAGGACGAAAAGTTTTGGGGTTACAGGATAAATCGTCGTCGAGTTGTACGAGCGTGAGCGCTGCCGAAGAGCCGCACACGTTGACCTTGAAATAAATTTTTTTAAACTTTTTCTTGTAACTAATTAATCGAGAATTCAAACGGGAAGGAATGAAATGAGAATTATGGAAGGTGTGATGATAATAGAATCCATAAATAATTTTTAATTGTGTGTATTTTTATAAAATTATTATCAAATATTTTTTTTTAGTATGTAGAACTACTGCTACGTAATGTTTATATTTTTGTTCGACATGTAATTGTTTATAACTTCGCTGCAATAACCACTAGAACGCGCGAGCGTAAGTTTTTTTGGTTTTTTAAAAATAATAGTATTAATCGAAGCGCAAAATAAATAAGTTGCGTAAACTATAAAGCGGCATAGCGTGTCTATCATTTATCAAATTATTTTGATATATTGTGGGGTAATTTCGCGAGTATTCGGCGAATATTGTAATTTTTCTTAATCGAAAAACGAGGAACTGTCAGGACAAAGACGATTGTAACGAGGATATGTTTTATTTTGGAATATTGACCACAGATTCGTAATCAGCGACTCCGAAAATCCCCGAGTATAATTTTTCATCGAAATTAACGAACTTTTTGTATTTCAGTCAGCCATTTTTGATTCGCCATTTTAAGATTTCGTATTTTGAGTTCAGATTCGTCATCAGCGACCTCAAAAACACCCTTCATGTACCGAGTCTCATTTAAATCAAGAAACTTTTTGTATTATCGTCCGCCATTTTGTATTCGCCATTTTAAGATTCCGAATTTTGATTTCGAATTCGGAATGAGAAACTTCAAAATCTTAATTTTCGAATACTTTCGGTTGGCCTTCTTGGGCATGAGTTTCCATGCAACACGGGAATAAGTTTCGCATAACCGACATGCTTTTTTTTTTCGAAAATTATATTTTTTGTCCTATGCATTTTTACAGATTTTTCAAAAGTCACTTCCCGTTATTCTCATGTCCCCTAATTAAAAAAATGATTTTTTTTAAACAAATCAATTTTTTATATTTACTTATCGCAATAAATTTCTCAAAAAAAGTTCCGCCATTAAACCCGCGACGGCCAAAATCTTGAGAATTCAAATTCCGTGATGCAGATTTTAAAAAAAAATTAAAGCCAAGACATTGAGTATGGGAAATAAACGATTTCGATTTGCGATTCGACGACGTTTCATATGTATGAGAAACTTGAAACTTTTTGTTGCGACCTTTTGTCGGTGACTTTATTGAGTTAATGAATGATACATGGATGGTGATATCGTTTAAATAAGCGTCGCGGAGGTCGATGGCACAGGGCTATTCTAAAATCGATATCGTCCACAAGGAACGAGCCTCGGTGGCTCGCGGGATGAGAAGCGAACGCGCGCTGTGAAGGTGCCAGCGAGATAGAGGTGCCGGTTACCTCCGCGCGCCCCGATCTATTCTAGAAGGGATACATTGGTTATGTGCATACGTAACTTCGCTTCATTTTCCGGAAATGGTGCGACGCGCGCCACACGGACGATGCTAGCTCTCGATAAGCGGCTCGTTTATAGCGGTTACTCGTCGATGCTATGAACTGTGCGGCGCTAACCACTCTGGTCTGCCAGGTACATATGGGGCATTCCATGCCAACTCGACCTGGGTCCGACCCTCGACTTCTTCGATTTCATACCCGATTTTTCATCTCATTATTCCATCTCCAATAAACAACCACAAATTTTATTAGGTTTATTTGTAACAAATTATATGATTTTTTATTTATTCATATCTTTTATAAATAATTTTTTTTGTCTTTTTTGTTTAAATGAATAAATATTTATGAAAAACGTATGGAGGGAAAAATCTGACAAGATTTTTATAAATGCTGCAACAGATAAAAATATTTTCCATGTCAAACCGAAAGTGTTCCAGATATCGCTTCTATTTTATATGAATTTATAAACAGCTTGAATATTTATGAACATGTTGGAAATTCCGAGACTTTTCTCAGATTTTCTCAGAGCGATTTTTTAAATAGAAATAGAAAGATTATTTTTTTTTAATGTATAAGAAAATTGTTTTTAAAAAAATCTGACTAATTTGCCCGAAGTTCACAAATCTACAGAAATGTTCAAGTTATAACCTGCACGGAAAGGTTTTTTAAGCAACTAACTTTTTTCAATTTTTTTTTTGAAGAACATTCGTAGAAAAATAGAAGTGAGGACCAGGATCACTTTGGTTGTAAGTTTAAAAATATTGATAAATGATACAGGATTTACGATAATTTTCTTAGATTCCAAAATTCCATTCCTCATTCTGTTCGCTATAAATAATTATAAGTATTTGAATTGTTTGAAAAAAAATCTAATAAGAATTGCTTTAGAGATGGAACAATAATTCGTAAAATAGGGGTTGAAATCCGAGAGGTCGAGTTGATATGGAATACCCCATACGTACATACGAACATACACACCGCGGGAGGGGGAGGGGAGGGGGAACTGCAGTAGGGCAGCACATTGCAGCACCTCGAGACACTCAAGTTGATAAACCCGCGGTATATAACTCATTCCACTGCTGTAATAAAAATGACGAGATGAAGAGTACGAAAAGCCATATAGAATTGATCAGTAAAGCGAAAACGAACAAGTCATCCAGTTTCTTATGTATGTTTCATGTTATTTAAAATCGTGGACATTAATAAAATGGAGAGTAAATTCAGGAAATAAAAATGCCATAAAATGGAAATGTCAGTTTTGTGCACCTTAAGGGGGAAAAAGCCGCGAGAGTTAGCTATTGAGATAATTGTATAAAAAATCTGAAAAAATTCACCTAGACTCCTTTTCTTACAATTTATAACATATTTTGGACCGGAAAGATACTACTAATTTTTTAGCACTTTCAATTTTTTGGAATAGCCAAAAAAAATTGGCACGTCAGAATATTGAAAATCATAGGAGAAGATGCATTTTTTGGAATCGAGGGCGATAGATTTTTTTTAAATTTCTGAGTGCCATTTTTTTTTCGTGAAGTACAGTTAAATTAGTACCAATTGGGTCTTATAATATTAACAGTTTCGAATGATATATCCAGAGATATGATTTTTTAAATACTATGCAAATGCGAATAATATGAACAAAAGATCATATTATTCGCAGCTTATTGAAATCCAAATGTGTAATTAATTATAATTTGAACGTATCCAAAATTTGTTTCGTTTCTTCAAAATTTCTCTAAATTGAAACACAAAATTAAAACGGATATTAACCTCAATATTAGTTCATTGAAATTCAGAGTTGCAATTATAATTCGATCGTATGCAAAATTTGCTTCCTTTTTTTTTTTTCAAAATTTCTCCAAATTGAAAACACATAAAATTGAAGAGAATATTAACTGAAATATTAAAAATCATAATTAAATCAAGTTAAGAAACTAGGTGCAAAGTTAATGCAAAAAATATGTATGTAAAAAAACAATGAGAAAAAGTGAAATAACGAATTTATGAACATTGGAAATATTTTATTAAAACGTCGTCGTCGTCGTCGTGATTTCAATCGGGTTTCTTCGTTTCATCTCACGTTTAATAACACGTGCTATTGCGTTCTGGAATTGTTGGTACAGTGGCACGTTTTGCGGAGCGAGCTTTCGCAACTAGCTACAACTATAGGTGGCGTTATGGTGACGACGACGACGACGACAACGAGCTTCGTTTACTTGCCGGAAATGAAGCGAGTCTCGTACAGCCCACGTACCGCACAGAGTCGTCGAAATTCAGGAGAAACGACGAGAGGCCGCCGGGTAACGCGGTTTTAAAGCACCGGAGTAGAGTATGCGAGCCACTGTTGCTAGGGAGTTGACTATTAGCGCACTCTACATGGCCAATTTCCCGGTGTGAAAAGCAGCGCTCGAGGCGACTGCGGCTTCTCGATTCGCGTCGCTACTAACTAACTCTAGACCCTCAGCCCGACCTCCGCACTAATACCACATTATACTTTTCTTCAATATCTTTAATTTCTCGCGATTTTACGCAGTCCAATCTCGCAACTATTGTCTCTTAACTAAATTAACAAAATTCTTTGTATTTGTTTTTCAACTGATTAACTCATTCCATTATCGTTTATGACTGATTTTTGAGAAAATACACAAATTTAAGAAAGGAATGTTTCAAGTTCGATTTGCATTAGATTTTAAAGCAATTTATCCATTTTAGTAATTAACATTGTTTGTATTTTTTTCGAGGTCATTCATTCAATTTTTTTATTCATATTAAAAAAAAAAATATTTCTCCCATTTTTCAAGGTCGTTTTTAATTGTGTTCGGCCTGAAATTAACACAATTCTTTGTAAGTTTACAAAATTCTCTGTATTTCATTGAAATTTATGACTGATTTTTAAAAAATATATGAAAAAGGAATTTTGCTCTTATTTTTCAAGGTCGCTTTAAATTGTGTTAATTTTTGGAATTGAAACATTTCGCTGTATTTGTTGTTGATGCTGTTGAACCCGATTTCTTGACCTTCAAACCGACCTTCGCACTAATACCACATTATGCTTTCGTTCGATATCTTGAATTTGTCACAAATTTACGTAGTTAAATCCCGCAAGTATAGTCTCTTAAGTAAATTAACAAAATTCTTTGCATTTGTTTTTGAACTGATTGATTTATTTCATTACCGTTTATGACTAATATTTAAGAAAAGGCCAAAATTTAAGAAAGGGTTGTTTCAAGTTCGCTTTGGATTGTGTTAATTGTTTTATGCAACTCCGTGCGAGAAGTGCTCACTTCTCACATTTTCCGCTTCGCTTCGCGTGCGAGAAATCGCACTTCTCGCACGGAGTTGCATATGAAAAGTTTCATCGCACTCGTATCGTAATATACTAAAAATTAATACAATTCAGAGCAATTTATCAATTTTTATAATTAGCACGATTTTTTGTATTTGTTTTTGAGGTGATCCATTCGATATTTTATATATTAATAGAGCCTAAGGAAATTATTAACTTCTCGTAAGCCAAAGATTTTTTTCGTTCAACGAAAATACTCAACACGTACAATGACTTAATTCGAATAGAAGTTTCACGTTGATCCATTTGGAGCGCTTATCCGGCCGGTAAGTCATTCGTAGTCGACTTACCGGCCAGAATGTCTTTCCTGACATTTCTCGTTAAGTAATCCTGATTTATTAGAAGGGTTTTCCATCACAGAGGCCCTCAATCAATTTCTGTCTTCCGGGTGAGTTTTCAGGATGTCGAATATCTCGGAAAATTCCGCGATATCAATATGGGGTATTCCATACCGATTCGACCTGAGTCGGACTCTCGACTACTCGGATTTGGTCGACAAATGATTGAACCAACTTCAGAAAGTATTTGAAAATTTCATTAGCTTGAAATTTTTTTTTGTTTAAATATTTTCAATATATTTCCATAAAAATTACGGAATTTTTTTTTTTCGAAAAAAAAAATCTCCTTCACAAAAAAGTAATATTACAGAAATATTTGATAATTTTTTAACTTTTGTTCCTAAATTTATCAATTAAAAAAAAAGAAGCAAATGGTTTTAGGCTCAAAAATTTTGTCATTCCATGCAGAATTTTCGAAATTTTTTTAAAGTGGGTTAACGATATTTTAGCTGTAAAAAATCATAAAGGAACAAATTTTTCAAACTGAAAAAAATTTCAAGTACTTTTTGAAGTTGGTCCAATCATATTAAAAAATTTCGACCAAATTCGAGAGATCGAGGGTCCGATGCAGGTCAAATCAGTATGGAATGCCACATATACATCTACCTACGTCTACGGCCTCTGCTTATCGTTTTTATTATTCCATTTTCGCACTTTGCTTTTTTTCCTACCTCTCATTCAATAATGAAATAAATGATACAGACAAATTGAACGGAACGATAGAAACGTCGGTGCAAAGCGTATAAAGCGAAATAAAGCAATAAACTTTCCCATAAAGGGCAATATATAATATAATCGTTGAAATACGTGAATGTTGTTATTAGCATTTGTATAATAATAATAATAATAATAAATTAACAAAGCAGACACTACGAGCTCGTCAACTATAATCGTGATAAGCGTCTGAAAAATCGGACAAACGCCCATAAACAAATAAGCGATTAGAAATTTTGTTAATAAACAAAATTCAAAAAATGTCGATTCAACTTTTTATCGACTTTTCGTGATTTATAAATATATAACAAGTTTGTATTGTTTTTTTTTGCTTTTAATATGTTTTACCTTGCTGCGAAGTTTTCGTACGTGACGACTTTTTTTTTCGTACGACGCACATCGTGTTCCGCTACTTTTTTAAATCCTGTCTTTTTTGTCTAAGTCAGAGATTTTTTTGTTTAAGTCTGGCAAATGCGTCCACGTGTCGCTCGGTCCGAACCTGTTTCAACAGTTACACGCAAACTCAATGGTAGCGGATGTAATTCGGTAAAATGAACATTCTGACCCAGGAAACAAAAAAAGTATGAAAACTACATATGTGTTCTTATTCATTTTTTGGGTAATCCATGGATTTGATGGATTCACGGATATTTTTTATTTTGGGAACTCAAATGTTTACCGTGGAAACTTTGAACTCCAAAAATAAAAAATATGCGTGAATATTATAAAATTAAAAATTGTTGTAATGGGAAAAATTTTTATTTATGGTAAATTTTTACAGTACAATTCTTGAATTATAGATATTTACGTATACTTTTTATTTCTGGATGTATGATATTTATCCTAAAAAAAGTAAATAAAAATATGCGTAAATGTCGAAAATGCATAAATTGTTGTAATATATTTTTTCAATTTTGGTACTTTTTCCACATTTTCCTTGTCGCAAAATACTTTTTTGAGTAAATCCGGATCGAGCGGTACGAGAAGCCGCCATTATTTTTTAAAGCTTAGGTTTAGTTATATATGAAGATTATAACATATAGTAAACATTTATTAGTCAAAATATGATTGAATCTCGGGCGATCGACGACGAGAAGCAAGATTATTACCGCTGTATAAATGGCTCAAATATTGAATTTGATTGAATGCCACATTTTTAATTTGACCTGAAATGGCCTATGTAAATCTGCATTAATTTTTTTATCGTAGGCCATGAAATTCCACGTTAAAAATTAAGAAATTCTACTATCTCATCCGATTTCTATTTTATCGTATAAAAATTTGGTCAACTTTAAAAATAACAAAACCCAAATATTTCAAATTTTTTGCAGAAAAAAAAGTTTTTTTCAAAATCCTTGAAAAATCACAAAATTAATTTCACAACTAAAACATACTTAAGGGAGAACCGCGGCTATTGGAAATAATTGTATAAAAAATCCGAAAAAATTCACCAAGAAGCCTTTGTTACTCTTCATAACATTTTTGGATAAAAAAAACATCTTTTTCTAACCACCTTCGATTTTTTAAAACAGCCAAAAAAATTAATATAAAAAAATTTGCCAAGCCTTATTGTCAAAAATAGTATGCAAAGCACAAATAAAAATTGGCAATCCAGAACATTAAAAATTGTTAGAGCAGATACATTTTTTGTATCGATGTCGATACTTTTATTATTATTTAAAAGTGCCACTATTTTTTTTCGCAAAGTGCAGTCCACCTAATACTAATTAAATCCTAATTAACTCCCAAATTAGGTGAATATTCCCAAATTTTTTGTGCAATTATTTCCAATATCTAACTCACGTTGCGCCTTTCCCCCCTTAACAATAATCCAAATTTGTTAAGATTATCATTTTTTGAAAATAATAATCCACGTTCGTTAATTGAAAAAAAAATTTTTCGTAACGAAGTTCGAATAAAATAAAAGCTTTCGCTTTGGAATATATTCGTGAAGTACCCTTAAGGGGGTCGGTGCGCTTTTGGGATATACGTCGCTCACCGACTACTTTGACTCCGAGCCCAATCGTCAAATCCCTCCCCTTAAATTTTAACGGCGCTTCTGTAACGTCAGAAGCAAAACCCGCGACAAACTCGCAGGGAGAAAGTACTCGAGGGCTTTTACACCCTGTCGAGGATTCCTCTTTAACTTTGGTGAAACGACGACAGATTCACGTCGTGGGAATAGCAGCAACGCAGTGTGTACATGGACTGCCACAAGTGCCAAAGTATTTAACGCTCAGGCTTTCCATGAGCTCTCGAACAAGCCTCGGGTTAAACTCGTCTTGCTTATTCGTGGGCGTATCGCCGAAGCTTCGTATTATATATGACGCTTATGATCGATGTGACTCATCTAAATTTCGTGAGAGAGGCGGATAAACAGGTATTTATTGGCAGAGACAAAAACAGACTGACAGGGACAGCAGGAAAGATAAAAAGAAAAATTAGATAGAAACATATGGGGCATTCCATGCCGATTGGACCTAGGTCTAACCCTCGACCTTCCCGATTTGGCTCGTCATTTTTTCGGCCATTGCTTAGATCCTCAAATGCACTGGATTTTTTTTATTGATTTTTTCTACACTTTTTTTGTTTATTATAAATTTTTGAAGTGACGTATCGAATGCTATAATTTGAAAATCTGGAAAAATTGGGTGATATACTTTGTTGAATATGAAAATTGTCTAGGGACAAAATTGTAGACAAAGTGGACAAGATTTTTCCTTGTATAGTATGATTTTTTTTCAGATTTTTTTATTAGCTTTGATTTTTTTTTTATAGAATGAGTGTGAATAATAAAAAATTTTAGCTTATAGCCAAAGTGGGCAACAATTTTTTTAAAATAGATTTTGAGCTTTTTTAGTAAAAAAAATTATTTAAAAATCGAAAAATATTAATCTACTACTGGTAACTGGTCAAATATTTACTTATGAGAAACCGGGAATTTAAAGAATTTTGTCGGATTTTTTAGGTTTGTATATATACAGAAATGTATGACAAGTTTTTCAAAGTAGATTGATTTTTGTTGCCATTTTTTAATAATTGGTTTATTAGAAAAGCTTGAAAACTACAAGAAGAAAAATCTTGCTCATTTTGGCTATAAGCTAGAAAATGTTGATATTCAGCAAAGTATTGATTAGAGTTTTTTCAGATTTTTAAATCATTCGACATGTTACTTCAAAAAATATTAGAAACAAATTTACATTGAAAAAATAGAATTAAAAAAATCTTGTGCATTTAAGGTTCTAACCAAACCTACAAAAATTGGCGAACCCAATTGGAGTGGTCGATGGTCAGACCGAGGTCGAATTGGGACGGAATGCGCCATATACATATACATATGGGTAATTCATCTAAAAAACTGCCGGGTTTCCGAAAATTGCAAAACTGGAATATTGGTAATTATTGATAATTGTAAGAATTTTTCTACAAGATTTCCAACGTGATTTCATCGATATTTAATTTTTCAAATTTTAAATTTCAAATTTTTCATTTAAGAAGATGTATTTCCAGAATTGTTTTTCAACAGGGAATAATTTTTTTATTGCATGTCTTGAGAAGCTTTAAATTTATTGAAACTGTGTAAATTAATATAAATGTATTAGAATTGTACAATTCATATTTACTTATTTTTTCAACTGAAAAAATTACAACTATTCTGGAGTTGAAATGAGACCGGAAACGAAGGATTGCGATTTTTGAAAAGAATTACCTATATGCGGATATAGATATATATACGTTGTATTATGTGCAATTTTGTTTTTGTGAATGGGATGTTAGTATATTAAACAGTAATTCTGTCGATTGATGTTGTACGATGAGAAAGTTTTACGACAATTGAGTTTTTTTGTTCATTGACAGTATGTAGGCATGTATAAGTTATATACTTATATATATGATGCAGGTCACATAGTCATAATAATATAGGTACATCATGTATACATATTTATTAGATAGCTTCACCAATACTTGAAAATTCCATAAAAAATGAATATTAAAAAAATTAAACAATAACTTTGGTCCCAAGCGAAAGGAATTAATAATGTATCGCCTTTCTAATGAAAAAAGACTTTTTTTCAAATGGTAGATCACTATCATTAATTCTCCAAGATGGGAAAAAAATATTCATTTTTTGTTTATAATGTAATTTTTTTATCGAATTTTCAAAAATATGGGTTGCTTCTATGTACATGTATATATAATGAAATATTTTATACAGATATAACAAAAATGCATAGACGATCGGTCACAAGATCGGAGACAGTGCCAACGATCGAAACCCACGTTAAAAAAAAAAAGATCCAGCTGGAGTTTACGAAAGATTCGCTGCTCTGCACGAAGATGAATTATTTATAAAAATTAGGCGTTGCATCTCCGGCGGAATTTAACGGTTGTTTTTCCTGGAAACACATTAAACTTTCAATATTGTTTTTTATTTATTATATTTCATTGCAATTTTTTTTGTTAGAATATTGCCACTTTAAATAAAGATTGATAATTAATGAAAATTAAGAAATGAACAGGTAATTTCTGAAGAAATTCAATTTCAATTTTTTTTTTCTAAAAACTTTGGCGCCTGAACTAAAATATAGCAAATTATAAATTTTTATCGAAATTACGGAGTGTAAAAATGTAGATTCTGTAAGTAAAGATTTGTTCATTGTCCACGTTGAGCTTAAATTTTTATTTATTTTGGAAATGAAAATTTCTTCGCTTTAAATGAAGATTAATAATTTATACAAATCAGGTGGTGCATCTCCGAGGGGATTTAATAGGCCACTTTTCAGGCCTCTTTCAGTTCTCTAAATAAAAATTTATTTATTGCCCACGGTAAACTTTTATTTTTATTCATTCTTCAAAATAAAATTCCTCCGCTTTAAATGAAGATGAATAATTGATACAAATTAGGTGGTGAAAAGACATCTCCGAGGGGATTTAATACGCCACATTTGAGACCACGTGAAAATTTTCAAAATCTTTATCTGAATTTTTGTTTGGAAATTTTTTTCGAAATTTCTGTTCGTAAAACTTTCTGGTTTTTTTTTTATTGCTCACGGTAAGCTTTTATTTTTATTTATTCTTTAAAAGAAAATTCCTCCGCTCTAAATGAAGATAAATAATTGATACAAATTAGGTGGTGAAAAGGCATCTCCGAGGGGATTTAATAGGCCACATTTGAGACCACGTAAAAATGTTCAAAATTTTTATCTGCATTTTCGTTTGTAAGTTTTTTTCGAAATTTCTGTTCGTAAAACTTTCTGGTTTTTTTTAAATTTCTCACGGTAAGCTTTAATTTTTATTTATTAGTTAAATGAAAATTCTTCTGCTCTAAATGAAGATGAATAATTATACAAATTAGGTGGTGAAAAGGCATCTCCGAGGGGATTTAATAGGCCACATTTGAGACCACGTGAAAATTTTCAAAATTTTTATCTGCATTTTTGTTTGTAATTTTTTTTCGAAATTTCTGTTTGTAAAACTTTCTGGTTTTTTTTAAATTTCTCACGGTAAGCTTTAATTTTTATTTATTAGTTAAATGAAAATTCCTCTGCTCTAAATGAAGATGAATAATTATACAAATTAGGTGGTGAAAAGGCATCTCCGAGGGGATTTAATGGGCCACTTTTCAGACCACATTAAACTTTCGGATTTTTTTTTTTTTTTTGTTATCAATAGCCACGAGGAAAAACTGCAGCCACTACACTGCAACCCATCAGCGATTCTTATGCTTGCGGACATTAATCCTTGCCATCGGCAGAGAAGGAAAACTCGCGATGAAAAGTACGTTAAAACCATGCGCGGTGGCAACGAAGATGGAGGGTTTTGGCGCGTTGCCAATGCCACGAGGTTTCGCTCCTCGTCCTTTCTAACTCTCTGGAGATAGAATTTCACGTAATTAATAAGTTGCGCGCCTTTGGAACAGCAGCGAACCGGAGAAAAACGCTTGGGAATCGAGCCGCGAGGATATCTATCTCTTAATAGTGATAAATCGGTTCGTTCTTCCGCGAAACGAATTAACACACCGACCTAAGCGAACGAGCTAATGGGTCTGCTGAATTTACAGAAAATATATATCTTGGAAAAATTTGTCTCTTCTACAAAAACAGAGGCTAATATTAGAAATTCGATGTCTCCAGTACTTAACATTATTTGCCTTTAAAAAAAATTATATTATTCCACAGAATATCAGATTTTGAATCAAAATTATTTTAAAAATTATTAATTTATCAATAATTGAAAATATAATATAATCGTGGAACTAAATGTATTTACTTGGCGTTATGAAAAAAAGTCTCAATTACTTTTCTAAAAATTGGAGGAAGACGAACTTTATAAGAAATCAATATCGTACACCGAAATATTAGTTCTTAAATATTGTTTGCCGTTAAAAAACATTAATTCTATTCCACAAAATATCCGAATTTCTAGTCAAAATTATTTAAAAAAATTATTGAGTCATTATTCATTGGATATTTAATATAATTTTAGACAATAGTTTATTGATGAATATTTTGCATGACAAAAATGTCTAGATTATTATTCAAATAAGGAAATTTTTTTGTAAGCAATTCGCTATTATCGTCAAAAACTATTTTCGAAGAAACGGTTTTATGTGCTGGTATTTAGGTATTTTACTGTCCCCTTATTAATTTCAACATTGGAAGACAAAAAATTCACTAGAACTTCGAGAATTACATAAAAAAGGTTTTTTAAAAATTTATCAGCATGAAATGTAAAATTATATGCTATCAGCAATTCAAATCACTAAGCGGTCGAGTAATTAATAATTAAACAACTTGAAAATGAAGAGCGGAGAGCAACTAATGAAACAACCATTGCAACACTCTGAGTTATCGCAGCTCTAAATTTACTTCCATTCATTTCCCACGGTACCTCTAGAGTACGTCATTATTTCTCGTCTCGTTCAGTACGTTCGAAACTATTACATAGATATTCCGGCGCAGCGTCAATGGAATAAAACATCTTCACTGGTGCTTTCAGTCTTATTATTTATTAATCGTTCGTTCTGCCGCTTTCGAGTATCTAACTTAACGACTTTTCTATTGGAATGTCCATCTACTGGTCAGAAAAAAAAATTAAATGGATGCGTTTAAGGAGTGGATTTAAAAAAAATACTTGGTCAACATTAGACCATTTCTTACTGATTCAACTAAAAAAATGATTATAAATAATTAGAAAATTCAATACCCTTGATTCCAATAAAGAAGAAAAAAAACTTTCGATTAAATAATAATCGATTTCAAAGTTGTTTAGAGGTGACGAATTAATCAGCTCGCCACACTAAAATAATTTGTCCAAGTTTGCACTACCGTTTTTAACCCGGTATATTTTTCGAAGTGACCGAATTTTTTTTTTTTTCTACAAAATTTCCAAAACAAAAAAAACATTCGGTAACCTAACTTTATTTTAATATCTCCTTAATCCTTGAGATTTCCGGAATACATTAGATACTTTTTTGTATACGCATCTATTCGCGAAGTGCACAAAAAATTGAAAAAAAGGAAACCCGCGATGCCTTTTCCATAAGATCCTGGGTTAAATATCTTGGCTTTAGATTTATTTATCTACCGTAAATGGTCGGTAACCTCATCCAAATTTTTGCATAAAGGTCCTTCTCTATATTATTAGTCACATATTAAAAATTGGGTAATGTATCTAAAAATTTAGTTCGCAACGATAATACCTCAAATTCGAAAAATAAATGGTTTTTCTTTCAGCGAGTTATAACCGAAAATATAAATTGTCAATTATTAAATTATTTCATTTAATTGTGTAGAATTATTCTCTGGTCCAGAAAATAAATTAAAGTAAAATTCGGCGGTTCCATTAATATTTCAGGCTCCCTTTATTTCACTGATGGTCTGCGGAGAAGCGGAACGCTTAAGCCATCCAGCAGCTTCACTGCCTAGCTCATCTCGTGTCACGTACGACCACTTTCTTCAGATGCCGCTCATTCTCCGTCACGACGTGTCGGAGATGCCTCTATAATACCTTTCTTCCCCTCATTTTGGGCTCCCATGAGAATCGACGACCTGTCACAGTGGATAAACCGTTTCCCTACATACGGAGATGCATCACTTTTTTTTTATCTACACAAAGAATTCAAATAAATCTGACAAAGATTGCAATAACGTTTGACAACTGAGGACAGCCATTGTTATTCTTTGAATTTTTTTTTTTTTCATAATGGCAATTTTAATTCCGAGTTTTTTTGTAACCTTTATGTATAATTAAGTCGATGTGGAATTTTTTAATTCATTTCTCGGTGTTAGAATCGTCAAAGTGGATAAACCGTTTTCCTAAATACGTAGATGCACCACTTTTTTTTTATCCACACAAAGTATAAATAAATCTGATAAAGATTACAATATTGTATGACAACTGAGAACAGCCATTGACATTTTTTGAAAATATATTGTTTTTTTCAAAATAGCAGTTTTTTCCCAACTTGTTTTTCTTTATTTTTTTAAACTTGAAGTATAATTATTCAGAAGTGGAATTGTTTTAGTCACCTTGCAGTGTCAGAATCGTCACAGTGGATAAACCGTTTCCCTAAATACGGAGATGCATCACTTTTTTTTTTATCAACACAAAGAATTCAAATAAATCTGACGAAGAATTCAAATAAATCTGACGAAGTCTTACATAAGACATCGAACAGTAAAATTTGTTCACTGGTTTGATCTTCAAATTGCGACAAGTGAAAAATTTAACTTTTTACCTTCCACCATTTTGGCGCATTGTACGACTTTACAAAATTGCAAAATCAAAACCCTTGTTATGTATTTAATGAAGGTTTAAATCACGATTTTTTAAACATTACAGATTATTTATTCACTTTTTTTCGGTGACTGGGTCGCCAAAGTATAATTAATCCGATGTACAATTTTAGTATTAATATCCCTCTATCAGTATCGTCATTACAACGAAAAAAAAAATCAACTTTATCATTAGTTGTCAGCAACAAAGATCGTGATCATTAATCAGCTATCACAAATTGAAGGCCAATTACAAACGTGTGTCTTTATGACTTTTTCTTACGACTCAGTGGAAATAAAGTGGTCTACGTTCTCAGTTGCGTTAAATGGCATAGTAACCTTAACTATTAAGACGCAGTTTCATGTGGAGCAATCTTCGGAGGCAGCGAATGTTTCGTGAACTCAAAAAAGCCACTAAAACTCGTCGAAAGTAGCGGACGATACTTTTGGAGGAGTGCAGCTATTTCGAAGACTCGTTATTTCGGAGAAATGGGTTTAGTGAAGGGCAATTAAGGGGGTGTGCGTGGTTTAAGGGTGTAAAGGGGGTGAGAATTAAGATAACACATAAGACGAACGTGATCGTCTTCATGAATTTATATCCTATTCCGTGCAGCAAGAAAACTTGTGCGTTTTTTTTAAGGTTTTTTTTAACCAAGTTAATAAGTCTATGATTTCAAGTAGCATAATACAGAATAGTCAGGCATTTTAAAAGAGGCACGTGAAATAATATCGTATAAAGATATGAATATCGAAAAAAGCATAGTAAGATAGGAACTACAGCTTCGAAAACGGTACCTTAGTGATTCCCGCTGCTGGTGGCTTAAACGTAGTTGCAATCGTGTGTATATGATGTATGCATCAGAGGAGGATGAATGAGGAATGAAAGTGCGAGCGAGGTGTACTTTTTATATACATTTTATGACGCTTAAAAGAAAATGTCTACTTTGATTATAGCTAAATGATAATTTAACAAAGATTAGACGAAACCGTCTCGGTTATCAATTCTGGAATATTACGGCAACAAACCACTTTTTGAAACATGCAGATTGTTGGACATTTGTAGTACAGAAAACTGGAATTGACTAATCTGGTGGTTTGTTGCGTTTCGGTTAATTCATTACGCTAAAAAAAAATTAGCTGTGATAATTATTAATTGGTTAAGCTATTAACATGTTCTCAAAATCAGTTGGAATAATCTTTGGAATATTCATTGGGAATAATGAGTCTGAGTGATTATTGGAATTGATTATTTGGAATAATCATTTCGAATAATCGATTTGGATAATCATTTCGAATACTCATTTTTAATGACCATGTTCGATGAACATTTTCAATAAACATTTTCATTGAACATTTCGAATAATCATTTTGAATAATCATTCCGAATAATCATTTCAATAATCATTTCAAATAATCATTTCGAATAATCATTTCGAATAATCATTCCGAATAATCATTCCGAATAATCATTTCGAATAATCATTCCGAATAATCATTTCGAATAATCACTGTGAGAAACGAACATGTTAGTAGTTCCAACCAATTCGTCGATCAGATTTCACAATCGATAATTACAACTAATTTTTTTATTTTCATGCAGTTAAACCAACCTATCGAAGTGGTTATGGAATCAACTAGAGAAAAAAAGGCAAATCCAAGGGACTCTTCTGAAGAATCCTCACGTTTTTATAGATGAAAATTCACTCACATGTGGAAATTGGGTGAAATTGCTGTGTTTATAGATGAGTGCCATTGTGATTTGGGAAGAGGGGTAAAGCGAGATCAAGACTGATAGATATAAAAAAATGTAGACAAAGATGTTACGGGAAGATACAGAGAATCAGGTAGAGGGGATTCGGGTATTTTTCTTTCTCTCCTTATACAATTCATGTTACAAAATTAATCATCGCGACACACGACTTTTTTTTTTATAAGTGCTGTATTAAACTATTATTATATTCTTAAATTCAACTACTGTGCTCACGATCCTTGTTAAACGGTGCTTCATCCAAACCTACAGGCGTTTTTTTAAATTTACCAATGACTACATTTTATTATTATTGTTGTTATTATTAAGGTTTAAGTTCGATTATCCGATACGTTTTGTTTTTTAATTTCCTACCACTCGATTTTTTATTGTCTGGTGAAGGTCGAGTGGGGGAGGGAGAAGAGGGCAAAGGGGGGGAGGGGGGCGACGATGTGGATCCAATTCACAGTCACGTCATGAGTCTCGTACCCTGAATCCCATAAAGCCCGTGGCACATACGACGAAGCGCAGGATTCAGGCCGATGAACTGCGGCCAACAGAATGTCGGGCTGCGGAAAGCCTCATCGACGTGAAGTAATCCTATGAAGGGCCAAATTGTCCGGGTATCCAGTGGTCGTTTATAATTGGAAAGCTCTCGGCGTTCATTTGCCAAACTAGAATGGGAGGCTCGTGTCAGAAATCATGAATCTGGGTTATAACGTCGAAACGAATCGCGAATTGTCCACGGAAATCGTCCACAGGCCATTGACGATGACGCTGTATGAGACACAGTCAACTCTCCCTTAAGTAACCTTGTAACAAAGTAACCTTTTAATACGTTTAAGTTGTGGACAGCATAGTTCTACACGGTTGAAGTTGTACACGGTAAAAATCTGTGCAAAGATTAATTTTTACACGGTCAAAGTACTACACGGGAAAGTTTCGTACAAAGATTAAGTTCTACACGGCTGAATTTGTACACAATAGAATTTTACGTGGCGGAAGTTCTACACGGAGAAAATTGATACGTCTGAAACTATACGCGGCGGATTTTTCGACGTCTAAAAATCTACACGGTTAAAATTGTACACGACGGCGTTAAACACGGCTAAAGTTGTACACGACGGCGTTAAACACGGTTAAAGTTGTACACGACGGAATTCTACACGGTCAAAGTTGTACACGACGGAATTTTACACGAGTGCGCAATTATTCTACGCAGCTATAGACGTACACGGCGGAATTTCCAACAGTGGAGTGTGCAACTGCAGCCGTGTAGAACTCTACAGTGTACAACTTCACACGTATCTGCCCTGAATACCTCTGTAATTGTAAAATTAAGCCGTGTAAAGCTTCCCAAGCACTAAACACGGCACGTGTAGGATCAGCAATCACAGCCAATCGGACACAACCTTTCTTCTATCCTGGGGGCATTGAAAAGCTTCCGTGATGGTGATAGTCACTGACCCGATTTTAAAGTCCTTAATGAACGTAAGCCGAAAACGTACTATTTTATGGAGAGTCGACTGTAGTACATTATACACAAGCTTGTGCACAGTGAGAGCGAGAAGGATAAGAGGCGTGTCGCAGTAGCACGTCGACCGCATCACGTAGACTCGCGCTATGGTTGCGGAACTTCACTTCAGCGATTCGTCGAGCACCACCGGAATTTCAGAATTCAAATCTATGCACACTTGTGTATAATTCTCGTAATGACGCAGCACAGCGGGAAAAGCAGGCGGAAAAGCCACAAGCGCTTGATCGCTCGACACCGAGGCTGTTGTGACGACCATTAGAACCACACTCGTCGCCATATTCCCCGCCTCCCTTCCCCCACCCCTCCACACGGTTCCCACTCCGCATTAGGATCCGATTAAGCCCTTCGACGTGCATCGCCATGAACGTTATTAGTCCGGTACGATCCTCTTTCACGTATCTCCGCTCACAATGTGTATCAATACGGTTATGAATATTGTATTGGGCAATGTTTATATAAGTGTTGGCCAACTTGATGCTGGCAATTAGCGGGGAAATCTCCCGTCATATTGTGGACGCTCAACGCAAAATGTTGTGTGCTGTATTGGCGGTTAGTTTGCGGATCGTAATTCTCATGATTGATCGACCATAGCGACCTGTTGGTGCTTCTCGTAAACGCAGAAAGGATCTGATAGAGGGCGCTAAGCCACGTGATCATTTTAACCAAAAACTGGATTTTACGTAAGCGAGCCTCAGCGGTACAGTCCCGGCCAAAAATGAGATTCAATGTCATTTTCTAACGGTTCTCGATGGGATAAAAATCTGAAAAAAATCAAGCATGTTTAAGTTGCTGGAGAGATTGGTTTTATCTTATCACAATTGAAAATTGTTATTAACAAGTTAATAAAGAAAAAAAATCTTAACAAATTAGCCGGTAGATTAACTTAATATTTTTATGGAAATGGTATGTATATTTTTTTGAGTACGTACGATTTTTTTTCAGAATATCCATTATTTCAAATTTGTTAATTATCTATTTAGTGGGCGAAAAGTCACGAATTTGGATATGCGTCTGTCATTAAAGCAACCATTGAACTCACGAAGTGTTTAATCAATTGATCAAGTAGGCTTTAAAACATAGCTTAAAGTTAAGAAAATGCAACTATAAAAAATCACACAACATTGTGAAAAAATTCATACATCAGAAAAATGAAAAAATTATTTTTGTTTGAAAAAATGTTACATTGACGGTTGATTTCGTCAGTAATATTTTTTTCAAATTGGTTCTTGACATTTGTAATCAGCATTATGCAAAATCAATCTTTTCAGCATCTCGGATATCTTTGATTTTTTTTTTTTAAATTTTTAAATCCATCGAAAAGCGTTCAAAATCCTCTCTAAATTTTACGATTTAGTGTACCATTAAAACTAACCTAAATTTACTTAAAAAATTGGCAATTGTCGTCGTCGATCGAATGAGTTATTTTTCCTCTATTTTTCATAGAGATGTCCAGATTTTTTTCAGGAGACTTATCATCGGATCTTTATTTTTTACATTTAGATTTAAATTGATAGAATAAATTTAATGTGCATTCTGTCGGCAACTGTGGGTCACGCTATTTGACACTTAATTGTGAGTTATCGTTGTGCGAAAACCACATAAAGCAGAATCTACTGAACGGTTAGTGTGATTTATCACATACGATGAGGGAGATAAATTACCAAGCGAGTGAGAAAAACGGTGCAAACATCTGGTAGATGATGTATCAGAATATTATGCGATATTAAGTACTTCCTTATTATTCAAAATTAGTCTTTCTGATATTTAAAGTACGCTAACTACGACTAATTTATTGCCGACAGGAAATTCACGCAGCTTTCCAAGTCAATAATTAATGGTATGTTTTTTATGTACAGGAAGTTCCACGTAAAATAAATAAAATTTTAAAAGCTTCGTTAGTCGATGGTAAATTGATTAGAAACGAAAAAAATTCGCTTTATTAAAAAAAAAAACAGTTAAAAATGTCAAATTTTTTTTAAACCTAAGAAATTTTTTATATTTACATAATTTATTTAACTATTTAAATTTCTGGAAAACTGCCCTTATACAGTGAATTCTGTGTATTAGTACACATATCAATTTTTCAGTTCACCGAGTAAAAAAATAATCTGCGTTACCCGTTAATTATTAAATAAATTAATCCGCACCTCACAAACTCAAATGCCCAGTTTTGTGGAAAGTGTAGCCCGTACGAAAATCTATGACTAGTAAAAATTCACGGAACGAAAAAAAAATGTTACGTTAAAATAATAATAATGATGTACAGACTTTTTCACGGAATTATCTGTTACAAATTGAAAGGCAACCCATGACACTTTGTACACGTGTTTTTAGTGTTTATAATTGTGTATCATTCGATGAGTCGAGTCGATGGTTATTGAGAAATTGCGACTCTGTGATCAGTGGAAGCCGTTTGAAATTTAATAACGTTATTGGGGCACGTTGAGAGTCGCATTTCATCATTGAATACCTCAATACTCTTCAATATTCCACTGTAACGCGTTTTTATTTACCCTGAATTCCCCACTACATTTACAATGTAGTTAAAAATTAATAAAAAATCGACACCTCCACCAAAATTAATTTTTTCAAAAATGTCATTTGATTAAATATTAACTCACTATTTCCACATTCAATACCAACAAAACAACACGATTTTTAAAATAACAAATGACCATTATTTCCTCAAAACAAAATGCAAAAAAATTATTTTCTCAAAAAAACTTTAATTTTTTTTTTCAGGATAAACTTTTTGAATTTTTACAATAATCCTAAACTGCTAATAATGACTGATAACCGTATGAATTTTGAATTTTCAATTAGTAAGTAGGATATTTATTTCCCACAATCCTCAACACATTAAAATGAAGAAATGGGCAAAGATTTTCAGTGAAAAGTCTTGGACGTGTAATTCTCATTGTACAATCACAGCCACAATGGAAAGATTTCGTTTTAAAATTCACATACAAGGCAAATTGGCAGGACGTTAGAGAAGGAGTTCGTATTCTGGGTATAATCGTGGTGCATTCGTGCATGGGCTGAGAATCCGAACCACAGGATTTCGCGCAGCATCGCTTGGAGCAAAAGCACCGAGAGACTTGGGCCGATCCTCGGGAATTCTGGCGTTGCCCCCAAGCAGACTCAAATATTTACTCGGGACCAACCTATTTCAACTGCATTACTTCTCTCACTCACTCGAAATACAGATATACTCGAGGAGTATCTCCTTCCCTTTGTAAATGTGCATCTGTGTTGTATAACTGTACAGTGTCTATAACTGTTTGGTATCGTCTGCTGTGGAGGGTAAACCTCGCGCTCTTCACCACTGCCTTTCAGTGTAAACGCTTTGGAGAAGTCGAGTATGACGGAACCACAACGTGTCCGGGTTGCCGGATATCCGCGTACCCTTCCGTCCCTATAGTACCTCTCGAAAACTTCATCAGCCTCACAGGCCTTGAGAAAACTTTGTTCCTTACACGGTACATCCAAGGGATGCTGTTCCGCTACTCTCACGGCTTACATTTCAACCCTTTGAAATTCAGTGAAATTCAACATTGTGTATTTTCAAATATTACATACACCAACGTGACCCACAGGCTAGTCAATATGTTTGTGGATAACTTTGTTTCAGAGTTGTTTAACGTGTTATCTGAATTTAGAGTAAATTATAAAATGATGGAATGATAGAATGATGGAAAGATGGAAAGATGAAAAGATGGAAAGATGGATAGATGGAAAAATGAAAAGGTAAAAAGGTGAAAAGATAAATAGATATATATATGGGGCATTCCAAGTAAAATCAGCAGGCCCTCATCCTCATCGAGATTTTCAGATTTTTTTTTTACCACTAGTAACATTTTTAAATCCTCGAGAAAACCAATTTAAAAAACGCCGTTTTTAAAAATCTGAGAATATTCACACTGATTCTATGATTTAAAATATGATTTTTGAGCGCCATGCGATAATGTGATCTCAATATTCACTATTCTTTTCACATTTTTTCTTTTTTTTTTCCATGGCGCAATTTGATTTTCAATTATTTAAATCAGAATAACTTTCTTGAATATCAATGGATCTCAATTTCTCTGAAGATCGTAGAATTACCGGAATGCCCGAAGACAATTGATATTGATAAAAAAAATTTCGCAAATGCATTTCGCAATTCAAGCGATCCTATATTGGATCGCTTGAAAAAATTTTTTTTTATTAAATCGGTTATAACGGTTATAAATCGGTTACAACATTATATTAAAAAATGAAGAAAATCGACGAGGGTGAGTGGCCTGTTAATTTGACGTGGAATACCTCATATAGATATAGAGATGAAATTATAAAGCGATAAAGCGATAAAAAGATGAAAATGATGGGAAGATTAAAAATATTGAAAATGATAGAAATATTGAAAGATTGAAAAATTGAAAAAAAGTGAAAAAGATGGACGGATAGAAAGATGAAAACGATAAAAATTAAGGGGATCCTCAAGAGATGTGTCAACTGTATCTTATCGGGGTAATATTAGCTGGACAAACATTAGGGAGATTGATTTCTGACTTGATTGCTACCACCTAATTTGTGATTGATTAGCTGTGTGTGCAGAGCTGTACAATTTCTACGGACCATTGATGTTTCGATAACGCTTTTATTTGTGACATAAGAATTGTACCAACCTAGTACTTTATCATAATTTACATTTGTTTATCTAATAGAAAAATAATGTATTAATAAATATCCTACCATTCTGGTAAAAAGAGGCACAAAGTTTAATTAAAGACCGAAAAAAGTTCAGTTCTTCGATTAAATTCAATTTGATAGAAAAACTCTTGCATTGCTTGCAAGAAAAATGTTGTACATTAAAAAAAAAAATGTTATGGTGGTCAAATAAATGTAGTTGAAATAATCCATGAATAAGATGAGCGAGTGATCTAAAAATTAATGGACGTTTATAACTATGGAAAATAGCGGTGAAAAGTTTTTTTTCTGAGAATTAAAAAAACAATATTTTCTCGACCCTTTAATATATTTACTCTCACGAATGTTGGCTGTGGTTCTCGAAATGCAATTACATCGTTATATTATCCTGTCATTGCCACACGATTTTTCTTAAAAAAAAAAAAAATCCTTTTAGATAAGATCCCGAAAAATGTTGAAAAATAATTACACGATAAAAGGAGTTTCACAGTATTATTAAATTGTTGCCATTTTAAGTAGTCATTCTCACGAGTGCTAAATAGTTTATCATATGTTTTAAATATTTAGTATTGTTAGATTATACACTTTTAAGAATCACACGATGCTGCGAGAAAATGAGGTTTTTCACGTATTCTAGACAGAGTCACACTTGTAGGCATCGAGAGTAATATAATGTATAGTATATTATAATATAAGCACGAGAGTGAGAGAGATTTAGGAAAAAAAATAATATTATTATTATTAATTTAGCATCGCGAAATTTTTATTGTAAATCTCATGCATATACTTTTAAGATCGGCGCAGATTAGATTTTTAAGCGATTTATTATATGCGAGATAGGAAAGTAGATGTACAGTGGAACCCCACAAATGTTTTAGCCGCAAAATTTGTACAATTTTAACGACCTTAACCATCCGCATAACCTTCCGTCTACTCAACTTCGTGCTCTTTTAATATTGATGATTTTTTTACTACTAGATGGAGTCTTCAACTTTTGAGATGTCCCACTGTGATCTTTTTATTGTTTCATACGTCAGCAGCAAGAAATTTACAGATACGAGATTGAGTAGTAGATTTGTTCTTCGTCGTCGAAGAGTCTCAAAATTTTTCAAGCTTTTTGGAAAATAGATTTATTTAGGAGTTTAAAGAAAATAGTTTTTGGGAACGTTGCTCTTGACGTTATAGAAATATTTCAAATTATTTTTCACCCCACTAATTTTATTCATTTATTGAAACAATAATTTTTCGTTAATTATTTCATTTCGAATGTGAAATTTTATTGAAATTTATTCTTAAAATGACATTAAAATTGATGAAACGGCCGTTTATTTTTGACGTTAGTCATTATTAATTTTTCATGGCATTGTTCTAAGAATTTATATGGATGTTATATGTTTTTATGTAAATAATGTAGTAGAAAATTCCCAAATTTTTTTTTCTATTAATATCGGTTCACAATCAATTGTTACAATCAATCGATATATTTTTCTTATTGGAACAATCTTTCGGAAAACAATTTAACATCGGAAAATTCGTTCATTTACAAACACATAAGTAAAAAATAATTTTAATTTTTCTTGTAATTGAATTTATGCAAAGATCCACAAGTTTTGCGTTGCTGTAAAAAGGACCAACTTGAAGGCATATCACTCTCTCAGATCAAGAGTAACTCATTTACCACTGCGGCATCACGACATTTTTATTTGTTGTTGAACTTTTCATTAAGCCTTAAGTGCACTGTTAGAAAAGATTGGAAGTTTTTATGCATAAACTGGTCATCGAAATTTAATAAACAATTGTGGTAGAAAATTCATGTACTTTCACTGTAAAATTAAAGAAAATTCTTAAAATTCAAATACTTTTACTGTAAAATTAAAGAAAATTCTTAAAATTCAAATACTTTCACTGTAAAATTGAAGTAAATTATGGAATATGATGTACCATACATAAATTTTACATTACACTTATATACTAAATTTCATATACTAGCTTATGAATGAAAACTTCCAATAAAGGTACAGTAAATTTCAAGCAGATTTTTTTTATAGTGTGACCACCGAGGTTGGTGGTCACTTAAGGCTTAAGGGTCAGTAGGTAGTCAGTGGTTGAAAAACAAGACGCACAGATTTTCATCAAAATCCTTATGAATGCTTAGTCCGTCGAGCAACGTTCTCCCTTTAAGTAGGATTTGGACCTCAGCTCAGTTCGACCGTGACCCTTGCACCATTCGCAGCGCATTCACATGACGGAGGTGAAATTTGACTGGTACTGAAGCTAGAGAACAATTTGTAAGCCAGAAGTGTGAGCGAGTGCAAGAGGGAACTGCGCATGGTCTCGGCCATTTCGTACAATTTTGCACAGTCAGGAAAATAATTAAAATAAAATAATCAACTATAGGATTTGTTATTAACGATTTTTCAAAATTATGTTATGACAGTACGATAGTAGCGATAGAGGCGTGAACTCAGATGAGAGCTGGAAATAATACTATTAGAGGCTCTAAGTATTGTCCACTGCATACAGAGAGTTTAATTGTGATTTTATTTATTATTCATTATTCTAATAATTTTTGCCATACATTTTTTTAATTCCACCTCTAAAATTTTCCAGATTTTTATTTTACAGCTATTATTGTCTTCTAATAGTCCACCCAATTTTAAACAAATAGTATCAAAGATTTTTCTTCAATAATAAAAATTATATTATATTCTTTTAATCTCATAAACAATTATTTTTCCTTCAACATTAATTTCTAAATTATCATTCATTTCTATTTAATTTGATGAATTCAATCGGAATAAAAAAAAACATATTTCACGCAATTCTTGTTTTTTAAATAAAAAAATAATGATTGCAAAAAGAGTCGTAATAAATAATTCTCCCTCATAATTAAATCCCTATTTCACGGTTGATAATTTAATTTCTAATTTACATTAAATTAAATTTAATTAAATTAATCAATAATTTATGGTAGGCCAAAAAAATTATGCACAGACAGAGCGAATTCCGAGATGCTGCGAAATTCAAAGTCGAGTCTTTTCTGGTGGTTGAATATTAGCTTAGGTTTTCTTGATTATTTATGCTCCGTTATTTTATTAGTTGTACTTCTGCTGTGATAATTCATGCAAATTACTGTTGAATTAGTCGAAACATGAGTTATGAAAGAAAAAAAAACTCTCAGTATGCAGCAGATGGTAAATTGGTAGGATTATGATCGAGGTATGGAGAATTTGCTGGTGTACCTATAAGTGGCACCGCTTCTGAGGTTCGCGTCAACACGTGGGCCACCAGCAGCGAAAAGACCGTCTGTGACAACAGGATCGTAACACCTGCAACATCCCACGCACACACTCATACCGTTTTATGGCACTATTATTCGACGTTTCACTGTGTGAGCCAATTGCATATGTATCTCTGTGTTTATACACCGAGATCCTAAGTAAACCGTTTATATTTCATATGCGTTAAGATGTATGGCAAGTATGGCATTATATTAACATATAGAGTGTGTGCTTTCCGCGACTGAAATAATTTTTACCACCTTTACACAGTAAAAAGAAAATTGAAATTTCTGTACTTCGGGAATTTTCACACGAATACTTAGAAATAATGTGAAATGTAGCGTTTCCAATTTCTAGGCAATGTTTTTTTACTTCGCTGTGATACTTTTTTTTGTCGATTTTACGAAAACAAAAATTTTCAAACTTTTTGTGCCGAAAAATACAAGAACAATTCTGCGAAATTTTGAGTATTTTTTTTTTGCTGTGTACAGGCGTTTCATAAATTTTTTAATTTTTGGCGTAAAATTTCGGACCTTATTAATGAATCAAATAAATATTTCTGAGTGATTAAAACATTTTTGTCGAGTACGACCATACGAATTAGACTCTGCCGATAAAATTTGAGGAGCTTGAGTCATGAAAATCGTGCCGCTAAAATTGTCACATTTTTTTTGGATTTCGAATTTGACAAAAAAAAAGGGTAAAACTTACAATTTTTTTTTGTTAATTTAAATCTTGGAAGGAAATGGGTAGAATTTACAAACTCTTTATTTACTTCAAATTTTACGAAAAAAGTTCCAATTTTCGATATTCCGTTTCTGCAAAATAATTTTCCACTCTGCTTCTTAAGAATGTCCCGATTAAGTACAGTCCCGCCAAAAGTGAGTTTCAGAGACAATTTCGATCACTTCCCGATGGGATAAAAATCGAGAAAAAAAATGCATATAAAAGGTGCTGAAAAGATTGTTTTCGCATAATAATAATCGCAAAATGTTATTAACAAATTGGTGAAAAAACAAGTTTTTCTGATTTTTATCCCATCGGGAAGTGATCGAAATTGTCTCAGAAACTCACTTTTGGCGGGACTGTACATCCTTAATTTATATCGGTAGGACTTTTTTGTGAAAAGCAGTGATAAATTTTTCTTGTACTTTTTCGGCCTGAATTTTTTTTCCACTCTGAAAAAAAATGGTGTCAAATCCAAAGCTTATTAGGTGAAAATGTGGTGGCAATCCGCAAGTTCTTGTCGACCGGGTATCATCTGGAAGGATCGAACGCGACGTTTCGTTAAGGGGGGCGCTGAGAGCGGAGGGCTCTCAATATTTTACCTCTTAATGGGGCGAGATGTGCACGTGCGTCAGTGCCTCTCGAAAAGCCTTGGGCTTTCCCCGCGCGTGATTAAAAGCTCGAGGGCCAATTTGGAAGGGGTAGTCGAGTTACTTCACAGTCGAGTGTGGGGCACTTTTTTTCACCCTCTTTTCCGAATGTGTTCTACTCATAGTGTTGAGCGTACTCAACCATTTTAAGGAGGTTCGGAGTCTCCAATTTCATTTTCATGCCTCACAGTTTCGACTCTATATTCGGGACATTCGACATTTTTTAAAGCACCCTTAACAGGCGTCCCAATGACATATTTTCCTGGCAACGTTGATCACTTGGCCTTGATTGAAGAATAAAAATTCCTGGCTCTTAAGTTCTCAAAAACTGGAGTGTTTGTGCTGGCAATAATAAACCTTAAGGTCTACGAATTCACTCTCAAGCAAAAAGTTGATTAGATAATCATTTTGCGATGAATTAATAATTATTTTTGGATAAAAATAATACCGGAAATTATTGATAAATAAGAATGTTTCAAATTCGCTCGAACATTTCCGGTAAACCTTCTTTTGTAATACATTTGCTGATATTCACGAATTCACATCATTTACAATAATGTTGAGGCCTTTTTTGCAATAGTAGCGAAACAATCTTTTTTTTTAATGAATGTTCTAGACTTTTTTTTACAAAAGTAGGAAAAAAAAGCGTCGCCGTTTCTTTTGTGAGAATCAGCTGTTATTTTTATTTTATGCTTAATAAGCTATAAATGAGCGATTTCACCGAAATTCAGGCACCAAAGGTTTTTTTTCTTCGAAAATTTGAAAAAAAAACGTTTTTCGTTATTGTAAAAACTTCAGCAAATTTTAATATGATAAAATATAAATCTGATGAGACATAAATTTTTGTAAATGTTTCAATCAAACGTCTCTATGTTACGACTGTTTCATTGTCACACATTTCTAGAAAATAGAAATGTGTGAAATTCGATGGTCTAAAACAAAAAAAAAATTATACAGATTTATACGGGACATTTTACTTCAATATATGTCTATTTTTCCGAAAAAAATTTGAAATTTTTTTGTTTGGCCGAATTAATTTTTCAAGAACTAAAAACGGCCAGAAACTCCAAATCCCATTCCAACAAAATCTTAAAAACTCGTTATTCATATTCATATATACATAACTCAAGAAAATACATGCGGCTCACAAAATACCTTTTGTGAAAAACGAAATATTAATCATTTTTTTTTCTTAGGTTTGAGTTAATTCAAACTAAGATATCCCATTTATATTTTATCGAAATTTCCATGAAATTCTTACAATAATAAAACCCGACTTTTTTTTTCAAATTTCGAAGAAAAAAAAAAGTTGGTCGCTCAACTTTGTTAGGATCGCTCAAATATATATTAATGTTATTAAATACACGAACTCTATTTTACAATATTTTTCTTTTCAACAATTATATGTTGTACATCTAAAAAAATTTGAAATGTGTATTTCGACTATATCCAGCGTTTAAATGTTTTCTAATGCAATTCTGGACACGGACGTTCGATTTATTTATTGGCATCGAGAATTGCTACAGGAAATCCAGAGTTAAAGCCACCAGAGTACGAAAGGTTCATCGAGCGCACGAGCTGCGAGTGGATAAAAGGTAAAGCTCGACGGGACTATGGCAGGGAGTACCAACGTTGCGATATCGGTGCGCGGACAGGTACTCTGCACGCCTCTCTGATTGCTTTTAAATTGGACTTCATCAGGCGGCGACCTACATATCGCGCTCGACGTCGTCGCGCTATTCTATATGTCGATTTATTATATATCTCGATCGCGAGAGATTTACGCGCTTTTATCTACCACTATGTCCTCTTCCACTTGCCTTATCTACTTGGCTCTGAAATCAAAGACCGTTACCAACACGAGCTACGATATCTCTTTATTGCCACGGAGAGAATTTTTTTTTTTTTTTTTTTCCTTTTACTCTCTGTGCTTAAGGGGCCACGACATCTCTTCACTTTGATAACTACGTTTTTATCAAATTATGATTTTCAGAGTCGGGTTAACTTTTTGCTTTTTTCCACCTCTTCGTGCTTAAGGGGCCACGACATCTTTTATACTCAATAACTACGTTTTTATATAATTATGATGCTGGAAGGCACAGATGAGTTTTTTTGCCCTTGCATAGGGCTCTTAAGGGGGTTTTCCTAGGACTCGAGGTAAATAAACTTTATTTCTATGGGGATTTTTTAAATCTGTAGATAAGTGATTGATGTTTGAATTTTTTCACAATTTGTAGATAGATGATTGTTGTTTGAATTTTTTCAAAATTTGTAGATAGATAATTGTTGTTTAAATTTTTTCAAAATTTGTAGATAAATAATTGTGGTTTGAATTTTTTCAAAATTTGTAGATAAATAATTGTTGTTTGAATTTTTTCAAAATTTGTAGATAAATAGTTGATTTTTTTTTCTTAAATTTAAAATGGTTTGGGAATGATAGCGGTTATTTTTATTTTTCTTTAAATTAATATATCTCTAAGAGGCATTTACTGGTATTTTTTCTTATTTTATCATGTTGTTGAATTAAATTTGAATAAATTTTCTGCCGAGCGATATTTTCATATTTTTTGTCGTTAAGCGAACATAGAATGGCCCATATGGTAATGGTAGCGTTATTGTTATTTCGTAGAATAGCGACAATCTTCCGTAACCTTAGGCCTATAAAATAGTCGGGTAGAATTTTAAGAGAGATTTTCTTCGTCGTCTCACGTAGCGACAAATTTTTCCGCAACGTTTATCGGTGATAATATTTTTTATAACTTGTCGATGTCGCATTATCGGAGGTCGAGGAGAATAGAGGGCGCGGCGATCATTATGTACGTACTTGAGGGACCGCGAGGTTTTAGCGAGAAGACTTAAGGAGGAGTTTAATGTAACTGGGCGAAGAAGAGATTATTCTACCAGAATTATTATTTCGTGATTTATATTACGCCATACATTATTTTTCCTTAATGAAGCTACTTTATGTTCAACAAAATTGTTATAATATATGCCACAACTTCTTTACGTTAAACGTTACGTTTCGCTAAAACTGTGTCACCACCATAAAATTGAACAATTATGAACGAAAAAAAAAAAAAAAATTATGTGACCCACAATTTTGAGAAATTTTTTTTCGAAATGATCATCCTTTTTGCCCAATTACGTTGAAACTGTATGCTACCACCATAAAAATAAACAATTAAAAAAAAAAGACATCCATCATTTTTTCTCAAGATTTCCTCTTCAAATACAAAAATAGAATATGATATTTTCCACAATTTTCAAGAAAAAATTCCTGAATAATCATCCTTTTTTCCAATTACGTTAAATATATACGCCACCACCATAAAAATAATCAATTATTAAAAAACATAATATACAATTTTTTCTTAAGAATATCTCTTTAATCCCCCAAGAAAAATTATTACGATATCTCCCATAGTTCTCAAGGAAACAAATACCGAAACAAACACGTTTTTTTTCGCCTTCATCAAAACTACACGCTACCATAAAATTAAGCAATTACCAAACAATACCATCTTAATAAATATTATGTTCTCTCAATAACGCTTCTTCAATAAAAAAACATGAAGTTCCAGTAGTTCTCGAGAAAACAAATACCAAAGTAAACACGTTTTTTCGCCCAGCCACACGACACTCTCCTCCGTAAGGGGACGCGCACGCCTGTTGTGTTACCGTCCGAGTCACAGCGAGGAGCGAGAGCGCACGAACAATGACAAGAGGGGACGAGAGAGGGCGTTGCTGTATAAATGGTGTTGGTGGCGCTGGTGCTTTAATTCCCAGACCGCATCTGACAACGTGTTGGTAATTTTGCGCCCCAGTGATGTGAGTGTGGCGAACCCGTGGATAAGCACGAAGTGGCAGGAAACCGTGTTGGGTACTTAATCCAAGAAACTGTTGGCTGCGAGGTACGAACGTTCGTGAACGCTCCAAGGTTCTCTAGACAACGCGCCCCCACCACCACTTCTATTCCTCGCGACCTCAGACACCCTACCGACGTCGTGGGGGGAGGGGGGGGGGTGAAGGGGGGGGGGGCAAACATCCCTCTGCGATTACAATCTTCCCTTCTCCTTGTATTCTTTTGCAACTTGGTATACATTAGTGAAGTCGAGTTGATGTAACTACACAGTAGACCGGTTCGAAAATAAGGATATATTTTTTAATTTCGTTGCTCATTGAGATTCTTGAAATTTTATGCAAAAGAAAAGTTTTCGCCAAAGGCGGTGTCTGGAAAAAAAAATTAAGCATGGGCTTTTGGGGCTTGAAATTTTTTCAAAAGTCAAAAAACGCCACAGTTCGCAATTTTCAAAAAGCTCGTGACCACTAACTCCATGGTGGGTTCGTTTTTCCACAGGAAATAAAAGTTTTCGTAAGCTCCCCATATGCTGTGAGTTTTTTAAAATTGCTTTATCGTAATAATTAGATTTTTTCGTGTTTTGAATATTTCAAACGTCGAGAAGAAGTGCTAAATATTTTTTTACAGACATCGCCTTTGACGAAAACTTTTTTTTGCATCATTTTTTGAGAACGTCGAGGAGGAAATGAATTTAAAAATATCGGATTTTATTGAAGCGGTCTACTACACAGATATATATCTTGAGACTGTTCATCAATTTGCATCAATTTGCAAAAAAAAATTTTTTTTTTACTTTTGTTTGGTGAATTTGTAAATCTATATTTACTTTGTGAAAAGGATTTTTTTATTTAACTGATTGGACCATATAACATACCTTTTTATAATTTATCTGTTTTAAATACGATTAATATTTTAATTTAATATAAACTGGTCTTGGGTTGTGATTATTTTGATTTTTTGAAAATCAACCCTTTATTTAAGAATAAAAATAGCTGAGGTTTTTATTCGCTAGCACAAAGTCTCCAGTATTTATAGATCTTAGCCATAACCAATGCAAATAGCCATTTTTGAATATAACTTTTTTTTTGTAAATGAAACCAGGCAATATTTATGATGACCGACACAACAGATGGTCATTTTCAGCGTTTCCTTTTTGGGTATTACTTCAGGAATTTTGTTTTCGTAAAAAAAATGGTAAAAATAGTAGTAAAAATTGTGTTGTTATTATTATTATATCGTTGTAGGTCAAAACAGCTGCAATAAAAAGTATGAAAAATAGCGGTTGAAATCCCTTTCTGATAATTATAGGTAATTTTCCAAGCTCTGAATGTGTTAATGATGCAGAGCTGCGATTCAAGATGGTAACATTGTCACACAAAAAAATGTGTAAAGATGAATTTTTCATGTGAGTGAATCCTGTGAATATTTATGATATTCAAAATAACAAGAGTCGTCAAGAGACAAAGATAATGTTAAGGCAACATTTCCGAAGACAAAAGACATGTTCAATAAAATGCTAAATGATGCCACTATAGAAATATTAAAAATGGTCGATTAGTGCAAAATAATTTCCTTCATTAATTATTGAGATGCCAACATTTTTTCGCTAGCAATAAAAACTGCAATTCAAGCCTCAGAAATTCGGTCGCTTAATTGCACTTGATTAAATTGTATGCGACGAAAATACACGTTGACAATTATGGCACGTTGACACAAATGTTCTTTTTTATACGTACACAGATATTAAACAACACGAGGATAATTCACGACATCGAAATATTACTTTGTTGCGATTGAAAGAATATTTATAGCCAATTATATATCGTGCATAATACGATTATTATTATGGTTTCCTCGATACATATTCTTACGACGATATTAATTATCAATTATTGTCGTACATGGCATTATTATTTTTTTATCTTATTTCACCCGCTTTATCAAGCACAAAGTTGTAAAACTCTATTAATTTGCGAAATAAAAATCTATAGCATAATTTAGTTAATAATAATAAGCAGCGCTTACAAGAAAATATTTAAAAAATGTAATAATTGCACGAATATTAATTATTAATATAATTTCATGACAAATTGTGCGTAAAAATAGCGATGCAAAATTACCAAGAAATTTGATAAATCTTTCTTTAGCAATTATTAAAAATGATTAATATTGATTGCTATTGAAAAATGAAAACTGCATATAATTTTTAAAAATTATAATTATTACTGTGCCAATTATACGATAAATTTTTATCAAATTAAATAAGAGAGTTTTGCGACCTCGCTCAAGCATATATTTATAACAACACATTAATGATATATTTACTTCCGGTCATTCTCGGCCCTTCGGCAGCACGAACACGTTTTCGTTCTCTCACGTTAACATCATTCCAACATCAATCAGCATACGACATTACACGTGTAATCAACGTAAATGCAGAAGGCAAATCATAGTGTCACAGGCAATTTTCGCAGGAATCAATCACGAAACATGTGTGTATTAGTAGTGGTATTATAGTATAGTATAGAATCAGGCATTATCTTATAGCACAAAAGGACGAAAACTGATTAGTAGTCGTAGCAATAGTAGGAATGATAATAATAATGCGAGCTTTCTGGAGGTAAAACAGAAATGGAAATTTAGAGACGATTGTGTATCCTGAAATTAATATATAGGGCATTCTCTGTCGGTTAAGGCAAAATAATAATAAAATAACTAAAATGATGTAACATGTTATTATTTTTTTCAGCGCAAAAAATGGTCTTAAAATCGTTTGTGTAGCAGTTGAAAAAATTTTCAACAGATTTTCTACATAATATTGTAGCTTGTATAAAATGAAAATAAAAATGGCGAGGACTGAAAAAAAGTGAGTAAGTGACACGGTAATATTGAAAACGCCATCGCGAGGAAAATCTCCATTAGATGAAATTACGGGCGTAGTGAAATAAAATCAGTTAAAATCGAAAAATACTGCATTCTGCCATAAGGAAAATATGTTCAAATATGTTTATATTATTTAGATAAATATTGACTTAGTTGAATCATGTACATTGAGAGATTAATGGAAAGTAAAGAAAATCGATGCCCTAACTAAAGCTGATAATTGGGCAAAATGTTTTTGAAGGTACGACAAATATTTTGTAAATAGTGGCGAAAATTTTTGCATAAATTATTAAACAAAAAATTGTTCAACGAATTCATGTAAACTTTCTTAGGGGATACAATAAGTTTCAGAAAGTTGTTGCTATTTTTAACATAATCATTTTCATATTATTCATGTAGTTTTCTCAAGTATATTTTCCAATATATTCTGAATATATCCAAACTACACTGAAAATTAATTGTCGAGACAAACTGCCAAAACAATCTGTAAATATATTTTTATATATTTTTTTATACATTTTTATATCCCTGTATATGGGGCATTCCATCCGAAATTAAATCTGGGCCTCGACCTTCCCAAAATAGCTCGTAATTTTTCGCAGAATTGGTTGAACTCTCAAATACACCAGATTTTTAAATTTTATTTTTTCCATGATAAGTTAAATTTTTTTTTTCTCGTCAAGTAAAATATCGAATGCCATTATGTATGTACATTAATGTACTAAAAAAAATAATTGAAAACACATAACGAAAAATTGATAGATTAAAAAAAAATCAACAGAAAAATTTCAAGCGAGAGACAGAGAAAATTGTGAATGCCCCATATATTGTCAATATTTCTGAAATAATTTCGATAAATTGAAAAAAAAAAAAATTTCCATGATGCCATCAGCATATATGGCATAAATGTATGAAAATTTTTTTTTTTTAAAGCGTAAAGAAAAATCAATAGATGGAAAAAAATAACAGATTAGAAAAAAAAAATTCGAGCGGAGACAGAGACAGAGAGAAGATTGTGATGAGCCATGCCAATTGCCAGCACGGTCAATCAGAATTATAAGATAGCAATATTAACTAATGAAAGCGGATGGTAGAATATTGGAGATTCAATAGGAATATGTTTAACGTTAGCATATGAGTGAGTGTGTGTATGTGTGTGTGATGGCGGGTCGTTTGTCGATCTGCATAATGAAACTCGTAATGGAGTAACCGAGCAGCGATATCATCACGTTTATATAATGTTATTCAATTGTCCAGTTGAAGTGTATTTATCCCTCGAGAGGTACACATTGTTCAGATGAGGTTAACGTGTATATTTCGATTGATAGCTGAACTGACTTCTAGCACTGACGGCAATCACCTGAAAATCGCTCGTTATTTCGTAGGTAATGCGCCCTCTGCTTTCGTGATATCCAAGTTCCCACCGAGTGTACTATTCCAATCTGTAATTACCTGGCCAGATTCTACCCGTTATCTATATGCTTGTCCTCCCGGTAATCGTAATTACGAAATCACGAGATAATGAACTAAGTGCAGTGGCAAATAGACCTGTTACGGTACGATTAACATCATATCCCGGAGAATGAATACCCAGTAACTACCTTCACTTATCTCGACACTTTGTCGCAATTGGTTCTTATCATTTCGTTATTTGGTTATTTACAATCATTTCTTAAATATATTTTATAAGGAATTTGAATTAATTTAATTTGAAAATTATAAAAATTGGTTGGAAATGTAAAAGAATTTCAATTATAATTTTAATGAATCATCATCGTTAATGAATGTCACTACAGAAAATTTAAAAAAAAATTTTGTGCATTTTTTTTTGTTCGGGTGATAAATAGCCAATTTATTATTCATTATAAAGTGATATTCACCACTTATCTCGACAATTTAAAAATTAAATCTTTCGTGAAGAACTTTATAAATTTGATATTTTTTTTAGCTTTATAAATTGTGAGAGTCTCATGTTGATTTTGTTGATTTCGGATTATTCGAAATGAGAAAGAATTTTTATTAAAATCTTTACGAATCGTTATGTTAGTACTAAAAATTCCAAAAATAATTTTTTTTTGGTTTATGATTTTTTTAACAGCAAATTTATTTTCTTTGATGAAGTGAAGTTATTATCTGTAAGAAAGAGCTTAATTTTTTGTGTTGACGTAAGAGAATATTCTGAAATAATCATTATTGGACATCGACAGTTTGAAAAGGATTAGACACATTTTGGATTCAATATCTCGTGATTTTTCCGAGGGAAATTAGACTATCATTGTTAAGTTCTAGTCATAAGATATTTCTGTAAATGGCTCTGTTTGTCAATAAAATTTCTGTTGACTGATTTTTTTATCAATTGGATTGAGCAATAAGGAAATTTTTATTTGTGGAAGGGGAAGATGACTTATGTGGACTCGATATGTTTAAATTGAGCATTAAAATGGCTGTAACTTTTAAATAATCAGTACTATAACAACTCTACCTGATGAATTAATAAACAATCATCCAATAAACAAAAAGGGCAATGACGTGTCATATTCGGGCTATTCAATTGATTAATTTAAAAAACCATGAGAAATATTTGTCGAAAATTATGTTTCATAGTCAACTTCACCGCAACTACGTAACCATGAACTTTTCAAGCATTTTCCGCAAAAAAATATTCTATTTTTACTTTCTCCTAATTTCAAGACTGATACCAGCAAGTTACCATTTTTTACATAAAAAATAGTAATATTTAATTGACTGATTAAAAAAAATACTAGTACGAATAAACTTACTATTTATTTAATTAATAGTAGGTATAGCAAACGTTCTATTTCTTGAATAAAAAAAAGTAATAGCAATTATTTTGAAAAATAAAAATAAGTCATAGTAAACTGATTATTTATTAAATGAAAAATATTAAGTTGAGAAATTAATAATTCGAAGAACCAACGGTGGAGAAAAATGTTCTTCGTTTACTGTTAAAGAGTCCACATAACTCGTCAACACAGATCCCATGTTTCTTTCTTAACCTGCATTTTTCTAGCAACTCGTAAGCTCCGCGGACTTATATTCTTCGCGTGTACGTGGGTTGGGCTCCAGTGTAAGAGTAACGAAGGAAAAATCAGTGGCGATACAAGGTTGCGAGTCACCATCACCCAGTTACGTTATTTTTCTGTTCCTATGGCAGAGGTGGTTGTAGCTCGTCGCCTCTTCCCGGACCACCTTTTGTCCGGGATCAAGGCACGCGAAGAGCGAGGAGCCGGATACCGGAGGAAACGAGACACAATGACTCTCGAGCAGCCAGCGCTCGATTCTACTACCTTCCAACGAAGCACTATTCAACCTCTTTGGTGGCTTCAAGTCTGGCTGGGCTTGTGCATCGTGTCGCTCGTTTTTCGCCCCCCTCGTACAAAACAAAAACATACAACGGAAAATATAAAACAATCGCCGCATTATCTCTGCATAGCAACGTTTGATACTTTCGTGTAATAAATCTCCTGAAATTACTGACATGTTATTGTTATCGAGTTTTTGTTATCGTTATTAATATATAATGCGAATATTGTTCACCAAAATATTTTTAAAAAAAATTTTCAAGGAAAAATTGTTGAGAAAAATTTTTCAAGAAAAAAATTGTTGAGAAAATTTTTTCAAGAAAAAAATTGTTGAGAAAATT